>CM041781.1:198556580-199222156 GCA_023374045.1 Limonium bicolor | reverse complement strand
ACCAGATGCTACTAGGAGAGGGTAAGAAGAGCTTGTGGATCCATTGAATCCATAGGCGCTCCGAGTCGTGAGCAATGGGTGAGATGGTCTTGAGAATAAAGCACATATTCCAATTATGAATATCCTTAAGGCCTAGCCCTTCCTTTTTCTTGGTATTTGTGATGGCGTTCCAGGCCACTGGAGGGGTGGCATTAGTGTTAGCCTCCCCCGACCAAAGGAAGGTGTAACACCCCAACTACTAAACCTGAACCATCACATAACAAACCTGCAACAATATTACAACACAGTGGAAGAAAATACTAAAAGTTGGTGTTACCGCTGTTAGTCACCCACGTGACTAACTAGGCTTATTCCAGTCTCAAGCTACGGTCTGACGGACCCGAGTGTACCGAACGTAAGTGCGTACAAAGTCTTAAAACAAAATACAATACCGAGTTCGAAGTATCTCTCCTATTATTACAACTTACTACCACAGTTTATAAAACGAGTGTACAAGCACACTTCGTAAAACAAATTAAACCCTTAGTGATCTACCCACTCCTACTCTCAGGCTGGATCCTCGTCTGGCACCTACCTGCAAAGTTTAAATCACAGGCCCCAAGGGGCTCAGCACATGGCTGGTACATAAAACGTGCAGCCCACAAGCTATCAAGGCTACACACGACCACTTTGTTGTATATATGCAGTTGATTATTCATACAAAATAATAATAATAAGAAGTACGATAACAAGCAACACACCCATGTGAAACATTCACAGCTCAAATAATTCGAACGTCGTAATGGACGCCCATTAATGAGTAAGTTAGATTCCTAACTCCCGAGGCCTGAGAATTGTTTAGTTCTCGTGTTTGACCATACCTTATAAGTGTCAACCATTCTCCTATTAGAATTGGTTGTTTTCTAACTGAATTATTTATTTTTTTCGGGTCAAAGTAACCCTAGCCAATGAATTATTAGCTCCATTGGTTTAATAAACATTAATTCTTAATTATGAGGGGTGTAGGCTTGACCCTCCCCCGCCTCCTGAATTTGCCTCCCACCTCGAACAGTTCACTCGAGCTGGTCGGGTCTGTTTGTCGACCCTAGGCGACAAGTCATAGACGAGCCATATGCGGAAGACAGATCTGATACAGATGCCGACCTCCTAACCTAAACATGCATGGCCGGAGTCAGTCCCGGATTCCTCTCCTCACAAGTTCCAGTTAGTTGAAGTCTCATTGACAATTGGTTAGTTAAACCTCTCTCGGTATTAACCTACTAACAACTTGGAGTATTTGTAACCTTGTACAATTGTTACTAAACATAGTTAATGAAAGCTCTGAATCAAGTCGTGTTAGTGTGCAATGGGCACACAAAAAATACAAATCGGATATGCTTAATCCTATTTGGTCGTATCACAATAACACATAGCACACAAACTGAGGTAGACCTCGTTAGCAAACAAGCTACAAGAATCCCATACCTTAGCCTATCGACGTTCATCCACTCCCAGATGACGTCTCGACTATTCTGGTCACCTTACTCCGCTCCTATAGTTCATTAGGACGGCGTGGTTAAATAACTTAATTTTTGTATTTTCACTATTTACCGTATTTTACTATTCACGTCTACGTATTCTACTATTCACGTATACGTCTCGTATTTGACTATTCATATATACATAGTTACTATTCATGTATACGTATTTACTATTCATGTATACGTATACTATTTATGTATACGAGTACTATTCATGTACACTAAAATTTTTCGTATACGTCCGTATGATACTCCGTATCATACGTATTTATTTCTTTTTCCAATATAACTTGTACTTTCATTAGAAATACCTTAAGTATTGATTTCTCCTATACTTATTAAATTACGGATATACCCCTTGTATACCTTAATTTATATACGGGTCTCGTTTAACCCAGTCTTAACTCTGTTTCTTTTACAACTTGTTTCTAAATTCTTTACTTAATTTCTTTAACCTTCTAAACACATAAAAATGTGTTATTTACATCACTTACCCATAGTTTTCTCTTAATCTCTATTTTATTCATAATAAGTTCTAAACTTGTTATTTTTTATTTCTAATTTCTTCCAAAGTCTTACTTAACTAATTTCTTTTATACTTTTGGTCACTTTCCAAAATATACCCAAGTTTGACCAGTATTTTATGGTCAAACCCCCAAACTTTTCATTATATACAATATTACCCCTAAAGTTAATTTAACTTAACTTTTTATTCCTTTATCCTTTTAATATCTAATCTTTTGCTACAAATTTTATTCTAGCTCCTCTAAACATTTTACAAACTGTCATTGACCAAGTTTGACCATGTTTGACCACGTTTGACCACGTTTGACCAGGGAAATTACCATTTTACCCTTGTGGTCTTTTCTTTTATCCTAACTCCTTTATTAACCAATTTAAATCTAATTAATTTCAAATTTTCGTAACTAATTTTCCTACAGATTTTTGAACATCAAAAATCATTTTACACATCTCTAAATCACCAGATTTAATTATCTGAAGTTGTAGTATACATATACTATCTTTTATTAACTTTAAATATACCAAAAACTTATAAATTCTAGTAATACTTATAAACTCTTTATAAATTGTAAACTTAATTCTACAATTATTTTCCCATCATCTAAACTTCATAAATTTCATAATAACTCATATATATTTTTGGTAATTATAATATATAGCTAAAACTTCTCAAATTTTACATATTACTCTTAAATATACTAATTCCTTTAATTTAACTTAGTTATATAATTTTCCTAACCCACATAAGTTCACTTAATTTTCGGCCACCCCCTAAATTATAGTATATGAACTTTTCTTATATATTATGATAGCTTATATTAAAGTTTATATCATAAGGGTTATAAATCTAATTTTAGATTTACAAAATATTAACATTTTAGGTGCCAAAAATTAAATCTAACACCTAATAAATCTGGCAATAATAAACAAGGTATACAATAGGTTAGATCATATGTAGATCAACATTTAGAACCATGAAATAGGTAGTTGTAGGGTTTACCTTGTATATCAAACTTTTAGCTTAATATCTAAGCTTGAGTTCCTTAGAAATTTTGCCAGCAATTTGCTAAAGGAATTGTCCCAAAAAATACAATAAGATGAAGAATAAGATGGGTTAGTATCCCATACCAATCGGCAGTAACAAAAACCAAAGAACAAGAAGTTTTCAAGAAGGCAATGTTTTACCTCAAGAATCAAAGGCACTTCTTCGTGGTTTTTCCTGAGAATCTGGGGGCTCTTGAGCTATGGTTGCAAAGCTCGTGAAAAAAGGAATCCAACGAGCTATCAAGCTTGTGATATGGAGTTAGATCGAGAAAGTTATGATTTCTACAAGGAAAGGTGTTCTTTAAGGCTCTAAACTAAGAACATTGGGATTGTTTAGTGTTGTTTCTTCAAAGAGAGGAGGAGCTACGACCTTGGGAGCTCTCATTTGACAGGTAAGAGTCTGATTAATGATTCACTAAGGGGACAAGATGCTTTGGCAATTAATGAAAGTCTAAGTAGTTGAAATAGTGAATTTAAAAGCAAATTACACTTGGTGACTCACCCCTCTCATGTTGGCAGCTCTATAGCTCTTTTGATCTGATTTGTTTTGCTTTACCTTGTATTTATGTAACATGTGATGAATTAATTTCGTTCATCATGACTTATACCATGTGTTAGGTATGTTACATAGCCAAAAATGCCTTAAAACACATTTTATGTGCTTCCGGGTTCACATTGATTATGCAATTTGTTTTGGCTAGTTTAAATGTGTTCTTAGTACATTAAAAACCTTTAGATACTTTGTTCGTGAAATAGCATGTTTCTCATTCCAATTTAAACCAAGTCGTTTAGTGGTTTCTCCTTGACTTTCGTCAGTTTATTACCGGTTTTTGTGTGGACTTGTATACTTAATTTGTGTGTACACGTAATGGTTCCTATGGCCATTTTATTGTTGTTCCCTTATTCCTTATTGGTATTTAGGCTCATTAGTCTTTTATTTCCATGTATAAATGCTTAAGGCACATTTCTCCTTAAAGCATATTTTCGTGCTCTAAGGTGCGTTTTCGGTTTAAACGCTTAAGGTATGTTTTTTGTGTACATTGTTGTTTAACTCTTTTCTAATGTTTCTAAGGCATGTTATAGCCTTAGTATAATATAATTAGTTATTTTATCAATATATTAAGGTGTGGGGTATTTCAATCTACCCCCCTTAAAAGAACTTTGTCCCCAAAGTTCCTATGCATCTAATATCTCTTAGAATACACAGGTAACTTCACATACAAAATGGCATAGATCACACAACAGTATATACGCTTTATGACTCATAATGTCTGCCACATTTATTAAGGTTCAGACTCATAAGGTCTGTCACAAAGTATGATACATACTTAACACTAAGTAAGCAACAAACAACAATCAACACTATGTGATTATTTGCTTACACACTTAAAAGCAAAGAGGCTCTACCCCCCTTAAAAGGGGTACGCCCCGTACCCTTACAAGAAATCTAGTCTGAAAAGAGCAAAGGGTACTTTGCCCGCATCTTATCCTTTAACTCCCAAGTAGCCTCCTCGACGTCCTGGTTGGACCAGAGAACCTTCACCAGTCTCACTGACTTGTGGCGTGTGTCCCTAGTCTTCGTGTCCAGAATCCTCTGAGGGGTCTCTACTGATCTCATGGTTGGCTCTATGGTTAGCTGTTCGGCCTGCAAAACATGGGAGGGGTGGTGCATGTATTTCTTAAGCTGTGAGACGTGGAAAACATCATGCACTTTACCCAGCTCACCAGGTAGGTTTAACCTGTAAGCAACTGGGCCCACCCGCTCTGTAATGGTATATGGACCTACAAACTTTGGGCTCAACTTGCCCTTTTGTCCAAATATAAATATTCCCTTCATTGGTGAAACCCACAGAAATACGTGATCGTTCACAGAGAACTCTAAGTCTCGTCGTCACGTATCAGCATATGACTTCTGTCTATCCTGGGCTGCCTTCATATTCTCTCAAATTTGCCAAACCTCAGCCTGAACTTGCTCTAAGTACTCCGGTTCTATAATAACCGCTTCACTTGACTCATCCCAACATAGTGGTGTGCGACATGGTCTGCCGTACAATGCCTAGAAAGGTGCCATCTTGATCGTAGCATGATAGCTATTATTGTATGAGAATTTGATCAGATGCAACTTATCAATTCAACTGGTCTGGAAGTCCAAGGCACATGCTCGTAACATGTCCTCAAGTGTCTGAATCGTACGCTCAGTCTGACCATCTGTCTGAGGGTGGAACGCGGTACTCAACTTCAATTCTGTACCCAGCGCTTCCCGTGTAGTTTTCCAGTATCTCGAAAGGAATCTGGTGTCTATGTCAGATACAATGGTATTAGGTACTCCGTGGTGTCTCATGATCTCCTTATCGAACAGTTCAACAAGTTTCGTTACCTTTCAAGTGTCCTTCATCGGTATGAATCGGGCTACCTTGGTCAGGCGATCAACTACAACCCATATCATGTTCAGACCTCCCCTGGTAGGTGGGAGTCCAACCACGAAATCCATGGAGATATCATGAAACTTCCACTCTGGAACTGGCATTGATTGAACCATGCCTCCAGGTCGCCTGTGCTCGAACTTTACCTTCTGGCAAGTTAGGCACCTCACTACAAACTCAGTAACATCACTCTTCATCCAGTCCACCAGAAGTAACGCTTCATGTCTTTATACATTTTCGAAGCTCCCGGATGGACAGAAACAGAAGAACAGTGTGACTCTCGTAGAATGCGCTGCTTCAGCTCAGTGCTGCTGCGAGGAATCCATAATCGGCCCTTCAATCTGATCAGATCATCATCATGTAACTCGAAGTCATATTTCTGGCTCTCGAATGTACCCTCTATCAGCTTCTGCCTGATTTCCATCATATGTGAATCGCTCTGCTGAGCGTCTCGCACCTCGTCAATCAAGCTAGAACTAGCAACCATAGCATGAAGCGAGTGTGCTCGACGACTCGGAGCATCAGCTACAACATTGGCCTTCCCTTCTTTGTACTAGAGGTCAATGTCGTAGTCCTTCAGGAACTTTAACAATCTTCTCTGTCTCATATTCAACTCCTTCTGAGTGAATATGTACTTCAAACTTTTATGGTCGGTGTAACTGTCAAACTAACTCCGTATAAGTAATGGCGCCATATCTTCAAGGCGAAGACTACAGCTCCCAACTCAAGATCATGCGTGGGGTAGTTTTCCTCATGTTTCTTCAGCTGGCGGGAGGCATAAGCAACTACCTTGCCATGCTGCATGAGTACACAACCCAATCCCCTACCTGATGCGTTACAATATACCTCAAATCCCTCTGTACCATCTGGGATAGTCAGAACAGGTGCAGAAGTCAATGAGTTCTACAAGCTCTGAAATGAACTCTCACAGTCATCTGTCCATTCAAACGGTGCATCCTTCTTCATCAAACTGGTCATTGGCTTGCTGACCTTAGAAAAGTCCTTAACAAATCTCCTGTAATAACCTGCCAAGCCGAGGAAACTCCTGATGTCGGTAACTGACTTCGGCCTTGGCCAGGTGCGCACAGCGTTAATCTTTGCTGGATCCACTGAGATCCCAGCATCTGAGATGACATGACCAAGGAAAGAGACCTGTTCAAGCCACAACTCACACTTGGAGAACTTAGCATAAAGCTGGTTCTCCCTTAGTATCTCTAAAACTTCTCTCAAGTGACTTTCATGTTCACCTCTCGACCCTGAATATATGAGTATATCATCGATGAAGACCACAACTGACTTGTCCAACTGTTCCCTGAACAAACGGTTCATCAAATCCATAAATATCGCCGGTGCGTTCGACAAACCAAATGGCATCACTGTAAACTCGTAGTGGCCATATCTCATCCGGAATGCCGTCTTCTCAATATCTTTCTCTCTAACAGGAATCTGATGATACCCCGATCTGAGATCAATCTTGGAGAACATAGATGCCCCTTTCAATTGATCAAATAAATCATCTATGCGTGGTAGCGAATACTTGTTCTTTATTGTAACAGTATTCAACTCCCTGTAGTCGATGCAGAGGCGGAGACTGCCATCCTTCTTCTTCACGAAGAGTACTGGCGCTCCCCATGGTGATACACTAGGCCGCACAAACCCTTTGTCGAGCAGGTCTCTCAACTGTTCTTTCAATTCATCATCTCAGCTGGAGCCATGCGGTAAGGCACCTTGGCTATCGGTCCGGTTCTTGGTAGCAGCTAGATGGTGAACTCTACCTCCCGTGGTGGTGGCATGCCGGGTAGTTCCCTTGGAAAAAGGTCGGGAAACTCCGACACCACTGGTACTTTGGGGTCGAACTCTGAATCTCTCTCTATATCCTGAACATAGCAGAGGTACACTTCTTTCTTCTTTCTCAGCTCTCGATACATGACCATAGCGGTGATGATCTTGGTTGCAGGCTCTCTAGGTCTCTGGCGGTATGATATAGTAACCCCAGACGGACTCCTGAGTAGCAGTCGGTGCTCGGCGTAGAGGATACGACCCTTGTGCCGCTCCAACCAGTTCATCCTGAATATAACATCAAACCCTAAATCTCTGAACTCAATCAAGGTGATAGGAAAGTCTTCTCCTCTAATTCGGATAGTGGCTGTTCGGTAGTAGGGAGTGCATCGAACCTTCTCCTTAGATGGGAGCGTAACCGTGAAGTCTGGCAGCTTGTCAGCGTCTAGCCCCGACCTCCTTGCAAATGATGATGAGACGAAGGTATGCGAGGCCCCTAAGTCGAATAGTACTGATGCATCAACACCATTGATCGGAAAGGTACCCATGAGGATGGTGTCGCTCTCATCGGCCTGTGCCTCAGTGAGTAAGCTTAACGCACCTTCTGAACTGAATCCACAACCTATGTATTTCATAAGGATCATAAGTACTAATGGTATAATACGAGTCGAAAACGAGTAATCAACACTGATATTATTTAAACCATCCTTTTACATTATGAGTTTTCTATTACAATACTTCAGTGTATTACATGGCTAGTACTTCATAAAGGTTAAGTTCAGGCGTCCAAGTCTCATGTGTGTGGCATTGATTACTGTCGATGGTGCCATATTCAACTTAATCCTCTTGATACCGTGATACAGCATTCTCGATTTTCCACCCATGATTAGGATATCTCCTGACTTAAGTACCACTTTCTGGGCAAGGTCAACACGCTTCTGCTCGCCATATAGGAATTCGGCATCGTCTCCAATGGACCAAGACACTACGGGTATCCCTCGGTTAAGAGACTCCGCTGTCTCGTCCTTATCTTGGTGTAGTCCAAGTCGTCCCTCCTTTTCGTAGAAGTTGATAATGCAGAGGTCTGCTTCAAGGTTCGGGATTGGATCTGCCTCAAGTTGTTGAGCGATCCCTACGGCTTGGGTATTAACCGTATGATACTCCTCAGGTATCTTTGGTGGTGTTGTTCCATCCACTGCTCTCATCTTTTGGTAAGTGTTGGTGTAAGGGTTCTAGTTCTTACCCAAGCACATCATTCTTAGCTTCATTCTAGATCCTCCACGGTATTCTGGTATATAGAAACCTCCCGGTCCCACTCCTAGCTGGCTACATCTCCTGATGATGGCGATTTGTGCCGTTGGTGACAGGTATCCTTTTAATAAGATCATACCTGGCCGGATGACCTGACACTGCTCCCTTGGGAATTCGTGAATCTTTAGGTCGGTCTCTTCTAAGCTAGGTGTTGAAGGTATTGGATAACAAATGTTGAAGTTTCCTAAGGTGGTAATAATTTATCTTACATGAGTTCTAATTAACTAACTAGAAACTCACTCAAAACATATAGTCACTGATTCATGCATGAAATGCGATAAGCATACAACTTTCTCCCTGATAGGTTGTAGTGGTACCTGGTCTCGATAAGGGTTCAGCCTCGTCTTCCGGTCCACCATATGTAGTGCAGGCGGCCCTGATCCCTGGACAACCCGGGGTCCTCTGTTAGCAGCTGGCTGTGTCGCCTTTGGACCGTCGGTTCCAGGATTCGGAGTGGCCATGCCCTTGCCCTTGGCCATCCACCCAGGTTTATAGGCTTTACTCTCGGGGTTTCTGAAACATTCGAAAGCTCGGTGTCCGAACACACCACAGAAATTGCTTTCCACCTTATTGCCTTCACAATCAACTCTAGGGTGGTCTTGGTTGCACCTGCGACAATTGTAGCGGCGCTTATATCCCCCGCCGGTCCCCTTGCCGGTCTCAGTACCTGTTTGCTTACAACATTAGTAATTGAATTTCAAGGTTGATATCTGACTGTTAACTCAATTTAAGGAGTTACTTGTTACCCTTTGTTGCAGGCGAGCGCAGAGGTTTCGCTGCTACGTGTAGGTTTGCTTTTGTGGTCAGCAGCCTTAGGTTGGTTACCTTTTGAGCCTTTCTGGGGTGGGGGCTGGTACTTACCTTTCTTCTGTCCTCCCTGCCCCTGGTTGTCTGAGCTATTTCCAACAACTTTTCTCTTCAGTGCCTGATCTTCGTCCCTCAGCTGGACGGTGATTCAACTTTAGCAGCGGCATGATAGCACTCCTGCTCTTAAAAATATCAGTCTCACATTCATTCTCATATAACGTTCATTCACTTCAAACTAATCTCAACTTTCTTTACCTGCTAGGTAGTGTAGCTTGCCGGGCCCATGCCATAGCGTAGTCGGTGACTCAGCCCGCCATAAAAGCGGTCGACCAGAATCTGGTCTGAATATCCCAATCTTGGTAGAAGACGGATAAGAGCGGTGAACTGAGAATAGTAGTCATCCACCGTCATCTTGTCAGTCTGCTTCAGCGCGTCCAACTCTAAACGCTTCTTAGTCTGGACATGGGTGGGGTAGTACTTGGCTCTCAGCAAGGCTGCGTACTGCTCCCAGTCGAAGTTGGGGTTGGCCACATGATCGGCCCTAACTAGCTTCCACCAATCGCCCGCCGCATCCTTCAGGTAGAACGCAGCAAGTCTTACCTTGGCTCCCGCAGGTATATCCAGAGTCTCGAAGGCGGTCTCCAGCTCTGAGATGAATGCCTCAAGTTTGGTGGGGTCTGTCTCTTCTCTAAACGGTGGGGGTCGAAGGTCAGCGAGACTCTTCACCCAGTTTGGCTCCCGGGGCTGTGGTGGTGGAGCAGGCGGTCCCGTGCCGGGCTGATAGCCCATGTGCCCCAGGGCGGCAGCAACGATCTCAGCTATCGTCTGCCCACCCGGAATCTCAGCAGCCTCAACTTCTTCTTTGCCACGGCCTCGGCCTCGTCCTCTTCTTCCTGACATCTGAATAAGTATAAATGCACAGTAAGCTCGTGATTACAAAGGCTTTGGTTTAAGCGTTTATAGCATCCTCTAAACAGTAAGATACTCCACCCTTATTGGTGGTTATCTGACTCAGCTCACACCACTATCTCACACCCAAACCCATGACTATTACTCTAACTCGGTACCTACTCTAGTTCGGTAACTCTAGCCTTAGTATAACTGCAAAACCTGTACCATCACATAACAAACCTGCAACAATATTACAACACAGCGGAAGAAAATACTAAAAGTTGGTGTTACCGCCGTTAGTCACCCACGTGACTTACTAGGTTTATTCCAGTCTCAAGCTACGGTCTGACGGACCCGAGTGTACCGAACGTAAGTGCGTACAAAGTCTTAAAACAAAATACAATACCGAGTTCGAAGTATCTCTCATATTAATACAACTTACTACCACAGTTTATAAAACGAGTGTACAAGCACACTTCGTAAAACAAATTAAACCCTTAGTGCTCTACCCACTCCTACTCTCAGGCTGGGTCCTCGGCTGGCACCTACCTGCAAAGTTTAAATCACAGGCCCCAAGGGGCTCAACACATGGCTGGTACAGAAAACGTGCAACCCACAAGCTATCAAGGCTACACACGACCACTTTGTCGTATATATGCAGTTGATTATTCATACAAAATAATAATAATAAGAAGTACGATAACAAGCAACATACCCATGTGAAACATTCACAGCTCAAATAATTCGAGCGTCGTAATGGACGCCCATTAATGAGTAAGTTAGATTCCTAACTCCCGAGGCCTGAAAATTGTTTAGTTCTCGTGTTTGACCATACCTTATAAGTGTCAACCATTCTCCTATTAGAATTGGTTGTTCTCTAACTAAATTGTTTATTTTTGTCGGGTCAAAGTAACCCTAGCCAATGAGTTATTAGCTCCATTGGTTTAATAAACATTAATTCTTAAGTTAGGAGGGGTGTAGGCTTGACCCTCCCGCGCTTTCTGAATTTGCCTCCCACCTTGAATTGTTCACTCGAGCTGGTCGGGTCTGTTTGTCGACCCTAGGCGACAAGTCGTAGACGAGCCATATGCGGAAGACAGATCTGATACAGATGCCGACCTCCTAACCTAAACATGCATGACCGGAGTCAGTCCCGGATTCCTCTCCTCACAAGTTCCAGCTAGTTGAAGTCTCATTGACAATTGGTTAGTTAAACCTCTCTCGGTATTAACCTACTAAAAACTTGGAGTATTTGTAACCTTATACAATTGTTACTAAACATAGTTAACGAACAAGCTCTGAATCAAGTCGTGTTAGTGTGCAATGGACACATAATAACAATACAGTAAATCGGTTTAATGCTTAATCCTGTTTGGTCGTATCACAATAACACATAGCACACAAACCGAGGTAGACCTCGTTAGCAAACAAGCTACAAGAATCCCATACCTTAGCCTATCGACGTTCGTCCACTCCCAGATGACGTCTCGACTATTCTGGTCACCTTACTCCGCTCCTATAGTTCATTAGGACGATGTGGTTAAATAACTTAATTTTCGTATTTTCACAATTCACCGTATTTTACTATTCACATATACGTATTCTACTATTCACGTATATGTATTTTACTATTCACGTATATGTCTCGTATTTGACTATTCATATATACGTAGTTACTATTCATGTAAACGTATTTACTATTCATGTATACGTATTTACTATTCATGTATACGTATTTACTATTCATGTATACGTATACTATTCACGTATACGAGTACTATTCATGTACATTAAAATTTTTCGTATACGTCCGTATGATACTCCGTATCATACATATTTATTTCTTTTTCCAATATAACTTGTACTTTCATTAGAAATACCTTAAGTATTGATTTCTCCTATACTTATTAAATTACGGATATACCCCTTGTATACCTTAATTTATATACGGGTCTCGTTTAACCCAGTCTTAACTCTGTTTCTTTTACAACTTGTTTCTAAATTCTTTATTTAATTTCTTTAACCTTCTAAACACATAATGTGTTATTTACATCACTTACCCATAGTTTTCTCTTCATCTCTATTTTATTCATAATAAGTTCTAAACTTGTTATTTTTTATTTCTAATTTCTTCAAAGTCTTACTTAACTAATTTCTTTTATACTTTTGGTCACTTACCAAAATATACCCAAGTTTGATCAGTCTTTTATGGTCAAACCCCCTAACTTTTCATTATTTACAATATTACCCCTAAAGTTAATTTAACCTAACTTTTTATTCCTTTATCCTTTTAATATCTAATCTTTTGCTACAGATTTTATTCTAGCTCCTCTAAACATTTTACAAACTGTCATTGACCAAGTTTGACCATGTTTGACCAGGGAAATTACCATTTTACCCTTGTGGTATTTTCTTTTATCCTAACTCCTTTATTAACCAATTTAACTCTAATTAATTTCTAATTTTCGTAACTAATTTTCTTACAGATTTTTGAACATCAAAAATCATTTTAAACATCTCTAAATCACAAGTTTTAATTATCTAAAGTTGTAGTATTCATACTATCTTTTATTAACTTTAAATATACCAAAAACCTTATAAATTCTAGTAACACTTATAAACTCTTTATAAATTGTAAACTTAATTCTACAATTATTTTCCCATCATCTAAACTTCATAAATTTCATAATAACTCATATATTTTCGGCAATTATAATATATAGCTAAAACTTCTCAAATTTTACATATTACTCTTAAATACTAATTCCTTTAATTTAACTTAGTTATATAATTTTCCTAACCCACATAAGTTCACTTAATTTTTGGCCACCCCCTAAATTATAGTATATGAACTTTTCTTATATATTATGATAGCTTATATTAAAGTTTATATCATAAGGGTTATAAATCTAATTTTAGATTTACAAAATATTAACATTTTAGGTGCCAAAAATTAAATCTAACACCTAATAAATCTTGCAATAATAAACAAGGTATACAATAGGTTAGATCATATATAGATCAACATTTAGAACCATGAAATAGGTAGTTGTAGGGTTTACCTTGTATATCAAACTTTTAGCTTAATATCTAAGCTTGAATTCCTTAGAAATTTTGCCAGCAATTTGCTAAAGGAATTGTCCCCAAAATTATACAATAAGATGAAGAATAAGATGGGTTAGTATCCCATGCCAATCGTCTGTAACAAAAACCAAAGAACAAGAAGTTTTCAAGAAGGCGATGTTTTACCTCAAGAATCAAAGGCACTACTTCGTGGTTTTTCCTGAGAATCTAGGGGCTCATGAGCTATGGTTGTAAAGCTATTGAAAATAGGATTCCAACGAGCTATCAAGCTTGTGATTTGGAGTTAGGACGAGAAAGTTATGATTTCTACAAGGAACGGTGTTCTTTAAGGCTCAAAACTAAGAACATTGGGATTGTTTAGTGTTGTTTCTTCAAAGAGAGGATGAGCTACGACCTTGGGAGCTATCATTTGACAGGTAAGAGTCTTATTAATAATTCACTAAGGGGACAAGATGCTTTTGCAATTAATGAAAGTCTAAGTAGTTGAAATAGTGAATTTAAAAGCAAATTACACTTGGTGACTCACCCCTCTCATGTCGGCAGCTCTATAGCTCTTTTGATCTGTTTTTTTGTTTTACCTTGTATTTATGTATACTTGATGAATAAATTTCGTTCATCATGACTTATACCATGTGTTAGGTATGTTACATAGCCAAAAATGCCTTAAAACACATTTTATGTGCTTCCGGGTTCACATTGATTATGCAATTTGTTTTGGCTAGTTTAAATGTGTTATTAGTACATTTAAAACCTTTAGATACTTTGTTCGTGAAATATCATGTTGCTCATTCCAATTTAAACCAAGTCGTTTAGTGGTTTCTCCTTGATTTTCGTCAGTTTAGTACCGGTTTTTGTGTGGACTTGTATACTTAATTTGTGTGTACACGTAATGGTTCCTATGACCATTTTATTGTTGTTCCCTATTCCTTATTGGTATTTAGGCTCATTAGCCTTTTAGTTCCATGTATAAATGCTTAAGGCACATTTCTCCTTAAAGCACATTTTCGTGCTCTAAGGTGCGTTTTCGGTTTAAACGCTTAAGGTATGTTTTTTGTGTACATTTTTGTTTAACTCTTTTCTAATGTTTCTAAGGCATGTTATAGCCTTAGTATAATATAATTAGTTAGTTTATCAATATATTAAGGTTTGGGGTATTTCAGAAGGATCGAAAGCGGTTAGTGACTCTTTTGATGACGTTTTAAGGGATGGTAATGCAGGAGGCCCAGAAGCCAACAACGCCAAAAAGAGTACTCTGGATGAGGGAGAGTCTGCCTGTAAAAGAGAGGGATTTACTTCCCCAAGAGGTTAATTTTTTCCGAATACTGTCAATGAGGGGGTTAAAGTCTGCTACTTTAGGCTTCCTTGCAGTGATAGGGATGCCTTGATATCGGAATGGAAATGAGCCAAGGTTAAATCCCGTAAGGTGCACAAGGGATACCGCAGTGGTAGGGTTGACCCCTCCGAGAAATATGTCAGATTTGAAAGGGTTAAGCATGAGTCCTGAGGCCTCAAAGAAGAGATTGACCTTGTTGAGCATGGTATTTATGGAGTTTTGGTCACCTCTACAGAATAAGAGGGCATCATTAAAGAAGAGGTGGGTGATTGTGAGAGGTTTGCAAGAGGGGTGATAGCTGAAATTTGGATTGGTAGGGAGTTGGTCGAGCAACCGGGAAAGCATGTCCATAATAATCGCAAAGAGGTAGGGGGATAGGGGATCGCCTTGGCGCAGCCCTCTTTCCCCTTTGAAAGATGCCGAGGGAGTCCCATTTATGTTGATCGAGAAGGAGGTGGATGTGACACATTGTAAGATCCAGTTGCTAAATTCTGGGGGGAAGTTTAGGAAGGAGAGAGTGTCTTGGAGGAATTTCCAGTCGACAGTGTCAAAAGCCTTCCTGATGTCCATTTTCATAGTACACCGAGGAGAAATGTTGGCCCTTTGGTAGTTTTCCATAAGGCACGAGCAGAGCTGGATGTTGTCAGAGATGAGGCGCCCTTTGATAAAGGCTCCTTGGCTGGGATTTACAAGAGAGGGGAGGACGCTCTTAAGCCATCAGCCACAATTTTGCTAATGATTTTATACAGAGTATTGCAACAGGAGAAGGGCCTATAGTCTCCAGGGAACGAGGCATTGTCTGTTTTGGGAATAAGGGTGATAAGAGTGGCATTAATTTCTTTAAGAAGCCGACCGCTATGGAAGAAACTTTTAACGGCTCCACAAATGTCCTCTCCAATGATGTCCCAGGTTGCTTTGAAGAATTTAGCCGTATAGCCGTCCGGGCCCGAGGCTTTATCATCCCCAATGGAAAAAAGGGCTGATCTAATGTCGCTACTCTCAATGGGCTGGGTTAATGAGGTCCATGAAGAGCGGTCAAGAGTTCTGACATTGTCCAAGTTAAAATCAGCCAAGGAGCACTGGAGGGTAGTCCTAGAGCCTAAAGTATGACGGAAGTGGCTAACCAGGCAGTTTTCGATGTCGGAAGGGGACTGGAGGGTCTCCCCAAGATCATTCATAATGGACGCAATGGAGTTTTTATTTCCCCTGGCCTTAATGGCTCTATGAAAGAAGGAAGTATTAGAGTCCGCCCATTTAAGCCAGCGGGTTTTCGAGAGCTGGTGCAGAAAAAGAATCTCTTGGGAGTCCCTAACAATGAGGTTGTGCCTAAGCGATTTTTCCTGAGAGATTAGGGTAGGATTCCATGGGTCAAGGTCCAGACGTCTCTGGACGTCACATAGCTGATCCCTGATTCTTTGCCCTTTGTCCCCAAGGGAACCAAATTCAGTTTTATGAAGATTGATGAGCCCTTTTCTGAGATGTTTAAGCCTTTGGACAATAGTGAAAAGACGGCTTCCACTCGGGGCAAGATCCCACGCGTCACGAACAAGGGGGAGAAAGGAGGGGTCATTAGTCCATAGGTTGAGGAATTTAAAGCTTTTCTTACGATGAGATGGATTATGAAGGGAAATGACCATGGGGCTATGATCCGACAGCAGGGGAGGAAGGAAGGATGCATAGCTAGTGGGGAACTCCAGAAGCCATTCTTCGTTCACTAAAACTCGATCAATTTTCCCTAGGACGCGACCGTGGTCATATTGGTTGTTCCACCAGGTGAAATATCGTCCATAAAAGCGGAGGTCTTGCAGTACCGCCGTAGAGACACAGTCAGCAAAGTCTCGGTAGTCTCTGGGGAGAGGGTTGCGACTACTGAGCCTATCTTGAGCATAGAGGATATTATTGAAATCCCCCGCAACTACCCAGGGGCCAATGGTATTCTGGCTGAGAATTAAGATATCCTCCCATAGCTGGGACCTAAGGACCTGGCTGTTTCTCCCAGAGACTACGGATAAGGTGAAGTTCAAGGTGCCCAAAATAGACACTTTGCAGGTGAGGATTTGGTTAGAGGAATGGATGATGGAGAGCGTAATGATGGACGGATTGAAAAGTATCCAGATACGGCCACTCTGATTAGCATCGTAGTTATGGACAAGACTCCAGGATGAGAAGAAACGAGCAAGGATAGAGGGGTGGTTGTTGAAGGTGACATGAGTTTCGAGGAGGCCAAACAAACTGAGGTTATTGTTGGCCACAAACTTTTGGATTTCAAGGAGCTTGGGTCGATCGTTGCAACCCCTAACATTCCATATTGCTAGATTCATAAAGATGGGGTATTGTGGGAGGTGGTGGGGGAGTGGGAGCAGAACCCTCCTCTAAAATATCAAAGGTATTAGTGAGCAACAGTGAGAGGTCGTCGTAGGGTATGGGATTCGGGTCCTTACTGGGGGCCTTACTAGAGACCTTCCTACGGTTAGTAGGAACCACTTGCCAGGCGTTATCAACGTCGGGGGCGAGCAGAAGCGTGAGGGAGGGTGACATCTGCTCCCCGGTAGGAGAGCCAAGGGCCTGGGTAAGAGGTATAGTAGCCCCCGACAACTGGCCAGATAGGGGAGGAAGGGAAGATAGAGAGGCATCAGGGTGGGGTTGGGGACTAGGGACAGTGGCTGGCCGGGGCGTTTCCCTGTCTGATTGGGCAACCTGGCCTAAAGTAGAGGGGGCAGGGATCTTCCCGGGGCCCAACAACGACCCTTGAGCACGACTAGGTCCAGAGCAGGCAGATATTGGATAGTGAGCAGAGGAGTGTCCTAGGAGACTGCAACGGAGCAAGAAACTGGTTCCCATTCATAGACAACCTTCTAGAAACTAGTGCCACTAGGGGCTCGGATCTCGATTTCTCTTACAAGCTCCAGATTGAAATCAACTTTGACCAAGATTCTAGCATAGGAGATTCTAGTTTTGGAGGCTGGCTGTAGCTGGTCAGTATAAAGTGGGGAACCCAACTTGGTGCATATCTTAGCGAGGCTGGATTGGGACTAGGGCTGGTGTGGAGGCCAGGGAGCTGGATCCAGACAGGGATGTGGTTGAGATCTTTCGGATTGAAAGAGAAGTCAGGAGACCATTTCTTTAGGACCAAGGGAGATGAGTAGAGGAGCCAGGGGCCCTTTTCAAGCACTTGTTGGAGGTCCTCTTCACTATCGAAGCGGAAAACAAACCATCCCTCATCATGAAGGAGAATTTGGGGGGTGGCTACAAAACTCCAAGCTCTCTTCACATATTCTTTAACAATATTGAACCCAAACTTTTTCCCCCAAATATGACCAACCAGGGCATTTCTCCAGTAGTTAATCTCAGGCAATAAATCATTCTCCTCAATAGTAACAAATGGGCTATCCATATCTATAATGTCATTATTATCTAAGCGTAAAGACATACCACAGTTAGATTTCTGTTTAGCAAGGAGCGTGTCCAAAAAAGAAGGGTTAGAGTTCTTACCTGGCGCCGGCTTACTCGAGGGGGTAGGTCGAGGGGTTCGTTTGGCCCAAGCAACCCTCTTTCCAGGAGCAACAGAAACCTCCGGGGCTTTAGAGAGGGGCGGGAAGTCCATGTTCATCGCATTTGAAGACGGGGGGGGGGGGGGGGGCAGAATGGTTTGAAATTCCTGTAGCATCACATCCATTGGAGGGACCATGAGAGCGACGATCTTGGAAGGGGCCTCAGCAGCTTGGGGGTCGGGGCAAATGAGATAGTCTAGAAGAGCCGAATCGACTGGTGGCACAGAAAGATCAACAAACAGCTCCAATCCTAGATGGGGAGCACTCGGTCCACCAGATGCTCTTTGGGCATTCACCGGGCCAACAACTGAACACACCCATTAGCATGATACACTAAATTTTCCACACCAAAGGGAACAGCAGTTGTGTTTTGGCCATTCACCGGGCCTTCCTTCAAATTGGAGCCGGAATCATTTAAAATGGAGGAGTGCATTTTGCCTGAGCCAGTGGTGGGACCGGCCAAGCTAAGATGCCAAACAACTCCCCTAATCCCACCGTCGCATCCACACCGTCGCATCCACTACCAATCATACCAAGACAGGCGTAACACCTGGGCAAAGAAAGGAGGCAGGAGCCTTCTCAACCGGAACCGAGATTCGTGGAGTGCCACCCTCCACCTGGGCACCACAACCATTATCAACCAAGCAAGCAAGAAGAGGAGATGGCGGTCACTTTGGAGAAAGCCGGTAGAGAAGAAATAGCAGGGGCCGCGTCCACACCTCCAGGATGGGGCACCGACGACGGGTTCTCTGTCTGAGAAGGAGGGCGAGGGATCCGACGGCCACCGCTTCCCTTACCACCAAAGGAGGAAGACGCCGATGAGGAGGAGGGAGTCGCCCGAGTGGAAGGACGACGCTGCTTTCCCATGGAAGAGGCAGGGGGGAGAGCACTGGGGGGAAGCACCGCCAAGTGGGGCCGACACCACCAGGCAGGAGGCCGGCGGGGTGGCGGATCCACCAAGGGGCTCAGACGCAGTTTCGGGCGGCGCTCCAGAAGTAGCTATGCGACCGTTGGAGAAGATGTAGGGGAAAGGGGGGTCTTGGGCAGGGCGCGTGAAGCGCGTTCTTTTGGGAATGTGATTAGTTTATACTTCCTCTTCCGTTGATGTTTATGTTATTGTTGTTACAATGTTAAGCACTTTTTTTTACATTTATAATGCTCGTTAACTCCATTTAAGTTCAACTTAAGTTGTCAATTTTTTTTATGAGTTATAAAATCACCAATTTTGGTGGTTTCATGTCTTAATTAATTACCTTAATGTTTATTATAATGTTATGCACTTTTTTACATTTATAATGCTGACTAACATAATCTAAGTTCGTAATTAAATTGGCCATTTATTTGGTAAGTTGTAAAATCTCCAATTTTGGTGGTTTTATGCATCAATTGTTTATGTTAATGTTATTATAATGTTACACAATTTTGTTTACATTTATAATGCTCACTAACATAATTTAAATTCATAATTAAATTGTCCATTTAATTTATGAGTTACAAAATCACCAGTGTTGGTGGTTTTATGTCTTAATTAATTATGTTAATGTTTTTATAATGTTATGCCCTTTTTTTTAAAATGCAGGTCCTTGATTGTGTCCTAATCTGTACATGCTAGTGAAGGTTCGTTACTCTTACTTATTTAAAAAATAATGAACAACCCAGTCATTCACAACTCAGTTGTTCTTGTTAAAATTCCAAAACATATATATATATATATATATATATATATATATATATATATTATATATATATTACAATTTACCACTTGTTATCTCTCTTAATTGTTTATGTGCTATTGTTTATGTAGATGGCCTTGTAATTCCAGCGTCAACCGGCCGAGGTGGGACCCGAGGACAATGAACTCTTCACATACCAGTCCACTCACATATCAACAGCTCTTTTTTCAGATGATCCGGTACAGTGATAAGGCGTTAATCTTTATTACATTGTGTTCATTATTTATTTTTGATCCTAACATTAAATTGTCTAACCATGCTATGTAGGTAATGCGTAATCCAAAATATGTCAATAGAAAGTTGCGCTCCTGGAACCTGGAAGTTGAGCTTCCGCACTATGCCCTTCGCGAGTACATCAAGGAGGCTGGTTTTCTGGGGCCTGCGTTTTATAGAATCAAGGGTGACCAAGTGATCGTCACCGCACTTGTTGAAAGGTGGAGGCCTGAGACTCACACTTTCATGTTGCCTTTTGGTGAGGGAACAATTACTCTAGAGGATGTATATCATCTACTTGGGCTGAAGGTGGAAAGAGATGCCGTCATGGTTCGGATGAATCGGGATGTGGCAGAATTGTGTGAAGAACTGTTGGGTCGAAGACCGGGACCCGATTCAATAAGAGGTTACAAAGTTTCATTGCTATGGTTGCAGAACACGTTTGCGATCAGCAATGAGGACGAGAATGCATTTAACCATCAACCAGATCTTATCCACCAGCGTCATGCAAAAGCATGGATCATGCGGATGATAGGTGGAATGTTGCTACCAAGTTATGACAGTCATACCTGTGAGCCTCGATTTTTAAACCCTACCCTATGTTGATTAAGTTGATTAGGATCTAGTCGGGTTTTAGGTCCACTTATAACCTAAGATTTATAACTATGTCATATAACACTAATTATTAAAACCTAAGCTAGCTCACTGGAACCTATTATGAGTCACCACCTAATTTTTACCTAGATCAAATTAGGAAAGGAGAGTTCGGGTTCGAGAGCTTGATTCGACTTAATTAGGGTTCAATTACTTTCATTACCCCTAGAAGTCATTTTTCCTCTACTTAGTTTAATTACGGCTTATTACGAGTCGTTTTTAACCTAAGTGCGCGCTTCTGATTTTTTTTGTATTTTTAACATTTTTTGACAGAAAAATAAAGTGGAAACTGAAAATTCCTAAACTAGGGTTTCGGAGGCAGAATTAGGTCAAATTTTGTTTACGTCCGCAGCCACGGACCCCATATCTGAGACCACGGACCCCAGTTAACCTAATTATACAGAAAAGTCGAATTTAAGAAAAAACGAAAATTTGAAAAGTCCGGGGCCACGGATAAGCTGTCTGTGGGCCCGGACATTATTTAGAAAAACCTAAATTTTGAAATTTTAAAATCCCGCCGCCATCCGTGGGTGTCCGTGGCCACGGACAACCCGTTCGTGGTCCCGGACCATAGGTCCGAGGTCACGGACCACCCACGGACAGGGGTTATCTGGTGGTTCCCGATGGTGTTTTCGACTCAAATTTTATGGGTACGTAGCCTGAAAGATTATAAGCACGTTAGTAATTGAAAGAACAATTTGAAGTCAAAATTAATACGAAACTTAGCAAACAAGTAACAAGGTAGTAGCTAAAACAATTAGTGATACAGAAGCCAAAAAGAGTTGATTTGAACCCAAATTTTGAGGCAAGACTGATAAGGTCGTAGGGAGTTAGGAAAGTGGAATTTCTACCTGTTTTACCTTCGGGTTTACAATGATTCTTCACACCGGTTTTCGTTGAGTGCTCCGTTGATGGCAGACCCGAAAGGTTTTCGAACCATGCTTCTGGTTGTTGGTTGTTCTTGCTATTCTTCATGTTTTGGTGGTGTTTATGTGGGGTTTTGATGATTGTTGATGCTTTGGGGATTGGAAAACGAGTTTACATGGTGATTTCAAGGGATTTTCGGTATGATTCGGGTGGCCGGGTGTTGAAAATCGTGAGAGAGAGGGGAGGCTATGCTTTCTGACTTCCTAGGGTTCTTAAGCTTGTGAGATTTTGATTTTATCAAAAGATCTATCCCTTTATATAGACTTTCTTAAAGATAAAGAAAATCTAGTAAAAGTAAGATTTTTTGGCATTTTAATTAAGTGATTTCCCAAAGGAACTTTGCGGTGAAATTTTAGCCACGTGTCAAGGATGACAATTATGATTTTTCTGAAGTGGAATTGAATTTTTTTTAAGTGTTGGAATATTTTTAAATTCAATTTCTCGTCAGATTCAATCGAAGATTGCTAGAAAATTATTGGAAATTCGAAAAATCAAAATTCTGACGCCTTTATGCTATAAATGCCATCCTCTATCATGGGATAAGAATTCAAAGTATTTCAAGTTGATTTGATCATCTTTTGGAGGAGAGAGAAACCCTATAGGGGGTCTTGGGAGCCTTAAAAATTACGAAAACGCCCCTGACAATGATGAAACTGCTCCCCATGTCCTAGAATGCGCCGATCGAGCCGGAATCCCTCATTACTTGATTAAAGTGCCTCTCACAACACCAAAGCCTTACAGACCCTAACCAGTGGGGATGAAAATTTTGGGTATAACAATACCATTGACTGTGGATATTTGGAATTGTTGAGAGATTTTTCGAGTGTGGGCAGTACAGTTGGGGGTCAATAGTGTTAGCGCACACCTACCGTGGCTTGTGCAATGCCACCCAGTTTGAATCTACACATATTTCCGCAACAACCAAGTTGATTACATTGTGGGCGTATGCTAGACTCCATGCATTTTTAGAGTTCCAAGATAGTTTATTAGAACAAATGCCGTCATCGGTTACTCGTAAGTGTGAAGAATAATATATCAAATTTAATTTAATAACTACAATGCACTTTTTATCATTATGCTTGAATAAGCTTTTTATTTGTTCACTTGTAGTTGGGATAATCAAAGTGTGAAGAAAAGTAAGATACAGGACGCTCGTGTCGTCCTTGATTCTATTCCGGTTCCACCCACTGCTGATCACGTAAGTACTATTGTATTACAAACATACCGAAAAATTATTGGTTCCTGATAACCATGCCCATTAAATATGTAACGTGATTTAATTTTTTAGTGGGCCTGGCAACCATACGGTGATGCCCCACTTGACAAAGCCGCTATAGTTATACCATTAATCCTTAACAACATAGTTAAGGGGCATCAACCGGATCGCGTGATGAGACAGTTTGGACGTGATCAGCCGATACCAGCATTGCCATTGGATCGTGATAAGTTACACAATCAAAAGCAAACCGGCCGAGTGGAGGTGGACTGGGGCAATGTCAACGTGAGATACATCGAGCTATGGAATGACCGAATTTACGGGTGGATAAGGCTCGAAGATTACTCGTTGGCAGTTCCACTAACAGTTGCCTCCGAGTATATGCAGTGGTATTTTAGACGCAGCTTAAGGTGGTACACAAGCGAGGCAAGAAGACATGCCATATTGGTAAGCATGTTAGTTACTTAGTAGTCAGCACTTACATAATGTTATACTTACAAGGTTTAATTTATTATATGAATGCTATGACTATGTTTGTAGGCGGATGGCTTAGATCAGATCCGGCACTATGACCCCACTGTAGGTGACTACGCCAGCTACTTGTCACAAGAGAATGGCGTATCGTATCACCAGTGTTATAGTCACCACCAGACTCTTGTCGATCATCGTCCCCCACCTCCCGTGGTCATTTACCAGCCACCCTTTTCGTTGAACAATAATCCAAGTAGGAGGGCAGCATGAAGAAAACCAAGGAGTGAAGTGCGTCTACCCCCACAGGCACCACCAGCAGCTGATCCCGAACTGGAGGTTTTCAGCAATCAAGTTGGACGTATCCCGCACAACCGTCATACCCACTTGACCTGAGCGTAGTGGATTGTGAGGAAAATCCATGTGAGCGTAACCCGTACCGCTCTTAGCCCAGGACATGGGGTGCACAGATGACCCAGGATACACAATGGGGAGGGCAGATGACCCAGGATACATAGTGGGGGGGGGGGGGGGACAACCAGGCTAGTACGATTCGGTTGGGTTGGTGGATACTAGCACTTACGCTCACCAGCCAGTGACTGCCTCACAAAGCATAATTAACCCTTGGGAGATTCCATACAGCACCGACCATACTACTAGTACATGGGCGTACACAATAGACAAATACCAGCTGGGATCAGGGTCCATACACCTCATCCATAAGGTCATTTGTCAGCTGGTTTTGGCCATATTGCTGTACTTATAGGGGAAGTGTCCTCGCGGTCTAGTGATAGACAATTTCCGACCACACAGGCTGAGAGATCAGCAATGATGAACACTACCTTTGCAGCCCTAAATGTTTCTGATGATGATTCCGACGACAAGGTGAGGAGGCGGTTAAACTTGTTGATGCAATCCACCACATCCACCCCATCACCACCTGCAAGCTCCTGGGACATGACTCTCAGGGGGCCTGATTCGATGAACCCGCCACAGAGATACACACCTAGTGAGTATGAGCAGGCCAGAAGAGGTAGGAGGGGAAACAGGGCTGGTCGAGGGAGAAGAGCTGGTGGTGCTGAGTGATTTTAGTCTTTAATTATTTTGTGTTGAAACATTAATTCTATTTGTAAGGCTTTCCAAACACTATGTTCATCACTCTTTATTAATATAAGTATTAATCGGAGTTTAGTTAATTTGTATTCAAACATTAATTCTGTTGTAGCAATTAAACAAAGTAAAAAAATAACAAACTTTTAGTTCAACACATTGAAACATACTTTAACACTGCAATAAACATTTTTTTGGGTGCTTGCTTAAGGCACGGCCTAACATTGCAGGAGCAACATAATAACTAAAATTTAAATTATAAATGATCTATACTTAATGAAAAAAGTTACGATTGAAGTCGGTAGAACCCTGAAGCCATTTTTGTTCTACGTGCCTTATCTATTTGGTAGTGTCACCCATATCATCTGAAGAAGTACTTGAGTAGGGGTACGACGAGGATTATTCATTGGCAATAGGGTCATTAGGCGCTGCTTCTCTGAACACATCTGAGTCAACCAAAAATCGATAAGAGCATGTGTGCCCTCAAACAGATTAGCCGCTGAAGAATCACTGCTAATGGATAATATCAGGAATATTATCCCTCGTTCTTGAATCTACGTCAGACATTAAAGCTCTTCCTTCTTGTTGGGTGGTGAGGGAATATCTAATTGTTGTATCCGGTGTGGAGGATTTGTTGCAAGAATTTTTAGTGGATAGGGCTTTGGATGCGCAAGTTTTTGGTATGGTACAAACTTGTTTGTCCTTGTTTGTCTTTGATGCTTTGATCGGGACTTCCTTTTTGGGAGACATGGTGTTTGGTTAAGTGAGATATACTGATTCTCTTCAGTGAAGTTGAAAGAGTTACAAATTAATAAGCAGGGAATAATGAGCTGAAGAACCAAATACAACCTTATATACTGTCTGTGGCAATGGCTAGCACAACGGCTACCTCTGAGTGCATTGATGTCTGCATTATTTAACCTTTCATTGTATACTGTTTTCACTGTAACTGTTCAACATTAACTACGGCCCATAACCCAAGAACTGATATGTACTTCATCTTTACTTTATGTTTATAACAGTAGGACGATGTACCCTGTCTCAATCCATGTGAACCATGTAAATTCAACTATAGAGTATGGAGGACGATTTTTATGAGGTCCGGGTTGGGCAGTGATCGATGCTGACATTCAACATCCAAGGAGAATCAACCATCTAATATCATTGTTAAACCACATCGTGCGATCACATTTCACGAACAATGAATTGCATGTCTATTCCATTGTCTACCTTAGAATAGACCACGATTCATATAACTTCTCGATTGCAAACATACAAACTGATGCTGATGTTCACCTAATGATTTGGAACTATATTGATCTTCAAGAAATCATGGAAAGAATTAAGATTCTCGTCAATTATACGGATGACTTAGACTTTGAAGACCCCGCCGTGACACGAAGGAGGGCACATGCGATTAGAGGAAGACACTGTACTTGAGTTTTATCAAATCAACGCAATTGCTTGTTAAGTGGGCAAAGCTTTAATTAAAATTTCTGTCAAACTGTCCACGAATTACTCACAACCACTCTTTTTTTGAACTGAGTCTGCAGAGTGCTTTATTTCAAATCTTTGACCGACATTGTGCACTTTATTACTCAGACAAATGTCTTGTAGTGGACATAGCTTTAATTAAAATATCTACCAAACTGCCCACGAATTACTGACATCCACTCCTTTTTTGAACTGAGTCTGCAGAGTGCTTTATTTCAAATCTCTGACCCACACTGTGCACTTTATGACTCAGCATCCTGACTTGTAGTGGACAGAGCTTTAATTAAAATCTCTACCAAACTGTCTATGAATTACTCACAGCCACTCCTTGTTTGAAATGAGTCTGCAGAGTGCTTTATTTCAAATCTCTACCCTATATAGTACACTTTATGACTCAGCATCCTGTCTTGTAGTGGACAGAGCTTTAATTAAAATCTCTGCCAAACTGTCCACGAATTACTCATAGCCACTCCTTTCTAAAAGGATCCTGAACAAATATCCTTGAATTCAAATCTCTACCCCACATAGTACACTTTTTGACTCAGCATCTTGTCTTGTTGTGGACAGAGCTTTAATTAAAATCTCTACCAAACTGTCCACGAATTACTCACATCCACTCCTTTTTTGAAATGAGTCTGAACAAATATCCTTGAATTCAAATCTCTGCCCCACATAGTGCACTTTATGACTCAGCATCCTGTCTTGTAGTAGACATTAAAATATCTTCCAAACTGTCCACGAATTACTCACAGCCACTCATTTTTTATAGGCCTTTGAAGTTGTGGAAATTTTTTCATTATATGTAGAAGTTGTATTGGTAAAATTTAATTGCACCACTGCAGAGCATATACCTCTCATTCTAACTTTAACCTAATCCAATCTTCATCTTTGATAGAAAAATTCACATTCTCAAGCCCACTCAACCGATCATTTTGTTTGAACCACAGAAAAACAAATGGCATATCCTTGCTTGATTTTTGTTAATGCCGAGCTTTCTACAACCCACATGGAAGCCTGTATTACTACTGGAGTCAGACTAAGACCTTCCATCTTAGGGTTACGGATGATTTCACCATCGAAATGCTAAAGCAATCTATCACAGAAGCCATTCGTCAGCTGGATTACGGTTACAACGTGACAAAGATGACTTATCATAATTTGGTTTCAAGGAATCCAATGGTGTTATCAGAGCTTCAGTTGAACACCGATGGAGATATTCAACTAATGTTAGAAAACTACAAGTGCAGCTGGAACATCTCCCAAGCCATGGAGATTCTTGTGGAAATGGATGGCAATGCTAATGAAGACGATGCCATGTACGAACCCAAAGATGATAATGATCTAACATCAGATGATGAAGTAGAGCTAATACCATAAGAGTTTCTCCACCAACTGGATACCGACGAAGGTAGTAGTCAACAAGTCCCTAATGTGCCATTCTACCATCATGTGGATTAGAATGCCATCAACTCAATGACTATGGATGTTGAACGACGGGGCATACTGAATTGGCATTTTAGAGGAAACTTCAGTGTTAACTAAGTGTTTGATGACAAGGAAAGTCTGGTAAGTGCTGTTAAAGACTTTCACATCCGAAATAATCTTGATTTCCATGTGACTAAGAGCTCGAGTAGAGCATATGCTATCCAATGTGCAAGTGGGGGAGATTGCAGATTTTACATAAGAGGTGTGCTACTGTCGGGAAAGACGGAATGGAAGATAACAAGAGAGAGGCCACACTCATGCACCCCTCAGACCGATGGACAAGACCACATACAGATGACTTATCATTGTCATTGCATAGGCCGTCCTCCCCCATCTCAGTGGTAACCCAGGTATGAGTGTTCTAAACGTAATAGAGTAAATCCGTGGTATGCACAATAGGACAGTTTCATACCAAAAAGCTTGGCTGGCAAGGTGCGAAGCAATAGGAAAGATATATGGAGATTGGATCGAATCGTATGCCCACTTCCAAGATTATTCATTGCAATCAAGCATAATATACCGGGTTCAATTGTTAATCTAAAATCAGTTCGAGGTTTTGAGGATGACACCCAAACGACTGAAGTCAAATTCTTCCAACAATGCTTCTAGACGTTTGGACCATGCATCTCAGCTTTCAAACACTTCAAACCCATGCTGCAAATAGATGGGACACATCTATATGGTAAGTTCAAAGGTAAACTTTTGATAACAGCAGCACAAGATGGGAACAACAAAATTATACCGGTAGCATTTGCTATTGTTGAGTCAGAAGATATATCTTCTTGGAAGTACTTCCTAGATAAGGTAAGGTTGCATGTCATAGGTCAGAGGACCAATGTCTCAATAATTACAGATCGTGCTCCTGCTATCATAAGCATCATGAAGTCAAATGATTACTAGAGACCCCCAATGGCCCACCATTTCTACTATATACGACATATTGCATCAAATTTTGACTCACGTTGTGAGCCTCGATTTTAAACCCTATCCTTTGTTGATTAAAGCTGATTAGGATCTAACCGGGTTTTAGGTCCACTTATAACCTAAGATTAATAACGATGTCATATAACAATAATTATTAAAACCTAAGCTAGCTCACTGGAACCTATTATGAGTCGCCACCTAATTTTAACCTAGGATAAATTAGGAAAGGTAGAGTTCGGGTTCGGGGGCTTGGTATTCGACTTAATTAGGGTTCAATTACATTCATTACCCTTCCTAGGTCCTTTTTCCTCTACTTGGTTTATTTACGGCTTACTACATAGTCGTTTTTAACCTAAGTGCGCGCTTCTGTTTTTTTTTGTTTTTTAGCATTTTTTGACAGAAAATGAAAGTGAAAGTTGAAATTACCTAAACTAGGAATTCGGAGGCAGAATTAGGTCAAATTTTGTTTCCGTCCGTGACTACGGACCTAATGTCCGTACCCACGGACCCTAGTTAATCTATATGGAAATAAAAATCGAATTAAACAGAAAACGAAAATTTGAAAAGTCCGGGGCCACGGACAGGATGTCCGTGGGCCCGGACATTGTTCAGAAAAAACCTAAAATTTGAAAAATTTAAAATCCCGCCGCCGTCCGTGGGTGTCCATGGTTCCGGACCATAGGTCCGAGGTCCTGGACCACCCACGGACAGGGGTTTTCTGGTGGTTCCCGACGGTGTTTTCGGCTAAAATTATGTACATGTAGCCTGAAATGTATGCAATACGTTAGTAATTGAAAGATTGCAGTTTGAAGTCTGATTACGCACGAAACTTGACAAACAAGTAACAAGGCAGAAGCAAAGGCAATTAGCAATACAGAAGCGTAAAAAGGTTAGTTTGAACCCAAAATTTGACCGAGAGTTAATAAGGTCGTGGGGAGTTATAAAAGTAGAATTGCAACCTGTTTTACCTTCGAATTCAAGAGGATCCTTCACGTCGGGATTCTTCGGAGGCTCCAATGGTGCCGGTTCCGGACTGAGTTCGACCCGAGCCTCTGGTTGTTGATTTTTGAAGGTGTTCTTCACATTTTGGAGGTGGTTTGGTTGATGTTTGATGATTGTTGATGTGTTGGGAGTTGAAAAGTGTGTTTAGGTGGTGATTTCGGGGGATTTTTGATGTGATTTTGGTTCTTGGATGTGTAAAAACGTGGGGACTTGTGACGGCTGAGTTTCTTGAGGTGTTAGGGTTCTTGAGGTTCTGATTTGATCATGGGATAAGGTTCCTTATATAGGCTTCCTTAAAGATAGAAAAATCCAGTAAAAACCAAGATTTACTGACGTTTTAGCTCAAGGGCTTCCAAAAGGAATTTGATCATAAAATTTATACATGGGCAAAGGATGATATTTCTGATTTTTCTAAAGTGGAATCGAATTTTTTGAATATTGGGATATTTTTAAATTCAATTTCTCGTCAGATTCAATCAGAAATTGCTAGAAAATTATTGGAAATTTGAAAAATCAAAATTCCAATGCCATTATGCTTCAATTGTCATCCTCTATCATGGGTTAAAATTTCATAGCATTTTGAATTGATTTGACCCTTATTTGGAGGAGAGAGAAAGCCTACAGGGGCTTAGAAGCCTTGAAAAATTACGAAAATGCCCTTGGAGATGATTAAGCTGTCCCTAGTTCTCTGAAATGTGCCGATCGAACTGGGAACCCTCGCTACTAGCCTATTAGTAGAGACTCTCTTCCGGGGGGGTTGAAATTTTGGGTATAACAGATTGCCCCCCGTCAACTAGACTTTGTAATGGAAATGAAAAGGCTTGTTGATGCTTGAGTGAAACCCCAAAATTTTGGATCTTAAAATACCCCACGTGGAATTGAAATCCGACAAGTTGTGTGGAAGGGTGTCGAGCGGCTCTAAGGCGTCGACCACCTAAAGGTAATAATGAAGTAATGTCAGACTATTCTAAGGCGCCGACTACCTATAAGGTTGATATGATGTCAAGCTATTCTAAGGCGCTGGCCACCTATAATGAATGAAGTGATGTCAAGCTATTCTAAGGCGCTGACTACCTATGAGTAATTGAAAATTGGTGTTGGGTCGAGTTCTTCTATTTGGGTGAGTTCTGCTGCTTTGGTGAATCTGAATCTTTGGCTGAGAACCTGTATCTCTGAAGAATCTGTATCTTTGGCTGAGAATCTGTATCTTTGAAGAATCTGTATCTTCGGCTGAGAATCTGTATCTCTGAAGCATCTGTATCTTCGGCTGAGAATCTGTATCTCTGAAGAATCTGTATCTTCGGCTGAGAATCTGTATCTCTGAAGAATCTGTGTCTTCGGGTTATGGAATGATAACGGTCTCATGTAAACGATTGTGATGAAAACTGATTGCTGGAGTGCCAAACATGGCGATGATGATAAGGTGTATGCAATCAAAATGTATGAAAGATACTTGTTCAAAACAAGAAACTGTTGGAAAATGTGCCAAACATGGCAATGCTAAGGATTGAAAATTGTCGAGGGCAAGACATTGCTAGAAAGTGTGCCAAATATGGCCATGATGAGGTTTATGAAACCGAAGTGTTTGGAGGAAATTTGTTAAAACAAGAAATTGTTGAAAGAGGTACCAAACGTGGCAGTGTTTGAAGAAAATTCTGTTTAGTGAAAAGGAAAGTGAAATGATCATTTCCTAACTATAGACTTCAGACTTGTAATTTATCTCATATGAGATGAACATGCCACCGGTGGGGTATGGTGTATGATGTGAAGGTAAAGGCTTATGTGGGCCTGTGGTATTTGATGTGTAGGTAAGGGCTTATGTGGGCCTGCGTAGTGGTGGTGTGGAGGTAAGGGCTTATGTGGGCCTGTGTAGTGGTGGTGTGGAGGTAAGGGCTTATGTGTGCCTGTGGTGGGATGGTGGTGATGTTTGAGCGCTGGGTTCTAATTGGTGTTGTCATAGCAATTGTTGGAACCAACAATTGCCCCCAGTATTTTCCCTTAAGACAATCTGAGCTAGAGTTCATGGCAATCGATCGGAACAATCGATTGCTCCCAGTATTTTCTTTTATTAAACGTGCGAACAAGTCTCGTCCTCACAGGGTCAAGGCTTATGTTTTTATGTGGTGCTTCCTAACCTACACTCGGCGTGTTTGGTGCTTACACTCGTTCCTCACCTACGGTCACAACTTCTAGACCATTGAATTCGATATTTGATGGATTTACGCATTTGATCTGTTACTTTCACGTGATTGGACACAACTATCAAGTCAGAAGTCTTTTGAGCTTATGGCGTGGCTATGGGGTGTGATGAAGGACAACTGGACCATGGAGGGATATTTGAGGTATGTAGAGCTTAAGTGGGTGACCAAAGCTGCATCCTGCGTCTTTTCTCGGATTCATCTTCCTTGTCTTGAAGTTGGCTAGCTGCTTTGTGTTGACGTTGTTTTCGAGCTTCTGGACTTGGACTTTTGAAGTTTTCCTTTACACCATTTCTCTTCTCTTTGTCATTTGGATTTTTTTGAGGCACTTCGGGTTTACCTCTTTGTTTTATCCTTTCTTGACTTCGCCTTCGGGGTTCTTGTGTCTCCCGGTTTTGAGTTTTGAGAGCTGTTTTGATGTGAGCTCTTTGGATCCTATGTCACCTTGGGACCATTTGCGAATCACTTCGTCATGCTGATAGCGGCTTTGCTTCTCTAGAATAATGAAAATGTTATCTGAGAGTCAGGCTCCTCGCTTCCTTTGGTCACCGGGTCGGTTATTCATCACGGGCTGGCTTGTTCTGAGGAGCTTTGCAATATCGAAAAAGGGATATATGAAAGGCTCAGCGGGGGTGCCTAGGGTTTAATGTCAGGGTTCACATGCTTTTGGCTATGTGGTGCTGTACCTAGGCGCTTCGTCATTCCAGATAGTTGTGTATCCGCTCTTTGTTACTTTTCACAGGTCTAAGAGTAAATTTACAAATTATCTCCTTCGGTCAGAGTTATGCCGTTTACCTTACCTTTGAATGTGGTCTCGCCGGAGTCGTGTAAAAATGACACGCTCATTCATTCATGGTTTTTCCGCTCAAGTCACTCTCGTGAATTCTCACTCTAAGACTTGTTCGCATATTTAAACGAAAAGTGAAAGATGACGAACTTAAACTCAGATTGCCCCCAGTATTAATCCAGGGTTTATTACAACAATTTGACAAATGTAGACTTGAACCGCTTCGTTGGTTGTTTGGATGTTTTGGGGTGAGTAGTGGTGTTTGGTTGGACATGTTCATCTTTTTAGAACAAAAGACAAGTCATTTTGTTCAGTTGCCAAGAAATGACCGTTTCATGAACATCAGTTTTAAGAAATGTTTGCTAATGAGCAAGATGATTTGGTTGAAGGTGCAAGGTGAACGAACACATTTCTTTTATTATCATTTTTGTGATTACAAACTGAAAAAGCTGAATAACTGAAATTTTAAAATCTAAACTTCATTAAAATAGAAATGTGATAAACTTCCCACAAAATTGAAAAGAGCAAATAAAACTACTAGACTTTTGCCTATTCAACAAACTGGAGTCCTTTCTCGATAAGGTCTTCGATCTTGTGCTTCAATGCTCTGCAGTCATCAGTACTGTGTCCTGGTAGTTGATGAAACTGGCAGAACTGATGGAGATGTTCCCCGCTTGGGTGATCCCAGGACTAGGTTGAGAGGCTGAAGTAAGTCTAATCTGCTTTGTAGCCTCACGAGTGCTTGACTGAGAGGCCGTCCAATGTCGGTAAACTGTCTCGGCGCAGAGAACCTCTTAGACCGGGGTGAGGCCTTGACACTCTGCTTTGCAGCACTGGGTTTTTGTATGGTGCTCACTTGGTACGAAACTTGATGCTTTGGCCGGTCCTGACTTAAAGGTCTTGATACTCACACCCTGGGCTTTGGGTTGTCCCAGCTTTAGCTCGCCTATGTGAATCTTTTCTTCCATGACTCTTACCTGTCCCATCAGTATGTCGAAATTAGGGAAGTATGTGCAACTCAGCTCGTTGTTGTATTGTCTCTGCATATTGTCCATAATCATTCGAATTTGTTCTTGCTCATCCATTTTTAGGCATAGTAGCGGCCTTCATCCTCCACCGTTTGAGGACATTGATTCACACGTTTCCCAGCCGGGTACTGGCAAGGTCGGACCTGGTGACTTCAAGATTCTTAGCATACTCGAAATGGTGCTGGAAAGCCTCACAAACCTCTTCATAGGTTTTGGTGTTCATCCTCTGAGCAAGTACCAACGTTGATGGTATTTCATCGAGATAACGGGTGAAAACCTTGGCCTTCTGCATGTCATTCAACCTGAGGATGGACATTTCCCTATCGAACATCGCCAGTTGGACCTGCGGGTCTGAGGAACCCTTGTATAGAGCAAGTGTGGGTAGCTTCAACTTTGGAGGGAGATTAACCTCGGGTACGATTCCATAGAGGAGTAATAGAAACCAGTTGGCTTGCTAGTTTTTTCCATGCGCTCGATCCTTTTCAGGGCCTTCCTTAATTCTGCAGTTAGTTGGTGGTCCGGGATGACTTGCCCTACAAATCTTTGTGCATCCTGGGCCTCAACGGAGTTAACTTCGATGTAGTCACGCTCGTTCCCAGAGTCAGCAATCTTTCCTGAAATGTTTTCGTGATGACCAACCTCAAAGGAATTGATTTTGCTTTTCAGCTCTTCGATGATGGTGACATACTTAGTCTCCATGTCATTAGTGGTGGACCTATGTTTCTGTTCCATGGCATCAAAGGTAGCCATGTACCTTTGCTCTAAGGCTGCAAACTGGGCCTCCATGCTGACTGGGTTTCCTCCCTCTGCCATACTTGGGATCCGGGCTTATCTGTTGGAGAACAAAAGTGGATTGAGCTAAAATTCTGGACCGTGAAGAAGTTTTAGGTAAAAACTTGTTTGGGTTGCAAGAAAAGCATATGAGCTGGAATGTTTCGAAGATTGTGGGTAGGCACTGAGGCCCGAGATGAGTTGGAAGGGAGGCACATGGGCCGGAATGATTCATGAGCTATGAACTGGTGCCTAGGCTGAAATGTTTGAAGGGCATGGTTCTTGAGCCGGAATGTTCTAAGAATTGGGCGCTTGGCCCAGAATGTGTTTGGGCTAGAAGTAAAGCGCATGGGCCGAAGTGATTTCTAAACCATGTTCTGGATGTGAATTGGAATTTGGGCCGAGTGATTATGATTGGGCCTGAAGATGATACCCATGTCTAGGATCGTTGGTCAAAACCCGAGTGCAAAGTCTTCCTGGACTAGAATGGGCCTCGAAAAGGAAAGGCCTGATGGATTTTTATGGAACGCTTTAGGTGGATTTGTTTTTTCATGGGCCTATAACTAAATTGATATTTCAAATTAGGCCGAAAGAGAGAAATTACCTAAGTCTAAACTTTTAGGCCGAAGCCCACATAAGTCACATGTTAAACCAAACAGAGCCTTTGGGCTGCAAATAATAAAGCCGCGAATTCGGGTTGGGCTAAGTTGATGTAGGAAAGATCCTAACAATTTCTAGGCTGGGTAGTGGGCCGATCATACAAGCAAACAAGGCCCACACAAATTCAATATGTCCTCACTAGACGTTTAAATCAAGCCGGGTATGGATCGATCCGGAGAGGTGCTTGGGGTATGGGCCCAGGTCACCAAAAGGAATAGGGCTTGCACGCTATTCTCCTTGGGCTTCCCCACTTTTTTCACATCACCTTAAGGTGTGCGTCTACGGTCGGGTCTTTGACTGACCAAACAATGGGCTAGGTAAGGACACTGCCAGGAAAATGCTTGGGGCTAAAGCCCAGGTATTAAGGGGGTGTGGTTAGACGACACCCTCCTCTTTTCCCCCACTTATTCACATCACCTAAAAGGTGTGAGTCCCTAACAGGGGACCCTCAAACGGGTCCTGGGGTGAAATCAGTTTGCGTGGACCCTCGCTCTCACATGATGCAAAGGTGCAGAAAATAAAGTGCGCACAAAAGTAAATAAACAAAGTAATGAAGCCATAAATAAACAATCTTTCGAGTTAAGCCCTCTTTCTTAAAATTAAATAAGTTAAAATTAGGAATTTGTCCCTAGTAGAGTCGTCAGTCTGTGAGCCTCGATTTTAAACCCTATCCTTTGTTGATTAAAGCTGATTAGGATCTAACCGGGTTTTAGGTCCACTTATAACCTAAGATTAATAACTATGTCATATAACAATAATTATTAAAACCTAAGCTAGCTCACTGGAACCTATTATGAGTCGCCACCTAATTTTAACCTAGGATAAATTAGGAAAGGTAGAGTTCGGGTTCGGGGGCTTGGTATTCGACTTAATTATGGTTTAATTACTTTCATTACCCTTCCTAGGTCGTTTTTCCTCTACTTGGTTTATTTACGGCTTACTACAGAGTCATTTTTAACCTAAGTGCGCGCTTCTGGTTTTTTTGTTTTTTAACGTTTTTTGACAGAAAATGAAAGTGAAAGTTGAAATTACCTAAACTAGGGTTTCGGAGGCAGAATTAGGTCAAATTTTGTTTCCGTCCGTGACTACGGACCTAATGTCCGTATCCCGGACCCTAGTCAATCTATATGGAAATAAAAATCGAATTAAATAGAAAACAAAAATTTGAAAAGTCCGGGGCCACGGACAGGATGTTCGTGGGCTCGGACATTGTTCAGAAAAAACCTAAAATTTGAAAAATTTAAAATCCCGCCGCCGTCCGTGGGTGTCCGTGGTCCCGGACCATAGGTCCGAAGTCCCGGACCACCCACAGATAGGGGTTTTCTGGTGGTTCCCGATGGTGTTTTCGGCTAAAAAATTATGTACGTGTAGCCTGAAATGTATACAATACGTTAGTAATTGAAAGATTGTAGTTTGAAGTCTGATTACGCATGAAACTTGACAAACAAGTAACAAGGCAGAAGCGAAGGCAATTAGCAACACAGAAGCGTAAAAAGGTTAGTTTGAACCCAAAATTTGACAGAGAGTCAATAAGGTCGTGGGAAGTTAGAAAAGTAGAATTGCAACCTGTTTTACCTTTGAATTCAAGAGGATCCTTCACGTCGGGATTCTTCGGAGGCTCCGATGGTGCCGGTTCCGGACTGAGTTCGACCCGAGCCTCTGGTTGTTGATTGTTGAAGGTGTTCTACACATTTTGCAAGTGGTTTGGTTGATGTTTGATGATTGTTGATGTGTTGGGAGTTGAAAAGAGTGTTTAGGTGGTGATTTCGGGGGATTTTTGATGTGATTTCGGTGCTTAGATGTGTAAAAACGTGGGGGACTTGTGACGGCTGAGTTTCTTGAGGTGTTAGGGTTCTTGAGGTTCTGATTTGATCATGGGATAAGGTTCCTTATATAGGCTTCCTTAAAGATAGAAAAATCAAGTAAAAACCAAGATTTACTGACGTTTTAGCTCAAGGGCTTCAAAAAGGAATTTGATCATAAAATTTTATACATGGGTAAAGGATGATATTTCTGATTTTTCTAAAGTGGAATCAAATTTTTTGAATTTTGGGATATTTTTAAATTCAATTTCTCGTCAGATTCAATCAGAAATTGCTAGAAAATTATTGGAAATTCGAAAAATCAAAATTCCAATGCCATTATGCTTCAAATGTCATCCTATATCATGGGTTAAATTTCATAGCATTTTGAATTAATTTGACCCTTATTTGGAGGAGAGAGAAAGCCTATAGGGGGTTAGAAGCCTTGAAAAATTACGAAAATGCCCCTGGAGATGATTAAGTTTCCCTAGTACTCTAAATGTGCCGATCGATCTGGGAACCCTCGCTACTAGCCTATTAGTAGAGACTCTCTTCCGGGGGGGGTTGAAATTTTGGGTATAACACACGTTTTCACAACAAAAAGTTAAAGAAATACTTGATAAACACAGGTACCTAATTTATCAATTGAAATGCTTTACTAATTTATGAAGGTTTTTTTTGATGGTTTAACATTGTGTTATTATCACGTATATAGCATATGAATTCCAAAGGCATCATGTGCAGAGACGATACAATCATCTCTTATCCTAGAATCACGACAACGAACATTTCTTCAACGATCTACCGTTTGAGAAGTGGTCCAAGGCGTATGATGAAGGGAGAAGATAGGGGCACATGACAATAAACTTGGTCGAGTGCATCAATGGGGTGTTGAAAATTGTCCGAACTCTACCTATCACCGCCATTGTCACTAGCACGCTGTACAAGTTGGTATCTTATTTCAACAAGAACCTTGACAAATACAATGGCCAACTATTAGCTGGTTCAACCTTATACACAGACCATGCGACTTACAAGATAGAAGAAAATGGTAGTCTATCTAACAGTCACAACGTCACTCGCTATAATGAGGTCGATCAAGTGTAAGAGGTTGAGGATTTTGGGTCAGTGGCTGTGAGAAGAAATAAAGGGAAATACAAGGTAGATTTCAATGAATTGACCTGCAAATGCGGTGAGTGGCAAGCGTTTAAATACCCATGCTCTCATGTAATGGCTGTGTGTTGCAGAACTGGTATGATGTGGGAAAATTATGTGCATCCGGTGTACAAGCTCGAAACAATAATTGAGGCATATGGTTGTGACCCTTTCACACCACTGGGTAATGAAAACAATTGGCCACCATACGCAGGCCAAAAGTTGGTACCACAACCAGATGCTATTCAAACTATTAGGGGAAGACCGAAATATTCAAGGATTCAAAATGAAATGGATGATAACAACGAACCGACTACAGAACGTTGACGTTGCCGTTATTGTTTGCAAACAGGTCATACCTGGAGGAATTGCCCTAATAGAGGATACAATTAACTGTAGTATTTATTTTTCAAATGATTAACCATGCTCCTTCATAGCAGGTTGTGCCTTTAGCAAGCACGGGAAAAAAATGTATGCTTTACAATGAAGTGTGTTTTTACGTTGATTGCATAATAAATATGTACTTTTATTTTAAACAAGTATTTAGAGTCTGTATAATGTTTTCATCAGAGCATCTATACCAGTGAGCAACTTAATTTACATTGTCTTACTCCTGTAAGAAGGTATAGAAGATCCATACTGATCGTAGGATATGAGTATAAGTGCAAAAGTGGTTAATAACATAAAATTTACCCGTACGAGAAATCTTGCAAACTAATAAAATGCTAACTCTGGTGCCTTTTAAATGAACACGTGTGGGCCCCATATGGTCCTGAAACTCTATATAAATGGCTTGGGTATAAAGTATAACTCTTCAACTACAACCTCACAAAATTTTATCGAGATCGGGATCCGTTTAAGTATCGCACTGATGGTGCAAAGGTTGGAAATTTGTTTTTCTCCCTGGACCAAAATGCAAAGAAGCCGCCCTAAACTTGTGGCTCCTTACGGCAAAATTGCCTGAAGCCGCCCCAACCTTGTGGCAGTTTGAAGCAAAAAAATGCAGAAGCAGCTATTCTCCCAGGGCAGCTTCTGGCAAGCTGCCATGACCCCGGGGCTGCTTCTTTGCATGGGTTTGACACATCTGCGTAATGTTTTTCAAAAAAGACCACCACATGTAATTTTTTTTAAATTGGTATTTTTATGAAAATTTTCCCCATCTAGAACCATTACCATTCAATCCCCATCATTTAATGTCATTTTCTAACTCACGGTTAAATTTTGGGAGTGGTCCGGAACCTTGTTCGGACCTTAACTCCCGGACCAACACAGGTGAGCAACTCTCGGGACAAATTTTCAGGTGGTCCGGGACTATACCCTTACCCTAAGTCCCAGACCAAGTGCAGGAATCAACTCTCGGGTGAATTTTGTAACTGGTCCGGGTCCTTACCCTTACACCAAGTCCCGAACCATATTGTATTGCTAATTTTTGGCCAGTTTTGAGGGGTGGTTAGGGACATGTTCCTGGTCCTAAGTCCCGGACCCTGCTAAATTCTGTAGCATTTTAACAGTTTTAAATTCTATTCTACCTTGTTTTCTTACTCAACTCTTTCCCAACCTTTCCACATGCATCCAAACATGTTCTAACACCATAATCATGCCAAAACCTCCTTAATTCATTGACCAAACCTATCATTTAATCTTTGATCAATTTTATAACTTTCATTCTCATTTTCTACTCATTATGCACACTAGTGCATTACCAACATTCTCATGACAGTTTACACCTTACTCTCAACCATTTTGACCATACCAAATCCTTCATAGTCATCCTCATCTCTATTTCCCAAGTTCACTCAATACTTTCAAAGTTCTTCACCTTAGTTCATCTCTAGCAATACAAGGCATTCCTACATCATTTTGCTACAGATTTTTGCACAAACCTTTCAATCCTCCAACTATCATTTTAGGGTGATCAATTAAACCAATTCATTCCTATCAACTCCTAGTTAACCTTAGATTCTCAAACCCATAACATCACCTAAAACTCTTTGTTTCTACAGAAATGTTGCCAAACTCTTCATCACCTAAACCAAAACATTCACAATTCTACACAAGCTAACCAAATCCTTAGTGGATTCTACCAGTACACAATTTCATCCAAGTCTCATCAATCACATTATAAAGTAATAACCTTAAATTGCTTGGCACTTAGGCCCTTAAATAACATAATTTAAACAGCTTGACTAACATTAGTTCAATGCCATTCACTTGCATTTTATCAATTCATTCTCAGTCCCCATTATATCAACCTTAGATATAATTTCCTTAAGACTTCAATACAAGCTTTAAGGTAGAACATTTACCTTCAGCTTCCTAGTGTTTTCTTTTCACTTCTCCTCTTCTTTTTCTCATCCCATTTTTGGTCAAGGGGCTATTGTAGTTGCCAAATTCTAAACCAACACCTAATTGAAGGAAATGAGAACTAAGTAAAGCACTTAGGCTCTTTAATTACTGTAGAATGCAAGAGAAGGCGCTTAAAGCACAAAATTGAGGGATTACCTTTGAAACCCTAGAATCAATTTCTGCCATGAATCAAAGGAGAGCACCAGCTACAATTTTGAGGCTTGAACAATTGCTCATACAAGGAGAAAAATAAGGTACTTTGAGGGGCAGATTTCAGTCAAGTAAGGAATGGAGGAAATAGAGAGTTTTTAGAGTTTTCCTTTCCTTAAATCAAAGAGGAGATACTTTAGCTCCTGAAAATCTACTTTCTCCTCCAATGGAGCTATACCCATGGATGTCAACTTCAACCATTGGAGGTTTTGAAAGGTGGAGAAGAAAGCTCTTGATGAGACTAAGAAGAATATGCGTTTTGTTTTCTATTTGGAGCCTTCTAGTGGTTTAGGAAAGCAAGGAAATGTGGGAAGCCATGGGAGCTGCTCAAAATCGCCATGAGGGAAGAACGGAAGGGGCTTCTAGATGGGAGAAGAATAAATTAGGAGAGAGAGGATGGAAATGTGTGAGAGAGTGTAAAAGCAATTTGTACTTTTTACTATTTGACTTTTGTCTTCTTTTAACTAATAAGCTAGTTTAATAATTGAGAGAGGGGAGCTGAGTCGCTCATAAAAACTGGCCCCTTGTAGTTATTTAGGGAGGGGCATTTTTGTCTTTTTGCAAGAAACACTCATAAATTCCTGGTTTGGCACTATTCATCGACCGAGCCCTTTTTCTAGATTTTCCCGTTTATTTAAATTTAATGGTTCTTAGACCTAAGTTAAGGTTTAATAATAGTTATATGATCAACTATAATTTTTTACAAGTCTATTAAACCGCTTAAAATCACATTTCCGAGTTTTCTTCAAAAACATGCTTTAGGACTTCATTTGCGTTTTTAACCCACTATATGGATTCGTTGAAATACCCCGGGATTAAAGACAGTGTTAATTAGGCTAAAGAGATGTTTAAGAGCTTAATTATGCCTAAATAAACACGTGTGAACGATTCCTGAAGAAAACAGATCCGTAAAACGAGTTTAAAATCTAAATGAGCTTTAAAACGCGTTTTTCGAGAAACGGGGAAAAACGTGATTTTAAGCGGGTTTAATAAACTCGTAATAATTATAGTTAGTTAAATATCTATAATTAGACCATAGTGAGGGTATAGAGCTATTAAAATTAATTAAACGATGTAATTCTGGGAAACGGTCCCGGATAGTGAATAGTGTCAAAACCGGGAGACGAAACGAGTTTAATTAAAAAAGACGAAAAACGACCCAAGTTATTAATAGTGTGGGAGCCCGTTTTTAATTGAGACATAATTTCTCTCTCTCTCACACACACACTTAATTAACTAGCTTGTTCTATTAAGGCACAAGAAGACAGAAAAATAAAGGAAGGGGGTGAATAGTATAAAGGGGATATTTTACCCTCTCTCTCTCTTCTATTCTCTGATTCACTTATGTTTTCCCCCTCTCAAACTGAGTCTTCTTCTTCCTCTGCACACCCATGGAGATTTTAACTCCCCCACACTGCACCTCTCTTCTTGCTTGATTTTGAACACTCAAATCAACTCCAAATCCCACAAAAATACCACCGTTGGATTCCACTCATCTTGGGCAACAATTTCCACCCTTCAAAAGTTGGAAATCTCCACCTTGAAGCTTGAAGAAGTGTTTTTGGATCTCCCTCATCTCCTTAATACTCTAAGGTAAAAAGAAACTCAAGAGCTCCTGTTTTACTAGCTTTTTCTTGCAAAATCAAAATTCCCACGTTGAACTTCTTCTCTTATTTCCAGCCAGTTTTTCTTGGCCTTGTGGAGTGCTTGAATTCCACCAATTTGGTTTCCAAAACTCTCCATTTGGGTACTTGAAGGTAATCTCTAAGTTAAACCCTAAACTAGCTCTTGAAAATTCTATTTGTAGTGAGGGAAGTGTGAATTAACTAGCTTGTTATGTGTGGCATGGGAATTTGATTGTAGCTAGCAATATAAACCCATTGGTTGGTGTGAAAACAAGAGGAGAAAGGGGGAACAAGAGAAGGAGGAAGAAGAGAAGAGAAATTGAAACTAACAAGGTAAATGAGCTTACCTTGAGTTGGTTTGTTGTCTTGCAAAACAGATTTTTTAATGTTGAGTGAAAGACCTTGTTTTAGTGTAGTTATGATACTACAATATTAAATGAGAATGGAGCTGCATTAGTGTTGTTTAAGTGTGGGAAATAAGCTTTGAGATTAAACTGGTACATATGTGATAACAGTGTGGAAATTAGTGTGTTGTAGTAGTAATTTTAATGCTTATTCAAATAGGGGTAAAAAACTGATTTTGTGAGCTAATTAGTGTGGGGATAATGCTTAGGAATGTAGGAAAAATCTGTCAAAATTTGTCTAGGAAACTATGGGCTTGAGTGCATTAATGAGTGGAGTTGGAATCGTAACGAAAAGAAGCAAAAAAACTGTAACCTGAAACTAGGAACTAGAAGCTAGTTACTGAAATTTACGTGAGAAATTTGAGTGAATTAGTCAAGAGTTAGAGAGTGAAATTGGTGTTTGGATTAGGAAGGTTTAGAAGGTTAATTAAGTGTTAAAACATGTAGATTATAAGTGGGATAGATTGGGAAATCAATGGGTGAAAGAATGGAATTGAAACATATTTTGAAATGTTAAATCTATAAAAAATGTAGCAGGGTTCGGGACTTAGGTCCAGGACCAAGTCCCGGACCACCCCCAAATTAATAGCCGAAAGTTCAAGTTTTGGTAGGTCCAGGACTTAAGTCCTTGTCAATGTCTCGGACCACCCTTATTTTTTAGCCGAGAATATACTCTCCACCTTGGTCCAGGACTTAGCTCTTGGCTAAAAACCCGGACCACCCCCATTTTTCTGGCTGAGAGTTGAATTAGTATATTGGTCCGGGACTTAGGTCCCTGCTAAAGTCCCGGACCATACATAAAAATCACCCGAGAGTTCAGTCAAGGACTAGCCCGGGACCTAAGTCCCATACAAAGTCCCGGACCAACCCAGAAACTTGAAAATAAGTTCATTAAGTGGGTTTTAAGCTAAGGGAAAGATTGGTAATGATAGTATAAGCTCAGTAGGACTTAATTAATGACATGTGAGGGTTATTAAGGGCTTAAACAAGATTAAGAGGCAATGAGAAGTAAGAACTTGTATGAGATGAGCTTGAAATGTAATGAATAAGTAAGTATAGCTCGGGAAAACGTTAGTGTAGTAACGAGTGGGGTTAATGATAGGTAATTAACCTCCCGACTTAATGTATATTATAGGATTTGATTAGTCGGACTCCGAGAGAGAGAGAGTTGACGAGCAAACGACGATGGTGAACGGTATGATTTTCTCATGCCCCGTATGCTAGCGGTGTTACTCTGATTTGTGTGTTTGTGTGTTTATATGCAATCACCTAATCAAGATAAAACGCATGAATAAGATTTACTGCATTTCCTTATATCATGTGCTTGTCCTTGCACTTGATTGAACTATGTCTTGTATGACAAGTTTGTATAATTCATGAAATGTTTGAATGATGATAAATCTTGTGTTTGAGAAGTTCTCACTAACACCCTAACCTTCTGACTTACCTAACTTGAGAAATGGGTAACTGGGATTGGGAGGAGACCGATATAGCTTCGGCCACGCGTGAGAATAAGGAAGCAAGAGAGATTGCTTACCGAGTTCTGGCCTAACCTTCCCACCATGGTTTCGAACCGTATGGTCGCAACCCAGGGAAGTAAGCCAAATCTAAAGCCCGGTGGTGAGATGTGGTGAGCATGCCCCATCTCTGCCCGGACGTCGCCCGACTTAACTGAATAATTATTTTAAAAGACAAATAATTGGTTAAGTGTGGATCATGCCTTGTGCGAGCCACATGATCTTGAGTTAAGAGTTAAGAACATCCGTCTAACCCGGATGAGAATTTAGCTAACATGAAAAGGGGCTAGTTCTTGAGGAGAGAATCTCAAGGCCTCTAGGACTGTGAATGGTTGACTTATGTGCTATTTTCCATTATGTGTGTTATGCTCATGTGCGAGTATTGCCTATGCATGATTTATAAAGTTGTTCATAATAGCATGCCTGCTTAAAAATAAATGAACTCTATGTATGCGACTAAGTAGTCGGCGTACCCCCGTTAGCACGCGGGGTATGCGAATTTCATATGCAGCTTTTGCTGAGCCCCTAGGGGCAATGTTTTTATTCTTCCAGGTACCTGAGACGGTTGATTAGTTGAGAAGGACCGGGTTGTCATACTTTTGCTAGTTAGAAGTAGATGATGGTGTACCGAGTTGTACACGGGCTTGTAGCCCTAGGGTAGCCAGTGTACTGTGTGGTACACCCGTTGTATTTTGAATGGAGATAACATGATAGAGATGAGTGGGGTGTTTTAACTCATATTCTTTTGTTAACTTGTGAGATCATGTTATAATGTATACACTTAGTACTCGGTAATCAAGCGTTGTAAATATGATGATGTAAGTATGGTATTTCTGTTTTATCAGACCGGGACTGCACATAGTTAGGACCGCTAGCCGTGGAGGGCTATTGGTATTGTATCACCCTCCGTAGTCAAGAGTATTTCCGCTGTGATTAGTTATGTTAATGAGACGATTAGACCATGATTATGGAATTAGCGGTTAGGGTGTTACATTCGTTTTCTTCAGGAATTGTTCCCACATATTCTTAGTATATAACTAAGTCTTAGGAATCCATCTAGAACCCTAGTTAAGGTCATATGCCTCCTATAGTTACTTAACACACATTTTTACATTTTGTGCATTTTAAGCGTTTATCTCTTTCTTTTGGTTTTACTTTCTTCACCAATATTCTTTAGGCATCATTAGGCCTATAAATATCATATTAGAATAATTAATCACCATTTTTAAGTCAGGGGTATTTCACCTAGAGGTGGTAGTTCAGGTCAATCGGTTCAGGTTTGGTTTGGTTTGGTTCTGTTCGGTTCGGGTTGATTTCAAATCGTTCAATATTTGGTTCGGGTTGGATCGCGTCGGTAGAATTTGGTTTGTTTGGTTTGAGTTCGGTTTGTTGAAATTTCAGGTCGGTTTGAATCGGTTTGGGTGATTTTCGGTTTGGATAACTTTCGGTTAGAGTGACTTCAGGTTGGGTAACTTATGGTTCGGGTTAGCCTCTAGTTTATTCAGTTTTTTCGGGTTATGAGTCAAATTCAGGTCAATTAATTGGTTAAATTCGGTTGCCATTACAGAATCCAGCAACTCAATCATCATGATATGCAAATTTGACTTCAATCAATCTCAATAAATGTATATAAAAGATTAATTTAAACAAATAATTATAATTTGCATCATGTTATACTTTAGCAACTAACTTTGTACTTATCATAATTATTGATGTAGCTCTAGATTATTTAGTAGTTTCAATATTTTGAGAGGAGTATAAATAAGGTATATTTGTGGATAATTATTAAAATTGTATCGAAGTGTAGTAACTTATATTTTCAGTCTATTAATATTTAGCGAATAGAATTAGTTAATAAGTTTTGATGACTTTTTTTATGGTAGTTACAAATTGTTAATGATGAAGAACTATTCAGAAACATGAGAATTTAGCTAGATAAGTAAAAACCTTTCAAGTATATTAAACATTTATGCTAAATTGCTAACGAGGGATAATTATTCACAAGATTGGATAAAGGCTTGAAAAATATAATTAATAAAAACACCTTCAATATATGAATAATTAATACAATAATGATATGAATTAGTGATAAAATTTGAGTCTAAATATACAAATATTTTTGGTTCTTACGAATCTATCATTGATGAGTAACGGATTATCATTAATTCATTATTAGTTGTGCGATTAATGAAAATGCATGATAATTAATCACTTTAAAATTTTATAGTGCAAAATATTTGTGGTATATTTAAAATAATTTCTTGTGTATATAAGTTTATTAATACTCTTTTATAGGTACGCCACTTACTAAGTAATGATTAATTGTAAAAGTATTGTGGGGCATTGTTTAGTGTTGTATGATACAAATGCTAAATACTGATTTGTATTTAAACTAGATATTGGGTATAAACATTCTGTTTTATTCTCATTGTCTCCTATAATTAATGCAATATTTCGGGTCACATCAGATATATTAGTTCGGGTCACACTGGTTTCGGTTCAGGTTCGGTTCGATTCGGTTGGTTTCGGTTCGGGTCACTTCGGATTTCGGGTCATCGTCGGGTTATGGGTGACTTCGGTTCGGTTGATCTTGGTTCGGATGACTTCAGTTTGGATGATTGTGGATTGTGGTTTACTTTCGGTTTTACAATAATACGGTTCTGTTTGGTCCGGGTTAGTTTATTTCGGATTTCGGGTCATTTTTTAAGTTATAGTTTTTGGTTGAGATTCAGATTCGGATCGGATTGGTTCGGTTCAATTTTTCGGGTTCGGGTTACTTTTGCAGGTCTAATTTCACCCATGTTGTTGCAACATAGCATAGGTTGGCGGATGGGATAGAAAAGCTCAAGGAGAAGTGAGAGGAGCCACATGATTTCGAATGAGGTGTATTCAAGGGCCCAGTATTTGGCTTCGGTGGAGGAGCGAGTGACAAACTTTTGTTTGTGGGAGCTCCAGGAAACTAGTGTGTGACCAAGATATATTATGTATCCTGTGGTGAAGATGTAATCGTCATGATCTCCACCCAGTGTGCGTCAAAAAAGGCATGGAGAGTTGTGGCAGGTGTGGGACAGATGGTGAGGCCATGTGTAAGAGTGCCTGTGAGGTACTGAAGGAGTCTTTAAGGGCTGTCCAATGATGGGTGGTTGAAGAATGCATGAACTATGATAGGCAATAGTGAAGGCGACCTCAGGGTGGGTAAGACTCAAGTACTGAAGACTACCCGCAAGACCTCTGTAGGTGGTCAGTGTGTCTTGGGGTTCTGATATCCTTGAGTAAAGGTGTTGTGGTGATGATTGGTGTTGGTTGGTTTGCACCCGTTCATACTAGCTTTGTGTATTAGATTACCTATGTACTTCTGTTGGGAGAGAAATAAGCCTCCATGTGTGGGGATGACTTTGACGCCAAGGAAGTAAGAGAGGGGGTCAAGATCTTTTAGGGAGAACCGATGAGAGAAATGGTGAATGAGTGTGATGACAACATCATTGTTGTTGTTGTTGGTAATAATATCATCAACATACACAAGAAGAGAGCTGTGTGGAGCCGTGATTGTAGAGAGAAAAAGAGGCATCAGATTCAGAATTTGTAAACTTGAGCTGGTGAAGATAAGTTTCGAGTTTGGTATACCATAATTGTGGTGCTTGGAGGAGACCATATATAGCCTTATAGAGACGAAAAATGTGGTGTGAATGAGTTGGGTTGGCGAACCCAGGCAGTTGGCTAACGTACACTTTGTTTGACAAAGTGTCTTGAAGGAAGGCATTGTTAATGTCAAACTGGCGCAAGCGCTAGCCGTTGAAGATTGTCAAAATGAGAACAATGTGAACGGTGACAGGTTTATGACGAGGCTTAATCTTTAATGAAAATCCCACCTTGGTCGGTGAAGCACTTGGTAGCCATCCGGGTGTTAAGACAGTCCACAAAACCATCAGAGTTATAGTTGGCATGGAAGATCCATTTAATGGCGACAAAGTTTTGTGTTGGAGCGGGAAAGATAAGAGTCCAGGTGTGGATAGCGATAAGTGTGTCGCATTCCAGTTGCATTGCAGTATGCACGAGGGATCTTTGAGCGCCTGGGTAATGGACCAAGGTTTGGATGGTGCGGTAACGGTGGCCGTGAGGTTGAGTTTGAAGATGGATTTGTGGATGTTGTGGTAGGAGCGGGTGACAATAGTCCACAGTGGCATTTTCAGTGAAGGGATGGCGTGATGTGTGGATCAAGAGGAAGTGGCAGGTGGGTGGTGGTGATGGTGTTGGGTTGTAGGTAGCAGGAGGGTGGATGAGTGCGGAGGGTGGGCTTGGGGGTGTGGGTGGTGTGAAGGTGTAGGTGGCGGAGCAACAGTGGGGAGAGGGAGGTTGGTCCAAGTGAGCAGTAGTGTGGTGGATTGGGTTGACTAGTAAGGATAGGTCCAGTAAGGAAACTTGTGTTCGACAAAGTGCACAAGGCATGATGTGTATATTCTGTAGGTCTGTGGATCCAGGAAATAATATGCATGCTGAGTTGTTGAGTAGCCTATAAAAACACAAGAAATATACTTTGCATCCAATTTGTGAGTTATATATCATTTAAGCAATGAAAAACACACAATCAAAACTCTTTAGCTTGGCGTAATTGGCATGTTGATGAAAGACACAGTATTAGGGAGAGTCGAGATTCAAAGTAGTGGTTGGTAGATGCTTAATTAAGTGAACCGCAGTTAGCATGGCTTGAGGCAAAATTGTATGGGGTACACCTGAATAGTAGAGAAGGGCAAGACCGGTTTCAATAACGTGTCAATGCTTGCGTTCGAAGATGCCATTATGTTCGAAGGTGTGAGGTGGGGAAGTGAGGTGGATGGTGCCTTGAGAGCAGAGATAAGGGGCAAGGTCTAGGTAATCATCGCCATTATCAGAGTACAAAATTTTGATCTTTTGTTGAAAATAGTTTTCGACGAGCTTGTGGAATTGTGGAAAAATAGTGGAAACATCATATTTTGGTTTAGGATAGAGCCACGGACATCATGTAAAATGATCAACAAAAAGGACATAATATTTGTAACTGTCATAGGAAAGAACCGGCGAAGTCCATATATAAAAAAATGATCTCTAGGAAATGAGTAGAACGTAAACTCTAATTAGTAAAGGGAGTTAGTGAATTTTATTGAGTTGACATGGTGCACATTCAGTTTACTTATAGGAGGAGGAGCACAATAAAAAACACTGTTGTAGATGTTGAAAGATGGAGGTGGAGGGGTGGCCTAATCAATGATGCCATGAGTTAGCAGAAGAGGCTTGTGCGACATGAACAAATGACACTGGTGGAACGGAAGCCTTAAATGACTACTAATTATTCATGGCTTAAGCACAAACTGTGACTAATAGGAGGGTCGGAATTAATTAATTATGTTTTTAGAAATAACCGTAATAAAAAATGGGTCGGAGGTAGGCCCGCATTCTTTACAACGGACTTTAGATCACTGTTATCATTAAACCGTAATCTAAAGTCCTTGTCTAGACACGTGCATTGACGGTCAACGGACTTTAGATTACGGTTTACTAATAACCATGATCTAAAGTCCCCGTCCACAGATGGTCAATGATGTCGTTTTAACATGACGCCAAATGTTTCCTGCACTATTTGATTTTTGACGTCGCTTCAGACGCTTGTAATCTAAATCACAGTTAACGACGTCATTTTACCAGCTTATTTTAACTTAAATATATAAGAAAGATAAATGAAATCTTATAATAAATATGTTACATAATGTTGATCGAATAAGACTCATGGCACAGTGGTTGTGGGTACATGAGTCAATACCATCAATCTTGATTTCAAAACCCAGCATAGGCCAATTTTTTTTCACGCTCTATTCTTTATTTCTTTGGACTTTAGATAACGGTTCTGTAAAACTGTAATTTAAATTCTAACTTTAGATTACGATTTTCTACTGAACCGTAATCTAAAGTCCTTTTAACCTAAAAATTTGCTCATTTACTCTTCACACTTACAGTGCCTCTAACACTTCTCTCTCGCACAACTTCCTTGCTGAAATTGTCTCCTCGCCTCTCCGCAGCCTTAGTACTGCCCATTGCCGCCGTTCACCGCCCACTCGCTACCACTGGTCGTCAACGCCACTGTCGACTGTCTCTAACTTGGTATGCGATTTCTGAAAATATGTATATGCGTGGGCATAATGTATGTATCCATGTCAATTTCTGAAAATGTAATAGAAAAAGTTCTAACCCTGTTCATATATGTGTGCCCAAATTCATAGTTGGAACCTAGTTTGTGGGCTGATTCCCGAAGCATTGCCAATTTTCTGGGTTGTTGTTGTGTGCTGCTTACTAACGGTAATTTTGCAAACCAAACTATCAAATGCTATAGTTATATTTCTTTGTTTATTGTTTTGAAGAGTAAATTTGATTTAGTTATTCTTAGCATTTAGTTTTACAATTAATACATAACAATCTAGTTTTAAAATATAAAATTAGTTTATAAGTAATTTTGATTTAGGTAATTTGTTTAGTAGTATGTTGTTTATAAGTATTATTTACATCTTGCATATGCCACGTGGATTTTCTGATGGTGTGACTGTGATATTGATAAAAGTGATTTGGAAATGTTAGAAAATTAGAAAAGATGATGTCAAATTTTTGCCGCGGTTTAGCTAGCATCTTAACTTTAATTTTTTGATGAATTCTAATGTTGTCGTTTCTTTGTTTATGCATCAGGACTACAACATTATTTTGGCTTCCGACCTCAATCGTCTCAGCATAGGCTAATCGTCTACTAGATCAGGTAAGATTTACATATATTTACCACTTTTAGTATTTGAAAAACTATCAGACATAGTTATCCGCCCAAGATATAGCTAATAGAGGTATATCTTGGGCAGTCCCCGTCGAGACTGTCCATGATTGTTAACTCTCACACCTAGGGTGTGAATATGTTTTTAATATGTAGTTTACTGATTATTTCAGCAGTATCTCTTTATTGTTCTTCAGGTGCATATATTATTGATTAATATCATAATATCGTGCATTTGAAGAGCTGTAGGGAGATGCTGCCAAAATTTTCAATAAATTACATATCAAAAACACGTTCACCGGTGGGATTTAATGTGACTGGATGAATTTAAGTTGATAACATACAAAAATTTAAAGACTCAGTCACTCGTGACTGTATGAAGTGGCTGCGTTCACATATATAGCTAGAAGGATATGGAACGTTCGTGGATTTATAGTGGTAAGTTGGACGACAAGTTTTCAGAAGGAGTCGATAAGTTATGCACTGTGTTGGCGTACAACTTGAAACCTTCAGACAAAGGATACATATTTTCTCCGTGTATCGCTTCCAAAATAATTTGAGATATTGCGGGGTTGAAATAGTTAAGGAACATATGATCCGCCCCAATTTTACGAAGGATTACCAAGACATAATCCGATGGCATGGTCAGAGCTTGGTTGATGTTATTAAGCCTGACAAAGGAGATAACGGTCAGGCAAACACAGAAACAGAACTCGAAGATGATGCTGTTGCGGGTGATCTGGAAGATGCTACAACTGACGTTGAGCAAGATTTCTTTGGCGATGACATTGAGACAATGCTCGAAGATGTGGATCGACATCACTCTAACATGGCAGACAAGTATAAAAATTTGTTGGATTCATCTAAAACACTACTGTACCCTGGGTGTGACCCTATGAAGTTAAGCAAGTTTAGTGTCATCCTAAACCTATTCAACTTGAACGAGAAATATGGCTGGAGCGACGTAAGTTTCACTACCCTCTTGGAACTATTGAAAAACATTCTCCTGGTGGACAACATTTTACCAACGACTAAGTACTCTACTAAAAAATTGATGTGTCCGATGGGTATGGAGTACCAGAAAATTCATGCTTGTCCAAGTGGTTGCATGTTGTTTTGGAAATTGGATGAATTTGCTGAAAGCTGTTCAAGATGTGGAGAGTCACGCTATCTGAAGAAACAATAAACTAACATTAGCGGTAGTAAGAAAGGTTCACCGACTAAGGTACTGTGGTACTTGCCCATCATTTCAAGGTTCAGGGGTTGGTTCTCTGTTGAGAAAGACGTAGAGAATCTTAGGTGGCATTCAGTTCACAGGAAGAAGGATGAAAGATTGAGACATCCCGCTGATGCACCACAGTGGAGAAACATAGACATAAAATTTCCTGATTTTGGTAATGAACCGAGAAACCTAAGGCTAGGCTTGTGCATGGATGGGATGAACCCTTGCGGTACTTTGAGTAGCATACACAATACCTGGCCTATGCTTTTTTGGTTATTTACAATCTACCGCCTTGGTTATGCATGAAACCAAGACACATCTTGTTGCCTCTGTTAATATCGGGTCTAAAGCAATCGGGCAACAAAATTGATGTATTCCAACAACCTTTAATAGAGGATCTACAACTCTTGTGGAATGAAGGCGCTACAGTTTACGACTCATTCAACAAAGAGGACTTTAATTTGTGTGCTATGTTGTACTGGATAATCAATGACTTCCCCGCCTATAGTAATCTTTCTGGCTATTCTATCAAGGGATGTTGGCGTGTCCGATTTGTGGTGAGAACACTTGTAGCATCCGCTTGAAATATAGTGAAAACACGTGTACATGGGCCAACGAAAATGCTTCCAAAAGGACATAAGTACCGAAAGATGGTGAAAGAGTTCGACGGGAAAACCGATCACAACGTGGCGTGCCAGCCTTTGACAAGTACAGAGATTTACGAGAAGGTGGATAATATTGTCAACAACTTCGGGCCGCCTACCAAAAATACTGAAAGAAGTGTCTAGAAAAAAAATTAATATTTTGGGAGCTTCAGTACTGGCTACATCTTGAGGTTAGACATTGTATTGATGAGATGCATGTCGAGAAGAACATGGGTGAAATTATCACTAGCACCTAATTGAACATAAAAGGAAAGATAGAAGATCATTTAAAAGGGAGGAACGATTTAATTGAGTTGGGCATACGCATAGAGCTTCGCCCGCAAGAACATGGAAAACGCTCATTCGTACCTCCTGCTTGTCACACTCTGTCTAAAGAAGAGAAACATAGTCTATGCAGTACCATTTACAACATCAAGGTGCCTTCACGATACTCCTTAAACATAAGAAGCCTAGTTTCCATGACAAATTTGAAATAGTAAGAATGAAATCTCACGATTATCATGTCCGAGTGCAATATTTTTGCCAATTGCAATGCGTGGGATCTTGCCTGATGCTGTCAGACACACAATCACAAATGTCAGTGTGTTCCACAAAACCATTTCGTCTAAGGTTCTTGATGTGAAAACTATGTCAAAATTATAAATAGGATCTCATTGTGACAATGTGCCAACTGGAGATGTATTTTCCTCCCTCGTTCTTCTATAATGATACATTTTCTCATGCATCTTGAAAGAGAGATTCAGATGTGTGGTCCTTTGTACCTTCACTACATGTATCCGTTCTAAAGGTACATGAGTGACGTGAAGTAGAAAATGAAGAACCATCGTCACCCAGAGGGCAGTATTATAGTGGGCACTGTGACAGATGAAGTTGTAGATTTCTGCACCCATTACCTAGAAGGTGTCAATACCATTTCATTGCCACGTTCTAGACACGACACTACAAGAAAGTAGTAGTATTACAGACGGAAAATTTCTTACGGAATTACTCCGTTGTAAAAAAACGTTTTTACCTACGGAATTTTCGTAAATTACCAACGGATGAAGTAATCGAGTAAAATGAACTATTACCGACGGAATGTGAACATCATTACAGACGGAAATATTTCCGTAGGTAAAACTACTACTCAATTCTTACACGCGGGCGTACTGAAATTTTGGTGGGAAAAAGTTCAAAGATGTATTTTTTAGTACGAAACTTTTTCTCACTTGAACCTCTACATCTTCAATGTGATACTCTTGCTTGACTGCAGTGAGTGGAGACCCAACGGTGTACTTCTCCCGCTGAAAACCTAACCTCCCTCAACAATCCACTATAGTGACGAGTTCGTGCTACAGTTCTCATCAATCAAAGACTGTCGCTGCTTTATCTGGTTCGTTTCTCTTACTCCAGCCCTAGTTATTTTCATCAATCCCTAATTCCCCTCAATCTTCTTCTTCTTAGCAAATATTTGTATTTTGTGGCGTATTTGGCTGAACAGAATTGAGTTTTGTATGCTACGAATGTGTCCGGCAAACAGCGGGCCTCCCGCCCCAAATCTAATTGTCATCCAAAAAAATATATTTGTGTTTGGTTCGTATTACATCCTGGTCGATGCATCTGCAGCAAAATAACCATAGACGACAAGGAAGCTGCAATTTAATTATGTAAATTTCCATGATCATGTGAGAGGCACCACAACTCTGATGTCGTTAACTCGAAGGAAGATAAGATTATTATACTAATATGTACTTAAATCAACAAAGAAAAACTAGCCCGTACTGTAGAAACCTACGGTGCGTAAGACTTGAACTAAGATGATATAGCGACAATAGAATAAAACAAAAACTCAGATTATAACTCAGTAACACGTATCGCACTCGATACACAATGGGCACGTAGTGCATTCACCACATCACCTATACACGAGTTCTAAACTCTCAACATGTTAAGAGTACAATCCACTCTTAACACCTACCACTTTCCTCAGCACTCAGAATTTGACTCGCATCATAACCACGTTTCAGTATGAAACTAATCCTCACGCATGTGAATCTCTAAGTCTCCACCTTTGGGGCGTAGAGCCTCTTTTCCTTTTCTATTTTTCACGCCTCTCAAAAGCTTAACCCTAACCCTAGAGTTATCGTCTCATATATAGATACCGAGACTTCAGATTACACCTCATAAAGCATAGATTTTATTTATCTTTAACAGATATATAAAATCCTATTTAATATATTCTATCTTTTTTCTTTATTTCCTCAGTTTTGAACTGGCGCGCGACTCCCGGTATTGTCTCTTTATACTCATCAGTATGAAGCTGAGTTTGCCGATCAAAATAACATCAACAGTTTCCCCCTTTTTGATGCGGCAAACTGTTGAAGTCTTGAACACTTTGTATTGATTCCCCCTGATTCTTATATTACGGTAACTTGGCTTGAAGTTTCAATCAGCCGTCGGCTGTTCCCCCTTAATCTCACATCACCTTCTGGTCATCCTGTACTCAGTGTAAAACTCACAATCTTTTGTGCATTAAGTGTGACATGACAACAAATAAAAGTATATAAAAAAATAATGGACCAGAATATCTACATAAGAAATTTGCATCATAAACCAACCTGAACGAGAGTATTAGCAAACAGGATAAAAATGTAGCTCAAAACCCAAAACATCACACGCTAACCATAAGCGAATTACTAGTCTAAACATGCACCACTTGTTTGTGCACAAACCCATTTGTCTAAAACCAGAACACCAGAAATTCAAAAGACTTCCAAATACACTTCCCCCTTTTGCCACATCAAAAAGAGACAAGATATAGCATGAGTAGTAAGTATCAAGTGGGGAAGGGGTAGGATACAATCCAACTACAAACTAGAATTTCTCTGATTGTTCAGATGAAGAATTAGTCACGGACATCATGAAGTTAACCTTGTCCTCCAGAACCTGCAGCCTAGCCATTATTCGCTTTTCCATTGCCACCATGGAGTCTAGGACTGATTGCAACAGAGAGGAAATGGAAGGAGTAGCATGGTCAGTCTTCTCCTCATGTTGGCCTGCCTGTTTGAATTGCCAACTGGTTGCTGTCAGTTCCAAGCCCATCTTGGAGAGAGTCGCGACAACCAGATAATTAGTCAGTTGAGCAACAATGAAATAAGCATCATCTTGAACAAGCTTGAAATGACGAAGAACCTTTGTAATCTAGAAAGGGTAAGGAATGAAAGGCTTGGAGCTATTCACAATGGACCGCAAGTGAGAGATAATTATTCTGGGCAATGAAAGATGAATCTTTTTATCTAAGCACCACATTATTCCTAAATCAACGGGTGTAACCTTATCACGCATGTCAGAACGTGGAAATAATGTTTGATAAGCAAGCAAGTGTAGCAATCTCGGTAACACACCCAGGTCCCTTTGTGGATAGTGCTTCAGTCTAGAACTAGCACGGGTCAAACCAAAATGTTGCACCACGTCAGAATGCGGTGCGACATCCACTTTATGAGCATTGAACTCAGCTAACCCATCAAGAGGTACATCAAGAATCATAGCAAGCCATGCCGGAGAGATTATCATCTTGATTCCAGCAACCTCAGTCGTAAACTCGTATGGAGAAACAAATTCTAAGTTCAGAACAAACGGAAATAGTAGCTCCGGGTAGTAGGTGGTTTCAGAGTTAAATAATTTTTCCCAACCTTGAAATTTCACAATCTCCATTAAAGATTCCAATGAGTTCTTTTGTAGCCAATCACAATCTACCAACTTGCCAGGAATAATGTCAGATTATAGCATCGCACAATTAAAAATAGGTTTATGTGGAAAATTACGACCTGGGTTTTGTGACCGTTCTTGATGAAACTCCTTGGCCTTTGATGCGAAAGGACGGCGTGCCACAGACTTCAGCCTCTTCGACGATCGCTGATGCACAACTGGAGAATCACCCTCTTTGCGCTTTGGGTTCGCCGAGGAAGTATCTTCGACCCCCTGAGCGGCTTTCTTGGCAGGTGTGCGCAACCTACGACGAGATTTGGCCAGGGGAATGTCGTCCTCAGTTGGAACAGCAGAGGAGTCTTCGTCGCTTACAATGGTGGTTTCTTTTGGAGTTGGTGATTTGACATCAGGTGAGGGTTTGGAAATGGAATCTGGAACTATGGTTTGTTGGCTATAATGTTCAGGTTTTTCAGTAGCAAGAGGAACAACATCTTCGTAGATGAGCTGTTCGAAAGAATGCATGGCCGAATGCAGAAGGGATTTAAGAAAATTCAAGAACAAAGCTAGAGAAGAGGAAGAGTTCACTCTGCTGAGAAACTTCGGGACAAAGCGTAACCAAGTGAATAAACAGAAAATTTCGAAAATATGAGAGGAAATAGAAGATGAATCAAAGTTGAGTTATATTTTTTTTAAAAAAAAAATAAAAGAAAAGATTTCTGTGTTTGCAAAACATAGTTGATAGGTCTAGACTGAGTCTGTCAGAATAGAACATTCAAGAAATTAGGAAGTTAAGCACCATTAGCCACAGAGATATCAACCAATATTCCTAAGTAGACGTTGTCTTCAGTCCCCTTTCATTGTTAAACCTCCTAAAATGAACATACAACAAGTAGAACATGTGGATTGTTTTATTTAACCTTATGCATAACCGAACTTTCCTTTGAAACGACAAGAGGTGAGAAGTACAATCATATTCCACTATACCTTTCATCACCACAGACTCATACTCACAACTTATTGGAGTATAAAGGTAACATTTTATGTATTTATGAGACAACACCTTGACTTTTTCTCTTCATCCATGTAACAACATTGGGTCAACTTACCCAGAGTAGTTACCCTTAGGAAGTTAGATGATGAAGCATCCTATAAGACTTAATTGTCGAATGAAAGAGGCCAAATACGTGTTGTTTGTGCTATGAGCAGTGGAGTCTCTTGCCTTGTTCATTCCATTATATTAAATAACCAATTGAATGTTATATTATTTGTCAAATCCATACATGGTGCTTGTTATACACATCAAGGAGATTTATACGAAGGGAGATAAGAAGTGCATTCACCAAACTTAGTTATATTAGGAAGAAGTGCTCAAGTAAACAATAGGCTCATCTTAATAACCTCCATAATATGTGATTCATAGAGAGATTTAGTATAGGACACTATCAATCATGTATGGCAATTGGAGAAATTTTAAATGAAATAACAAAAAAAAAAATTCGGTTCAGAACCAATGAGTACAAAATGTTGGAAAACATTCCTATTTAAGAAAATGCAAAGAGCAACAAGAAAAACTTTAATGAAAACTGATCCGTCTCTCACTTGGTATCGACCATGCCAATCTCAAAAGAAAGTTTCTCAAAGGCTTCTCTGGGTAATGGCTTGGTGAATATGTCAGCCAACTGTTTTCCTGTGGGACAATGAATAAGAATAACCCTGCCATGTTCAACATGATCGCGAATGAAATGATGACGGATATCAATGTGTTTTGAACATGAGTGATGAACTGGATTTTTGGTTAGCTCAATTGCACTAGTATTGTCACAATAGATGGGAATTAGAAGGAAACATAGACCAAAATCCTCAAGCTGCTGATGAAGCCATAGTATCTGGGCACAAAACCAAAGAAAGCACAAAACGTTTGTGCATTCGATCGGGTTTGAACTCCTGAGTTTATATCTGACAATATATTGTTAATCTCTATTCCTGGGGCATTCCGAGATGTCAGACGATGTGTGACCCCGGCCTCCTGGTTCACAGCTGGTGGTAAATCGGTGTGTTCTGGTGGTATAGCTTCTGAGTTCTGAACTGATAATGGGAGAGCTTCAGTCCTCACTACTTCTTCTTCTGATTCGGCTCCGGAACCGTTATCCATGGTTACATCATCAATATTATACCGAAAGAGATCTTCTATCTCCTGGTGACCTACTCGTCCACCAAAGTTATTCTCATCAAACTTGACATTTGCGGATTCTTCAATAACCAAGGTGCGTTTGTTAAAAACCCGATAAGCTTTACTGCTCATTGCATATCCGAGAAATACACCTTCATCACTCCTTTTATCAAACTTCCCTAGTTGATCCTTTCCGTGATTGAGGATATAACATGTACACCCAAACACCCTGAAATGTGATATAGATGGTTGCGCCCTTTGTACAGTTCATAGGGAGTCTTGATTAGAATTGGGTGAATCAAGGCTCTATTGAGAATATAACATGCTGTGTTTATAGCCTCCCCCCAGAATCTTGGTGCAAGACCACTACCATTCAACATTGTACGAGCCATTTCTTGGAGTGTCCTATCTTTACGTTCCACCACTCCATTTTGCTGAGGGGTTCTGGCTGCAGAATAAGTATGAGTGATTCCATTTTCAGTACAGAACTGACACATCTTCTGATTGATAAATTCCGTCCCCTGATCAGTTCGAATGGTCTTGACCTTATTCTCTGTTTGAGTCTAAATCTTAGCAAACAGACCCACAATCTCACCAAATGTTTGATCCTTACTATGAAGTAGAATCACCCATGTGTACCTTGAAAAATCATCAACAACCACCAGTATGTACCTCTTACCTGACCTACTCTGTATCCTCATCGGTCCCATTAAATCCATATGAATCAATTCTAACGTCTTGGTACTACTGACCGCATGAGTTGGAGCATGGGAGATCCTTGTTTGTTTGTTTAGAGCACAATCAACATAGATAATATCATGACTTATCCTCCCTTGTGGTAACCCGTTGACTAACTCCTTTAGTCTCAATTTGTTTATCAATCTGTGATGAGCATGCCCTAACCTTCGATGCCACAACATTTCTTCATCATCTTTAACCGTAAGACAAGTCAGATCTTCCTGGTCATTCACATCTACCATGTAGAGATTTCCTACTCTGCAACCTTGCAACAGCACCTCCTGTGTAACCTTGTTACGTATTTGAAATCCATTTGAATCAAAGACAACCTCGGAGGGACCCTTGTCACACACTTGTGACACACTTAACAGATCATGACTGAGACCCTCCACCAAACTAACCTGATCAATGCAGTTCTCTTTGCCAATCGTACCTATTCCTATTATTATCCCTTTGCGATTGTTTCCAAATGTTACTTTTCCTCCTCAATGTTCAATCAAAGTATTGAACTTCTTTTTGTCCCCACTCATATGTCTTGAGCACCCACTGTCCATCAGCCACCAGTTCTCACGTAACAAAGTAGCCGATGCCTTAACACACCCAGTCATTGTTTAGCTTTAGGTACCCAAACTAACCTAGGTCCTGTTTTATGGTTAAAGAGCGAATGGCTATTGTTTGTGTGAGCTATGGACTGACATAAATTGTTAGCGTAAGATTTTCTATAGTATAAATTCTTACAAAAACCAATACTATGACCATGTCTATGGCAGTATTGACAGAAATATGCTGACTTGGTATACTTAGTATTCGAGACCTTTTTCACTAGTGTATAAACGGGTGTGACACTTTTCTTCTTCCCAGTTAGCATCTAAGTTAAATCTGCCTTCCCAGTGTACCAAACGGGATTTCGTGGAATTGCTATTTCTTTTTCTCTCTTAGCTTTTGACAGATTATCCTCTAACTCCTCATTTTGCTTTCTTAAGTTCTCATGCCTCTCTTGTAGTGTCCTAAATTCAGATTGAACCCAAGCAGGTAAACATGCAACTCTCTCTTCTATCGGTTTGACAAACTTAATAGTAGATTTTTCCTTAGCCTGTGTTTCAGCATTAGACTCTATAGGAATATCTATTCTTGACAGTCTAGACTCAAGCAGTTTAATCTTAGCAACAACAGTTGTTAATAGACTAAAAATTTCTTTCTTCGACAAGGAATTGAAAACATTTTCTATAAGTTCAGGACTTACCTCATCTGCTTCTAGGACCTCTTACCATCCAACTTTGGCCATCATGCAGAAGTTCCTATCTGACGTTATATTGATTCTTTCATCATCTTCAACCACAGCAGTCATGCACATCTGTGCTGAATGTTCCCCCTGAATCAGTGTATATGTGCAAGACCAATTGGTAAACTCTGTAAGTCTTGAACTGATGAATGTTCCCCCTGAATCAATGTATATGTTCAAGACCAATTTCCCCCTTTTACCAAATAAAATAGGAAGCTACTCTCCGTAGGAAAAGAAATGGTGAGGCATATGCTGAGAGTGCTTATGGAAGTGCATCATGATCTGATCACTGTGAAGGAGATAAACAGTCTGAAGAAGGTGAGATGTCTTCTTGGCGAGTCTGGTAGGGCCGATTTGACTTTGGTACCCAAACTTATTGGATCTCAGTTGTAGACTCAGACTTAAAGTGATTGATAGGAACCCACCTTTTAGTGTGCAATCTTTTGATTTTGAATGAGTTCTGTCTTGATGATTTTTCACGCAATTGTTTTCTCAACAATTTGGGACACCATCTAACCTTGTGTCCTAGCTGGTGGCAATATCGGCATGAGTGTAATCTTGGCTGATATCTCGCAGTTATAGTCTATAACTTCTTAGTCGTAGACTGAGAGAGTGTCTCAGACTTATATCCCAAACCGCATTTGTCTGAGTTATTATTCTGCATCATTTGCTTCAAATTCGCCTTCCCGGTATACCAAGTTGGATTAGCAGGAGTCTGAAGTTCTAACTTTTGATTTACCTTGGCTACCATGTCTGAAAGTTTTTCGCATTCTCTTTTTAGCGATTTGTTACTATCTAAAAGAGAATTTATCTCTTCCTGTGCCTAACAAGGAAGAGTGAGAATCCTAGTTTCCAAAGGACTTACAAAGTTAATCCTTGGCTTATCTAGACTCTCAATAACACGATTTTTGCTTTCAGTCGAAGACTAACTCAGACTTTTCACCTTAGCCCTAAGTTCTTTAATCTCAGTATTATATTGATTCTTTAAGAATTTTATCTCAGAGAGTGCAGAGGTTAGATGAATAAATATCTCTTCTTTCTCAAGAGTATCCTTCCAGATTTCCTTCTCTTTTATGTTATACACAGTATTGATGTCATCATCTTCGTGAGCAACTGCCATCAAACACATCTGCGCGTACTCCTCGGGTTCTGAGTCTGTATCTGAGATATCCTGTCCCCATGCAATTGCAACTGTATTTGTGTGTTTCTTGATCTTTTTCTGAGAATTTACCTTCTAGTGAAGAGGACAATCCTTGACAACATGACCAGGCTTGTTACATTTAAAACAAGTAATTTGTCCCTTCTTTGACCTTTGTTGTCTACTAAATAGCCTCTGGATGTGATTTACAATTGAGGTAATTTCCTCATCCATATCAAAGTCGTCACCCTCTGACTCTGTTGTTGTGTCATGTGCTTTCAAGGATAAATCACTGATTGGTGCTGATGAAGTAGCTATTTCCCCAACCATCTTTCCTTCATAAACTATGAGTTCTGAACTCAGTTCTTCAGAGGATAATTTTGATAAATCCTTAGTGGTTTCCAAAAGAGTTGTATAATTTATCCATTCTTTTCCTAGGCTATCCAGACATCTTTCATTGATAATATCATTGGATAGTGTCACTCCTACAGCCTTTAACTCGTAGATTATCCGATCAAATCTTTCCAGTGTGTGAGTTACAGACTCACCTTCTATCATCTTGAATTTGTCAAACTGCTTCCCTTTGGCCTTTTTGATGGAGTCTGTCTCCTTATATGCTGTTTTGAGAAACTCCCATACTTCCTTGGCAGTGCGCAATCCCAACACCTTCTGTTGGTCTGAGTCTGACAGTGATGACATAATGATTCTACGTGCTTGTCTATTTTTGCTAATCATCTTGTTGTCATTCTCGTTCCAGCTAGCTCTTGGTTTTTCTTTAAAAACACCATTCTCTTTGATCATAGGCTTCAGATCTCCTTCAGTCACTACGTCCCACAATTATAAACCGATGGAGATCAACTGGTCTTCCATCTGCTCACACCAGCTGGTGTAGTTGAATTTAGAGAGCTTTGGGGGTTTAACATAATAGGAATTCATCACGATCAACCCTGAAGAAGTTTCTTCTGCGTTTAGAGTTACCTCGCTCTGATACCAATTGTAGAAACCTACTGTCCGTAAGACTTGAACTAAGATGATATAGCGACAATAGAATAAAATAGAAACTCAGATTATAACTCAGTAACACGTATCACACTCGATACACAATAGGCACGTAGTGCGTTCACCACATCACCTATACACGAGTTCTAAACTCTCAACATGTTAAGAGTACAATCCACTCTTAACACATACCACTTTCCTCAGCACTCAGAATTTGACTCACATCACTAACCACGTTTCTGTATGAAACTAATCCTCACGCATGTGAATCTCTAAGTCTCCACCTTTGGGGCGTAGAGCCTCTTTTCCTTTTCTATTTTTCACGCCTCTCAAAAGCTTAACCCTAACCCTAGAGTTATCGTCTCATATATAGATACCGAGACTTCAGATTACACCTCATAAAACATAGATTTTATTTATCTTTAACATATATAAAATCCTATTTAATATATTCTATCATCTTTCTTTATTTCCTCGGTTTTGAACTGGCGCGTGACTCCCGGTATTGTCTCTTTATACTCATCAGTATGAAGCTGAGTTTGCCGATCAAAATAACATCAACACGTATTGTAACATTAAAAAAGAACAAAATACGAAAGACAAAGTGATTAGAGTAGAAATGCCAAATGCTTAATTAATTCTAAGATCCCGACACCTGCTGGATAGAATTAGAATTCCAATGTCTTATTTTTTCCTCACCTTATTATATAACTATATTAGTGTTAGATTGCCGTACCTACTAACAGACGGACTCAAATTCTTGTGTCATTTCTCCCTTGTTGCTATCGAAAGAGTAAATCTCAATTTAACAAGTTTAATTTCCAAGGCTAGCATAGATGATTGTTACTAACTCTATACTATGTCGGTTCCAAAAAAAATTGATAATATATAGTCATATTCCATATCTTTTTGCAGGAAGCGATAAGATTAATTAATAATCGGCAGATAAGAGAGGGTTTGAAGATGTGGTTTGCTAAGGAGTGGTATGTACTTATGTTTTTCCTACGTCAGTTTGAAGAAGTGGTTTGCTAAAGAGTGGTATGTACTTAGTTAAGGGTGTTGATAGATGTAGATTATAGCTTCTACACATGTCTGTTTCTGATACATCCAAATGTCTAGTTAAAACCTTATAAGTGTTTCGTATTATGGTCCCTGTTTGGACACAAGTTTTGACTTGATATTGCTTGTACCAGGAAGTTCCTATCGGGTACTGGTTTTGTTCATCATGTAGATGCGGGTTATGTGGGTTGATAAGTACAGTTGGAGCTGATAAATTTACTAAAGTTTGTTATCAATGCAGTCGTCAATGTAAGTCTAAGGCTTAACTATCTGAGCAAGTTGGGAACTTGACGATGCTTGCTTGCTAAAAGTTCTGTTCTGTTTTGTAGATCATCTCAATTGCTTGGATGATAGTAATTGCTCATTTTCTGATAACTCTCTGGCTGTGAAGTTTTGCAGCAGACAGTGTTTTGAGGTATTTTCCTTTAAACTTTATTTCATGAGAACTATTTCCGCATTTATTGATGCATGAAAATTTGTTGTTTGATTATGTCTTAAAATTTTGTTTTGTGCTAACAATAGTCATTTAGGCATGAAAGGATATTTTTGTAATTGAACACACTCATGTTAGCATGAACTTTGAAATTGAATTAAGTTTGTTGTCGCTTTGATTTATGTGACTAATCCACGTATGTATATTTGGTAGCCTCATTATTAAGTTTTTATAAATAGGGTTCAGAATGGATTCAAATATATTTGAAGAGCTGTCTCTCAATCATTAAGTTGTACTCGTATACTGATTTGGAGGAAGTTATCCAAATTAAAGAGTTGTCTCTCAATCATTAATTTGTACTCATGTACTGATTTGGATATGTCTGCACCAATGAAGAGGTTTAAAGAGTTGTCTCCCATTTTAGCCCTTCTATTTTTGTGAGATTTTTTTGAACTATTTGTATGGTGTTCATATTGGGTTTGTTTTTGCTTATTATCCGAGCTTAATGTTCTGATGTACATCTAATCACTAGTTTGGTTTGTCTGCATTATACTATTCTTGTTGCTTGGTCTGATTATTTGTCATTATATTATTTTTCCTGCTTGGTCTCATGGTTTGTCATTATAATATTCTTGGTGCTTGATCTGATGGGTAGCAGGGCTAGTTTAGTTGGATTTGGAGCGGTATGGTTAAATCAGAGCTGATATGATTTGTTCCACTTTCTAAAGTGATTCCAAAATTCATGTTGATATCGGGTTTCAATTATCTCTTGTTAAATTTGCACTTGATCTGATCCAATTCTGTAATGAAAATGTTCAACCTTTCATGACCGATGTCAATTTGAGATTCATTGCGTGCTTTGACTAAGTTATTACACCTTAGATTCAATCATTAGAGCCTGTAAATCTGCAAGTACTTGTGGTCCCTGTAAATCTGCAAGTTTTGATGCCTTAGCTCATTTGGAACCACATTTGATATATGCCAAAACCAGTATTTGTTTTGCGCATATTTCTTATTGCTATTGTTCTGATCACTATTGTCATTATCATTATTTTTAACTATAACTTGTAAATCATTGGTAAGTATGTAAACTAGCTAATTTAGTGGAGCATTTCCTTCAGATTTGCAAGGTCTCATTCTTGAGTTGTGCTTCCTTTCGCAGATTTGAAGTGGCTGAATTCAAGGGATCGACATGAAGCTATCAAGTGAAGAATATGTGTTTTCTATATGATGCAAATGTAAAAATGATTGTCATAGTCATTAGTAAACTTGACTACTGTGAACTTTTGGTAGGATATGGGTGTTGTAGTATATGAATTCTTATGAAAAACATCTTATAGTTTCCTCATTATGGAAACATTTGCTAGCTAGTTATGAAGAATATTTTGGGAATGTTGTGACTATGGATAAAAACTACTTTATGTAGTACTTTGTAAAAGGGCACAGATGTTTTAGCTATGAATGTAATAGTTGTTTATATATTATTCAAGTTATATGTGTCTTGTTTGTTTAAATTATTAGGTACAAAACATTTCATAGGTATGAGATGAAAGATTTCGTAGGTAATATATTATCTTAGACATTCCGTAGGTGATAAGTAATTATGAGGTGAAACATTTCGTAGGTAATAATATCTGAAACATAAAAATTTCATTGGTGATAACTTTAACTGAGACGGAATTTTTCGTAGGTGATAATCATTTTCTGAGACGGAAATTTCTGTCGTTGATAACCATTATCTGAGATGGAATTTTTCGTAGGTGATAATTATTTTCTGAGACAGAAAATTCCGTCTTTAAAAGTTGATAATATCACCGACGGAATTTGTTTTCACAGACGGAATAGTATTACCGACCCGTCTATTACAGACAGAATTTTCCGTCTGTGATTGTCATTACATACGGAAGTTTAGCTTTTACATACGGAATATTCCGTCTATGATACTGCTATTTTCTTGTAGTGGCGCGCGAGGGTAGATTGAAGGGTGTTGGTACGGTTGGACAAAAACTAAAAAGAATTGATATAGACACCTTAATAATGCTCATTTAGTTATGCTGAGTCATCTTGAAGATGTTGAACCGTACTTTGATGACGAGCAAAATATCCAGACATGAGTGACGTTAGACTATAAAATGAGCAAAGCAAGACATTTGTTAGATGGTTTAGAGACCGAGTGTTGTCCGATCAGTCCACGAATGTGCCTGAACTGATTAAAGTAATTGCATTTAGACCAAATCTTGATGTCATTTCTTATAAGGGGTACGATGTCAATGGCTTCATGAAATACCCCAAACCTTGATATGTTGTTTAAATACTAAACTATGATATTTAAAGGCTAAAAAGTGCCTTAGAAACATCAGTGTACAATTTAAACCATGGTGAGAACAATAAAGTACCATAACTATAGTTTGAGCAAAAACATGCTCTAAACTTGGAAGTGAACTTGGTTGGGACCCAACGAGCCTACCAAGACTTAGTGATATTCAATTATGATTTAATAAGGCTAATTAAGTCCTTAGGAAACCTTGGTAGACAATTAAACCAAACAAAACACAAATAAATACCTTAAAGTCAATATGAGCAAAAATGTGCTCTAAGCTTGGGATAAATTTGTATAAGACCTAAAGGTCATACCTATACCTTAATTATATGTTAATGAATATATAAAACCAATTACCAAAGAAAACCAAGCTTGAAAACAAGTTAAAACACAAAATGTGCTTTAAGGAGTCTTAAAGCACATTTTTGAAAAACTGTCTTGTAAATGAGTTTTGAATGGCTAAATGTCCATCATTACTCTTTAATTAACATGTGTAGTACTTAGTATCACATTTGGAAGTCTAAATCAATGGGAAATCAAAAATTTCACAAGTATGTGTCTTGTTTTTGTGAATAGTAACTAAAATATGCTAGTTTATGACATAAGTCAATATAAGTAAGTTAATTGGTCAACAAAGACCAAAACACCCCTAAGTAATGTAAGGGGGCCGGTTTTTATTATGGTGAGTCACCAACATGTAAAAGAAATCAATTAAGGAAAGGAAGGAAAAGTAAGTAAAAAGAAGAAAGCTACTTTATAAGGTAAATATCTTGAAAAAGCAACACCTCATTTCATTTCTCCCTTTCCCACTCACTTCCACCGTCTCCAACCTCCCTCTCTTCTCCATTCTCGGTTTGCTACAGCACCACTCACACCACCATCTTCAATCTTTTATATCTTCTAGCTCCATATACCAAATCAAATTCTAAGACCATATTTGTCTTAGTTAGGCCAAGCTCTACACTTCTCTCTTTTCAAATCTTCAAGAACTCCATTTCGGTGCCATGAAGATTCACCGTTGTTGGAGCTTGAGCTCACCTTTTCATGCCTTGTCATTCTCCTTTGCTTCAAGGTAAGGAAAGTCAAAGAAAATCAATGTTTCCTCTTGTTCTAGTGTGTGGGCGAAAATCACCACTTATGGTGCCTTCATCTTGCTTGTTCTAGCTTCATTCCAATCATTCAAGGGCTTGGTGGACTCCTCTCTTGGTGCTTAATCTAGATCTCTTTTATTTCCAAGGTAAAACAACTATCCTAATGAGTTAAGACAATATATATAACCTAGGGTTTACAATGAGTTTAAGCATGAAGCTTGAATACTCTTTACCTTGCTTGTACATTGATTAGAAGTTTGACAAGCAATCAAAGCCTTGCCGGTTTTCTATCAAAGAAGGAGCAAGGGATGACAATGAAAAACTTGTGAAGGAAAAGAGGTAAACAAACTATCTAAATGTAGTTTAAATGCCTAGGAAAAATGAGCTTGATTTTCTTAATAAAATACCTAAGGAGCCAATGGCAAATGATCTAGAGAAATGCTCTCAAGGAGTTTATTAAAGGGCATATGTGATGTTGAGTGTATTTGCAGGTCAAAGGCAATATATATGTGGAAATTCAGTGTTTAAGTTTAATGCAATTTAAGGGCCTAAGTGCCAAGCAATTTAATTATGCACTATATTGTGATGTAGTGTAAATTTGGTGAAGTTTTGTGTGTGAGAAGGTTCTTGATGGATTTAGGTGTTCTTAAATGTTAAATGGTGAAAAACAATGTGTTTTGGAATGACAATGTGCTAGGAGAACCCATGGCAAAATTTGGGTAATGTATAAGATGTTTTAAGTGCTTAAATAAGTTTTGGTGAACTAGGAAGTGTTAGGAATGAATAAATGTTTTACTAGCGAAGAAAACATGTATTAAGGTGATTTAGAGCATTACAAGGATTTAGGTATTATCTTGGAAGTTCTAGGAATTCAATGAGTGTTTTTGAGGATGTATTAAAGTCTTGGAGAAGTTTGTTTAAGGTTTAGGAATGTTGATGTACAAGGAAGAAATGATGTTTAGGTAAGATGTGGAAAAGGAGATTTAGTTAGTAAGAAAGGATGTTTGGGAGATGATGTTATGATGGTGAGGAAACATTTTTGGCATAGTGGTTATCATAGGTATGAAACACCACTTGGAGAAACTAAGGAGAAAACATTATAAGTGTTAGGAATTTTGGTAAGAAAAGAGTAAGTGTTTAAGGAGTTATAAAATGAGTTTTATGGATGTTATATGAAGGGTTAAATGTGCCAAATGATGTTAGAACACATTAGGAGGCTTGAGGAAAAGTTGGGAAGAAGTTTGACAAGTTTTGGACAAGTCCTGGTGTTGTCCGACCCAGTGGTCCGACCCAGGGTGGGTCGGACGGCGTCTGTTAATGCACCCGTTGATGTTTCTGGAAAGGTCCGACCCAGAGGACTTGGGTCGGACATGGGTCGGACGGGAGGATTTGAAAGACGGAAAAAGTTTCTGGAACGGGCCGACCCAGTTTGTGGGTCGGACGGTGGGTCGGATGACCCAAAACATGTAAAAAAAAACAAACTAAGTGTGGTTTAAGTAGTAAACCCTAGTGGGTATAATGATGACAACCAAGTGTGAGTTTAAACAAAAGAAAACGTGCCATTCAATCGTGTAAAGTGTTTAGTAAACCGGAACTTAATAAGTAATTAAGCGACATTGTCAATCATGTCTAGGAGCTACGTTTGGCGGGACTCGTACGCAGCAAGGACCAAGGTATGGTTTTCTTGCAACCTGTGTCCTACCGGATTACACCGGCTTGTATGCCAATGTGTTTTTCTGTATGTTTGCCACGTTGTAAGATAAAACATGTAATGAGTTTATAGTAATTCATTTATGTGGCGTGTTCAATTCCGATACCATTTAACCTTGAAAGTGTTAAACCTTAGCTAACTGAGTCTAGGATCACATGAGAGTTCGGAATTCGGATTTAACGACCCGAACCATGGGACGTTCTAACCACGGCTATGCATGAGTTAACTATGTGATGTTTGTGTGTGAATGTGAGGATCTCCCTCGTGTGTTTGACCCAGTTGTAATACTGTATGGTGTATGGATGTGATAGATCCCATAGTGGGGCTCTAACTATTTATCTACAAGTAAGTATGTACTAACAGGGGTGAGGAATCCGGTTAGGCCGGTCGCGCGTTGTTTGGGAGTGGGTATCCATTTTAGCCTTACCCTCCTCTCTGTTATGGTTGTTTCCCTCACGGGTTACGATCTCCCATTAGCTTACTCCAAAGCTTAGCTATTCTGACTTATGATCGGTTTAGGGGGAACATGTGTTTATGTGGTGTGTTCGGGTCACCATATCCGAACCATCTTAACTTAAGTTACTCGTCTGACTATTAGGACGGTAATGAGTGTTGTATAACGAGTTTATCATGAGGGTGACATCATTCTCTAGGCTCACCAGTGAATTAACTATGTTTGGGTCGGTTCCTAAGAGAATCGTTCCCGTTATGATATGTGTTATTGTTGTACTGCAATTCCCATTGCGATGTTATGTTATGTGCACGTTGAAACGTGAAAAGTGTTGTTACGTGGTGTATGTTATATGTTGTAAAATGTGGAGTATGTGGATCATGGATATGAATCCCAGTTTATGATAAGAGGCGTTTAAGGATAACCCAATTAATGGGTAAGTATCGTCTATTAAGGAAGTAGCTCCATTAGAGGAGAAACACTCTAGGGTTAGTGAACACAATGAGTGACTTATCAAGTATGGATGTGTTATCTGGTTGTTGAGCCTACAGTGGTGGAATGTGATGTGTTGTGTGTTGATAGTTTACATGCATGATTCAAATATAATCAACCGCATGCTAAGACGACAATTAGTTGTGCGTGGCCCGGTAGCATGCGGGCTGCGGGATTACCATACCAGCAAAGGTGCTGAGCCCCTGGGGGCCACCCTTTCTCTTCTTTTCCTATTTTAGGTACAAGGAGCTGGAAGCCGTTCGAGAGTAGGACGGGGTAGTCGTTGTACATGGGTAATCATTTAAGTTGTATATGTACAGTAGGTGTAGTAAGACCGAAATTGTTATCGGCATTAGTTTGTGAATACTCGGTACAGTTGGAAGGTATGTGTATGTTTTGTTGTTAATGGAAAAGGGATAGCAATGTGTAGTCGCTCGGGAATCTAGTCCATCAGACCGATACATTGTATATATAATAGCCTTGTTAGCCACGTGGGTGGTTAACGGCGTGTAACACCAACGAGTTAGGTAATGTGATAAAGCTTGTTTTCCGCTGCAGTTTGTTATTAAGTGTGTAAGTGTTGGATGGGGTGTTACAAAAAGTGGTATCAGAGCGAAGTAACGCTCTGATGACAGAATTACCGAGCTTAGGAAGTACCGAGTTAGGATTTTAGTACCTTGGGTTAAGGGTTGAGTGATAGCGTGAGAGATACGCTAGTTAGGAATTACCAGCGTGTACTGGAAACCTACAGTGTCCAACCCGCCCTCCAAAATCCCTGTTTTATAACTTAGGAAACAACGCCAGAGAGATGGAAGTCCTCTCTTTCTCGGGAATACCCGATCTGGTTGTTATTAAATATCACTGTGGGTACGGAGAACCTGACATACAGTAGATCCCGAAAACTGGGAATCCCGGAGACGGTTCCCATCTAAACAATGTTAACTGCATTTCATAGCGAAGAGTGAAGAATCTGTGTATAGAAGAATGAAATTTCCGGCAACCTGGGTCGACATGCTGAGCAGTCGAGAATAACCAGCTTGCAACGCACCGACCGTGCAACAGGCAAGAATGGAAATAATGGAACCCAGGACGAGAGTCTACGGAACCACAGTTGTTAAATGATACACCAACGGTATACCAACCGACAAAGGAACTACAACGTAGTGCCCAAACAAGAGACAAGTCTGAGTGACCAGACAAATGCGTGGAACGGGCTACGAAGAGGAAACAATACTAAGTAAAAAGGGGTCTCCAAGAATGGGAGACACCCCAGTTAATAATTATCATGTGAATACAGTGAGAAGTCGCCCAGAGGGTTAATTGTCAAGAATGTAGGATCAAGTGAGGGCCAACAAGGCCACTGATGACAGTGCGGGTAAAAACAATACCACAACCGGTATGTGTTGAACCGATAGCCAGTTAGCATGACGCACTTGCCATGGCAAGTGCTGCTAACAGGGTGTTCGGGGAAGTTTTAACAACTACAAAGTACTTGGTAAAGTACCACGAAGTTAAGTGTGATCATTATAACTGTGGAAGGGCTTAACAGCCTAACCTTTGTAATTGGAAGTACACCAGTCAGCAAGAAGCTAGATTTGGTTAGGCAAGAAGACGTTGTGAACCACGAGAATTTTTCTTTCAAACCCAGATTTATTCAAACTCTTTTCTTTCAAAACCAAATTTTCTTTCAAACCCATACTCATTTTCTAACCTTCTTTTAAACAAAACCGGTAAACCCAAGGGTAGCGACCCGAGGGAATGGATGGAGTTCATAGTGATACAACAGAGGAACCTTCCTTGATTAAGTTCGGAAGCAGGGAATGCATATTGTCACAGGACAAATAAAGGGAGTGATAACAAAATACTTCACCTAGGTGTGTGACGGACACTACGAGTGTACCAAGTAATGTGGGACGACCACACTTCGTGAGGAGCTTATGGGCCTGACGGACCTATTTATGGGTTAGTTGGGTAAGTACCATGTTCAGTATGGTACCCCACATATGTATACGAGTAGAGTCCGAAACACGGGAAGTAGTCGACTCCGTACTACGGTCAGCAGTATAAGTCAAGCAAGAGCTAAGGATTACCATGAATGGTTGAAGTAAAGGGACTCCAGTTAAGTTAGCGAGACTAAAGGAATTAGTGAATTCCTTCAAGGAAATGTTAAGAGTCAGGAGGTGCGAAGTGCACTAACTGTAATGTAAAGACATAGCATATGGCTTAAGGATCCCAGGGATAAATATGATAGCTGGAACGGTGATCCAGCCTGTACATAGCAAGGCAGATGCCTGATATGGACGTGTTAATGTGCAATGAACGGGATGAAATTCCCAGAATGAGTACCTACACTACCAGGAAATGTTGATCTTCATAGAAGGAGATAATAAGCTAGTCAAGAACGCAAAACGGCGTAATTAACTAAAGGTACCAATAAGTGCGAACCAGATGTAAAGGCATAACTTAACAACACCCAGGAGAAATCCTTGAAGGGTGTTCACATCAACGATAGTTGAACGAAATAACGTGACAGAAACACTAGGGTTGAAACTAACACCCAGTTTAGACATAAGTTGTCAGGAGACGGACTGACAATCCTAAGGGGCATCCCATGAAAGGAAACGTGATGCAACGACCTGTCATGGAGCCTAATATGGTGTCCAAACCATGTAATATGTACAGGAAGTACATGAGTGTGAACAGCCTACGGTGAGCAGAGCTGAGTAGTAAGGCTTATAAGCCAACAAATAAAGTGTAATATGTAATTGATCGATTGCGAAGTTTGTGTTGTACTACTAGAAAGAGCGGAGAACGAACCACTACTTTAAGAGTGGGGATACCTCTCGATGTTATGAGACCGCAACAGCGGTAGTTATGTGAACCAAGTTCAAGAAATATGTTAAGGATTGACTTGTTATTATTGCGGGCTGAATAACGCCGGCTTGTAACTCGAGTGATCAATGCTCAAGGAGCATTCAGTAGTCATCCAAATAATGACGAACCATAATACGAATGATGTGGGTATATGTGGAAGTTAGTGTGACAGTAAATACCATGTAAGTTAGTGTTATGCAATGAGTAAGAGCACGGTGCGCAGCAAGCGACCGTTGTATAAGTGTTGTTGAATAATAATGTGGCAGATAAGACCAGTATGAGTTAAACTCTGGAGATGCAAGGTAAGTGATGATAAACAGACTGGGCAATAAGCCAGTGGTGGTACTATGTGATAACGAACTCAGTGTGGATCCCATTGCTAATAAGAGATTTACTGTCAAGAGTTTACGCCTCTGCACTGTAACACCCCATCCAACAACAACACATAACAACAATCTACAGCGGAAAATATACTTCATCAAATAACTTAACTCGTTGGTGTTACACGCCGTTAACCACCCACGTGGCTAACAAGGCTATTACATCCACATTGTACCGGTCTGATGGACTAGATTCCGAGCAATTGTACATCACTAACCCTTCCATTAAACAATAGAAACTACATACACTTCCAACTGTACCGAGTATTCACAAACTAATACCGATAACAATTTCGGTCTTACTACTCCTACAGTACATATACAATTTAAATGACTACCCATATACAATGACTACCCCGTCCTACTCTCGAACGGCTTCCAGCTCTCTACCTGAATAGGAAAAGAAGGAAATGGTGGCCCCCAAGGGGCTCAGCACCTTTGCTGGTATGGTAATCCGCTGCCCACATGCTACCGGGCCACGCACAACTAATTGTCGTCTTAGCATGCGGTTGATTATATTTAAATCATGCATGTAACTGTGAAACACACAACACATAACATTTCGCCTCAATGGGCTCAACAAACGGATAATACATCCTTATTTGATAAGTCACTCATGGTATTCATTTTCCTAGAGTGTTTTCCTCTAATGGAGCTACTTCCTTAATAGACGACAACTACCATTAATCGGGTTATCCTTAAACGCCTCTTATCACAAACTGGGATTCGTATCCATGATCCACATACTCCACATCTTACAACATATAACGTACATCACATAAAAACACTTTTCACATTTCAACGTGCACATAACAACATCGCAATAGAAATTGCATTATAACAACAACACATAACATAACGGGAGCGGTTTCTTAGGAACCGACCCAAACATTGTTAATTCACTGGTGAGCCTAGAGAATGATGTCACCCCCATGATAAGCTCATTATACAACACTCATTACCGTCCTAATAGTTGGACGAGTAACTTAAGTTAAGATGGCTCGGGTTTGGTGACCCGAACACACCGCACAAACACATGTTCTCCCTAAACCGATCATAAGTCAGAATAGCTAAGCTTTGGAGTAAGCTAATGGGAGATCATCACCGTGAGGGAAACAACCATAACAGAGAGAAGGGTAAGGCTAAAAAGGATACCCACTCCCAAACAACGCGCGACCGGCCTAACCGGATTCCTCACCACTGTTAGTACATACCTACTTTTAGATATTAGTTAGAACCCCACTATGGAGTCTATCACATTCACACATTATACAACATTACTACTGGGTTAAACATACGAGAGAGGTCCTTACATACACACACACAAATATCACATAATTAACACACGCATAGCCGTGGTTAGAACGTCCCATGGTTCGGGTCGTTTAGTCCGAATACCGAACTCTCATGGTCCTAGACTCAGTTAGCTAAGGTTAACACTTCCGAGGTTAAATGGTATCGGAGTTGAACACGCCACATATGAATTACTGTAAACTCATTTCATGTTTATCTACAACATGGCAAACATACAGAAAAAAACATTGGCATACAAGCCGGTGTAATCCGGTAGGACACAGGTTGCAAGAAAACCATACCTGTACCGGAGTCCACTTTATCATGTCCACTTATGTTCCTCGAGCAATTCTCGGACAACTGATAACATTACACGTACTTTTATTAACATCGGGGTAAACATGATTGTTTAAAGTGTAATGCTTATAACTTATCCCCGTTTTAGTTATATAACTTCACATTTTAACTTGTTTTACTTTCACATTTTAATACATCTTTTCCCCCACTAAATTATCATTATAACTCACCTAACATGTCTTAAACAAACTTATAACATCATTACTAATCAATCCCCATCATTACATATCATTTTATAACCTTAAACAATGTTTTTGGTCCGACCGACCTTACCGACCGACCCTGCACAAGGTCGGTCCATTCCAGAACACTTTACCGTCAAAATATCTACTCCGACCGACCTTGCAAGTTCGGTCGCATGTTCGGTCCATTCCCGAGAGTTTCTTCTCTTTGAAAATTCAGGCCCGACCGAACTTGCCAAGTCCGGTCCTATGTTCGGTCGATTCCAGAAACTTAATTCGTACACAAAATACAAGCCCGACCGTCCTTGCAAGTCCGGTCCCCAAGGTCGGTCCATTCCAGAAGCCAATTCTCGCAGGGTAAACTGGGCTCGACCGACCCTGGCAAGTTCGGTCGCAAGATCGGTCTGCTCCAGACCCTTATTTTCCATTGCCCATTTAACTCCAAACTTCACCTCATATATCCTAATATGTCCTAACCTCATTTGGGCACTTCAAACACATCTTTAGCCATGTACTAAATTCCTTAAATTACCCATCAAAACTATCTTTATCATTCCACAAACTCCTTACAAAATCTCTTAATACTTGTACATTTTTCATTTGGTTTTCTAAGTGGTATTTCACCTATAATGACCACTATACCAAGATGTTTCCTCTACACCTTAGCATCATCTCTCAACATCTTTTCTTACTACTAAATCTCCTTGTCCACATCTTACCTAAACCTTAAACAAACTTCTCCAAGACTTTAATACATTCCTCAAAACACTCATTGAATTCCTAGAATTTCCAAGATAATACCTAAATCCTTGTATCACTCTAAATCACCTTAATACATGCTTTCTTCCCTAGTAAAGCATTTGTTCACCTTTAACATTTCCTAGTTCACCAAAACTTATTTAAAACACTTAGAACTTCTTACACATTTTCCAAATTTTTGCCATAGCTTCTCTTGTATATTCTCTTATCCAAACACCTAGGTTTTTACCTTATTCCATTCAAGAACACCTAAAATCCATTAAGGACTTCCTCACACACATAACTTCACCAAATTTACACTACATCACAATATAGTGCATAAACTTAATTGCTTGGCACTTAGGCCCTTAAATAACATGGTTCTTAGGCCCTTAAATAACATAAACCTTAAACACTGAATTTCCCACATAAATAATGCCTTTGACCTGCAAATACACCCAACAATACTATGCCCTTAATAAACTCCTTGAGAGCTTTTTACTAGCTCATTTGCCATTGGCTCCTTAGGTATTTTATTAAGCAAATCAAGCTCATTTTCCTAGGCATTTAAACCACATTAGGTTAGCACATTTACCTCTTTTCTTTCAAGACTTCCCACTATTTTTCTTTGTTCTTCCTTGATAGAAAATCGGCAAGGGCTTTTATCACTTGTCAATCTTCTAATCAATACACATATAAGGGTAATGAGCATTAAGTTTAATACTCCAACTCATAGTTAAACCCTAGGTTTACATATGTGTCTTAAAACACCAAAATTTGATGATTACCTTTGGAATTCGGAAGAGAGCTTGGTTAAGTAGCAAGATAGGACTCCTCCTAGTCCTTTGAAGTTTGAATTAAGCTATGAAGAGAGCAAGAAAAAGCACCATTGTGAGGTGAATTTTCAGACACATACAAAAATGAAGGAAACATCACTTTTTTTTGAGTTTCCTTACCTTGAAGCAAAGGAGAACAATAATATGTGAAAAGGTGAGCTCAAGCTCCATCAATGGTGAATCTCTTTGGCACCGAAATGAGGCTTTTGAAGATTTGAAAAGATAGAAGTGTAGAGCTTGCTCCAACTAGAAGAATGGTGGTCTTGAAATTGAATTTGGACCATGGAGCTAGGAGTTACAAGAGATCAAAGATGGAGTTTGGTGTGGTACTATTGCAAACCGTAGAAGAGAGCATGAAGGGAGGAAGAACCATGTGAAATGAGAAGGAAGAAGAGAATGAGAAGGTAAGTTTGCTTTTGGAAGATATTTATGTTATAAAGTAACTTTCTTCCTTTACTTACTTTTCCTTCCTTTCCTTAATTGATTTCTTTTACATGTTGGTGACTCACCATAACAAAAACCGGCCTCCAATAGTTACCTAGGGGTGTTTTGGTCTTTGTTGACCAATTAACTTACTTATAATAACATATTACAAACTAGCTTATAAAAGTTACTATTCACTAAAACAAGGCACATAGATGTGAAATTTTTGATTTCCCATTGATATAGACTTCCAAATGTGATACTATATAGTACACATGTTAATTAAAGAGTAAAGATGGACATTTAGCCATTCAAAACTCATTTACAAGACAATTTTTCAAAAACGTGCTTTAAGACTCCTTAAAGCACTTTTTGTGTTTTAACTTGTTTTCAAGCTTGGTTTTCTTTGGTAATTGATTTAATATGTTCATTAACTTATTTATAAGGTATAGATATGACCTTTAAGTCTTATACAAATTTATCCCAAGCTTAGAGCACATTTTTGCTCATATTTACTTTAAGGTATTTTCTTGTGTTCTGTTTGGTTTAATTGTCTACCAAGGTTTCCTAAGGACTTAATTAGCCTTATTATATCATAGTTGAATATTATTAAGTCTTGGTAGGCTCTTTGGGTCCTAACCAAGTTCACTCCAAGCTTAAAGCATGTTTTTGCTCAAACTGTATCTTAGTGCTTTATTGCATTTTACTATGGTTTAAATCGTTCACTGATGTTTCTAAGGCACTTTTTAGCCTTTACATACCATAGTTTAATATTTAAACAATATATCAGGGTTTGGGGTATTTCAATCTACCCCCCTTAAAGAACTTCGTCCTCGAAGTTTACACTTCCCACACATCTTGGATTAGAATACGGGGATCACTTATAGAAATAAAACTTCCATAATCAAACACACTTTACATCACAAACTCGGACTTAATGGTCCGGGAAACACATTCACATCCATACATAACATAACATATTCACAAGATAACCTCGGACTCAATGGTCCGGGTATCTTAACAACATTTACACATACATAACAACCCTTAGACTCTATGGTCTTGGGTAACATAACAACATTTAGACCCATAGGTCTTGATAACATAACAGCCTTTAGACACATAGGTCTATGTAACATAACACATTTAGACTCATAGGTCTTAATAGCATACACTTTAGGAGATCAAAGTCAAAATAACATTTATTACACATACCACACAACATGTCTTAGCATGTATGGCAATCAAAAATATCTTTTATATACACTGTGATCCCGTAGAACCCGGTCGCGATGAACACCTTCCGTCCCCGTGCCCTTGGGAGATCAAAACAATCACTTAAATTTGAATTTTTTTCCTTGTGAGGTTAAGTAAGAAAACTTTAATTATGTAAAGTATTTATCGACGCTTTATAAATACCAATCCAAAATCCTTTTTGAAAACACATATAAATCCAAGTCCAACTTATGCTCTTTGCTTCTTTTCTTAGCGAGGTTATTTGTGACCACTTTATGGGAGCTTCAAGAATCATCCAACCCTGATGTGATCAGCATCATGTTGAACTATCTTTCCCCACCCAATTTGTGTCGTCTTCCCTTGATCACATGCAAATCAAGTTCCACTTCCCACTCATTTTTCAAGCATCAATAATACACTCATTTCCAATTTTTTATCTTTTAATCTTTCTAGTCATAATCATAACACTCCAAGGGATAGAACTTCATCTATCATTATTTCCATTCACTTTATCCTGTTACCTAGGGAATCTTATTCTCACTAGGTTCTATATCGGTTTCATACCCTTTCATGAATCACTATATAGTATATATATACAGATATATTTGTCAAAATACAACACACCGTTTCACATTTGTACACTGTCGGGGTTTTGTTCCCCGGGAGTTTCTCTACTCCCCACACTTGTACTATCACACACAATTGTTAACAAACAACCACACTTATCACAATGGTATTCGCATCTTCTGTGCGCAATTACCACAATTAAACCATGAATGAATGCGTATGTTTACGTAACACACGCACCCTCATCAAAACAAATTATTTGTGCTATGCCAACATAAATCACGTACACTTGTACGGTAATACACACTAAGTGGTTTTGCGCTCTACCCCCCCTTAAAAGGGATTACGCCCACGTAATCAATCACTAAACATTGGCTTAAAATGTTCTGCCGCCGTGAAGTGTTTTAACTTCCACGCGGTCTATCACATAATGGATTCTGATTAAAGGATCTTAACCCTATTGGCGGTTTAGTTCCTAAACCAAGAATTCTCATTGGAGTTTGTTTAAACTCTTAGTTGGTTTCGATTCAGGCCTGTTAGGCTTCTAGGCGTTAATAATTAGCCATTTACTCATATTCACTATGCACATTGTACACTTGACTCACTGGTTCACTAGCGTCTGCTGCGCAATTCTGACAACTGTAGGGCTTAGTTTGCCCCATTCATTATTCTCACTGTATTGTACACCCCCCATATATCACCTTTATCTTGGTAATAATGGTTTCTCAACCGACGCGTGGTATCTCTTTCCTTGAGCGAATTCGGTGAGTTATAAACTTTCTATCCACTTCCATAATAATTGACTGTATATACTGTTATGTATTTCACAATGATTGACTTGTTTCCTTCCGACTTACTGTCGGTTGAGACTGAGCAACTACCTAGTGTGTAGTGCTCTCTCAGCTATTTACAACATTTGGGGTATATTCCATACCGATATTTGGCAGTTAGTGCTACTGTAGTCACTTATTGTTAATCATGCCTCCACATTTGGTTTTGTACAAGTACTCTTTTATTGGTGCGGCCTTGCATTTCCTATGCATCGGCCATTATAACATTATTCCTCCACAATAAACATGTTTCCAATTCCTAGCTATCCCACTCGATCATTACGCGCAAGTGCAACCAAAACATCTCATACAGAGTGCAGAGGCGTAAACTCTTGACAGTAAATCCCTTATGCGATTCGCCATGGAATTCACACTGAGTTCCTCATCACATAGTACCTACCATTGGCTTATTGCCCAGTCTGTTTAACATCACTTACCTTGCATCTCCACTGACTTTAACTCATAACTGGTCTTATCTGCCACATTATTACTCAATAACATTGATACAACGGTCGCCGGCTGCGAACCGTGCTCTTACTCATTGCATAACAATAACTTACATGGTATTTACTGTCACATTAACTTCCACACCTATACTTATATCATTCACATTATGGTTCGTCATTCATTTGGATGACTACCGAATGCTCCTTGAGCATTGATCATTCAGTCACAAGCCGGTATTATTCAGCTCGGTGTTTCACTTTATACACACATACTACTAAACTAACTGCTCTCAAATCGTAATAATATTGTCCACAGCATATTTCTTGAGTTTGGTACACATAACTACCGCTCCTGCGGTCTCACAATATCGAGAGGTATCCCCACTCTTAATGCAGTGGTTCGTTTACCACTCTATTCACTTATACAACATAAACTTCTACAATCAATCGAATTTATATAACATATCTTGCTTAGAGCTTATAAGCCTTATTTGCCTTGAGCTGGGCTCATTGTAGGCTGTCCACACACATGTACTTCTCTGTACAACATTATATGGTTTAGATATTATATTGAGCTCCATGACAAGGTCGTTGCATTCCGTTTCCTTTCATGGGATGCCCCTTAGGATTGTCAGTCCGTCTCCTGACAACTTATGTCTAAACTAGGTGTTAGTTTCAACCCTCGTGTTTCTATCACGTTATCTTTTTCAATTATCGTTGATGCAAACACCCTTCAAGGATCGCTCCTGGGTGTTGCTAAGTTATGCCTTTACATCTAGTTCACATTTATTGGTACATTCAGTTAGCCACGCCGTTTGCGTTCTTAACTGGCTTATTATCCTCTTCTGTGAAGATCAACATTTCCTGGTTGTGTAGGTACTCATTCTGGGAGTTTCATCCCGTTCATTGCACATTAATGTGTCCACATTAGGCATCTGCCTTGCCATGCACAGGCAGGGTCTCCGTTCCAGCTATCATGTTTACCCCTCGGAATTCTTAAGACATGTGTGATGTCTTTACATAACAGTTAGTGCACTTCGCCCCTCCTGACTCTTAAACATATCCTTGAAATGAATTCACTAATTCCTTTAGTCTCGTTAACTTAACTGAGTTCCTTAACTTCAACCATTCATGGTAGTCCTTAGCTCTTGTTTGACTTTTACTGCTGACCGTAGTATGGAGTCGACTACTTCCCGTGTTCCGGACTCTACTTGTATACATATGTGGGGTACCCTACTGATACATTACTACTTACCCAACTAACCCATAAGTAGGTCTGTCAGGCCCACAAGCTCCTATCGGAGTGCGATCGTCCCACATTACAGTTGGTACACTTGTAGTGTCCATCACACGCCTAGGTGAAGTATTCTGTTGTCAACTCCCTTATATTGTCCCTTGACAATATTCATTCCATGCTTCCCGAACTTAATCGAGGGAAAGTTCATCCATTGTTGAATTCTTATCAACTGCCCTTGGTTTTACTGGTTTGTTTAGAAGAAGGTTAGAAAGAAGTATTGGTTTGAAAGAAAATTTGGTTTTGAAAAGAAAAGAGTTTGATTGAAAGAAAAGTTTTCATGGTTCTACAATGCCTTCTTGCCTTAACCAAATCTAGCTTCTTGCTGACTGGTGTACGTCCAATTACAAGGGTCAGGCTGTTAAGCCCTTCCATGGTTATAATGATCACACTTAACTTTGTGGTATTTTACTAAGTACTTTGTAGTGGTTATAAATTTCCCGAACAGCCCTGTTATAGCAGCACTTGCCATGGCAAGTGCGCCATGCTAACTGGCTATCGGTTCAACACATACCGGTTGTGGTATTGTTTTTACCCATACTGTCATCAGTGGCCTTGTTAGCCCTCACTGATCTTACTGTCTTGATAATAACTCTCTGGGTAACTTCAACTTCTCACTGTCTTCATATGATAATCATTAACTAGGGTGTTTCCCACTCTGGGAGACCCCTTTTACTTAGTATTGTATCCTCTTTGTAGCCCGTTCCACGTATTTGTCGTGGTTGCTGAGACTTGTCTCTTGTTTGGGCACTACGTTGTAGTTCCTTTGTCGGTTGGTATACCGTTGATGTATTATTTATCAACTGTGGTTCCGTAGACACTCGTCTCGGTTTCACTAATCCACTTCTTGCCTGTTGCACGGTCGGTGCGTTGCAAGCTGGTTACCCTCGACTGCTCGGCATGTCGACCCAGGTTGCCAGAAATTCTATTCTTCTATACACAAGATTCTTCATTCTTCGCTATTAAATGCGGTTAACATTGTTCAGATGGAAACCGTCTCTGGGATTCCCTGTTTTCGGGATCTACCGTATGTCTGGTTCTCCATACTCACAGTGGTACTTAATAACCGCCAGATCGGGTATTCCCGAGTAAGAGTGGACTTCCATCTCTCTGGCGTTCTTTCCCAAGCTATAAAACAGGGGTTGTGGAGGGCGGGATGGATATTGTAGGTTTCCAGTACACACTGGTAATTCCTAACTAGCGTATCTCTCACGCTATCACTCAACCCTTAACCCCAAGTACTAAAATCCTAACTCGGTACTTCCTAAGCTCGGTAATTCAGTCATCAGAGAGATACTTCGCTCTGACACCACTTTTTGTAACACCCCATCCAACAACAACACATAACAACAATCTGCAGCGGAAAATATACTTCATCAAATAACTTAACTCGTTGGTGTTACACGCCGTTAACCACCCACGTGGCTAACAAGGCTATTACATCCACATTGTACCAGTCTGATGGACTAGATTCCCGAGCAATTGTACTTCACTAACCCTTCCATTAACAATAGAAACTACATACACCTTCCAACTGTACCGAGTATTCACAAACTAATGCTGATAACAATTTCGGTCTACTACTACTACAGTACATATACAATTTAAATGACTACCCATGTACAACGACTACCCCGTCCTACTCTCGAACGGCTTCCAGCTCTCTGTACATGAAATAGGAAAAGAAGAGAAGGGTGGCCCCCAAGGGGCTCGGCACCTTTGCTGGTATGGTAATCCCGCAGCCCACATGCTACCGGGCCACGCACAACTAATTGTCGTCTTAGCATGCGGTTGATTATATTTAAATCATGCATGTAACTGTAAACACACAGCACATAACATTTCGCCTCAATGGGCTCAACAAACGGATAATACATCCTTATTTGATAAGTCACTCATGGTATTCATTATTCCTAGAGTGTTTCTCCTCTAATGGAGCTACTTCCTTAATAGACGACAACTACCCATTAATCGGGTTATCCTTAAACGCCTCTTATCACAAACTGGGATTCGTATCCATGATCCACATACTCCACATCTTACAACATATAACTTACATCATATAAAAACACTTTTCACGTTTCAACGTGCACATAACAACATCGCAATAGAAATTGCATTATAACAACAACACATAACATAACGGGAGCGGTTCTCTTAGGAACCGACCCAAACATTGTTAATTCACTGGTGAGCCTAGAGAATGATGTCACCCCCATGATAAGCTCGTTATACAACACTCATTACCGTCCTAATAGTCGGACGAGTAACTTAAGTTAAGATGGCTCGGGTTTGGTGACCCGTACACACCGCACAAACACATGTTCCCCCTAAACCGATCATAAGTCAGAATAGCTAAGCTTTGGAGTAAGCTAATGGGAGATCATCACCCGTGAGGGAAACAACCATAACAGAGAGAAGGGTAAGGCTAAAATGGATACCCACTCCCAAACAACGCGCGACCGGCCTAACCGGATTCCTCACCACTGTTAGTACATACCTACTTTCAGATATTAGTTAGAACCCCACTATGGAGTCTATCACATTCACACATTATACAACATTACTACTGGGTTAAACATACGAGAGAGGTCCTTACATACACACACACACAAATATCACATAATTAACACACGCATAGCCGTGGTTAGAACGTCCCATGGTTCGGGTCGTTTAGTCCGAATACCGAACTCTCATGTGGTCCTAGACTCAGTTAGCTAAGGTTAACACTTCCGAGGTTAAATGGTATCGGAGTTGAACACGCCACATATATGAATTACTGTAAACTCATTTCATGTTTTATCTTACAACGTGGCAAACATACAGAAAAACACATTGGCATACAAGCCGGTGTAATCCGGTAGGACACAGGTTGCAAGAAAACCATACCTGTCACCGGAGTCCACTTTATCATGTCCACTTATGTTCCTCGAGCAATTCTCGGACAACTGATAACATTACACGTACTTTTATTAACATCGGGGTAACATGATTGTTTAAAGTCTAATGCTTATAACTTATCCCCGTTAATTTAGTTATATAACTTCACATTTTAACTTGTTTTACTTTCACATTTTAATACATCTTTTCCCCCACTAAATTATCATTATAACTCACCTAACATGTCTTAAACAACCTTATAACATCATTACTAATCAATCCCCATCATTATATCATTTTATAACCTTAAACAATGTTTTTGGTCCGACCGACCTTACCGACCGACCCTGCACAAGGTCGGTCCATTCCAGAACACTTTACCGTCAAAATTTCTACTCCGACCGTCCTTGCAAGTTCGGTCGCATGTTCGGTCCATTCCTGAGAGTTTCTTCCCTTTGAAAATTCAGGCCCGACCGAACTTGCCAAGTCCGGTCCCATGTTCGGTCGATTCCAGAAACTTAATTTGTACACAAAATACAAGCCCGACCGACCTTGCAAGTCCAGTCCCCAAGGTCGGTCCATTCTTGAAGCCAATTCTCGCAGGGTAAACTGGGCTCGACCGACCCTGGCAAGTTCGGTCGCAAGGTCGGTCTGCTCCAGACCCTTATTTTCCATTGCCCATTTAACTCCAAACTTCACCTCATATATCCTAATATGTCCTAACCTCATTTGGGCACTTCAAACACATCTTTAGCCATGTACTAAATTCCTTAAATCACCCATCAAAACTATCTTTATCATTCCACAAACTCCTTACAAAATCTCTTAATACTTGTACATTTTTCATTTGGTTTTCTAAGTGGTATTTCACCTATAATGACCACTATACCAAGATGTTTCCTCTACACCTTAGCATCATCTCTCAACATCTTTTCTTACTACTAAATCTCCTTGTCCACATCTTACCTAAACCTTAAACAAACTTCTCCAAGACTTTAATACATTCCTCAAAACACTCATTGAATTCCTAGAACTTCCAAGATAATACCTAAATCCTTGTATCACTCTAAATCACCTTAATACATGCTTTCTTCCCTAGTAAAGCATTTGTTCACCTTTAACATTTCCTAGTTCACCAAAACTTATTTAAAACACTTAGAACTTCTTACACATTTTCCAAATTTTTGCCATAGCTTCTCTTGTATATTCTCTTATCCAAACACTTAGGTTTTTACCTTATTCCATTCAAGAACACCTAAAATCCATTAAGGACTTCCTCACACACATAACTTCACCAAATTTACACTACATCACAATATAGTGCATAAACTTAATTGCTTGGCACTTAGGCCCTTAAATAACATGGCTCTTAGGCCCTTAAATAACATAAACCTTAAACACTCAATTTCCCACATAAATAATGCCTTTGACCAGCAAATACACCCAACAATACATATGCCCTTAATAAACTCCTTGAGAGCATTTTACTAGCTCATTTGCCATTGGCTCCTTAGGTATTTTATTAAGCAAATCAAGCTCATTTTCCTAGGCATTTAAACCACATTAGGTTAACACATTTACCTCTTTTCTTTCAAGACTTCCCACTTGTTTTTCTTTGTTCTTCCTTGATAGAAAATCAGCAAGGGCTTTTATCACTTGTCAATCTTCTAATCAATACACATATAAGGGTAATGAGCATTAAGTTTAATACTCCAACTCATAGTTAAACCCTAGGTTTACATATGTGTCTTAAAACACCAAAATTTGATGATTACCTTTGGAATTCGGAAGAGAGCTTGCTTAAGTAGCAAGATAGGACTCCTCCTAGTCCTTTGAAGTTTGAATTAAGCTATGAAGAGAGCAAGAAAAAGCACCATTGTGAAGTGAATTTTCGACACATACAAAAAAAGGAAAATCATTTTTCTTTGAGTTTCCTTACCTTGAAGCAAAGGAGAACAATAATATGTGAAAAGGTGAGCTCAAGCTCCATCAATGGTGAATCTCCTTGGCACCGAAATGAGGCTTTTGAAGATTTGAAAAGATATAAGTGTAGAGCTTGCTCCAACTAGAAGAATGGTGGTCTTGAAATTGAATTTGGACCATGGAGCTAGGAGTTATAAGAGATCAAAGATGGAGTTTGGTGTGGTACTATTGCAAACCGTAGAAGAGAGCATGAAGGGAGGAAGAACCGTGTGAAATGAGAAGGAAGAAGAGAATGAGAAGGTAAGTTTGCTTTTGGAAGATATTTATGTTATAAAGTAACTTTCTTCCTTTACTTACTTTTCCTTCCTTTCCTTAATTGATTTCTTTTACATGTTGGTGACTCACAATAACAAAAACCGGCCCCCAATAGTTACCTAGGGGTGTTTTGGTCTTTGTTGACCAATTAACTTACTTATAATAACATATGTTACAAACTAGCTTATAAAAGTTACTATTCACTAAAACAAGGCGCATAGATGTGAAATTTTTGATTTCCCATTGATATAGACTTCCAAATGTGATACTATATAGTACAAATGTTAATTAAAGAGTAAATATGGACATTTAGCCATTCAAAACTCATTTACAAGACAATTTTTCAAAAACGTGCTTTAAGACTCCTTAAAGCACTTTTTGTGTTTTAACTTGTTTTCAAGCTTGGTTTTCTTTGGTAATTGATTTAATATGTTCATTAACTTATTTATAAGGTATAGATATGACCTTTAGGTCTTATACAAATTTATCCCAAGCTTAGAGCACATTTTTGCTCATATTTACTTTAAGGTATTTTCTTGTGTTCTGTTTGGTTTAATTGTCTACCAAGGTTTCCTAAGGACTTAATTATCCTTATTAAATCATAGTTGAATATTATTAAGTCTTGGTAGGCTCTTTGGGTCCTAACCAAGTTCACTCCAAGCTTAAAGCATGTTTTTGCTCAAACTGTATCTTAGTGCTTTATTGCATTTTACTATGGTTTAAATCGTTCACTGATGTTTCTAATGCACTTTTTAGCCTTTACATACCATAGTTTAATATTTAAACAATATATCAGGGTTTGGGGTATTTCATGCACTCTGTATGACTGAGTGTTTTGGTATTGCACTTGTGCAGTAATGATCGAGTGGGTTAGCTAGGATTCGGGAAATGTTAATTGTGGAGGAAATAGAAAGCGGCTTATAACGACATAGTGACCGATGCATAGGAAAATGCAAGGTCATACCAGTGAAAGAATACTTGTACGAAACCAAATGTGGAGGCATGATTAAGAACAAGTGACTGTAATAGCACTAAATACTAGATATTGGTGTGGAATATACCTTAAGTGTGGGAAATAACAGAGAGAGCACTACACATTAGGTGGTAGCTCAAACTCAACCGACAGTAAGTCGGAAGGAAGCAACTCAATCATTGTGAAATACATAACAGTATACACAGTCAATTATTATAGAAGTGGATAGAAAGTTTGTAACTCATCGAATTCGCGCACGGACAGAGATACCACGCATCGGTTGAGAAACCGTTATTACCAAGATAAAGGTGATAAATGGGAGATGTACAATACAGTAAGAATAACGAATGGGGCAAACTAAGCCTTACAGTTATTAGAGTTTCGCAGCAGAAACTAGTGAGCCAGTGATTCAAGTGTTGAATGTGCATGGCGAACATGAGTGAATGGCTAGTTATTAATGCCTAGAAGCCTCACAGGCCAGAACCGAAACCAATTAAGAGTTAAAGCAAACTCCAATGAGAATTCTTGGTTTAGGAGCTAAACCGCCAATATGGTTAAGATCCTCTAATCGGAATGCATTGTATAACAAACCGCGTGGAAGTTAAAACACTTCACGACGACAGAACATTTTAAGCCAATGTTCAGTGACTGATTACGTGGGCGTAATCCCTTTTAAGGGGGGTAGAGCGCAAAACCACTTAGCGTGTATTACCGTACAAGTGTACGTAGAGTACGAGAACTATGTTGTGCATAGCACAAAATAATTTGTTTGGATGATTGATGCGTATACATAAACATACGCATTCATTCATGGTTTATATATGGTAATTCTGCACAGTAGATGCGAAATACCATTGTGATTGTGATAAGTGTGTTTATTCGTTAACAGTTGTGTGCGACAGTACAAGTGTGGGGAGTAGAGAAACTCCCGGGGAACTAAAACCCCGACAGTATATGTTCATGTGATACTAAACGTAAAACTGTGTGTTGTATTTTGATAAAATATATGTGTATATATATATATATTATATAGTGATTCATGAAAGGGTAGTTATGTATGTGCAAATGTTGTTAAGATACCCGGACCATTGAGTCCGAGGTTATCATGTGAGTATGTTATGTTATGTATGGATGTGTATATGTACCCGGACTGTTAAGTCCGAGGTTGTGATGTAAAGTATGTTTGGTTATGGAAGTTTATTTCCAAGTGATTCCTGCGTTCTAATCCAAATGATGTGTGGAAGTGTGAACTTCGAGGACGAAGTTCTTTTAAGGGGGGTAGATTGAAATACCCCAAACCTTGATATGTTGTTTAAATACTAAACTATGATATTTAAAGGCTAAAAAGTGCCTTAGAAACATCAGTGTACAATTTAAACCATGGTGAGAACAATAAAGTACCATAAATACAGTTTGAGCAAAAACATGCTCTAAACTTGGAAGTGAACTTGGTTGGGACCCAACGAGCCTACCAAGACTTAGTGATATTCAATTATGATTTGATAAGGCTAATTAAGTCCTTAGGAAACCTTGGTAGACAATTAAACCAAACAAAACACAAATAAATACCTTAAAGTCAATATGAGCAAAAATGTGCTCTAAGCTTGGGATAAATTTGTATAAGACCTAAAGGTCATACCTATACCTTAATTATATGTTAATGAATATATAAAACCAATTACCAAAGAAAACCAAGCTTGAAAACAAGTTAAAACACAAAATGTGCTTTAAGGAGTCTTAAAGCACATTTTTGAAAAACAGTCTTGTAAATGAGTTTTGAATGGCTAAATGTCCATCATTACTCTTTAATTAACATGTGTAGTACTTAGTATCACATTTGGAAGTCTAAATCAATGGGAAATCAAAAATTTCACAAGTATGTGCCTTGTTTTTGTGAATAGTAACTAAAATATGCTAGTTTATGACATAAGTCAATATAAGTAAGTTAATTGGTCAACAAAGACCAAAACACCCCTAATAATGTAAGGGGCCGGTTTTTTTTATGGGTGTGTCACATGTAAAAGAAATCAATTAAGGAAAGGAAGGAAAAGTAAGTAAAAATAAGAAAGCTACTTTATAAGGTAAATATCTTGTAAAAGCAACACCTCATTTCATTTCTCCCTTTCCCACTCACTTCCACCATCTCTAACCTCCCTCTCTTCTCCATTCTCGGTTTGCTACAGCACCACTCACACCACCATCTTCAATCTCTTATATCTTCTAGCTCCATATACCAAATCAAATTCTAAGACCATATTTGTCTTAGTTAGGCCAAGCTCTACACTTCTCTCTTTTCAAATCTTCAAGAACTCCATTTCGGTGCCATAAAGATTCACCGTTGTTGGAGCTTGAGCTCACCTTTTCATGTCTTGTCATTCTCCTTTGCTTCAAGGTAAGGAAAGTCAAAGAAAATCAATGTTTCCTCTTGTTTTAGTGTGTGGCCGAAAATCACCACTTATGGTGCCTTCATCTTGCTTGTTCTAGCTTCATTCCAATCATTCAAGGGCTTGGTGGAGTCCTCTCTTGGTGCTTAACCAAGATCTCTTTTGTTTCCAAGGTAAAACAACTATCCTAATGAGTTAAGACAATATATATAACCTAGGGTTTACAATGAGTTTAAGCATGAAGCTTGAATACTCGTTACCTTGCTTGTACATTGATTAGAAGTTTGACAAGCAATCAAAGCCTTGCCGGTTTTCTATCAAAGAAGGAGCAAGGGATGACAATGAAAAACTTGTGAAGGAAAAGAGGTAAACAAACTATCTAAATGTAGTTTAAATGCCTAGGAAAAATGAGCTTGATTTTCTTAATAAAATACCTAAGGAGCCAATGGCAAACGATCTAGAGAAATGCTCTCAAGGATTTTATTAAAGGGCATATGTGATGTTGAGTGTATTTGCAGGTCAAAGGCAATATATATGTGGAAATTCAGTGTTTAAGTTTAATGCAATTTAAGGGCCTAAGTGCCAAGCAATTTAATTATGCACTATATTGTGATGTAGTGTAAATTTGGTGAAGTTTTGTGTGTGAGAAGGTTCTTGATGGATTTAGGTGTTCTTAAATGTTAAATGGTGAAAAACAATGTGTTTTGGAATGACAATGTGCTAGGAGAACCCATCGCAAAATTTGGGTAATGTATAAGATGTTTTAAGTGCTTAAATAAGTTTTGGTGAACTAGGAAGTGTTAGGAATGAATAAATATTTTACTAGGGAAGAAAACATGTATTAAGGTGATTTAGAGCATTACAAGGATTTAGGCATTATCTTGGAAGTTCTAGGAATTCAATGAGTGTTTTGAGGATGTATTAAAGTCTTGGAGAAGTTTGTTTAAGGTTTAGGAATGTTGATGTACAAGGAAGAAATGATGTTTAGGTAAGATGTGGAAAAGGAGATTTAGTTAGTAAGAAAGGATGTTTGGGAGATGATGTTATGATGGTGAGGAAACATTCTTGGCATAGTGGTTATCATAGGTATGAAACACCACTTGGAGAACTAAGGAGAAAACATTATAAGTGTTAGGAATTTTGGTAAGAAAAAGTGTTTTAGGAGTTATAAAATGAGTTTTATATGTTTATATGAGGGTTAAATGTGCCAAATGATGTTAGAACACATTATGAGGCTTGAGGAAAAGTTGGGAAGAAGTTTGACAAGTTTTGGACAAGTCCTGGTGTTGTCCGACCCAGTGGTCCGACCCAGGGTGGGTCGGACGGCCTCTGTTAATGCATCCGTTGATGTTTCTGGAAAGGTCCGACCCAGAGGACTTGGGTCGGACATGGGTCGGACGGGAGGATTTGAAAGACGGAAAAAGTTTCTGGAACGGGCCGACCCAGTTTGTGGGTCGGACGGTGGGTCGGACGACCCAAAACATGTAAAAAAAATACAAACTAAGTGTGGTTTAAGTAGTAAACCCTAGTGGGTATAATGATGACAACCAAGTGTGAGTTTAAACAAAAGAAAATGTGCCATTCAATCGTGTAAAGTGTTTAGTAAACCGGAACTTAATAAGTAATTAAGCGACATTGTCAATCATGTCTAGGAGCTACGTTTGGCGGGACTCATACGCAGCAAGGTCCAAGGTATGGTTTTCTTGCAACTCGTGTCCTACCGGATTACACCGGCTTGTATGCCAATGTGTTTTTCTGTATGTTTGCCACGTTGTAAGATAAAACATGTAATGAGTTTATAGTAATTCATTTATGTGGTGTGTTCAATTCCGATACCATTTAACCTCGAAAGTGTTAAACCTTAGCTAACTGAGTCTAGGATCACATGAGAGTTCGGTATTCGGATTTAATGACCTGAACCATGGGAGGTTCTAACCACGGCTATGCGTGAGTTAACTGTGTGATGTTTGTGAGTGAATGTAAGGATCTCCCTCATGTGTTTGACCCAGTTGTAATACTGTATGGTGTATGGATGTGATAGATCCCATAGTGGGGCTCTAACTATTTATCTACAAGTAAATATGTACTAACAGGGGTGAGGAATCCGGTTAGGCCGGTCGCGCGTTGTTTGGGAGAGGGTATCCTTTTAGCCTTACCCTCCTCTCTGTTATGGTTGTTTCCCTCACGGGTTACGATCTCCCATTAGCTTACTCCAAAGCTTAGCTATTCTGACTTATGATCGGTTTAGGGGGAACATGTGTTTATGTGGTGTGTTCGGGTCACCATATCCGAACCATCTTAACTTAAGTTACGCGTCAGACTATTAGGACGGTAATGAGTGTTGTATAACGAGTTTATCATGAGGGTGACATCATTCTCTAGGCTCACCAGTGAATTAACTATGTGTTATACCCAAAATTTCAACCCCCCCCCGGAGTAGTCTCTAAGGCATACGTGTTACAAAGGACAAAAGGGGTCAAAAAGCACCAAGGCGGGATTTTCCAAGGACATTTTCGGGATTTTCTATTTTTCATATGACTTGTTCATAACCTCCAAACACTCCCAAATATCATAGTCATTATGAAAGGTATTTCGTCATAATATTTATTCTGGAAATTAAGCTTTTAATTCATATTATGAGCTAATTTCTTTAATAATTAACACATGAAATAACCTCAAAATAGAAATAAAGGGTTTTCAAAATTAAAATAAAATTGTCACATGGTTATCATGACTACATACAGTCATAAACCTGAAATTATTTTATTTGGAACCTTAACCCAAAATTTAAAAGAGAAATTCAATCATTTTTGCAATTTTCTCTCTCCTCTGGAAAATACTGAAATCAAAACAAAACGTCATGAACTTTTAATACACGATATAGGATAATATTTACAGATTAATGCCGTTGGAATTTCGTTATTTCGACTTTCCAATAATAAGTTATGAATTATGAGAGATTCCAGATTGTGAGATTTTTATCTAATCGGTTATTTATCCAAATAACCCGATTCCAATTCTCAAAATTCTTAAAAATCATCCTTTATCTTCAGTTAAAATTTCATAATTTTTCTCGGCCTGCAGCATATTCTAAAAAATCAGATTCCCTTAGAGCACAAAATCAGGGTTTCAGATAAAAATCTTGTTCTATCAACATGACCTTGCTCTTTCTATAAAAGGACCTTCCAAAAACGACCCAGGGGAGAGGAGAACACTTCCAAAGTCAGAGAACACAGCCACAAACCTTCTTCCCACGTTTTTACACTTCCAAGTCTCAAATCAATACCGAAACACTGCAGAAATCACCCCAAAATCACCAAAAACTCATCCTTTCTTCTCCTATTGAACTTCCAAGCACCAAAACATCACAAAAACAGAAGCAAACCGTCCTTAATCATACAAGGAAGAAGAAATCAGAAACTCGGGCCGAAGCTGAACCGGATCGGCTACCAACGACGTTCGAAGTTTCCCGACGTGAAGGAACAACCAAATCCCGAAGCCAAAACAGGTTAGAATTCGAATTCTTTAACTCCACTGATCACAATACGCTTCTGGTTGAAATTCCTATTCGAACTGACTTTTCTTTGCTTCTGAATTAAGGTTTGTTTGCGTTTTTGTCCACTAACTTGTTCAATAAGTTTCGTCCTTAATTCGTAGTCAAATTGAAAACTTTTGATCACTAACATGTTTAGAATCTTTCAGGCTACGTACCCATAATTTTGAGCCAAAAACACCGCCGGGAACCGCCTTAACGCCGCCGTCCGAGGTCGGTCCGCACCCACGGACGCTATGTCCGGGGTACCGGACGCTCCGTCCGAAAGCCGGACGCCCCCGGACGGTGGCGGGATATTTTTATTTTCAAAAGTTAGGGTTTTATAAAACATGTCCGGGCCACGGACGTCCTGTCCGTGGCCCCGGACTTTTCAAAATCTCGTTTCTATTTAAATTTGACTTTTCTGTGTAAATAAGTTAACTAGGGTCCGTGGGTTCGGACATTAGGTCCGTAGCCACGGACGAAAACAAAACCTGACCTAATTCTGCCTCCGAAACCCTAGTTTAGGTATTTTAATTTCCACTTAAATTTTCTGTCAAAAAATGTTAAAAAATAAAAAAAACAGAAGCGCGCACTTAGGTTAAAAACGGCTCGTAATAAGCCGTAATTAAACTAAGTAGAGGAAAAACCACTTCTAGGGGTAATGAAAGTAATTGAACCCTAATTAAGTCGAATATCAAGCCCCCGAACCTGAACTCTCCTTTCCTAATTTGATCTAGGTTAAAATTAGGTGGCGACTCTTAATAGGTTCCAGTGAGCTAGCTTAGGTTTTAATAATTTTTGTTATATGACATAGTTATTAATCTTAGGTTATAAGTGGACCTAAAACCCGGTTAGATCCTAATCAACTTTAATCAACAAAGGGTAGGGTTTAAAATCGAGGCTCACAGACTGGCGACTCTGCTGGGGATAAACTCATAATATTAACTTGTTTAATTTTAAGAAAGAGGGCCTAACTCGAAAAATGTTTATTTATGGCTTTATTACTTTGTTTGTTTACTTTTGTGCGCACTTTAATTTTCTGCACCTTTGCATCATATGAGAGCGAGGGTCCACCTAAACCGATTTCATCCCGGGACCCGTTTGAGGGTCCCCTGTCAGGGACTCACACCTTTTAGTGTGATGAATAAGCGGGGGAAGAGGAGGATGTCGTTTTAAAACCACATCCCCTTAATACCTGGGCCTTAGCCCCAAGCGTTTTCCTGGCAGTGTCCTTACCTAGCCCATTGTTTGGTCAGTCAAAGACCTGGCCGCAGACGCACACCTTCAGGTGATGTGAAAAAGTGGGGAAGCCCAAAGAGAATAGCGTGCAAGCCCTATTCCTTTGTGGCGACCTGGGCCTAGCCCCAAGCACCTCTCCGGATCGATCCATACCCAAATTGATTTAACCGTCAAGGACATGTTGAATTTGTGTGGGCCTTGTTTGCTTGTATGATCGGCCCATTACCTAGCCTAGAGATTGATAGGAACTTCTCCTACATTAACCTAGCCCAACCGAATTGGCGGCTGAAATACCCTAAATTAATTTAAATTAATTAGGGGATTTCTTTTATTAAACCTTTAATAATACTATTAAGTATTAAATTATTATATGGAATTATGAATATTAAATTATTATATGGAATTATGAATATTAAATTAATATAAGGGGTTGTGAAATTTATTTAGGGGTTTTCTCCTAATTATTATATTTATTGTATAGTATTATGAATTTAATAATAAGATTTATAAGTCAATAAATCTTGGGAAAATTATTAAACACTCCAAATATATTATAAAGATTTTAGGAAGTGTTGGAACATTGTTTTGAAATATAAAAGTCAATATAAAATTCTAGAAACCTTAAAGCTTATTAAGCCTTGCTAGAGTTGACTTTTTGAGAATGGTCAAACCAGGCCATGAAACCTATACCAATAAATAGGTTATGAAAAACCATGAAGATCGATAAAAAGAACGTCAAAAACGGATCATCCTAGCCAAAGTTATGCTAGATTGAAGTTTTGAATCAAAATTTTAAGAAGTGCCACGTGTCACTCTGTAATGGGTCGCCCACACTTAGCCGATTTCCTTCCCTGATTTTCGTAACCGATTTCACTTCCTAGCCCTAACTTTAGACGGCTATAACTTTCACATAACTCATATTTTTCCATGCCGTCTTCACCACTCTCTTCTCCTACAATTCCTCTTTCCAACCATTACTCACACATACCCTAATTCATTATACATCAGCCGGAAATTCGATCCAAAGTAGCCACCTTGCAAAACCGAAACTGCAGTTTTCCAGTTTCTCTTCGAATTCAGGTAACTTCGACTAGCCATAACTTCTTCGTTTCTCAGCCAAATTCCATGTTCTTTAGCTCGTTTTGAAGAGCTCTAATCCCTCTATAACTTTCGTGTTGATGACCAAAGCCAATTCCAAACCGTTTGTAAGAGAGAGGTGTCTAAAGTTTCGAATTCATCACAGCATAAAATCACAGTTTTCTTTCCAGAAAACGTAAGGTAAACTCGCAACTTCTAGCTTCAATATCTTTCTGTATGGTGCGAGTTAGGATTAGTGCTTGCTATCATTGTGTAGATCTACAATTCTTCTTTCCAATGAGCCCTTACTCATTATCTAACTCGTTTTATACTGCTAGTTATAGATCCGCAAAGTCGGCACCACGAACTGATTAAAGTTCGAGTCTTTTCCAGTTTCCGATTTGGAATTCACCAAATTCGCTCAATCTGGTGAGTTTTTCTTCAAATTGTTCCTATGTTGCTAATCGAAATTGCAATACCGATCTAACCCATGTCTCAATTTAGTCAATTACGTGTTAGATTAAGAGAATTTGTAGGATTTGCAATCGATTTGAATTCTGAAATCGAAACTAACCCTAACCTTCGAATTGATTTCGAAACTGGATGTATACTGCATTATAATTGGGGAAACCGGTACCAATAGAACCGAAATTTGATTACGAATCCATAGAAACAAAAATCACTCAATTTCGTTCTGTAGATTAGGAGTTATAGGCGATTTAGTACTCGATCTGTTAAATGCCTTCGCTGACGAACTCGACGTACAGGAGCCGTCCGATCTCGACTTAAGAGATTGGACGGCCGAGATTAAAACGTTCCAGAATTTAGTTATAAGGGTTTTAATAAATTCCAGTAAATAGTCTTAACTTGTTGGGTTAATTTAAATATCTTCCCGAAGGTATTTTGACTTGAAATTTTAACCATAGATTCCTTATTTATCTAGTTTATTTTGATGTAAATTATTATGGTTTTGGAGTTTTTAAACATAAGTTATGATTTTTCAAGTTACGGGTTTTCTGGAATTATTTGGCTAAATTAAAAAGATATTTTTATGAAATAAAAATTTTATAATATGTCTAAAATGTTATAGTTACTGTATATTAAATTTGGGAATTTTTGGGCAATGGTAAAAGGTTTTAAAAATTGTGTTTATGAGTTTTTCATAAGAATAACTTATAATATATGGTTTTTAATGTAATCAAAAATTAAAGTATAGTTGATTAATGAACTTTATAGGTTGGGGAAAATATAATAAGACTAATTAACATTTAATACAGTATGTTTATAAATATTTTGGGTATTAACTTTAAGTGAAGTAAAAATTGTTACATATATTTATATATATATTTATATGAGAGAAATAAATAGAAACTTATATTAAATCAAGGAATTTAACTAAACTACATTTTATTTATTATATATATGGAAGCTAATATGTTTAACTAAAACTAAGGGAAATACTTTATTTTATAAACCATAAATCAGTTTTGGATATGTCTAAAAGATATTATATAATTAAATACAATAGAATTTCTTAAAGAATGTTCTGGATAAATCTTGATATATGTGGATATATATATATATATATGTATAAAATACAATAAAAATAGATAAAGGAAATAACATTCCTTGTGAGAAATGTAATAGGAAGGATATATATATATGATAAATAAATAATAAAAGAATAAAATACCTTATAGAAAATATAATATGAAGGAATTAATGAGTTAAAATAAACCTCTACATATACTAATAATAGAATACTATATGAGGTGGTATTAATTTATGGTTATGAATTGAGTTTTTAGTTACCCTTGAATTTCTAAGATTTATATAAACAGTATTAAAATACATGTATATATTTAGTCAATGTCCACAATGTAAATCTATAATTGGGTTAAGAAATTAATAAGTTGAAATTTAGGAATATTTGTAATTAGTTTACATAAAGTGTTACACAAATAGATCTTATTATATAATTGATAATAAAATGAATGAAATACTTTACATTTAAATGTTCTTATTATATAAACAATAATAAAGTAAATGAGTTACTTTTACATCTAAATGTGAAGAGGATAAATAAGTCTAGATTTAATCATTTCTTAATATTTATAGTATTGAGTAATAACTTAATATTTTGAGATAAATCATTAAAAGGATTATGGTATAAAACTATATTAAACTATGATTAGGAAATTACTCTAAATAATAATCCTTAAGTTTCTTAGAATTAGTTAGCCATATAAATACATTTATTACTAATATTCAAGATGTGAGTTTATAAATAAGTGTTGTACATAATAGTTAAAGATTTACTAAAGGTTTATAAATAGAAATTAGATACATAAACCTTTGAACCTTTATTTAGAGGAACTAAGTTACATAAGAGGCTATAAGGATTTACCTTTTGACACGGAAATATTAATGTGTCATTTGAATATAAGGTATGGGGATTTTTCATAATAGATTATCTTATTAAATAATTAACAATTTCACTTACGAACCAGAATTTAATTCTTTGATAAATTCTACTTTATGTAGATATATTGTCCATCCTAAATACAATAAAGGAAATTAATTTATTAAGTTATTCCTTTGAAACCTTTGGTCTTGTAGTAATATAAAATGTATTTAAGACATAGTTTATTAAAATTTAGTACAAAGGATTATACATACTCTATGGAGAGAATGTGTGTAAAAATTAAATACTTGGGAAATTAAAATGTAAGTAAGGATACATAAAAAGGGTTATCTTGAAACACCTTATTATAAAGTTATGGTTAAGTAAATAATATACCCTGTGGATACTAAATGTGAGAGTTTGATAAGTTGAGTTAACTATAATATGGTTATTTCAAGATGAAAAGTAATTTAACAACTTATGACAAGATTAATAGATGGTTGTAACTAAAGGCCATTCTGAACTAAAGATAAGATAATTGAGTTTAGTAGCTCAAATAAGTTATATTGAAATGCATCTTCAACACTACGATTTCAGTATACGGGATGTAGATCATAATTAAGTTAAGGGGGAAAACTTAGTTATAATGGATTATCTAGTAGATATTGATAAAGATACATAGTCAATAAATTGTGAAATAATAGTATAGTATTCTAAGATCAACCCATCATTGGTTATAATACGATGTCGGTCCTAAAGTAAGAATAAAGGTATTGAGCTTAAGATTACTATTGGAATTCATAGATTTAATTATATAACATAAACACATTAATGATATAGAGGTCTCAAGAGTCTTAAATGGGTGAATTATGGTTAAGTATGAGTGAAGTGGATAAGAGTGGAACAATTAACAAGTGTTTATAAAATACATTCCTTGGTCTTACAACCTTGAGTTATACAACATTCTAAGACAAGTCAAAGGTTATTCATAGCATTTAAGTGAGGGCTTAAAAGACAATTGAGATTTAGAAATAACAGTGAGGAGTTTATTTAAGTTTAACGTGGGCTACAAGTGATTGATGATAGACTACCTTTAATATTCTTCAGAGTACTGTTGATTGTTTGTGCAAGTTGATTAGAACTGCTACAGCGTTACCCAGGTACGATTTCTCGTACTCAGCTTGATGTGTTTTGGACTTTATGGAATGTGTTGTACGATTTCTCGTACTCCGATATTTTTAATGGTTGACTTGTGGAATGTTTTGGAAAACGCAACTGACTTTAAGAGGATTTTCTAAGAAAAAAAATGGTTGTGTGACTAACTCAGCTTGTGTGACTAACTGAGCCTTGGATGTGGAACTCACTTGGGTATTGGTTTCTTCTACTTGGTTGCCCGTTAGACATTGGCTGCTTAGGGTTTACGCTTCTGCACTCTGTAGGACTGAGTGTTTTGGTATTGCTCTGGGTAGTTGGTGGTCTAGCGGGATTTTTGGAAAAGGTCAATCTTGGAAATCTTTTTTCGACGTGCGCGCGTCTTTAATGTGAACAGTAGGGGGCTGTATATCCCTCGCCCATAGGGGCATTGATATTTGACAGTAGGGGGCTGTATATCCCTCGCCCATAGGGGCATTGATATTTGACAGCAGGGGGCTGTATATCCCTCGCCCATAGGGGCATTGATATTTGACAGTGAGGGGCTGTATATCCCCTGTCCTTAGTGGACGTGATAGACAGTGAGGGGCTGTATATCCCCTGTCCTTAGTGGACGTGATAGACAGTGAGGGCTGTATATCCCCTGTCCTTAGTGGACGTGATAGACATGAGGGGCTGTATATCCCCTGTCCTTAGTGGACGTGATAGACAGTGAGGGGCTGTATATCCCTTGTCCTTAGTGGACGTGATAGACAGTGAGGGGCTGTATCCCCTGTCCTTAGTGGACGTGATAAACAGTGAGGGGCTGTATATCCCCTGTCCTAAAAGGACGTGATTGGCGGTGGGGGCCATCTCTCCCAGTTGAATTATTCCACTCTCGAGTTCTTGGTTCTTGGATCTACTTTATCATTCCTAGTCCTTTGTGGCTATCTGGGTTTTTCTACTCCTAATGGGAATTGGTCCTAACATCAACAAGGGATGCTTACTAACTATGTGGTGTGACTACTTAAGTGGATGACTTGTTTTGGAAGTTCTCTATCTTTGTCTTGTTTTCTTTTCTCTTTAACTTGATTGTTTTGAAGTGCTCTATCTCTGTTTTACTTTTAAGAGTTGTTTTCATGTTACTGTTTATTTTGAAGAGTTATGTTTTATAAGTTTGTTTTTGGAGAATTGTACCAGTTCCATTCCAGGGAACTGACCCGCCCCTTTCGGGTGGGCTGCTTGGTTTCATCTTGCAGGTACGAATTGATTTACAGGTGGCCACGAAGAGAATGAGCGTTTGGGATGGGACTAGGTTTTGTGGAGAGAGAATATGTTTAATTTCTATTATGTTGTGTTAAGTTTTTCTCGAGTTCAGACCGTAGCTTTTGTAGATTGTAATGGTTGTACTTGGTGAGGTTTGGTGCCGGGTGTTTGGAACCCGATGGTCTGTAATCGCCTTAGAGTTTTATTTCCGCTGTATTTATGGTTAATAGGGGCGTTACAGAAAGTGGTATCAGAGCGTAGTTACGCTCCGAACCCGAGAAAACAAGCCGAGTGAAATACTTAGATTATAGGTGCACTTAAAACTGGGGAACTGGGGAAGAATTGGGAAGTGAGGACTCCAGTAAGGCACGACTCCTAACCCTTTTTGGAATTATGAATGATTCCTTTACACACTTTCCTTTTGTGAATGTTTGTTGAGTGTGATGTGTTGTTATACCGTTCCAACAATAAACTTCAGAAATATATATATATATATATAAGTTTGGAACATCCTATATTAAGTACGATAAGATTTTGGTCGAGATAAACCAAATATTAAGCTATTTTTCAAAAGCATACTCATGGAGGATACATTGCTAAAGATGCAATCCTTTAAAAGCTAGTACACCAATTCCTAGAATTTTAAAAGAATACTTTTGGTTGAAAACAGTATACAAGTATCACTTTACATAACTAAATTAGTATTGATATTATGTGAAAGTACTTCAACTCCTTTAAAGTTTGAAAATAAATTTCATGAACTACTTGGTATCAATTTATTACCTAAAGATAATGTTTGTATTAGAAAAGATCAACCTCTGAACTTGTAAAACACATTAAAACTCTATGTTAACTTTAGAAAGAAAACACATAAACCTAACACCCTACGGAAGTGCCTGGTGCGAACTCCTAGGCTGAAAGTAGTGGGGGTGCACACCCACTTCTAGAAGTTTAGGGGCTAGACAAGCCTTGTCACTAACCGTATATAATCTTCCCAGGTGATGGATTGTGTTGAACTTGAGGGGAAGTGGTGGTAAGACGTTACCATCATGAAATCTTGAGCTAGGCATATTTCATTGCTAACCACAATGAACAAATCAATATTTGTATCTTAAGATCCGGTATTAAAACTCATAAATGTAAAGGGTTTATTGAGTTAAATCTTTGGTGAAAAACCTATATATGGAGGAAGGGGATTAAGTTTGGGTACTCCAAGATACAACATCTACCCCTGGTTGAATAAAAAAAAAAACAATAAAAGAAGTTACTTAAAGATTGAGTGGAGTAATACTAAACTAAGTATCATTGATCCTTAAATACTTGAGTATTGAGCATCTTAAAAAAAAAAAAATTGAGAGTTACTTAAAGATTGAAAATCCTCATGTTTACTTGGAAGTTTAACATTATACAGGTATAAAATTTTAAAAGACACACTAAGAGTGATATTTACCAAAAGCCACCATTGTCTAAGAGAGTACTAAGATTTAATAATCAGAAGAATACTTACATAGAACAAACCTTAAGGAAAATAATTATCAAGAGTGAGTGAGTTTTCATTAGACTAATGCATTTGACCTAAAATTTTATACAGGGTCCCTACCTTAAAAATATATATATAATGTATAAATTTTAAGATAAAGGAATCAGATTTTGGACGAACTTTCTAAAATTCTGCCTTGGGTGAAGTTATATAATAAGTAAATTTTATAAAGTAAACATAGAAACAATTGAAACTTGAAAAGTCACAGAAAATATTTATCTTATAGAGTTTTAACATATGGTTGGCCATAAACCTTTGAAGATAATTTTGGAAGATTATTGAGGATTATTAAATGATCGGGAATATTATGTTAAACTACTCAAGTACGTTACACCCGAGGTATAGCTTAGTAATATAATAATGATAAATGATCATATATGGACATATAATTCGTATCAGTCATTAAATGAATGGATAATAATCATAAGATAAAATTTTATAACCACCAAGGAAATACAAATACATAACAATCAAGAGATACAGATATATATAACGATCATAGATATAATCAACGGTAGTAAAATTCAACAAAGCTGGTTAATAAGGTGTTGAATTCTTTGAATGTGCCATTAGTAGCGGTACGAGGGCGTACCTTAGCTCTTTTAAGGGGGATATGCTGGCATACTCCTCCTTCGTTATCTCATCCGGATTATGCCTCGTTGCATTGTTAGCAAAGGAGAACAGTATTAGCAGAATGAGAGGTGTTTGTATGTGCTTGGTTTTTACATTATGACTCAGTATGTGACTTTGATTTTCATCGCTATATGTCTTGGTATATCTTGGTTCGTTGTGATTTTGAGTAATCTTGAGTGGAATGTTGTTATGGAAATGGATGGAAATAAAGGATTGGTTTGGTATGGAACTTCATTGGAACTTTTATTGTCTCAGCACACCCGAAGCGGTGTGAGTGCTTATTAGTGATTTTTAAACTTCGAGGCGAAGTTTCTTTTAAGGGGGATATGCTGAAATACCCCTAAATTAATTTAAATTAATTTAGGGGATTTCTTTTATTAAACCTTTAATAATATTAAGTATTAAATTATTATATGGAATTATGAATATTAAATTATTATGGAATTATGAATATTAATTATATGGGGTTGTGAAATTTATTTAGGGGTTTTCTCCTAATTATTATATATTATTGTATAGTATTATGAATTTAATAATAAGATTTATAAGTCAATAAATCTTGGGAAAATTATTAAACACTCCAAATATATTATAAAGATTTTAGGAAGTGTTGGAACATTGTTTTGAAATATAAAAGTCAATATAAAATTCTAGAAACCTTAAAGCTTATTAAGCCTTGCTAGAGTTGACTTTTTGAGAATGGTCAAACCAGGCATGAAACCTATACCAATAAATAGGTTATGAAAAACCATGAAGATCGATAAAAAGAACGTCAAAAACGGATCATCCTAGCCAAAGTTATGCTAGATTGAAGTTTTGAATCAAAATTTTAAGAAGTGCCACGTGTCACTCTGTAATGGGTCGCCCAACTTAGCCGATTTCCTTCCCTGATTTTCGTAACCGATTTCACTTCCTAGCCCTAACTTTAGACGGCTATAACTTTCACATAACTCAATATTTTTCCATGCCGTCTTCACCACTCTCTTCTCCTACAATTCCTCTTTCCAACCATTACTCACACATACCCTAATTCATTATACATCAGCCGGAAATTCGATCCAAAGTAGCCACCTTGCAAAACCGAAACTGCAGTTTTCCAGTTTCTCTTCGAATTCAGGTAACTTCGACTAGCCATAACTTCTTCGTTTCTCAGCCAAATTCCATGTTCTTTAGCTCGTTTTGAAGAGCTCTAATCCCTCTATAACTTTCGTGTTGATGACCAAAGCCAATTCCAAACCGTTTGTAAGAGAGGTGTCTAAAGTTTCGAATTCATCACAGCATAAAATCACAGTTTTCTTTCCAGAAAACGTAAGGTAAACTCGCAACTTCTAGCTTCAATATCTTTCTGTATGGTGCGAGTTAGGATTAGTGCTTGCTATCATTGTGTAGATCTACAATTCTTCTTTCCAATGAGCCCTTACTCATTATCTAACTCGTTTTATACTGCTAGTTATAGATCCGCAAAGTCGGCACCACGAACTGATTAAAGTTCGAGTCTTTTCCAGTTTCCGATTTGGAATTCACCAAATTCGCTCAATCTGGTGAGTTTTTCTTCAAATTGTTCCTATGTTGCTAATCGAAATTGCAATACCGATCTAACCCATGTCTCAATTTAGTCAATTACGTGTTAGATTAAGAGAATTTGTGGGATTTGCAATCGATTTGAATTCTGAAATCGAAACTAACCCTAACCTTCGAATTGATTTCGAAACTGGATATACTGCATTATAATTGGGGAAACCGGTACCAATAGAACCGAAATTTGATTACGAATCCATAGAAACAAAAATCACTCAATTTCGTTCTGTAGATTAGGAGTTATAGGCGATTTAGTACTCGATCTGTTAAATGCCTTCGCTGACGAACTCGACGTACAGGAGCCGTCCGATCTCGACTTAAGAGATTGGACGGCCGAGATTAAAACGTTCCAGAATTTAGTTATAAGGGTTTTAATAAATTCCAGTAAATAGTCTTAACTTGTTGGGTTAATTTAAATATCTTCCCGAAGTATTTTGACTTGAAATTTTAACCATAGATTCCTTATTTATCTAGTTTATTTTGATGTAAATTATTATGGTTTTGGAGTTTTTAAACATAAGTTATGATTTTTCAAGTTACGGGTTTTCTGGAATTATTTGGCTAAATTAAAAATATTTTTATGAAATAAAATTTTATAATATGTCTAAAATGTTATAGTTACTGTATATTAAATTTGGGAATTTTTGGGCAATGGTAAAAGGTTTTAAAAATTGTGTTTGAGTTTTTCATAAATAACTTATATATATGGTTTTTAATGTAATCAAAAATTAAAGTATAGTTGATTAATGAACTTTATAGGTTGGGGAAAATATAATAAGACTAATTAACATTTAATACAGTATGTTTATAAATATTTTGGGTATTAACTTTAAGTGAAGTAAAAATTGTTACATATATTTATATATATATTATATGAGAAATAAAGAAACTTATATTAAATCAAGGAATTTAACTAACTACATTTTATTTATTATATAATATGGAAGCTAATATGTTTAACTAAAACTAAGGGAAATACTTTATTTTATAAACCATAAATCAGTTTGGATGTCTAAAAGATATTAATATAATTAAATACAATAGAATTTCTTAAAGAATGTTCTGGATAAATCTTATATATGTGGATATATATATATATATGTATATAAATACAATAAAAATAGATAAAGGAAATAACATTCCTTGTGAGAAATATAATAGGAAGGATATATATATATATATATATATATATAATAAATAAAAAATAAAATACCTTATAGAAAATATAATATGAAGGAATTAATGAGTTAAAATAAAACCTCTACATAATACTAATAATAGAATACTATATGAGGTGGTATTAATTTATGGTTGAATTGAGTTTTTAGTTACCCTTGAATTTCTAAGATTTATATAAACAGTATTAAAATACATGTATATATTTAGTCAATGTCCACAATGTAAATCTATAATTGGGTTAAGAAATTAATAAGTTGAAATTTAGGAATATTTGTAATTAGTTTACATAAAGTGTTACACAAATAGATCTTATTATATAATTGATAATAAAATGAATGAAATACTTTTACATTTAAATGTTATTATATATATAAACAATAATAAAGTAAATGAGTTACTTTTACATCTAAATGTGAAGAGGATAAATAAGTCTAGATTTAATCATTTCTTAATATTTATAGTATTGAGTAATAACTTAATATTTTGAGATGAAATCATTAAAAGGATTATGGTATAAACTATATTAAACTATGATTAGGAAATTACTCTAAATAATAATCCTTAAGTTTCTTAGAATTAGTTAGCCATATAAATACATTTATTACTAATATTCAAGATGTGAGTTTATAAATAAGTGTTTACATAATAGTTAAAGATTTACTGAAAGGTTTATAAATAGAAATTAGATACATAAACCTTTGAACCTTTATTTAGAGGAACTAAGTTACATAAGAGGCTATAAGGATTTACCTTTTGACACGGGAAATATTAATGTGTCATTTGAATATAAGGTATGGGGATTTTTCATAATAGATTATCTTATTAAATAATTAACAATTTCACTTACGAACCAGAATTTAATTCTTTGATAAATTCTACTTTATGTAGATATATTGTCCATCCTAAATACAATAAAGGAAATTAATTTATTAAGTTATTCCTTTGAAACCTTTGGTCTTGTAGTATAAAATGTATTTAAGACATAAGTTTATTAAAATTTAGTACAAAGGATTATACATACTCTATGGAGAAATGTGTGTAAAAATTAAATACTTGGGAAATTAAAATGTAAGTAAGGATACATAAAAAGGGTTATCTTAAACACCTTATTATAAAGTTATGGTTAAGTAAATAAATACCTGTGGATACTAAATGTGAGAGTTTGATAAGTTGAGTTAACTATAATATGGTTATTTCAAGATGAAAAGTAATTTAACAACTTATGACAAGATTAATAGATGGTTGTAAAAGGCCATTCTGAACTAAAGATAAGATAATTGAGTTTAGTAGCTCAAATAAGTTATATTGAAATGTATCTTCAACACTACGATTTCAGTATACGGGATGTAGATCATAATTAAGTTAAGGGGGAAAACTTAGTTATAATGGATTATCTAGTAGATATTGATAAAGATACATAGTCAATAAATTGTGAAATAATAGTATAGTATTCTAAGATCAACCCATCATTGGTTATAATACGATGTCGGTCCTAAAGTAAGAATAAAGGTATTGAGCTTAAGATTACTATTGGAATTCTTAGATTTAATTATATAACATAAACACATTAATGATATAGAGGTCTCAAGAGTCTTAAATGGGTGTTTAACAAGTGTTTATAAAATACATTCCTTGGTCTTACAACCTTGAGTTATACAACATTCTAAGACAAGTCAAAGGTTATTCATAGCATTTAAGTGAGGGCTTAAAAGACAATTGAGATTTAGAAATAACAGTAAGGAGTTTATTTAAGTTTAACGTGGGCTACAAGTGATTGATGATAGACTACCTTTAATATTCTTCAGAGTACTGTTGATTGTTTGTGCAAGTTGATTAGAACTGCTACAGCGTTACCCAGGTACGATTTCTCGTACTCAGCTTGATGTGTTTTGGACTTTATGGAATGTGTTTTACGATTTCTCGTACTCCGATATTTTTAATGGTTGACTTGTGGAATGTTTTGGAAAACGCTAACTGACTTTAAGAGGATTTTCTAAGAAAAAAAATGGTTGTGTGACTAACTCAGCTTGTGTGACTAACTGAGCCTTGGATGTGGAACTCACTTGGGTATTGGTTTCTTCTACTTGGTTGCCCGTTAGACATTGGCTGCTTAGGGTTTACGCTTCTGTACTCTGTAGGACTGAGTGTTTTGGTATTGCTCTGGGTAGTTGGTGGTCTAGCGGGATTTTTGGAAAAGGTCAATCTTGGAAATCTTTCTTTCGACGTGCGCGCGTCTTTAATGTGAACAGTAGGGGGCTGTATATCCCTCGCCCATAGGGCCATTGATATTTGACAGTAGGGGGTTGTATATCCCTCGCCCATAGGGGCATTGATATTTGACAGTAGGGGGTTGTATATCCCTCGCCCATAGGGGCATTGATATTTGACAGTGAGGGGCTGTATATCCCCTGTCCTTAGTGGACGTGATAGACAGTGAGGGGCTGTATATCCCCTGTCCTTAGTGGACGTGATAGACAGTGAGGGGCTGTATATCCCCTGTCCTTAGTGGACGTGATAACAGTGAGGGGCTGTATATCCCCTGTCCTAAAAGGACGTGATTGGCGGTGGGGGCCATCTCTCCCAGTTGAATTATTCCACTCTCGAGTTCTTGGTTCTTGGATCTACTTTATCATTCCTAGTCCTTTGTGGCTATCTGGGTTTTTCTACTCCTAATGGGAATTGGTCCTAACATCAACAAGGGATGCTTACTAACTATGTGGTGTGACTACTTAAGTGGATGACTTGTTTTGGAAGTTCTCTATCTTTGTCTTGTTTTCTTTTCTCTTTAACTTGATTGTTTTGAAGTGCTCTATCTCTGTTTTACTTTTAAGAGTTGTTTTCATGTTACTGTTTATTTTGAAGAGTTATGTTTTATAAGTTTGTTTTTGGAGAATTGTACCATTCCATTCCAGGGAACTGACCCGCCCCTTTCGGGTGGGCTGCTTGGTTTCATCTTGCAGGTACGAATTGATTTACAGGTGGCCACGAAGAGAATGACGTTTGGGATGGGACTAGGTTTTGTGGAGAGAGAATATGTTTAATTTCTATTATGTTGTGTTAAGTTTTTCTCGAGTTCAGACCGTAGCTTTTGTAGATTGTAATGGTTGTACTTGGTGAGGTTTGGTGCCGGGTGTTTGGAACCCGATGGTCTGTAATCGCCTTAGAGTTTTATTTCCGCTGTATTTATGGTTAATAGGGGCGTTACAGCGGCTCTACTTGTTTGTGGCCCATAGGTCTTGTTTGGTTTAATATGTGAGTCCTTCGGGCTTCGCCCCAAAAGCTTAGACTTAGGTGATTTCTCTTCTGGCCCAATTTGAATTATCCAATTAGTTCTAGGCCCAAAAAAAAGAAATCCACCTGAACTTGAAATAACCCACAAGTTCTGAAAATAAAATCTTTTTCTGCTTAGCAACCATCTTCTCTGGCCAAAGAAAGTTAGGCCCATTTATGATTTAGGGACCATTCCAGCCCATGCTTTACTCCAGGCCCAAACACATTCCGGCCCAAGGGCTCATTCCAGTCTAGGTAGACTTCTTATTCGGGCCCTGGTCCAAAACCCTAGATCTAGGTGTTACCTCTCAGGCCCAATCAAAGCCATCTGTTTACATTTCAGTCCAAATTCCAGTTCATAGTCTGAGAGATACTCCAGCCCAAACACCTCATTCTCTGGGTATCCTGGCCCACTTGCTTTCAGCCTAAGTCTGTTTTGATCTATCTTGTGAAGCGTCATTCTCACCTTAGTATCTTTCAGCCCACTTCCTTTTGTTAGCTAATAATGGACACCTTGGACACAGGTAGACTCAAGTCCTAAGTGCGGTCCAATCAACATGGAAGCCCAGCTCGCAATTTTGGAACAAAAGCACATGGCCACCATTGAAGCCATGGAGCAGAGGCATAGTGCTGCCATGGACGCCGTGGAATCTAACTACGTTGCTGTTATCGAAGAGTTGAAAGCAAAGGCTCTTTCCCTCGAGTCCGAACGTCAAGCTCGGGATGAGTTAGTGGACAGGCTTCTCAACACCCTTTATGACTGCATTGAAGTTGGCTCCATTAGGGTCCGAGGACCGGAGGAGAATGTCAAAGAAATTGCTACAAACTCAGGAAAGTGATCAGACAACCAGGAGCAGCAACTTGCATCCAAAGCTGCACCCGTAAGAGAACCAGGCAACATGAGGGGGGCAGTGATCGACAGTCAAGAGGACCTAGTTGGAGCGTTGGGATAGTAGAACCATCCCGACGGAGTTCTCGACAGAGAGAGTTTACAGACATCGGCCGAACACCAAGACAAGCACTTGAGGAGCTTCGAGGAAGATATCCGATGCAACCGCTCGCCCTGAGGCCAGGAACTACTCATTTGGGGAAGGATCTTAATCAATTTTGTCACTTCCATCAGCTGCCCGGTCACGACACTGACCACTGCAGGGCCCTACAACACAGAATCCAGGACCTGATCGACCAAGGGCTCCAATTATAAGAACGTGGTGGAGAGCGCAGAGCACGCGTGCCCAAGCATCATCAGAAATGTTGTTTTTTCTCATTAAATGTGTTTCTTTTCTTTGATTAGTCGTCTTTCAACTTTTGTAGTAGTTAGTTTCCCTGATCATTTTCGGTAGTTTTCCCGAGTTTGTAATTTCCAACTTTATTTTTCGTTGAATAAAATATAGTTCCATTTTCATAATTTTTGTACAAAGCATCATTCATTAATTCGAAAAAACTTAAAAAAAAAGAGCACTCATGTCTTTCAAGGATCACGAAGTAATCATTTTCTGACTATGCAATGGAACGACTTGTCTCTTGTTTCTAAAAATTTGAACAGGCCTAACCAAACACCACAACTCACCCCATAATATCCAAACAACCCTCAATGAGGTTCAAGGCCCACATCTATCAAACTGTTGTCACAAACCCCAAATCAATACTGGGGGCAATCCGAGTTTAGAATCATTGTCTTCGAATCTTTCGGTTAAGCGTGTGAACTAGTCTCTGAGTGAAATTCACGAGAGTGTCTTGAGCGGAAAAACCATGAGTGAACGAGCGTGTCATTTTTACACGACTCCGGTGAGACCACATTCAAAGGTAAGGTAAACATAACTCCGACCGAAGGAGAATTTGTAAATTTACTCTTAGACCTGCGAAAAGTAACAAAGAGCGGATACACAACTATCAAGAATGACGAAGCACCTAGGTACAACACCACGTAGCCAAAAGCTTCTGAACCCTGACATTAAACCCTAGGCACCCCCGCTGAGCCTTTCATATATTCCTTTTCGATATTATGAACTCCACAAAATAACCCAGCCAACGATGAATGTCCGACCCGGTGACCAAAGGACGCGAGGAGTCCGACTCTCGATAACGTTCTCATCAGTCCAAAGAAGCAACGCCGCTATCAGCATGACAAAGTGATCCGCAAATGGTCCCAGAGTGACACAGGATCCAAAAAGCTCACATCAAAACAGCTCTCGAAGCCCAAAACCAGGAGACACAAGAACCCCGAAGGCGAAGTCAAGAAAGGACAAAACAAAGAGGCAAACCCAAAGTGCCTCGAAGAAATCCAAATGACAAAGAGAAGAGAAATGGTGTAAAGGACAACTTCAAAAGTCCAAGTCTAGAAGCTCGAAAACAACGTCAACACAAAGCAGCTAGACGACTTCAAGATGAATCCGAGAGAAGACACAAGGTGCAGCTTTGGTCACCCACTTAAGCTCCACATACCTCAAATATCCCTCCATGGTCCCATTGTCCTTCATCACACCCCATGGCCACGTTATAAGCTTTAAAGACTTCCGACTTGATAGTTGTGTGTCCAATCACGTGAAAATAACAGATCGAATGCGTAAATTCATCAAATATCAAATTCAATGGTCTAGAAGTTACGATCGTGAGTGAGAAATGAGTGTAGACACCAAACACGTCGAGTGTAGGTTAGGAAGCACCAAATCGGAACATAAGCTTTGACCCTGTGAGGACGAGACTCGTTCGCACGTTTGATCAAAGAAAATACTGGGGGCAATCGATCGGAACGATCGATTGCCATGAAATCTAGCTCATATTGTCTTAAGGGAAAAATACTGGGGGCAATTGTTGGTTCCAACAATTGCTATGACAACACCAATTGGAACCCAAAGCTTAAACATCACCACCACAATCCCACCACAGGCACACATAAGCCCTTACCACCACATCAAACACCTCAGGCCCACATAAGCCCTTACCTTCACTTCATACACCACACAGGCCCAAATAAGCCCTTACCTCCACACCTCCACTACACAGGCCCACGTAAGCCCTTACCTTCACATCATACACCATACCCCACCGGCGGCATGCTCATCTCGTAGGAGATAAATTACAAGTCCGAAGTCTATAGTTAGGAAATGATGATTTCACTTTACTTTTCACTAAACGGTGTTTTCTTCAAACACTCCCACGTTTGGCACCTCTTTCAACAATTTCTCGTTTTGAAAAACTTTCCTTTAAACACTTCGGTTTCATAAACCTTATCATGGCCACATTTGGCATACTTTCTAGCAATGTCTTGCTTTGGACAATTTTTGACCCTAAACATTGCCATGTTTGGCACATTTTCCAATGATTTCTTGATTTGGACAAGTTTCCTACATACACTTTGATTGTATTTTGACATGCACATCATCATTGCCATGTTTGGCACTTTCATAATCAACTTTCATCATGATCATTTGCATAAAGTTTACCTTGCATCCGTCCGTACGAAACTCCTCATAGACCAGAGATACAGATTCTCACCCCGAAGATACAGATTCTTCAGAGATACAGATTCTCGCCCCGAAGATACAGTTTCTTTAGAGATACAGATTCTCACCCGATCAGAGATACAGATTCTCAGCCGAAGATACAGATTCTTCAGAGATACAGATTCTCAGCCAAAGATACAGACTCTTCAGAGATGTAGATTCTCAGCCAAAGATTCAGATTCACCAGAATAGATGAACTCAACCTCTGGCTCGTCATGAACCCAATTTCCTACCATTCCACTTAGGCACCCATAGGTCCTACTTTACATTCGTCAATCTAGGCACACATCACATCAATCTCATTACGTCACTTTTCATTTTCAGGTTCCCGACACCTTATAATGCTCTGCGTATTCCAGGTTCCCGACACCTTATAATGCTCGGCGTATTCCATTCAACTTCAGGTTCCCGACACCTTATAATGCTCGGTGTATTCCAGGTTCCCGACACCTTATAATGCTCGGCGTATTCCATTCAACTTCAGGTTCCCGACACCTTATAATGCTCGGCGTATTCTAGGTTCCCGACACCTTATAATGCTCGGTGTATTCCAGGTTCCCGACACCTTATAATGCTCGGTGTATTCCATTCAACTTCAGGTTCCCGACACCTTATAATGCTCGGCGTATTCCAGGCTCCCGACCCCTTATAATGCTCGGTGTATTCCATCCAACTTCAGGTTCCTGACACCTTAAATGCTCGGCGTATTTCATTCGCCTTCAGGTTCCCGACACCTTTGAATGCTCGGCGTACTTCATTCCTTTAAAGGTAGTCAACGCCTTAGAATAGCTTGACATCATGTCATCCTCATAGGTAGTCAACGCCTTAGAATCGCTTGACATTATCTCATTTCCACATTTTAGGTTGTCAACGCCTTAGAATCGCTTGAAATTATCTCATTTCCACATTTTAGGTTGTCAACGCCTTAGAATTGCTTGACATTATCTCATTTCCACATTTTAGGTTGTCGACGCCTTAGAATCGCTTGACATTACTTCATTTCACTTTACTTATAGGTAGTCAGCGCCTTAGAATAGCTCGACACCTACATATAGGGTCTTTTAAGACCCCAAAATTTTGGGGTATCACTCAGGCATCACCTAGTCTTTTCATCTTCATTACAAAGCCTAGTTGACGGGGGGCAATCTGTTATACCCAAAATTTTAACCCCCCGGAGTAGTCTCTAAGGCATACGTGTTACAAAGGACAAAAGGGGTCAAAAAGCACCAAGGCAGGATTTTCCAAGGACATTTTCGGGATTTTCTATTTTTCATATGACTTGTTCATAACCTCCAAACACTCCCAAATATCATAGTCATTATGAAAGGTATTTCGTCATAATATTTATTCTGGAAATTAAGCTTTTAATTCATATTATGAGCTAATTTCTTTAATAATTAACACATGAAATAACCTCAAAATAGAAATAAAGGGTTTTCAAAATTAAAATAAAATTGTCACATGGTTATCATGACGACATACAGTCATAAACCTGAAATTATTTTATTTGGAACCTTAACCCAAAATTTAAAAGAGAAATTCAATCATTTTTGCAATTTTCTCTCTCCTCTGGAAAATACCGAAATCAAAACAAAACGTCATGAACTTTTAATACACGATATAGGATGATATTTAGAGATTAATTCCGTTGGAATTTCGTTATTTCGACTTTCCAATAATAAGTTATGAATTATGAGAGATTCCAGATTGTGAGATTTTTATCTAATCGGTTATTTATCCAAATAACCCGATTCCAACTCTCAAAATTCTTAACAATCATCCTTTATCTTCAGTTAAAATTTCATAATTTTTCTCGGCCTGCAGCATATTCTAAAAAATCAGATTCCCTTAGAGCACAAAATCAGGGTTTCAGATAAAAATCTTGTTCTATCAACATGACCTTGCTCTTTCTATAAAAGGACCTTCCAAAAACGACCCAGGGGAGAGGAGAACACTTCCAAAGTCAGAGAACACAGCCATAAACCTTCTTCCCACGTTTTTACACTTCCAAGTCTCAAATCAATACCGAAACACTGCAGAAATCACCCCAAAATCACCAAAAACTCATCCTTTCTTCTCCTATTGAACTTCCAAGCACCAAAACATCACAAAAACAGAAGCAAACCGTCCTTAATCATACAAGTAACAAGAAATCAGAAACTCGGGCCGAAGCTGAACCGGATCGGCTACCAACGACGCGTTCGAAGTTTCCCGACGTGAAGGAACAACCAAATCCCGAAGCCAAAACAGGTTAGAATTCGAATTCTTTAACTCCACTGATCACAATACGCTTCTGGTTGAAATTCCTATTCGAACTGACTTTTCTTTGCTTCTGAATTAAGGTTTGTTTGCATTTTTGTCCACTAACTTGTTCAATACGTTTCGTCCTTAATTCGTAGTCAAATTGAAAACTTTTGATCACTAACATGTTTAGAATCTTTCAGGCTACGTACCCATAAATTTTGAGCCAAAAACACCGCCGGGAACAGCCTTAACGCCGCCGTCTGAGGTCGGTCCGCACCCACGGACGCTATGTCCGGGGTACCGGACGCTCTGTCCGAAAGCCGGACGCCCCCGGACGGTGGCGAGATATTTTTATTTTCAAAAGTTAGGGTTTTATAAAACATGTCCGGGCCCACGGACGTTCTGTCCGTGGCCCCGGACTTTTCAAAATCTCGTTTCTATTTAAATTTGACTTTTCTGCGTAATTAAGTTAACTAGGGTCCGTGAATTCGGACATTAGGTCCGTAGCCACGGACTAAAACAAAATCTAACCAAATTCTGCCTCCAAAACCCTAGTTTAGGTATTTTAATTTCCACTTTAATTTTCTGTCAAAAAATGTTAAAAAATAAGAAAAACAGAAGCGCGCACTTAGGTTAAAAATGACTCGTAATAAGCCATAATTAAAATAAGTAGAGGAAAAACGACTTCTAGGGGTAATGAAAGTAATTGAACCCTAATTAAGTCGAATATCAAGCCCCCGAACCCGAACTCTCCTTTCCTAATTTGATCTAGGTTAAAATTAGGTGGCGACTCTTAATAGGTTCCATTGAGCTAGCTTAGGTTTTAATAATTTTTGTTATATGACATAGTTATTAATCTTAGGTTATAAGTGGACCAAAAACTCGGTTAGATCCTAATCAACTTTAATCAACATAGGGTAGGGTTTAAAATCGAGGCTCACACTATGTTTGGGTCGGTTCCTAAGAGAATCGTTCCCGTTATGATATGTGTTATTGTTGTACTACAATTCCCATTGCGATGTTATGTTATGTGCACGTTGAAACGTGAAAAGTGTTGTTACGTGGTGTATGTTATATGTTGTAAAATGTGGAGTATATGGATCATGGATATGAATCCCAGTTTATGATAAGAGGCGTTTAAGGATAACCCGATTAATGGGTAAGTATCGTCTATTAAGGAAGTAGCTCCATTAGAGGAGAAACACTCTAGGGTTAGTGAACACAATGAGTGACTTATCAAGTATGGATGTGTTATCTGGTTGTTGAGCCCACAGTGGTGGAATGTGATGTGTTGTGTGTTGATAGTTTACATGCATGATTCAAATATAATCAACCGCATGCTAAGACGACAATTAGTTGTGCGTGGCCCAGTAGCATGCGGGCTGCGGGATTACCATACCAGCAAAGGTGCTGAGCCCCTGGGGGGCCACCCTTTCTCTTCTTTTCCTATTTCAGGTACAAGGAGCTGGAAGCCGTTCGAGAGTAGGACGGGGTAGTCGTTGTACATGGATAATCATTTAAGTTGTATATGTACAGTAGGTGTAGTAAGACCGAAATTGTTATCGGCATTAGTTTGTGAATACTCGGTACAGTTGGAAGGTATGTGTATGTTTTTTGTTAATGGAAAAGGGATAGCAATGTGTAGTCGCTCGGGAATCTAGTCCATCAGACCGATACATTGTATATGTAATAGCCTTGTTAGCCACGTGGGTGGTTAACGGCGTGTAACACCAACGAGTTAAGTAATGTGATGAAGCTTGTTTTCCGCTGCAGTTTGTTATTAAGTGTGTAAGTGTTGGATGGGGTGTTACAAAAAGTGGTATCAGAGCGATGTAACACTCTGATGACTGAATTACCGAGCTTAGGAAGTACCGAGTTAGGATTTTAGTACCTTGGGTTAAGGGTTGAGTGATAGCGTGAGAGATACGCTAGTTAGGAATTACCAGCGTGTACTGGAAACCTACAGTGTCCAACCCGCCCTCCAAAATCCCTGTTTTATAACTTAGGAAACAACGCCAGAGAGATGGAAGTCCTCTCTTTCTCGGGAATACCCGATCTGGCTGTTATTAAATATCACTGTGGGTACGGAGAACCTGTCATACGGTAGATCCCGAAAACTGGGAATCCCGGAGACGTTCCCATCTAAACAATGTTAACTGCATTTCATAGCGAAGAGTGAAGAATCTGTGTATAGAAGAATGGAATTTCCGGCAACCTGGGTCGACATGCTAAGCAGTCGAGAATAACCAGCTTGCAACGCACCGACCGTGCAACAGGCAAGAATGGAAATAATGGAACCCAGGACGAGAGTCTACGGAACCACAGTTGTTAAATGATACACCAACGGTATACCAACCGACAAAGGAACTACAACGTAGTGCCCAAACAAGAGACAAGTGTGAGTGACCACGACAAATGCGTGGAACGGGCTACGAAGAGGAAACAATACTAAGTAAAAAGGGGTCTCCAAGAATGGGAGACACCCCAGTTAATAATTATCGTGTGAATACAGTGAGAAGTCGCCCAGAGGGTTAATTGTCAAGAATGTAGGATCAAGTGAGGGCCAACAAGGCCACTGATGACAGTGCGGGTAAAAACAATACCACAACCGGTATGTGTTGAACCGATAGCCAGTTAGCATGACGCACTTGTCATGGCAAGTGCTGCTATAACAGGGCTGTTCGGGGAAGTTTTAACAACTACAAAGTACTTGGTAAAGTACCATGAAGTTAAGTGTGATCATTATAACTGTGGAAGGGCTTAACAGCCTAACCTTTGTAATTGGAAGTACACCAGTCAGCAAGAAGCTAGATTTGGTTAAGGCAAGAAGACGTTGTGAACCACGAGAATTTTTCTTTCAAACCCAGATTTATTCAAACTCTTTTCTTTCAAAACCAAATTTTCTTTCAAACCCATACTCATTTTCTAACCTTCTTTTAAACAAAACCGGTAAACCCAAGGGTAGCGACCCGAGGGAATGGATGGAGTTCATAGTGATACAACAGAGGATAAACCTTCCCTTGATTAAGTTCGGGAAGCAGGGAATGCATATTGTCACAGGACAATATAAGGGAGTTGATAACAGAATACTTCACCTAGGCGTGTGACGGACACTACGAGTGTACCAACAGTAATGTGGGACGACCACACTTCGTGAGGAGCTTATGGGCCTGACGGACCTATTTATGGGTTAGTTGGGTAAGTACCAATGTATCAGTATGGTACCCAACATATGTATACGAGTAGAGTCCGAAACACGGGAAGTAGTCGACTCCGTACTACGGTCAGCAGTATAAGTCAAGCAAGAGCTAAGGATTACCATGAATGGTGGAAGTAAAGGAACTCAGTTAAGTTAACGAGACTAAAGGAATTAGTGAATTCCTTTCAAGGAAATGTTTAAGAGTCAGGAGGTGCGAAGTGCACTAACTGTAATGTAAAGACATAGCATATGGCTTAAGGATCCCAGGGATAAATATGATAGCTGGAACGGTGATCCAGCCTGTACATAGCAGGGCAGATGCCTGATATGGACGTGTTAATGTGCAATGAACGGGATGAAATTCCCAGAATGAGTACCTACACTACCAGGAAATGTTGATCTTCATAGAAGGAGATAATAAGCCAGTCAAGAACGCAAAACGGCGTAATTAACTAAAGGTACCAATAAGTGCGAACCAGATGTAAAGGCATAACTTAACAACACCCAGGAGCAATCCTTGAAGGGTGTTCACATCAACGATAGTTGAACGAAATAACGTGACAGAAACACAAGGGTTGAAACTAACACCCAGTTTAGACATAAGTTGTCAGGAGACGGACTGACAATCCTAAGGGGCATCCCATGAAAGGAAACGTGATGCAACGACCTTGTCATGGAGCCCAATATGGCGTCCAAACCATGTAATATTGTACAGAGAAGTACATGAGTGTGAACAGCCTACGGTGAGCAGAGCTCGAGGCAGTAAGGCTTATAAGCCACAAATAAAGTGTAATATGTAAATTGATCGATTGCAGAAGTTTGTGTTGTACTACTAGAAAGAGCGGAGAACGAACCACTACTTTAAGAGTGGGGATACCTCTCGATGTTATGAGACCGCAACAGTGGTAGTTATGTGAACCAAGTTCAAGAAATATGTTAAGGATTGACTATGTTATTATTGCGGGCTGAATAACTCCGGCTTGTAACTCGAGTGATCAATGCTCAAGGAGCATTCAGTAGTCATCCAAATGAATGACGAACCATAATACGAATGATGTGGGTATATGTGTGGAAGTTAGTGTGATAGTAAATACCATGTAAGTTAGTGTTATGCAATGAGTAAGAGCACGGTGCGCAGCAAGCGACCGTTGTATAAGTGTTGTTGAATAATAATGTGGCAGATAAGACCAGTTATGAGTTAAACTCAGTGGAGATGCAAGGTAAGTGATGATAAACAGACTGGGCAATAAGCCAGTGGTAGGTACTATGTGATAACGAACTCAGTGTGGATCCCATTGCTAATAAGAGATTTACTGTCAAGAGTTTACGCCTCTGCACTGTAACACCCCATCCAACAACAACACATAACAACAATCTACAGCGGAAAATATACTTCATCAAATAACTTAACTCGTTGGTGTTACACGCCGTTAACCACCCACGTGGCTAACAAGGCTATTACATCCACATTGTACCGGTCTGATGGACTAGATTCCCGAGCAATTGTACATCACTAACCCTTCCATTAACAATAGAAACTACATACACCTTCCAACTGTACCGAGTATTCACAAACTAATACCGATAACAATTTCGGTCTTACTACTCCTACAGTACATATACAATTTAAATGACTACCCATGTACAATGACTACCCCGTCCTACTCTCGAACGGCTTCCAGCTCTCTGTACCTGAAATAGGAAAAGAAAAAGGCACTTAAAAACATTCCAATCATAGAGAAAGAGAACAAGGAAAAATTAGAGATAAATAACTTTAAAACCAAATCAATCACTTAAGAAGTAACTCCATAAAGTTAGTAAGCATTCATATATAATGTTAGATCCATTTCTAGTTAGGAGAAGAAAGATCTAGGTAGTCACAAATGACTAGGAATGATAAGAATATCCATAACCCGTGGTAGACAGTTTATGTTACCACCATCCAGAAAGTAGATTCCCACAGACAAACATACTCAAGAGTGGAATAGAAGCAAAGGGAGAGATGACCCCCACCGCTAGTCAGTTGTCCACATGGATGAGGTATAGCAGACCTCCGCTGCCACCGACCCGTTCTCGGTCATCAGTGAAAAGTGTGTGCACCACTTAATAAAAAGACTCCATACTCAAGAAGGCTGACCAAAACTCGACACATGGATGGAATAGTACCTATAGTCAAAGGAAGAATTTACCAAGATTCAAAATTTTCCCGTATTCTTAACTATCCCACTAGATCATTAACTGCACAAGTGCAATACCAAAACACTCAGTCATACAGAGTGCAGAAGCGTAAACATTTTGCAGTTAATAGCCTAGTGAAACAACTAAGGTAGAAAGGAACAGTAACAATCCAAGTGCAATACCAAAACACTCAGTTATTCTTATTGGTTTATAGTTTTCTGATTTACAATTATTTTCTCAAAAGGGTTTGGGCTAGGTTCCGTTAATTAAATCTTCCATTAGGCCCATTTCAATTAATATGGAACGGTTTAGGGGTTAATCTTCAGAGTGGCCCAAGTTCTCGTTGAATGGCTTAAGTGGGATTTTGGAGTTCATGGACTTAGGCACACTAGGTTAGCCCAAGTTCGCGTTACGTTTTCACTAATCGGTTAATTATTCTAAAAAGGGTTTCGTGGGGTTCGAACGTGTAACCTTGATTTAGTTCCAGGTTTGACTTGACCATCTACTCTATTGAATTTGTATATCTTAAGTGTATACTTAATTTCATTTCAGTCATTGATCATAGGTTTAGCTTAATCAAACTCTTAAGTTACATTTGACTAATTTACTTTAATACCTGATTAAAGTTTTAAGGTTTGGGATATGTATTTCTCCTATTAGTCCACCTAGGTTTATACTTAAATTGTTACGTATGAATTAGGTTTACCCTAATATTTTCCTCATATTATATTTCCTATAAGGTATGTTATTTCTTTTATTTATTTTTAATGTTATATATTAGAATTTATTTAAGACATTCTTTATGTAGTTTCATTGTATTTAATTACTCCTATTCACTTGTACACACATCTATATCCAATATATGGTTTATAATATAAGGTATTTTCCTTTGTTCCAATTCAGTATATTAGTTTCCATAGTATATAGATAACTTAAAAGTAATTTAATTTAACTCCTTGATTTAACCTAAGATAATCTTTTATTTCTTTGTTTCTACTCAAAAGTTTATGCCTAAAAATGTTTATTAACATTCCATATTAAATGTTAGTTCAGTATTCTTATATTATTTCCAACCTATTGAGTTTATTATTCCACTATACTTTAATTGTCATTACATTAAAACCATATATCATAAGGTAACTTATGAAAATTTTAGAAATACAATTTTTAGACCTATTTCCTCTTGTCTAATAATTCTTAAATTTAATATATAGTGATTATGATATTTTAGACATATTATAAAATTTTTATTTCATAAAAATCTCTTTGTTAAATATCTACATAAATCCAAAATACTCAGAAATTACAAAAATTATAACTTGCTTTTAAAAACTCAAAGCCATATTAATTTGCATGAAAATAAACTAGATTTTACAAGGAATCTACGGTAAAACTTTTGTGCCAAAATACATTAGGGAAGGTCATTAAATAAATCCAGCAAGTTAGAGTATTATTCTGTGTTTTTTCTTAACTTAAACATTATTAATCTCCTACGTTTTAATCTCGGCCGTCCATCCTCATAACCCACGATCGGACGGCCCAAATCTCCTGTGTTCATCTGAAAATCCCCAAAACACTACGAATGGGATTTGATCGATTCTCTCAATATACAGAATGAAATTCATTGATTATTGTTTCGTTCGACTTGAAATTGAATGACGATTCTAATGGTACCAATTTTGTGACTTATGATGCAAGGCTCTGAGAAAACGATTCTGGGTAATTCGAAACTAGGGTTTATACCGGTTTTGTTCGAATTCGACAAATTCTCTCAATGTAATGCGTTATAGGTTAAATTGACATGTGGATACGTTTGGGAATGCAAAAACGAGTGACATTATCAGAGTAATTTGATCGGAAACATACTGGAAATGCGCCGGCAAGGAAAACTGATTCGGCTTTCTGGAAAGTTTTCGACTTTACGAGTGACTGAGGGTCGAACTTTGTGAATCTATAAAATATAATGTAGATCGAGTTAGGCTAAGGTTTTGGGCTTAATCAATGGAGGACATGTAGCTCTAGAAACTGATAGAAAAGTTTTAATATAATTCATAATACACACAGAGAAATCTGAGCCGAAAGATTTGGGTTCATACCTTCAGTTTTTCTAGAAAATCTGTTATTTTATGTGAAGTTCAGGTAGGCAACTTCACGGATCAACTCGTGCCAAATAAGAGCGATTCGATCCATGAAACCTATCACAATTTAAACTAGATATGTAACTCTAAACACGAGTGGAAGAATTATTGAAATTAATGAACTAGAGAGAAAGTTACAGATCTCACAAGGTCCGAGTTTACCTAGTCGATTCTGGAAAATTTCTAGGCAAAAACCTGACGTGATCGAGGCGGTGACTTTAGGAGCCTTAATCTCTTAAACGATTGATAATTATCTTGGGGTTCCTTCATAAGAGTTGTAGAGCAATTAAAGATCTAGAAAATGAGCTATGATTCGTGAATTTTCATTCACAAACGAAGAAGATAGGATAGGATGAAGTTTGCATTACCTTTATGAATTTCTGGGTTTCTGGGTTTCCAGAACTTGGGGAGGCAACTTAAGATCAATTTCGTGATTAATGTGGGGATAGTTAGGTCAAGTGTGAGTAATGGTTTGAAAGTAGAATTGTAGGTGAATAAAATGTAGAAGAAGACACAAAAAAATACGAAGTTATGGCGGAGAAATCGGGGTCTGAAAATGAGGCAACGTACTGATAGTTGGCTGAGAAGACTTAGCTGTTTTTTGGGGAAACTGGCAAATCTAGAGTGGCACGGCTCTCAAGGCGCGCGTGGCTGAGTTAGGAAACCCAAGCCACGTCAGCAACCTTCAAAAGTTTGGCTTTAAACTTCATTATATCATTACTTTGGCTAGGATGACCTGTTTTTAACGTTCTTATTATCAATCTTCAAGGTTTTCCATAATATTTTTATTGGTATAGGTTTCATGGGCTAGTTTGACCATTCTAAAAAAGTCAACCCTAGCAAGGCTTAAGAAGCTTTAGGGTTTCTATGATTTTATATTGACTTTTATGATTCAAATCAATGCTCCAAATATTTCTAAAATATTTATAATATAGTTGGAGTGTCTTGAAAATTTTCCAAGATTTATTGACTTATAAATCTTATTATTAAATTCATAATACAATATAAAAATTAAATATTTAATAGTATTATTTAGGGTTTAATAAAAGAAATCCCCTAAATTAATTTAGACTAATTTATGGGGTATTTCACAGAATGTCAGGATCGTAAGTCAACGAATCAGAATAGTGGCGCAGAGCTTGAAGCTTATCATGACTTATATGACATCAGGGTTTGGTTTGAAGTCTAGTCTTAGTAAAACAATTAAATTTTGGTGTTACACAAGACATCTGGGTATTGGACTACAAAAACTACGAAATGTGTGTTTTCTAATGTAACTGGGTTGACAACAAACATGGCTACCATGAGGAGGAGCATGGTATGAAACTAGTTGAACTGTGTAGAGTAACTCCCACAGTTGAGCCATAACTGATCCTTACAATCCTAGATGGCCTGTGGTGCTTAAAGGGAGAAGAGGAATAGTTAGTGTGGATGGTGTGGTTGATGATGATGAGTATGATGCAGAAGATGATACTCCAACTGTTCCTATTTCATTGGAAGAGGCTGAGGTTACTGGTCAATGTGAGTATATACGATTAGACCATAACAAGGGAATGAGGATTGACAAATAATGGTGTATGTAAGTTATTACTTATAAAATTTATAATTAATTAACAATCTTTAACTTGTTTCTTGTATATGAGCATTGTTAAATTCCGTGTATTTTTTGTGCCATTATTTAAAACTTAATGTTATTTCAATTCTTGCAGGCATGGGTGAAGAGTTCAATTTATTTTGCTACGAGTTAGAAAATGATCAACAAATGGTACCGATTCCTTCTATCGGTGCCCCTTCTACCGCGGGCCCTTCTACTGCTGGCCCTTCTACTGTTGGCCCTTCTACCGGAGCCCTTTCCATGAATACACATTTTACGAGTGCTACTCAGAGGCCTAGAGGTAAAGGCCCGACCAGTGGGCTGAAGTTGCAGAAACCGGATGAGATCAATCTTGTCTGGCACCGGTATGGGAGGTATTATAGGGGCAGCAGGTCAGAGATCGCTAGTATTCTAAGGACTCCTTCCAGGTCACATTGCTGCATCAACCACAAATGGCCAAAAGTTTTGAGAGAAGTTAAGGAGACTGTCTAGAAGAAGGTGCGAGAACAGTACAAGATCTCAAAATAAGTGAAGAAGATCGTTCTTTCTACGGTGGGCGTCAAAGCTAAATCATTCCACCACTACTTAGTGGAGAACTGGATCACTAGGGAGCCCCCACGCGAGCCTCCGCCATATAAGGTAACGGCATGATCACCAAAGAGGAATGAAGGGTCTTCGTTGAGCACCACTCACCCCCGAGTTTAAGGTATATTTGTGTGTACTCTTTTCTGAATTAATACTCATAATGTTTTATCCTTAATTTTCTAATTAATTTTCTATTGTAATGTCTTAATAGTAAAGACAAGAACAAGCACGGTAGAACCGTGAAGTGAATCTCTACCCACACACGATGGGATGAAGGGGATACGTGAGCAGCCTCGATCAGTGGAAGCAAGCTAGTTTGCTGACGCGGAGGAACAAAAATGGTAGTGAATGCCCAATCGAGGACATCTCTGAGGCAAGTAGGAACCAGATGTACCTACTGGGATGCCAGAGAACGATCAAAGAAGGTCAGAGGATATTTCCTCACGCTGAGAGGGCACAACTGGCTAACCAAATTGTAAGTGTTTGAAACTATTAAATAATTTAATTATATACTTAAGCGTTTGTAATCTTAAATTTAGTGCTAAATTCTTCGACAATTGGACAATATGAAGCAGCACAAATGTAACACCCCAACTAATAACACCACACTTAACCATTAATCACAGCGGAAATTACATCCTAAACACTGATTAAATCAATGGGTGTTACACGCCGTTAGCCACCCACGTGGCTAACAAGGCTAATACATACATAGTGTACCGGTCTGATGGACAAGATTACCGAGCACTACACATTACATTACCAAACGCTTCTAACTGAAAACAAGCACAATTACAATCCAATTGTACCGAGTTTATTACATAATTACATTCCATTACCGATAGCAACTTCGGTCTTACACCACTTACAATTACTCAAAAAAACTAAATTACTATCCATGTATAACCAGCTACCCCGTCCTACTCTCGAACGGCTGCCAGCTCCATTGTAACTGAAAAGTAATGGGGGCCCCCCAAAAGGGCTCAACACCTTTGCTGGTATGGTAATCGTGTAGCCCGCATACTACCAGGCCACGCACAACTAATTGTCGTCTAAGCACACGGTTGATTATTTTTAAATCATACATAGAAAATGTAAATACATATCATGCTTATAATTCACACACATCCAATCGAAAGGATACAAACATAAGGTTAACACATCTCATTGGTTAGATCACATTATTGTGTTCCTTGACCCTTGATGAAATACCCTGAACTTAAATATAGTGATTAAGATTATCCTAATCCATATTTAAGATCCTAATAATGCTTAAGTAATTTTGGTAAGGAAAAATAAATCCAAAAGAAATAAAGAAACGCTTAAAAAGCGAGAAACGCTAAATAAGCGTTAAATAACCATAGGAGGTATGACACCTCGGTTAGCATATTACATGGCTTCTAAGGGCTTAATAAGACCTAAATAATATATGGGAACAACTCCCGAAGAAAACGGATCCAAATAATGTATTAAAACGCTAGTAGAGCTTTAGTGCACGTGTTTCGAGAAAACCCAAAAACGTGACTTTAAGTGGTCAAACGAACCCGTAAAAATTATAAATCATTAAATGACAATTATTAAGAATTAATGGAAGCTTAATAACCAATAAAAATAAAAAACCGAGAAAATTCTGGAAAACGGGCCCAGATAGTGAATAGTACCAAAACCGGGTAAAATAACGGGCATTTTCTGTAAAAGACGAAAAACGCTCCAACTAGTAGTAATGTGAGGGGCCGGTTTTAATGAGTTAATTAACCCCTCACCCACACACTCACACAACTAACTAATAAATAAACCAAAAAGCAAAAAGCAAAAATAAAGTAAAAAGGGAAGGGGGATACTCTCTCACCTCTACTCCCTCACACCCTCACGTACTGCACTCCCTCCTCCCTCTCTGATTTCTCTTCTTCCTCCTTGCGACAGCCATGGCGATTTGCCAAAACCTCACACAGCCCTCCTCTTCTCTCCTCTTGTTGAAGGCTCAATCCTTCTCCAAATGTAACAAAAATTACACCATTAGATTCCCCTTGCAAAGAAGATCATCTTTCTCCTTTCAAAAATCGAAAACACCCATTTTCATCTCCATGGGTATTCTCCATTTAAAGGTTTGAGACCACCATTGGAAGCTCCTCTTTCTTCTTGATGTTTTAAGGTAAAAATAATCTTGGAAACTCATCCTTTTCTAGCCCTTATTGGCAAAACGAAATTTATGTTGAACCCTTGCCTTGTTCCTTGCATTCCAGCCGATTTTGGCTTCTCCCATGGGCTAGAAATCTCAGTCTCTTGCTAACCAAGGACCTCACTCATTGGTTGGAATGTAATGTTCTTTCTAAACCCTAAAAATAACTAAATTCTAGGGTTAGTTATGAATGAATGATAAGTTAGAATTGTATGTTGGTATGGGCTATAGCATTGGAGTGTGGACTCCATTTGAAACCGAGAACCAGAAGGAAAGGAAGGAAAAGAAAGAAGAAAGGAAGAGAAGGAGAAGAAAGAAAGAGGAACAAAAATCACAAGGTAAATGCATTACCTTGAGCTAGTTTTGCATTGTGTAGTGTAACAGATTTTGGGTATTGGAAATGTGTAAAGTATATGGTAATGAGTAATAAGTATGTTCTAGTATAATGAGGAAAAGTAATGTAACAGTTTTGAAGGTTTTAAAAGATGTTTAAAAGCTTGGTAAAACATTGGGAAGTAAATGGGTATGTGCAAGAAATTTATTGTGTTGTATAGTGTTGAATTGATATGGAAGTTTGGAATGAATGTGTGAGATGAGAATGTATGTGGACAATGTTAAAAATATAGGGGAACCTCTGCCCAAATTTGTATGGAAATTGGAGGACTTAGATGTGGAAGAAGAAGGGATAACCTAGGCGGTGACTAGGTGTATTTGGAGAGTTAAGTGAGTAGTTTAGTACCTTGAAAACAGATTTGAAGAGGGTCTAGGTAATGAGGAGAACTAGAGTGGCAAAGTAATGGATTTAGAATGCTAGGAGAAGCATTGGTAGAGGGAGTATTGAATGGTAAAGGTTTAAGGAAAAATATGTAGCATTGTGGAAGAAGAAAAATGTAATAGTGGAGAAAAACTGACAGTGGAGTGTGTTTTGTAACAGATTTGGATAGAGGTGGGTTAGGATAGTTTAAAGTGCTTAACCAATGCTAAAATATGCTAGATTATACGTAGGAATATTGGGGAAGAGATTGGTAAAAGATTTAAGTTGAAACAAAGCTTTAAAACTGGAAATTTACAACAGGCTGGATTGGTCCTGGTTTGCAAACAAGTACACAAACCAGGACCACCTCTTAAACTAGGCAGAATGTTTTCTCGCTGGAATGGTACTGGTTTGCAAACAAGTACACAAACCAGGACCACCTCAAAAACTTGACAGAAAGTATCGCTGAAGGATGGTCCGGGTTTGCAAACAAGTACACAAACCCGGACCACCTTAAAAATACGACAGAAAGTTTTCTAAAGTGATGGTCCGGGTTTGTAAACTGGTATACAAACCCGGACCACCATAAAAACTTGACAGAACGTTCCCAAAGTGTTGGTCCGGGTTTACAAACTCGGACACAAACCCGGACAAACACAAAAATGCTACAGAAAGTGTAAAAATGGAATTTTAAGATGGGGAATTGAGTGGTAATGATAGTATAAGGTAATTAGTCCTTAATTAATGATGTTTAAAGGTCATTAAGGGTATGAACAAGTTTTTAAAGTAATGAAGAGTAAGCAAACAATGTGTAAGTGTAAGAATTGTAAAGACATAGTAACTTTAAGTCGGGAAATATAAAAGATGAAACGAGTTAAGTTAATTATAGTTAATTAACCGCTCGATCGCATGTATGTGATAGGATTTGATTAGTCGAACACCGAAGAGGAGTCGGTGACTCCAAATCAACGGTGCAAGGTATGATTTCTTCATGCTCTGTATCCTAACCTGGTTACCCCGATTTGTGTGCTTATTTGATCACCTAAATAAGATAAATGCATGCATCGGACTATATTGCACTTACTTGTGCTTGTTTATATTGTTCTTGGTATATTTCTCTTGAACAACCGTTTGTATAATTCATGAAATGTATAAATGATAATAAGTGTGTATGTACTTCGTAGTGTATTTGTATATTGTATTGTACTTGTGAGAATGTGCATGGGAGTAATGTATTTATTGTGTGGCTTGAATGTGATTGACTTCTACTAATTCCTAACCACCTAACTCCTAACGTAAGTATTGAGTAAATTGGAATGAGTAGAAGTCCGATATAGTTTCGGCCACGCGTGAGGATGAGGAGACACAAGAGGTTGGATCTGATTCCTGGTTCTTTAACTGGTCCACGACCCAAACCCCTTAAATGGGTAGCATCCTGGATTGGTGAACCAAGTAAGCCCGGTGGTGGGACGGTGTAGTCCCTGCTCGGAGGTCCCGATGACTTAACTTGAGTAAGTAGTAAGTAAAGTAAGTATTGTATGAGTAATGGTCTTGGCTGGTGTAAGTCATTCACCCCGAGTAAAAGATAATCTCCACCTGATTAACCCGGGTGGACCAATGAAGCTAACAAGTACGGTGTATTGAGTATGTATGGTGTATATATGGCGTATGTGTATTTCAGAAGAAGGTAAGTATGTATTGGATGGTTTGTATTATATCTCTTGTATGTAATGATGTGTGTGAATGTATTCCTTGTGTAAAGTATTGTAGTATTGTGTATAAGAGCATGTATGCATGTATGTTTGAATAAAATGAATTGCATGTATTCGACCAAGTGGTCGGCATACCCTCGCTAGTACGCGGGGTATGCGGAAGTCATATTCAGCGTAAGCTGACCCCCTAGGGGGAACTTTTTAGTGTGCAGGTACCCGAAGCGGATATGGTCAAGGTAAGAGACCGGTGGCTACACTTGGATAGTTAGAAGTAAAATGTAGAAGCGTACTAAGTGGCACACCCCTTGTACTTAGAAATTAAGTAGTTTGTGAGGAATGGGTTGTGGCTAGACTCTTAATGAGTATCTATGAAATTGAAAGAGGTGTTGTATTTGTATAAGGATCTTAGTAAACTCGGTGTATTATATTGTATTGAACTTATGGAGTATTGTAATGAATGGGAAGTTTTAGTATTTGATTTGGTAATTGGAGTATGTATTGTAAGTGTGTAGTACTCGGATATTCCGGTCCATCAGACCGATGCTGTATGAAGTAGTAGTAGTAGTAGCCTTGTTAGTCACGTGGGTGGCTAACGACATTGTATCACCCACCGTTGAGTATGTAAGTATCCGCTGCGTGAGTCTGGATTGTATAAGGAGATTGGACGGTAATGATAGTATTAGCGGTAGGGGTGTTACAAAAAGTGGTATCAGAGCGAAGTATCGCTCTGATGACTGGAAATACCGAGTCTAGGAATACCGAGTTAGGAATTAGAAGCTTAGGGCTAAGGGCTGAGCATTAGCATTAGAGATATGCTAGTTAGGAATTCCCGGTGTGTACCGGATACCTACAATACCAGTCCCGCCCACCGTAAACCCCATTGTATAACTTGGGAAAGGATGCCAGAGAGAAGGAAGCCCTCTCATACTCGGGAAAAACCCAATCTGGCGGTTGTGAAACAATCACACAGTAAACCAGAACCGACATATGGTAGATTCCAAGAATTGGAAGTCCCGGAGATGGATCCCGGTAGAACAACAATACCCGCGCTTAATAGCGGTAGGATGAGCACTCCAACCATGAGGAGGCTACAACTTACAACAGCATGGGGCGACATGCTTAGCAGTCGTGAAACTTGGCTAGTCAACCAGCAGCAGGAAAAGAAGCACTAAGTGTGCAACAGAGTGGAAAAAAAAGGACCAGTAATAAAACCCGAGATGTAAGTCTACGGGACAGTAATAGCTAAGTAATACAACCAACGGTATGCTAGCTGACTAGGGACACAGTCAGAAGTGGATAACTCCAAAACTACAACGCCATAAAGGGTACAATACCTGGCCAATATGCTTACACAGCTACGAGAACAATCACGAGAGATAATTCAACAGGACTACAGAAGTAGTGCTTAAACCAGTTAAGGCTCCGTAACCACAATGAATGTGTGGGAACGAGCAACAAAGAAAACACAAACCAAATATATATGAATCTCCAAGGATTGGAGAAGTACCCTGACCAAGACAACCATGTCAAGACCAATGAGAAGCTACTTAAAAGGTTAGAGTATCCCAAAGATAGATCAATATGATCAAAGGGAGAGTCAACAAGACTATTAACTACAAGTGGAAACCATACCAAGACCGGTATAGGTTTAACCAAAAACCAACAGTACCACGCACTTGCCACGGCAAGTGCAGTAAGGGCAGGAACATATAGAGGAACACTAACACACCATAAGTACACAGTAATGTACCGAGACCGCAAAGAAGTGACTACCGGATCACGTATCCTAAGAACATGAAGAATGGAACCTTGGAAAGGCCTAACGGCCTGACCATTGTATTAGGGACATACCAGTCAGCAAGAAGCTGGACTTGGTCAAGGCCTCAAACATGGCTATGCCATGAAGAACATCTTTTAACACCGAACCGTTATTTTCAAACCAAGTTTTCTTTCAAAACCATAAACCTTCTTTTAAAACCTCGGATTTTTTTTAAAAAAAAAACGAACCACATAATTACGGTGAGTATCATAGAATGATACAAGAGGAGTTGACAATAGAATACTTCACCTAGGCGTGTGGCGAGCACTACGAGTGTACCCAATTACGGGATGTGGGACAACCGCACTCCGAAGGAGCTTGCGGGCCTGACATATAGTTGGGTAAGTGGTAACGTATCAGCATGGTACCCCACGTATGTATACATGTAGTGCACGAAACACAGGAAGTAGTCAACTCTGCTCTACGGACCGTCAGTAAGTGCAAACCAGAAAAGCTGGACACCTCAGACGATCAAGTATAAAAGAACTCAGAGAATCCATCTGAAGATAAGGAATAAGAACTAGAAAGTGCAAAGAGCACAAACTAGCAAGTATAGACATCAGATATGTCTTAAAGACTTTAAGCAAATGCATGGTAACTGGAGCGATTATCCAGCCCAGCACAGTAAGGCAAATGCCTAACATGAACAACGATGCTCAACAAACGGGATGAAGTTCCCTAGAGCGATCACAAGATTACCACGAAGTATAATCCATCATTGGAGAGGATTTTGAACCTTGTCTTAGTACTAGGAGGAAGTATAAACAGTCTACCCAAGGACGGGAGATGCTATAGCCCAAAGGGAATAACTCAAATACAATACCACAAGGTGGTATAGTAGACACGACATGTCATAAACATTAGCCGGATGTAACGGCATAACTAACAACACCCAGGAGCAATCCTTGAAGGGTGTCTGAGTTAACAACAGTCGAACAAGCGTCATGATAAGAGCACATGAGCTAGAACGAACACTCGGTTAGGACACCGAAGGGATTTCACTTAATAGGAAATACCCTAAATTATATAAGGGCACTGAGTAACATCAGAATGCCAAAAAGGGTCTCATGTGAATGGAAGCGTGATGTCACGACTTGCCTTTGGGCCCTGTAATACCTTTAACCTATGGGGTATACAAGGAGTGGAAATATGTATAAGCAGCTTGAAAAGAGCATAGCTTGCAGAAACAGGGCTCAGAAGCCATAAACCAAATACGTTATATAAACCTTAACGGTTGTAAAACCACACCATTTAATAACAAGACTAGCAAGAGATATTGCTTCATACGACAAACAGACCGTCAACTGAACAACCCAATTAAAGCTCAACATAATAAGCGGCTAGGAGTAATGGTTACCTCAATGTCACTGTCACAAGAGCATCAGTCTAGTATACAGTTGACTAAGTTTTAATTACTCTTCATGCCCTCTGTAGAAATGATAACACAGAGGCATAGGAATTGTAATAATGCCAACATTGGCCTAGTCCACACTTGGACACTACGGGAAACTCGAGGGAAGCTACCTCTCATTAACCGAACACCACCAATGCGGTAATGATGTGAACCCTTAGAAAAGGCTTCCATCTACCATAACAACAAACTTGCGCATGTAGTTATTGCCAAGAGACAATCGAACAAGGAAATGACATTTCCAAACCACTACGCCCAGAAAAAGGCTTTGAGAGCAATTATGAAAACCGAAGATGAGTTGGTGAGTAGCAAACCCAGAATGGGTATAATATGGACTGTAAAGCACATCGCTTAAAGAGCATAGGGACTTAAGGGAGTAAGTATACTCCTTATGCAACCAAGAACATCGTAAACCTTGTCATAAGACTTATGAGTGGAAACAAACCCCTCAACGAGAACTTTCACCTACCAGTGATAGAATACTCTTTAATTAGAGAACGGGACCAGAAAACCCTTGAAGCTTCTTGGGATGTCCCGGTGGTGTACATATAAAAGAAAACTACACAGCTAGAGCCTATAACCAATGCTCAGCACTGGAAAGACGATAATTGTCAAAAACAATTAACGTGAATGCACATTGCACACCAGGAATAACCGATGCTCAAAAGAGCTTGTAACCCGACAATTTACTTCACCTAGTGTCAACCAAGATACGTGGTAAATTGTATCATAAACAATGATAGAATGTGAGGTAACTTAACCTACACATGAAACCCAAATCCGGATAAAACATCTCCACATTGGGAAGATAATAACATTGCGGTATGCTACGACAACTGTCATACATATGAACTAGGAACCTCCTAGTGTATTCACACCATAAGGAAATGGTGCCAACGACAATGGCAACGAGTAAAGATAAGCTACCACAATAACAGAGACAGTAAGAACGATGTTGTACAATGAGTAAGAGTATGGTGCGCAACAAGCGATCGTTATGAGGAAGTAACATATAATGACACGGAGTATAAGTACGAGATGACAGGCAAAAATATTCTTTCCTATCACATAAGTGACTTACTGTCAAGCGTTTACGCCTCTACACTCTGTATGATTGAGTGTTTTGGTATTGCACATGTGCAGCTAATGATCTAATGGGATGGCCAGGGATATGGAGAATGTAAACTGTAGTAAACCTGAAATACCCCAAACCTTGGTATGTTGATTAAATGATTAAATATGTTATCTAAAGGCTAAAAAGTGCCTTAGGAACATCAGGGTATAGTTTAAACCATAGTTAAAACACAATAAAACACTAAGACACGGTGTGAGCAAAAACATGCTCTAAGCTTGGAGTGAGCTTGGTTAGGACCCAAAGATCCTACCAAGACTTTATAATATTTAATTATGATTTATAAGGCTAATTAAGTCCTTAGGAAACCTTGGTGGACAATGAAACCAAACAAAACACAAATAAATACCTTAAAGTCAATAAGAGCAAAAATGTGCTCTAAGCTTGGATAAATTTGTAAAAGACCTAATGGTCATACCTATACCTTATAAATATGTTAATTAACATATTAAATCATTTACCAAAGAAACCAAGCTTGAAAACAAGTTAAAACACAAAATGTGCTTTAAGGAGTCTTAAAGCACGTTTTTGAAAAATTGTCTTGTAAATGAGTTTTGAATGGCTAAATGTCCATCATTACTCTTTAATTAACAGTGTACTATATAGTATCACATTTGGGTGGCTATATCAATGGGAAATCAAAAATTTCACTTCTATGTGCCTTGTTTTTGTGAATAGTAACCTTAATAAGCTAGTTTGTAACATATAATGTTATGAGTGAAACAATTGATTAATAAAGTCTAAAATACCCCTAGGTACTATTGGGGGCCGGTTTTTAAGGTGTGGTGACTCACCACCCTTGTTAATTTACTAAGAAAAGAAAGAATGACTAATTAATGTACTATTTGCTTTAAAAGAACAAATATCTTCAAAAAGCAAAGGTTATCTTCATTCTCTCATTCCTTCTTCTTTCTTCATTTCCCACGGTGGCCATCTTCTTCCTCCTCTCTCCATCGGTTTCCAACAGAACCGTATCATTCTTCATCCTTCTTCACTTGTAACTTATGACTCCATGCTCCGAATTTAATTCCGAGACTACCGTTCTCTTAGTTGGAGCAAGCTCTACAACATTGTCTTTTCAAATCATCAAAACCACCATTTCGGTGCCAAGGAGAACTTCCATGGAGGCTTGAGCTAATATTTTTATGCCTTGTTGATCACCTTTGCTTCAAGGTAAGGAAAAACCAAAGAAAACTCCATTTCCTTCATTTTTGGTGTTGACCGAAAATGCACCTTGTAATGGTGTCTTCTCTTGTCTTGTTTTAGCTTCATTTAAATCTTCCAAGGGCTAGGAGGAGTCCTCTCTTGATACTCATTCAAGCTCTCTCTCCATTCAAAGGTAAAACAATTACCTTGATGTGTTAAAACAATATATGTAATTAGGGTTTACAATGAGATGGAGCTTAAAGCTTGAAAACTCATTATGATGTTTGTATATTGTTAAGTAGTTGACAAGGAGTGAAATGCCTTACCGGTTTTAAGAGGAAACAAGAAAGAAGTTTGAGTGGAAAAGAGGTAAATATGCTATCTCAATGTGGTTTAATGCCTTAGGAGAAATGAGCTTATAATGCTTGCTAAAACTACCTAAAGAGCAAATGGTGAATGACTTAGTAAGGTGTTCTCAAGGAGACTAGTAAAGGAACATATGTCTTGGTGTGTGTAATTGCAGGTCAAAGGCTTATGTATTGTGGAAATTCAGTGTTTAAGGATTATGCAATTTAAGGGCCTAAGAGCCATGTTATTTAAGGGCCTAAGTGCCAAGCAAGTTTAATTATGCACTATATTGTGATGTAGTGTAAATTTGGTGAAGTTCTGTGAGTGATAGTGTTCTTGATGGAATTAGGTGTTCTTGAGTGTTTAATGGTGAAAACTATGGGTTTTGGAATGATGATGTGCTAAGAGAACCCATGGCGAAATTTGTAAAATGTATAAGGAGTTCTAAGTGCTTAAATGAACTTGGGTGAACTAGGAATGGTTAGGAAAGGATACATGCTTCACTAAGGAATAACACATGCACTAAGGTGTTCTAAGGTGCTATAAGGATTTAGGCATTGTCTTGGAAGTTCTAGGAATTCAATATGTGTTTTTGAGAATGTATTAAAGTCTTGGAGAAGTTTGTTTAAGGTTTAGGTTATGTGATGTGCAAGGTGGGAATAATGTATAGATAAGGTTTTGAGAAAGGAACTTTAAGGAGTTGTGAAAAAGAAGATTTGGTTAGTAAGAGAAGATGCTTGGGAGATGATGTTATGATGGTGAGGAAACACTTTGGTATAGAGGTTATTATGGATGAAACACCACTTGAAAAACTAGGAGAAAACATCCCAAGTGCTAGGAACTTTGTAAGAAGCTTGTGAATGATAAAAATGGTTTTGGTGAGTGATTTAAAGAGTTTAGCACATGGATAAAGGTGTGTTTGAAGTGCCTAAATGAGGTTAGGTATACTAGGATATATGGGGTGAAGTTTGGAGTTGAATGTAAAAAGGAAAACAAAGATCTGGGGCAGACCGGACTTGCGACCGGACTTGCAAGTTCGGTCGGGCCCAGTTTACCCTGCGAGAATTAGCTTCTGGAATGGACCGGACATAGGACCGGACTTGGCAAGTCCGGTCGGGCTAAATTTCCAAAGGGAAGAAACTCTCGGGAAAAGACCGAACATGCGACCGGACTTACAAGGTCAGTCGGAGTAGAAAATTTTGGCGGAAATATGTTCTGGAATCGACCGGACATGGACAAGTCCGGTCGGTAAGGTCGGTCGGACCAAAAATGTTGTTTAAGGTTGGAAAATGATGTCTAATGATGGGGATTGATGGTTAATGATGTTATGAGGTTGTTAAGGACATGTTAGGTGAGTTTTAATGACAATTAAATGGGTGAAAAGTTGTAATAAAATGTGAAAGTAAAATAAGTTAAAAAGTGAAGTTACGTAACTAAGTTAACGGGAAAAAATTATAAGCATTAGACATTAAATAGTCAAGCAACCCGATGTTAATAAAAACACATGTGATGTTAACAGTTGTTTGAGAATTGCTCGAGGAACATAAGTGGACGTGGTAAAGTGGACTCCGGTGACAGGTATGGTTTTCTTGCAACCTGTGTCCTACCGGATTACACCGGCTTGTATGCCAATATGTTTTTCTGAGTGTTTGCCACCTTGTAAGATTAAAACATGTAATGAGTTTATAGTAATTCATTTATGTGGCGAATTTGGCCTCCGATACCATTTAACCTCAAATATGTGTTAAACCTTAGCTAACCAAAACTAGGAACACAGGAGTGATCGGTATTCGGAGTTGACGGCCCAAACCTTGGCAACGTGCTAACCACGGCTATGTGTGAGTTAGTTGGATATTGTTGTTGTATGCAAGTGTGTGAATCTCCCTTGTGTGCTTAACTCGGTTATGATACCGTATGGTGTGTGGATGTGGTAGGCTCCATAATGGATCTCTAATTACTTATTTATAAGTGTATATGTACTAATGGGGGGGGGGAGTCCGGTTGTTCCGGCCACGCGTGTGATGGACGGGAGTCGATGTCATATCCGGTTCGGCTCTCTTGGTGTATGTATAGGTTGTATTCCAATTTGGTTTCTACCTTCCCTTAGCTTACCCAAAGCTAGTTACTGACTCACGTCGGGCCACAGGGGCATACGAATGTTATTTCGGTGTGCTTGGGATTACTATATCCGACACACCTTGGGTTTAAGTTAACCGTTCGATATAACTGGACGGTAACGAGGTTGGTAACGAGCTTAACATGAGATTGGCATTAATCTCTAGGCTCACTGTGTATACTAACTATGGTGGAAGGTTCCTTGTGTGAACCGATCTTATGGTGTTTGTGTTGTTATTGTGCTAAGCAATTTCCCCTGCTATGCTATGATATGTATACGTTAGGTGTTTAAAATGAATGCGATGTTGTCATGTGTACGCCGAAACAAGAAAGGTGTTGTTATGTTTGGTTAGGTGAGGAATGAGATATGTTGTAGGATATGGAGTGAGTGGATCATGGAAATGAATCCCAGTTTGTGACAAGAGGCGTTTAAGGATAACCCGACTAATGGGTACGTGTCGTTCATTAAGGAAGTAGCTCCGTTTTAGAGGAGAGCCACTCTAGGGTTAAAGGAATCATTGGATGATTTGTTAAGTGTGGATGTGTTGGATGTATGTTGAGCCCTATTGTTGGTGTATGCAAAGTGTTGTGTGTTTATGGTTTGTATGCATGATTTAAATATAATCAACTGCATGCTAAGACGACAATTAGTTGTGCGTGGCCCGGTAGCAGTGGGCTGCGGGATTACCATACCAGCAAAGGTGCTGAGCCCCTTGGGGGCCACCCTTTCTCTCCTTTTCTATTTCAGGTACAAGGAGCTGGAAGCCGTTCGAGAGTAGGACGGGTAGATGTTTATACATGGGTAGCCATTTAAATGGCGTAAGCATTGTAGGCGTAGTAAGACCGAAATTGTTATCGGCATTAGTTTGTAAATACTTGGTACGGTTGGAATGTATAAAGTATATGGGTTGTTGTTAAGGGAAGCAAATGTAACGTGTAGTTGCTCGGGAATCTAGTCCATCAGACCGATACAAAGTACATGTATTAGCCTTGTTAGCCACGTGGGTGGTTAACGGCGTGTAACACCATTGAAATAAGTAATGTGATGAGTTGAGTTTCCGCTGCAATGTGTTGTTAAATGTATGGTTGTAGTTGGGGTGTTACAAAAAGTGGTATCAGAGCGAAGTATCGCTCTGATGACTGAATTACCGAGCTTAGGAAGTACCGAGTTAGGATTTAAGTACTTTGGGTTAAGGGTTGAGTGATAGCGTGAGAGATACGCTAGATAGGAACTACCAGTGAATACTGGAAACCTATAGTATCCTTCCCACCCTCCACAATCCCTGTTTTATAACTTGGGAAAGGACGCCAGAGAGATGGAAGTCCACTCTTACTCGGGAATACCCGATCTGGCTGCTATTAAATACCTTTAAGGGTACGGAGAACCTGTCATACGGTAGATCCCGAAAACTGGGAATCCCGGAGACGGTCTCCATCTGAACAATGCTAACCGCATTTAATAGCGAAGAATGAAGAATCTTGTGTACAGGAGAATAGAATTTCCGGCAACCTGGGTCGACGTGCTGAGCAGTCGAGAACAACCAGCTTACAACGCACCAACCGTGCAACAGGCAAGAAATGGATTAATAAAACCCGAGACGAGTGTCTACGGGACCACAGTTGATAAATAATACACCAACGGTATATCAACCGACAAGGGAACTATAACGTAGTGCCCAAACAAGAGACAAGTCTCAGTAACCCCGACAATGCGTGGAACGGGCTACAAAGAGAAAATAATGCTAAGTAAAAAGGGGACTCCAAGAATGGGAGACACCCCAGTTGATAATTATGATGTGAATACAATGAGAAGTCACCTAGAGAAGTTATTATCAAGACAGTAACATCAGTGAGGGCCAACAAGGCCACTGATGACAGTGCGGATAAAAACAATACCACAACCGGTATGTGTTGAACCGATAGCCAGTTAGCATGGCGCACTTGCCATAGCAAGTGCTGCTATAACAGGGCTATTCGGAAAATTTATAACCACTACAAAGTACTTGGAAAAGTACAATAAAGTTAAATGTGAATGTCATAACAGTGGAAGGGCCTGCTAGCCTAACCTCTGTAATTGTAAGGACACCAGTCAGCAAGAAGCTAGACTTGGCTAAGGTAAGAAGATGTTGTGAAACCATGAGAAATTTTCTTTCAAACCTAGATTTATTCAAACCCTTTCTTGTCAAAACCAGATTTCCTTTCAAACCAACACTTCTTTCCAACCTTCTTTTAAACCAAACCAGTGAAACCAGGGGTAGTTGACAAGGATACAACAGTGGGTAAACCTTCCCTCGATTAAGTTCGGGAAGCATGGGACGCATATTGTCACGGGACAATATAAGGGAGTGACAAGACAGAATACTTCACCTAGGCGTGTGACGGACACTACGAGTGTACCAACTGTGTTGTGGGACGACCGCACTCCGATAGGAGCATGTGGGCCTGATAGACCTACTTATAGGTTAGTTGGGTAAGTAGCAATGTATCATATGATACCCCATATATGTATACAAGTTAAGTCCGAAACACGGGAAGTAGTCGACTCCGTTCTACGGTCAGCATATAAGTCAAATAACAGCTAAGGATTACCATGGATGGTTGATGTAGAGGAACCCAGTTAAGATAACTAGACTAAAGGAATTAGTGAATTCGTTTCAAGGATATGTTTAAGGATCAAGAGGTGCGAAGTGCACTAACTTTATATAAGACATCACACATGTCTTAAGAATTCCGGGGAGTAAACATTAGCTGGAACGGAGACCCAGCCTATGCGGCAAGGCAGATGCCTAATGTGGACACATTAATGGCAATGGACGGGATGAATTCCAGAATGAGTACCTACATATTAGAATGTTGAACTTCACAGAAAAGATAATAACCAGTTAAGAACGCAAAAAGGCGTGACTACTGAATGTACCAATAACTGTGAACCAGATGTAAAGGCATAACTTAACACACCCAGGAGAAATCCTTGAAGGGTGTTCGCATCAACAATTGTTGAAACGAAATACATGACAGAACACAAGGGTTGAAATTAACACCCAGTTTAGACATAAGTGTCAAAGACGGACTGACAAACTTAAGGGGCATCCCATGAAAGGAAACGGAATGCAACGACCCTGTCATGGAGCCCACTACAACCTCTAAACATGTAATATTGTACAGAGAAGTACATGTGTGTGGACAGCCTACAAAGAGCCCAGCTCAAGGCAAATAAGGCTTATAAGCCATAAGCAAGATATGTTATATAAATTCGATTGATTGTAGAAGTTTATGTTGTATAAGTGAATAGAGTGGTAAGCGAACCTGCATTAAGAGTGGGGATACCTCTCGATATTGTGAGACCGCAGAGCGGTTAGTTATGTGAATCTAGTTCAAGAAGTATGTGGAGGATGGACCACGTTGTTATTACCCAGGATGATTTGAATAAAATAATACGAAAAGAAGTGCTCGTACCAGTTGTGTACACAGGAAGAGTAATAAGTCTGATAGCAATCACCATAGGTGTGTGAAGCTAAATGAGTAGCGAAATAAGTGGCCAGATAAACCCAGCGTAATAGCGGAAGCTAATATAATAGCGGATGCAGTATAAGTTGATGTTGTATAATGGGTAAGGATACGGTGCGCAATAAGCGACCGTTGTATGAGTATTGTTAGATGATAAAATGGTGAGTGAGCAGAGTTATGAGTTAACCCCAGTCGAGGTACAACAGTAAGTGATAGCAAACGAACCGAGCAGCAAGCCGGTGACAAGTATTATGTGATAAGAATTTCAGTAAAACAGTGTAATTCCTATCGCAATCGCATGAGAGATTTACTGTCAAGAGTTTACGCCTCTGCACTCTGTATGACTGAGTGTTTTGGTATTGCACTTGCGCAGTACTAATGATCGAGTGGGATAGCTAGGAATCAGAAGCATGGTAATTGTGGAGGAATAATGTTATAATGGCCGATGCATAGGAAATGCAAGGCCGCATCAATAAAAGAGTACTTGTACAAAACCAAATGTGGAGACATGATTAACAGTAAGTGACTACAGTAGCACTAACTGCCAAATATCGGTATGGAATATACCCCAAATGTTGTAAATAGATGAGAGAGCACTACACACTAGGTAGTAGCTCAATCTCAACCGACAGTAAGTCGGTAGAAGCAAGTCAATCATTGTGAATTACATAGTAGTTTACGCTGTAAGCTGTTGGAGAATGGATGAAAGTTTTGAAACTCACCGAATTCGCTCAGGGTAAGTGATACCATGCGTCGGTTGAGACACCATTCTTACCAAGATAAGGGTAATACATTAGATGTACAATACAGTAACAGTAAGGAATGGGGCAAACTAGCCCTATAATTATCAGAGTTGCGCAGCAGAAACTGGTGAACCAGTGATGCAAATGTTGGATGCCAGTAATGAATATGAAAGCCTCACAGGCCAGGACCGAAACCGGTTATGAGTTAGAACTCCAATGCGAATTCTTGGTTTAGGGACTAAACCGCCAATATGGTTAAGATCCTCTAATCAGAATCCATTGTGTAATAGACGCGTGGAAGTCAAAACACTTCACGACGGCAGAACATTTTAAGCCAAGGTCTAGTGATTGATTACGTGGGCGTAATCCCTTTTAAGGGGGGTAGAGCGTAAAGCCGCTTAGTGTGTATTACCGTACAAGTGTACGTGAACTGGGTTGTGCATAGCACAAAATGATTTGTTATGATGGTTGGCGCGTGTGTTATATAAACATACGCATCTATTTGTGGTTAAATTGTGGTAATTGCGCACAGAAGATGCGAATACCATTGTGGGAAGTGTGTTATTTTGTTAACAGTGGTGTGTGAGAGTACAAGTGGAAAGGGAGTAAAGAAACTCCCGGGGAAACTAAAACCCCGACGGTGCATAAATGTAAACCATGTATGGTATTTTAAAAAATATATGTATATATACAATGTTGTGATTTATGAAGGGGTATGAGACCGACATAGAACCTAGTGAGAATTAAATTCCCTAGGTAACTTGAATTAAGTTGGATTTGGATGATGATTGATAGACGGAGTTCTATCCCTTGGAGATGTATGATTATGACTAGAAGGATTAAAGATAGAAAATGGGGCATGTTGAACTAGTTGTTGGTTGAAAATGAAGTGGGAGGTGAAACTTGATTATCATGATCAAGGGAAGCCGAACACAAATTGGGGTGGAAAGATAGTTCAACACTGATGCTGATCACATCAGGGTTGGATGACTCTTGAAGCTCCCTGTAAGTGGTCACCAACAACCATGTTAAGAAAAATACAAGGAGCATAAATTGGACTTGGAGTTGTGTGGTTTTTCAAAAGGATTTTCAATGGTGTTTTCAAACAATCGATTTATTTTGAATAAAAGATCTTCTCATACTTAACCTAGTAAAGAATATTTTGTAGTACTTGCTCACGAGCTGAGGACGTATGAGCCTTTGTCTTCGGACCGGTGACATGAGAAGTATATATGTTAAAAAAAAATTTAAGTGACTGTTTTGATCTCCCAAAGGAACGGGGACCAGAAGGTGTCCATCGCGACCGGGTTTGCGGGATCACAGTGTATATGTACTCAACGTGGGATTCGAACCCATGGAGAGATGGAAAAGGTATTTCTGTTTGATATACATGCTATGACATGTTGTTTGGTATGTGTGATAAAGGTTATTTCGACTTTGATCTCCTAAAGTGTATGCTATCAAGACCTATGAGTCTAAATGTGTTGTGTTACATAGACCTATGTGTCTAAATGTGGTTATGTCACCCAGACCTAAGAGTCTGAGGGATATTGTATAGGTGCAAGTGTGGTGAAGGTACCCGGGCCATTAAGTCCGAGGTTACCATGTGAGTATGATGTTTTATGTATAATGTGGATAGGTTGCCCGGACCATTAAGTCCTAGGTTGGATGTAAAGGGTGGTTGGTAATGGAAGTCTTATGGCAATAGGTAATTCCCGTATTCTAATCCAATGATGCGAGGAAATGTGAACTTCGAGGACGAAGTTCTTTAAGGGGGGCTTAGATTGAAATACCCCCAAACCTTGGTATGTTGATTAAATGATTAAATATGTTATCTAAAGGCTAAAAAGTGCCTTAGGAACATCAGGGTATAGTTTAAACCATAGTTAAAACACAATAAAACACTAAGACACCGTGTGTGAGCAAAAACATGCTCTCTAAACTTGGAGTGAGCTGGTTAGGACCCAAAGATCCTACCAAGACTTTATAATATTTAATTATGATTTTATAAGGCTAATTAAGTCCTTAGGAAACCTTGGTGGACAATGAAACCAAACAAAACACAAATAAATACCTTAAAGTCAATAAGAGCCAAAAATGTGCTCTAAGCTTGGATAAATTTGTAAAAGACCTAATGGTCAACCTATACCTTATAAATATGTTAATGACATATTAAATCATTTACCAAAGAAAACCAAGCTTGAAAACAAGTTAACACACAAATGTGCTTTAAGGAGTCTTAAAGCACGTTTTTGAAAAATGTCTTGTAAATGAGTTTGAATGGCTAAATGTCCATCATTACTCTTTAATTAACATGTGTACTATATAGTATCACATTTGGGTGGCTATATCAATGGGAAATCAAAATTTCACTTCTATGTGCCTGTTGTTTTTGGAATAGTAACCTTAATAAGCTAGTTTGTAACATATAATGTTATGTGAAAAATTGATTAATAAAGTCTAAAATACCCCTAGGTACTATTGGGGGCCGGTTTTTTAAGTGTGGTGACTCACCACCCTTGTTAATTTACTAAGAAAAGAAAGAATGACTAAGAATGTACTATTTGCTTTAAAAGAACAAATATCTTCAAAAAGAAAGGTTATATTCATTCTCTCATTCCTTTCTCATTTCCCACGGTGGCCATCTTCTCCTCCTCTCTCCATCGGTTTCCAACAGAACCGTATCATTCTTCATCCTTCTTCACTTGTAACTTATGACTCCATGCTCCGAATTTAATTCCGAGACTACCGTTCTCTTAGTTGGAGCAAGCTCTACAACATTGTCTTTTCAAATCATCAAAACCACCATTTCGGTGCCAAGGAGAACTTCCATGAAGGAGCTTGAGCTAATATTTTTATGCCTTGTTGATCACCTTTGCTTCAAGGTAGGAAAACAAAGAAAAAAGAAAACTCCATTTCCTTCATTTTGGTGTTGACCGAAAAAGCACCTTGTAATGGTGTCTTCTCTTGTCTTGTTTTAGCTTCATTTAAATCTTCCAAGGGCTAGGAGGAGTCCTCTCTTGATACTCATTCAAGCTCTCTCTCCATTCAAAGGTAAAACAATTACCTTGATGTGTTTAAAACAATATATGTAATTAGGGTTTACAATGAGATGGAGCTTAAAGCTTGAAAACTCATAATGATGTTTGTATATTGTTAAGTAGTTGACAAGGAGTGAAATGCCTTACCGGTTTTAAGAGGAAAGACGAAACAAGTTTGAGTGGAAAAGAGGTAAATATGCTATCTCAATGTGGTTTAATGCCTTAGGAGAAATGACTTATAATGCTTGCTAAAACTACCTAAAGAGCAAATGGTGATGACTTAGTAAGGTGTTCTCAAGGAGACTAGTAAAGGAACATATGTCTTGGTGTGTGTAATTGCAGGTCAAAGGCTATGTATGTTGGAAATTCAGTGTTTAAGGATTATGCAATTTAAGGGCCTAAGAGCCATGTTATTTAAGGGCCTAAGTGCCAAGCAAGTTTAATTATGCCACTATATTGTGATGTAGTGTAAATTTGGTGAAGTTTTGTGAGTGATAGTGTTCTTGATGGAATTAGGTGTTCTTGAGTGTTTAATGGTGAAAACTATGAGTTTGGAATGATGATGTGCTAAGAGAACCCATGGCGAAATTTGTAAATGTATAAGGAGTTCTAAGTGCTTAAATGAACTTGGGTGAACTAGGAATTGTTAGGAATTGGATACATGCTTCACTAAGGAAGAACACATGCATTAAGGTGTTCTAAGGTGCTATAAGGATTTAGGCATTGTCTTGGAAGTTCTAGGAATTCAATATGTGTTTTTGAGAATTATTAAAGTCTTGGAGAAGTTTGTTTAAGGTTTAGGTATGTGATGTGCAAGGTGGAATAATGTATAGATAAGGTTTTGAGAAAGGAACTTTAAGGAGTTGTGAAAAAGAAGATTTGGTTAGTAAGAGAAGATGCTTGGGAGATGATGTTATGATGGTGAGGAAACACTTTGGTATAGAGGTTATTATGGATGAACACCACTTGAAAACTAGGAGAAAACATCCCAAGTGCTAGGAACTTTGTAAGAAGCTTGTGAATGATAAAAATGGTTTTGGTGAGTGATTTAAAGAGTTTAGCACATGGATAAAGGTGTGTTTGAAGTGCCTAAATGAGGTTAGGGTATACTAGGATATATGGGGTGAAGTTTGGAGTTGAATGTAAAAAGGAAAACAAAGATCTGGGGCAGACCGGACTTGCGACCGGACTTGCAAGTTCGGTCGGGCCCAGTTTACCCTGCGAGAATTAGCTTCTGGAATGGACCGGATATAGGACCGGACTTGGCAAGTCCGGTCGGGCTAAATTTCCAAAGGGAAGAAACTCTCGGGAAAAGACCGAACATGCGACCGGACTTACAAGGTCAGTCGGAGTAGAAAATTTTGGCGGAAATATGTTCTGGAATCGACCGGACATGGACAAGTCCGGTCGGTAAGGTCGGTCGGACCAAAAATGTTGTTTAAGGTTGGAAAATGATGTCTAATGATGGGGATTGATGGTTAATGATGTTATGAGGTTGTTAGGGACATGTTAGGTGAGTTTTAATGACAATTAATGGGTGAAAAGTTGTAATAAAATGTGAAAGTAAAATAAGTTAAAAAGTGAAGTTACGTAACTAAGTTAACGGGAAAAATTATAAGCATTAGACATTAAATAGTCAAGCAACCCGATGTTAATAAAAACACATGTGATGTTAACAGTTGTTTGAGAATTGCTCGAGGAACATAAGTGGACGTGGTAAAGTGGACTCCGGTGACAGGTATGGTTTTCTTGCAACCTGTGTCCTACCGGATTACACCGGCTTGTATGCCAATATGTTTTTCTGAGTGTTTGCCACTTGTAAGATTAAAACATGTAATGAGTTTATAGTAATTCATTTATGTGGCGAATTTGGCCTCCGATACCATTTAACCTCAAATATGTGTTAAACCTTAGCTAACCAAAACTAGGAACACAGGAGTGATCGGTATTCGGAGTTGACGGCCCAAACCTTGGCAACGTGCTAACCACGGCTATGTGAGTTTAGTTGGATATTGTTGTTGTATGCAAGTGTGTGAATCTCCCTTGTGTGCTTAACTCGGTTATGATACCGTATGGTGTGTGGATGTGGTAGGCTCCATAATGGATCTCTAATTACTTATTTATAAGTGTATATGTACTAATGGGGGGGTGAGGAGTCCGGTTGTTCCGGCCACGCGGTGTGATGGACGGGAGTCGATGTCATATCCGGTTCGGCTCTCTGGTGTATGTATAGGTTGTATTCCAATTTGGTTTCTACCTTCCCTTAGCTTACCCAAAGCTAGTACTGACTCACGTCGGGCCACAGGGGCATACGAATGTTATTTCGGGTGGCTTGGGATTACTATATCCGACACACCTTGGGTTTAAGTTAACCGTTCGATATAGCTGGACGGTAACGAGGTTGGTAACGAGCTTAACATGAGATTGGCATTAATCTCTAGGCTCACTGTGTATACTAACTATGGTGGAAGGTTCCTTGTGTGAACCGATCTTATGGTGTTTGTGTTGTTATTGTGCTAAGCAATTTCCCCTGCTATGCTATGATATGTATATAGTTAGGTGTTTAAAATGAATGCGATGTTGTCATGTGTACGCCGAAACAAGAAAGGTGTTGTTATGTTTGTTAGGTGAGGAATGAGATATGTTGTAGGATATGGAGTGAGTGGATCATGGAAATGAATCCCAGTTTGTGACAAGAGGCGTTTAAGGATAACCCGACTAATGGGTACGTGTCGTTCATTAAGGAAGTAGCTCCGTTTTAGAGGAGAGCCACTCTAGGGTTAAAGGAATCATTGGATGATTTGTTAAGTGTGGATGTGTTGTGTATGTATGTTGAGCCCTATTGTGGGTGTATGCAAAGTGTGTGTGTTTATGGTTTGTATGCATGATTTAAATATAATCAACTGCATGCTAAGACGACAATTAGTTGTGCGTGGCCCGGTAGCATGTGGGCTGCGGGATTACCATACCAGCAAAGGTGCTGAGCCCCTTGGGGGCCACCCTTTCTCTCCTTTTCTATTTCAGGTACAAGGAGCTGGAAGCCGTTCGAGAGTAGGACGGGGTATATGTTTATACATGGGTAGCCATTTAAATGGCGTAAGCATTGTAGGCGTAGTAAGACCGAAATTGTTATCGGCATTAGTTTGTAAATACTTGGTACGGTTGGAATGTATAAAGTATATGGGTTGTTGTTAAGGGAAGCAAATGTAACGTGTAGTTGCTCGGGAATCTAGTCCATCAGACCGATACAAGTACATGTATTAGCCTTGTTAGCCATGTGGGTGGTTAACGGCGTGTAACACCATTGAAATAAGTAATGTGATGAGTTGAGTTTCCGCTGCAATGTGTGTTAAATGTATGGTTGTAGTTGGGGTGTTACAAAAAGTGTATCAGAGCGAGCGAAGTATCGCTCTGATGACTGAATTACCGAGCTTAGGAAGTACCGAGTTAGGATTTAAGTACTTTGGTTAAGGGTTGAGTGATAGCGTGAGAGATACGCTAGATAGGAACTACCAGTGAATACTGGAAACCTATAGTTATCCTTCCACCCTCCACAATCCCTGTTTTATAACTTGGGAAAGGACGCCAGAGAGATGGAAGTCCACTCTTACTCGGGAATACCGATCTGGCTGCTATTAAATACCTTTAGGGTACGGAGAACCTGTCATACGGTAGATCCCGAAAACTGGGAATCCCGGAGACGGTCACCATCTGAACAATGCTAACCGCATTTAATAGCGAAGAATGAAGAATCTTGTGTACAGGAGAATAGAATTTCCGGCAACCTGGGTCGACGTGCTGAGAGTCGAGAACAACCAGCTTACAACGCACCAACCGTGCAACAGGCAAGAAATGGATTAATAAAACCCGAGACGAGTGTCTACGGGACCACAGTTGATAAATAATACACCAACGGTATATCAACCGACAAGGGAACTATAACGTAGTGCCCAAACAAGAGACAAGTCTCAGTAACCCCGACAATGCGTGGAACGGGCTACAAAGAGAAAATAATGCTAAGTAAAAAGGGGACTCCAAGAATGGGAGACACCCCAGTTGATAATTATGATGTGAATACAATGAGAAGTCACCTAGAGAAGTTATTATCAGACAGTAACATCAGTGAGGGCCAACAAGGCCACTGATGACAGTGCGGTGCATAAAAACAATACCACAACCGGTATGTGTTGAACCGATAGCCAGTTAGCATGGCGCACTTGCCATAGCAAGTGCTGCTCTATAACAGGGCTATTCGGAAAATTTATAACCACTACAAAGTACTTGGAAAAGTACAATAAAGTTAATGTGAATGTCATAACAGTGGAAGGGCCTGCTAGCCTAACCTCTGTAATTGTAAGGACACCAGTCAGCAAGAAGCTAGACTTGGCTAAGGTAAGAAGATGTTGTGAAACCATGAGAAATTTTCTTTCAAACCTAGATTTATTCAAACCCTTTCTTGTCAAAACCAGATTTCCTTTCAAACCAACACTTCTTCCAACCTTCTTTTAAACCAAACCAGTGAAACCAGGGGCAGTTGACAAGGATACAACAGTGGATAAACCTTCCCTCGATTAAGTTCGGGAAGCACGGGACGCATATTGTCACGGGACAATATAAGGGAGTTGACAACAGAATACTTCACCTAGGCGTGTGACGGACACTACGAGTGTACCAACTGTGTTGTGGGACGACCGCACTCCGATAGGAGCATGTGGGCCTGATAGACCTACTTATAGGTTAGTTGGGTAAGTAGCAATGTATCATTATGATACCCCATATATGTATACAAGTAGAGTCCGAAACACGGGAAGTAGTCGACTCCGTTCTACGGTCAGCAATAAGTCAAATAACAGCTAAGGATTACCATGGATGGTTGATGTAGAGGAACCCAGTTAAGATAACTAGACTAAAGGAATTAGTGAATTCGTTTCAAGGATATGTTTAAGGATCAAGAGGTGCGAAGTGCACTAACTGTTATATAAAGACATCACACATGTCTTAAGAATTCCGGGGAGTAAACATGATAGCTGGAACGGAGACCCAGCCTATGCGTAGCAAGGCAGATGCCTAATGTGGACACATTAATGTGCAATGGACGGGATGAAATTCCCAGAATGAGTACCTACATTATTAGGAAATGTTGAACTTCACAGAAGAAGATAATAACCAGTTAAGAACGCAAAAAGGCGTGACTAACTGAATGTACCAATAACTGTGAACCAGATGTAAAGGCATAACTTAACAACACCAGGAGAAATCCTTGAAGGGTGTTCGCATCAACAATTGTTGAACGAAATACATGACAGAAACACAAGGGTTGAAATTAACACCCAGTTTAGACATAAGTTGTCAGAAGACGGACTGACAAACTTAAGGGGCATCCCATGAAAGGAAACGGAATGCAACGACCCTGTCATGGAGCCCACTACAACCTCTAAACATGTAATATTGTACAGAGAAGTACATGTGTGTGGACAGCCTACAAAGAGCCCAGCTCAAGGCAAATAAGGCTTATAAGCCATAAGCAAGATATGTTATATAAATTCGATTGATTGTAGAAGTTTATGTTGTATAAGTGAATAGAGTGGTAAGCGAACCACTGCATTAAGAGTGGGGATACCTCTCGATATTGTGAGACCGCAGGAGCGGTAGTTATGTGAATCTAGTTCAAGAAGTATGTGGAGGATGGACCACGTTGTTATTACCCAGGATGATTTGAATAAAATAATACGAAAAGAAGTGCTCGTACCAGTTGTGTACACAGGAAGAGTAATAAGTCTGATAGCAATCACTATAGGTGTGTGAAGCTAAATGAGTAGCGAAATAAGTGGCCAGATAAACCCAGCGTAATAGCGGAAGCTAATATAATAGCGGATGCAGTATAAGTTGATGTTGTATAAGGGTAAGGATACGGTGCGCAATAAGCGACCGTTGTATGAGTATTGTTAGATGATAAAATGGTGAGTGAGCAGAGTTATGAGTTAACCCCAGTCGAGGTACAACAGTAAGTGATAGCAAACGAACCGAGCAGCAAGCGGTGTGACAAGTATTATGTGATAAGAATTTCAGTAAAATACAGTGTAATTCCTATCGCAATCGCATGAGAGATTTACTGTCAAGAGTTTACGCCTCTGCACTCTGTATGACTGAGTGTTTTGGTATTGCACTTGCGCAGTACTAATGATCGAGTGGGATAGCTAGGAATCAGAAGCATGGTAATTGTGGAGGAATAATGTTATAATGGCCGATGCATAGGAAATGCAAGGCCGCATCAATAAAAGAGTACTTGTACAAAACCAAATGTGGAGACATGATTAACAGTAAGTGACTACAGTAGCACTAACTGCCAAATATCGGTATGGAATATACCCCAAATGTTGTAAATAGATGAGAGAGCACTACACACTAGGTAGTAGCTCAATCTCAACCGACGTAAGTCGTAAGTAGTAGGTAAGCAAGTCAATTGTGAATTACATAGTAGTTACGCTGTAAGCTGTTGGAGAAGTGGATGGAAAGTTTTGAAACTCACCGAATTCGCTCAGGGTAAGTGATACCATGCGTCGGTTGAGACACCATTCTTACCAAGATAAGGGTAATACATTAGAGATGTACAATACAGTAAAGTAAGGAATGGGGCAAACTAGCCCTATAATTATCAGAGTTGCGCAGCAGAAACTGGTGAACCAGTGATGCAAATGTTGGATGCCAGTAATGAATATGAAAGCCTCACAGGCCAGGACCGAAACCGGTTATGAGTTAGAACTCCAATGCGAATTCTTGTTTAGGGACTAAACCGCCAATATGGTTAAGATCCTCTAATCAGAATCCATTGTGTAATAGACCGCGTGGAAGTCAAAACACTTCACGAGGCGGCAGAACATTTTAAGCCAAGGTCTAGTGATTGATTACGTGGGCGTAATCCCTTTTAAGGGGGGTAGAGCGTAAAGCCGCTTAGTGTGTATTACCGTACAAGTGTACGTGAACTGGGTTGTGCATAGCACAAATGATTTGTTATGATGGTTGGCGCGTGTGTTATATAAACATACGCATCTATTTGTGGTTAAATTGTGGTAATTGCGCATAGAAGATGCGAATACCATTGTGGGAAGTGTGTATTTTTTGTTAACAGTGGTGTGTGAGAGTACAAGTGGAAAGGGAGTAAAGAAACTCCCGGGGAAACTAAAACCCCGACGGTGCATAAATGTAAACCATGTATGGTATTTTAAAAAAAAATATGTATATATATACAATGTTGTGATTTATGAAGGGGTATGAGACCGACATAGAACCTAGTGAGAATTAAATTCCCTAGGTAACTTGAATTAAGTTGGATTTGGATGATGATTGATAGACGGAGTTCTATCCCTTGGAGATGTAATGATTATGATAGAAGGATTAAAGATAGATAGAAATGGGGCATGTTTGAACTAGTTGTTGGTTGAAAATGAAGTGGGAGGTGAAACTTGATTATCATGAGATCAAGGGAAGCCGAACACAAATTATGGTGGAAAGATAGTTCAACACTGATGCTGATCACATCAGGGTTGGATGACTCTTGAAGCTCCCTGTAAGTGGTCACAAACAACCATGTAAGAAAAATACAAGGAGCATAAATTGGACTTGGAGTTGTGTGGTGTTTTCAAAAGGATTTTCAATTGGTGTTTTCAAACAATCGATTAATATTTTGAATAAAAGATCTTCTCATACTTAACCTAGTAAAGAATATTTTTGTAGCACTTGCTCACGAGCTGAGGACGTATGAGCCTTTGTCTTCGGACCGGTGACATGAGAAGTATATAAAAAAAAAATTTAAGTGACTGTTTTGATCTCCCAAAGGAACGGGGACCAGAAGGTGTCCATCGCGACCGGGTTCTGCGGGATCACAGTGTATATGTACTCAACGTGGGATTCGAACCCATGGAGAGATGGAAAAGGTATTTCTGTTTGATATACATGCTATGACATGTTGTTTGGTATGTGTGATAAAGGTTATTTCGACTTTGATCTCCTAAAGTGTATGCTATCAAGACCTATGAGTCTAAATGTGTTGTGTTACATAGACCTATGTGTCTAAATTTGGTTATGTCACCCAGACCTAAGAGTCTGAGGGATATTGTATAGGTGCAAGTGTGGTGAAGGTACCCGGGCCATTAAGTCCGAGGTTACCATGTGAGTATGATGTTTATGTATAATGTGGATAGGTTGCCCGGACCATTAAGTCCTAGGTTGGATGTAAAGGGTGGTTGGTAATGGAAGTCTTATGGCAATAGGTAATTCCCGTATTCTAATCCAATGATGCGAGGAAATGTGAACTTCGAGGACGAAGTTCTTTTAAGGGGGGTAGATTGAAATACCCCAAACCTTGGTATGTTGATTAAATGATTAAATATGTAATCTAAAGGCTAAAAAGTGCCTTAGGAACATCAGGGTATAGTTTAAACCATAGTTAAAACACAATAAAACACTAAGACACGGTGTGAGCAAAAACATGCTCTAGCTTGGAGTGAGCTTGGTTAGGACCCAAAGATCCTACCAAGACTTTATAATTTAATTATGATTTTATAAGGCTAATTAAGTCCTTAGGAAACCTTGGTGGACAATGAAACCAAACAAACACAAATAAATACCTTAAAGTCAATAAGAGCAAAAATGTGCTCTAAGCTTGGGATAAATTTGTAAAAGACCTAATGGTCATACCTATACCTTATAAATATGTTAATGAACATATTAAATCATTTACCAAAGAAAACCAAGCGCTTGAAAACAAGTTAAAACACAAAATGTGCTTTAAGGAGTCTTAAAGCACGTTTTTGAAAATTGTCTTGTAAATGAGTTTTGAATGGCTAAATGTCCATCATTACTCTTTAATTAACATGTGTACTATATAGTATCACATTTGGGTGGCTATATCAATGGGAAATCAAAAATTTCACTTCTATGTGCCTTGTTTTTGTGAATAGTAACCTTAATAAGCTAGTTTGTAACATATAATGTTATGAGTGAAACAATTGATTAATAAAGTCTAAAATACCCCTAGGTACTATTAGGGGCCGGTTTTTAAGGTGTGGTGACTCACCACCCTTGTTAATTTACTAAGAAAAGAAAGAATGACTAATTAATGTACTATTTGCTTTAAAAGAACAAATATCTTCAAAAAGCAAAGGTTATCTTCATTCTCTCATTCCTTTCTTCATTTCCCACGGTGGCCATCTTCTTCCTCCTCTCTCCATCGGTTTCCAACAGAACCGTATCATTCTTCATCCTTCTTCACTTGTAACTTATGACTACATGCTCCGAATTTAATTCCGAGACTACCGTTCTCTTAGTTGGAGCAAGCTCTACAACATTGTCTTTTCAAATCATCAAAACCACCATTTCGGTGCCAAGGAGAACTTCCATGGAAGGAGCTTGAGCTAATATTTTTATGCCTTGTTGATCACCTTGCTTCAAGGTAAGGAAAAACAAAGAAAACTCCATTTCCTTCATTTTTGGTGTTGACCGAAAATGCACCTTGTAATGGTGTCTTCTCTTGTCTTGTTTTAGCTTCATTTAAATCTTCCAAGGGCTAGGAGGAGTCCTCTCTTGATACTCATTCAAGCTCTCTCTCCATTCAAAGGTAAAACAATTACCTTGATGTGTGTTAAAACAATATATGTAATTAGGGTTTACAATGAGATGGAGCTTAAAGCTTGAAAACTCATTATGATGTTTGTATATTGTTAAGTAGCTGACAAGGAGTGAAATGCCTTACCGGTTTTAGAGGAAACAAGAAAGAAGTTTGAGTGGAAAAGAGGTAAATATGCTATCTCAATGTGGTTTAATGCCTTAGGAGAAATGAGCTTATAATGCTTGCTAAAACTACCTAAAGAGCAAATGGTGAATGACTTAGTAAGGTGTTCTCAAGGAGACTAGTAAAGGAACATATGTCTTGGTGTGTGTAATTGCAGGTCAAAGGCTTATGTATTGTGGAAATTCAGTGTTTAAGGATTATGCAATTTAAGGGCCTAAGAGCCATGTTATTTAAGGGCCTAAGTGCCAAGCAAGTTTAATTATGCACTATATTGTGATGTAGTGTAAATTTGGTGAAGTTTTGTGAGTGATAGTGTTCTTGATGGAATTAGGTGTTCTTGAGTGTTTAATGGTGAAAACTATGAGTTTTGGAATGATGATGTGCTAAGAGAACCCATGGCGAAATTTGTAAAATGTATAAGGAGTTCTAAGTGCTTAAATGAACTTGGGTGAACTAGGAATTGTTAGGAATGGATACATGCTTCACTAAGGAAGAACACATGCATTAAGGTGTTCTAAGGTGCTATAAGGATTTAGGCATTGTCTTGGAAGTTCTAGAATTCAATATGTGTTTTTGAGAATGTATTAAAGTCTTGAGAAGAAGTTAAGTTTGTTAAGGTAGGTTATGTGTGGCAAGGTGGGAATAATGTATAGATAAGGTTTTGAGAAAGGAACTTTAAGGAGTTGTGAAAAGAAGATTTGGTTAGTAAGAGAAGATGCTTGGGAGATGATGTTATGATGGTGAGGAAACACTTTGGTATAGAGGTTATTATGGATGAAACACCACTTGAAAAACTAGGAGAAAACATCCCAAGTGCTAGGAACTTTGTAAGAAGCTTGTGAATGATAAAAATGGTTTTGGTGAGTGATTTAAAGAGTTTAGCACATGGATAAAGGTGTGTTTGAAGTGCCTAAATGAGGTTAGGGTATACTAGGATATATGGGGTGAAGTTTGGAGTTGAATGTAAAAAGGAAAACAAAGATCTGGGGCAGACCGGACTTGCGACCGGACTTGCAAGTCGGTCGGCGGGCCCAGTTTACCCTGCGAGAATTAGCTTCTAGAATGGACCGGACATAGGACCGGACTTGGCAAGTCCGGTCGGGCTAAATTTCCAAAGGGAAGAAACTCTCGGGAAAGACCGAACATGCGACCGGACTTACAAGGTCAGTCGGAGTAGAAAATTTTGGCGGAAATATGTTCTGGAATCGACCGGACATGGACAAGTCCGGTCGGTAAGGTCGGTCGGACCAAAAATGTTGTTTAAGGTTGGAAAATGATGTCTAATGATGGGGATTGATGGTTAATGATGTTATGAGGTTGTTAAGGACATGTTAGGTGAGTTTTAATGACAATTAAATGGGTGAAAAGTTGTAATAAATGTGTGAAAGTAAAATAAGTTAAAAAGTGAAGTTACGTAACTAAGTTAACGGGAAAAAATTATAAGCATTAGACATTAAATAGTCAAGCAACCCGATGTTAATAAAAACACATGTGATGTTAACAGTTGTTTGAGAATTGCTCGAGGAACATAAGTGGACGTGGTAAAGTGGACTCCGGTGACAGGTATGGTTTTCTTGCAACCTGTGTCCTACCGGATTACACCGGCTTGTATGCCAATATGTTTTTCTGAGTGTTTGCCACCTTGTAAGATTAAAACATGTAATGAGTTTATAGTAATTCATTTATGTGGCGAATTTGGCCTCCGATACCATTTAACCTCAAATATGTGTTAAACCTTAGCTAACCAAAACTAGGAACACAGGAGTGATCGGTATTCGGAGTTGAGGGCCAAACCTTGGCAACGTGCTAACCACGGCTATGTGTGAGTTAGTTGGATATTGTTGTTGTATGCAAGTGTGTGAATCTCCCTTGTGTGCTTAACTCGGTTATGATACCGTATGGTGTGTGGATGTGGTAGGCTCCATAATGGATCTCTAATTACTTATTTATAAGTGTATATGTACTAATGGGGGGTGAGGAGTCCGGTTGTTCCGGCCACGCGTGTGATGGACGGGAGTCGATGTCATATCCGGTTCGGCTCTCTTGGTGTATGTATAGGTTGTATTCCAATTTGGTTTCTACCTTCCCTTAGCTTACCCAAAGCTAGTTACTGACTCACGTCGGGCCATAGGGGCATACGAATGTTATTTCGGTGTGCTTGGGATTACTATATCCGACACACCTTGGGTTTAAGTTAACCGTTCGATATAACTGGACGGTAACGAGGTTGGTAACGAGCTTAACATGAGATTGGCATTAATCTCTAGGCTCACTGTGTATACTAACTATGGTGGAAGGTTCCTTGTGTGAACCGATCTTATGGTGTTTGTGTTGTTATTGTGCTAAGCAATTTCCCCTGCTATGCTATGATATGTATACGTTAGGTGTTTAAAATGAATGCGATGTTGTCATGTGTACGCCGAAACAAGAAAGGTTTTGTTATGTTTGGTTAGGTGAGGAATGAGATATGTTGTAGGATATGGAGTGAGTGGATCATGGAAATGAATCCCAGTTTGTGACAAGAGGCGTTTAAGGATAACCCGACTAATGGGTACGTGTCGTTCATTAAGGAAGTAGCTCCGTTTTAGAGGAGAGCCACTCTAGGGTTAAAGGAATCATGGATGATTTGTTAAGTGTGGGATGTGTTGGATGTATGTTGAGCCCTATTGTTGGGTGTATGCAAAGTGTTGTGTGTTTATGGTTTGTATGCATGATTTAAATATAATCAACTGCATGCTAAGACGACAATTAGTTGTGCGTGGCCCGGTAGCATGTGGGCTGCGGGATTACCATACCAGCAAAGGTGCTGAGCCCCTTGGGGGCCACCCTTTCTCTCCTTTTCTATTTCAGGTACAAGGAGCTGGAAGCCGTTCGAGAGTAGGACGGGGTAGATGTTTATACATGGGTAGCCATTTAAATGGCGTAAGCATTGTAGGCGTAGTAAGACCGAAATTGTTATCGGCATTAGTTTGTAAATACTTGGTACGGTTGGAATGTATAAAGTATATGGGTTGTTGTTAAGGGAAGCAAATGTAACGTGTAGTTGCTCGGGAATCTAGTCCATCAGACCGATACAAAGTACATATATTAGCCTTGTTAGCCACGTGGGTGGTTAACGGCGTGTAACACCATTGAAATAAGTAATGTGATGAGTTGTGTTTCCGCTGCAATGTGTTGTTAAATGTATGGTTGTAGTTGGGGTGTTACAAAACCTTTCTTTTCACCACAAACATAGCATAAGCCAGTTAAGCAAGTTTAGCAACAAACGTGCGGCCTAAGACCAAAGAAGCACGAAGAGTGTAGAACACACTAACAATCACAAGATGTGAATTCCATTGGAATAAAAGGTGAAAGGAGATGTAAGAAAGTCATTAGGACCGACGCATAGAAATGCAAGGTCATACAAGTAAAGAACACTTGTACTGAACCAGAAGAACTGGCATAATTCAGAAGCTATTGACAACAGAGGAAGCACTACAACTATGTAGTGACTTAACCTCACCCGACAGTAAGTCGGAGGAAATCAAGGAATAATCATGGAAGCATGAATAATATGCAAAATAGATTACCGGAGAGCTGGTTACAATCTAAAACTAATTGAGTTCAAACACGGTAAAAGAATACAGGAATTTGTTTAGTAAACTTTATTCCCATAATAGACGGATAAAAGGGGATGTATAGCACATTAAGGATAACACGAAGGGTAAGTAACCCAAGTTATCAGGGTCGCGCAGCAGAAGCTAGTGGGCCCTAGCTAGGAGATAATATACCTAGTAAAGATAGTATAATGGCTATTAATGCCTTGAAGCCTAATAGGCTGGAACCGAATTAACTATGAGTTAAATAAACTCATATAGGAATCCTTGGTGCAAAGACTAAATTGTTTGTTATGATTAGGACCCTTTGACAAGGGTATATTATGTAATAAACCGTAAAGAAGCTAAAACGCTTCCTAGTGCCCGAATTAAATAAGTAATGTTCAATAATAACATATGGTAGATTACGTGGGCGTAATCCCTTTTAAGGAATGTAGAGCGAAAACCTCTTAATGTAAGTTTCATGAATAAAACACAGAAACTATAATGTGCATAGCACAAATGAGAATCGAATTGATGATTGGTACTTATGTCAGATAAACATACGTATTCATTCATATAGTAATTGTGGTAATCAGGCACGAGAGATGCGAATACCATAGGATGAATATAACCATCTTGTAACTCCAATGTGAGAGTATTTGTAAAGAAGAGTAGAGAAACTCTTGGGGAAATGATAACCCCTATAGTGTATGTTTAATTAAAGTTAGACATAGCATTACAATGCATGAGTCGGTATAAAACCGATGTAAAACCTAGAGGAAAGTGAGCTCCCTAGGTGATTGTTTCGAGACAATTGAGAATGAGTAGTGGACGGAACTCCACAAGTATTGTATCCCGTAGAGAAATTGTATGAAACGATTGAGAGTAGTAGATGAATGTAGCCATGAGTAGTGTATTCGTAGGTAAGTCACTGGAAGTAAATTGAGGACGACTAGATTCAGTAGGCATCGTATTCCGTAGCTAGAATATTTGAGATAATGGAGAGTAATGAATTGGAGTAGTGAAGGTCGATGAAATGAGCACTTAGGCATTGGATCTCGAAGTAAAGTATTTGGGAAGAAGATTGGGAATGATTGATGGACTGAATTCCATCCTTTGGAGATGCATAAATTCGTAATCACGACTAGAAAGGGTAAAAAGATAGAAAATAAAAACAATTAAATTATTTGTTGTTTGAAACTGATGTGGGAAGTTGAACTTGATCCTGATCAAATCAAGGGAAACGAACACAAATTGGGGAGGATAGATAGTTTAACACTGGTGCTGATCACATCAGGGTCGAACGATTATTGAAGCTCCCCTCAAGTGGTCACAAGAATCACGCTTAGGATAGAAGTAATGAATATAAATTGGAAATTGGAGTTGTGTGATCTAGAGAGATTTCGAATTAGTAGTTGCAAAAGGATTTGTTTTAAATCGGAGAATGAGGATGTGTTGGAAGCGTATATCGGAGAAGATAGTAGTATATCATATTGTATTATGCCAAGGGCAGCAGGACATAGAGGAGTCCTGTGTCTAGATGACCTGAGTGCCTGCAGGATTGTGTGTGTATTGCATTGCTTTGGGGATAGCTTTGCACGGTATGTATGTATAAATTTTGTAAAGAGGAAACCGGATGGTTGGTAGTAATGCGGATTGGAGTAATTATTGTACATTGGTATGGAATGGTATGTAGAGACTGTGAGTAATGGATTTGGGGAATTGTAAGGAGGAAGAATGTGTGACCTTTGGTATTAGACATGTAAGAATGAGTAAGTATAGTAATCTCATAACCTCGAACAACTTTGAGGACAAAGTTCTTAAGGGGGTAGATTGAAATACCCCGAACTTAAATATAGTGATTAAGATTATCCTAATCCGTATTTAAGAGCCTAATAATGCTTAAGTAATTTTGGTAAGGAAAAATAAATCCAAAAGAAATAAAGAAACGCTTTAAAAGCGAGAAACGCTAAATAAGCGTCAAATAACCATAGGAGGTATGAGACCTCGGTTAGCATATTACATGGATTCTAAGGGCTTAATAAGACCTAAATAATATATGGGAACAACTCCCGAAGAAAACAGATCCAAATAATGTATTAAAATGCTAGTAGAGCTTTAGTGCACGTGTTTTGAGAAAACCCAAAAACGTGACTTTAAGTGGTCAAACGAGCCTGTAAAAATTATAAATCATTAAATGACGATTATTAAGCATTAATGGAAGCTTAATAACCAATAAAAATAAAGAACCGAGAAAATTCTGGAAAACGGGCCCGGATAGTGAATAGTACCAAAACCTGGTAAAATAACGTGTGTTTTCTGTAAAAGGCGAAAAACGCTCCAACTAGTAGTAATGTGAGGGGCCAGTTTTAATGCGTTAATTAATCCCTCTCTCACACACACTCACACAACTAACTAATAAATAAACCAAAAAGCAAAAAGCAAAAATAAAGTAAAAAGGGAAAGGGGATACTCTCTCACCTCTACTCCCTCACACCCTCACGTACTGCACTCCCTCCTCCCTCTCGGATTTCTCTTCTTCCTCCTTGCGACAGCCATGGCGATTTGCCAAAACCTCACACAGCCCTCCTCTTCTCTCCTCTTGTTGAAGGCTCAATCCTTCTCCAAATGCAACAAAAATTACACTATTAGATTCCCCTGCAAAGAAGATCATCTTCCTCCTTTCAAAAATCAAAAACACCCATTTTCATCTCCATGGGTATTCTCCATTTGAAGGTTTGAGACCACCATTGGAAGCTCCTCGTTCTTCTTGATGTTTTAAGGTAAAAATAATCTTGGAAACTCATCATTTTCTAGCCCTTGTTGGCAAAACGAAATTTATGTTGAACCTTTGCCTTGTTCCTTGCATTCCAGCCGATTTTGGCTTCTCCCATGGGCTAGAAATCTCACTCTCTTGCTAACCAAGACCTCACTCATTGGTTGGAAGGTAATGTTCTTCCTAAACCCTAAAAGTAACTAAATTCTAGGGTTAGTTATGAATGAATGATAAGTTAGAATTGTATGTTGTTATGGGCTGTAGCATTGGAGTGTGGACTCCATTTGAAACCGAGAACCAGAAGGAAAGGAAGGAAAAAAAGAAGAAAGGAAGAGAAGGAGAAGAAAGAAAGAGGAACAAAAATCACAAGGTAAATGCATTACCTTGAGCTAGTTTTGCATTGTGTAGTGTAACAGATTTGGGTATTGGAAATGGTGTGTAAAGTATATGGTAATGAGTAATAAGTATGTTGTAGTATAACGAGGAAAAGTAATGTAACAGTTTTGAAGGTTTTAAAAGATGTTTAAAAGCTTGGTAAAACATTAGGAAGTAAATGGGTATGTGCAAGAAATTTATTATGTTGTATAGTGTTGAATTGATATGGAAGTTTGGAATGAATGTGTGAGCTGAGAATGTATGTGGGAAATGTTAAAAATATAGGGGAACCTCTGCCCAAATTTGTATGGAAATTGGAGGACTTAGATGTGGAAGAAGAAGGGATAACCTAAGTGGTGACTAGGTGTATTTGGAGAGTTAAGTGAGTAGTTTAGTACCTTGAAAACAGATTTGAAGAGGGTCTAGGTAATGAGCAGAACTAGAGTGGCAGAGTAATGGATTTAGAATGCTAGGAGAAGCATTGGTAGAGGGAGTATTGAATGGTAAAGGTTTAAGGAAAAATATGTAGCATTGTGGAAGAAGAAAAATGTAACAGTGGAGAAAAAACTGACAGTGGAGTGTGTTTTGTAACAGATTTGGATAGAGGTGGGTTAGGCTAGTTTAAAGTGCTTAACCAATGCTAAAATATGCTAGATTATATGTAGGAATATTGGGGAAGAGATTGGTAAAAGATTTAAGTTGAAACAAAGCTTTAAAACTGGAAATTTGCAACAGGCTGGATTGGTCCTGGTTTGCAAACAAGTACACAAACCAGGACCACCTCTTAAACTAGGCAGAATGCTTTCTCGCTGGAATGGTCCTGGTTTGCAAACAAGTACGCAATCCAGGACCACCTCAAAAACTTGACAGAAAGTATCGCTGAAGAATGGTCCGGGTTTGCAAACAAGTACACAAACCCGAACCACCTCAAAAATACGACAGGAAGTTTTCTAAAGTGATGGTCCGGGTTTGTAAACTGGTACACAAACCTGGACCACCATAAAAACTTGACAGAATGTTCCCAAAGTGTTGGTCCGGGTTTACAAACTAGGACACAAACCCGGACCAACACAAAAATGCTACAGAAAGTGTAAAAATGGAATTTTAAGATGGGGAATTGAGGGTAATGATAGTATAAGGTAATTAGTACTTAATTAATGATGTTTAAAGGTCATTAAGGGTATGAACAAGTTTAAAAGTAATCAAGAGTAAGTAAACAATGTGTAAGTGTAAGAATTGTAAAGACATAGTAACTATAAGTCGGGAAATATAAAAGATGAAATGAGTTAAGTTAATTATAGTTAATTAACCGCTCGATCCCATGTATGTGATAGGATTTGATTAGTTGAACACCAAAGTGGAGTCGGTGAGTCCAAATCAACGGTGCAAGGTATGATTTTCTTCATGCTCTGTATCCTAACCTGGTTACCCCGATTTGTGTATATTTGATCACTTAAATAAGATAAATGCATGAATCGGACTATATTGCACTTACTTGTGCTTGTTTATATTGTTCTTGGTATATTTCTCTTGAACAACCGTTTGTATAATTCATGAAATGTATGAATGATAATAAGTGTGTATGTACTTCGTAGTGTATTTGTATATTGTATTGTACTTGTGAGAATGTGTATATGGGAGTAATGTATTTATTGTGTGGCTTGAATGTGATTGACTTCTACTAATTCTGAACCACCTAACTCCTAACGTAAGTATTGAGTAAATTGGAATGAGTAGAAGTCCGATATAGTTTCGGCCACGCGTGAGGATGAGGAGACACAAGAGGTTGGATCCGATTCTTGGTTCTTTAACTGGTCCACGGCCCAAACCCCTTAAATGGGTAGCATCCTGGATTGGTGAACAAGTAAGCCCGGTGGTGGGACGGTGTAGTCCCTGCCCGGAGGTCCCGACGACTTAACTTGAGTTAGTAGTAAGTAAAGTAAGTATTGTATGAGTAATGGTCTTGGCTAGTGTAAGTCATTGACCCCGAGTAAAAGATAATCTCCACCCGATTAACACGGGTGGACCAATGAAGCTAACAAGTACGGGTGTGTTGAGTATGTATGGTGTATGTATTGCGTATGTGTATTTCAGAAGAAGGTAAGTATGTATTGGATGGCTTGTATTGTATTCCTTGTATGTAATGAAGTGTGTGAATGTATTCCTTGTGTAAAGTATTGTAGTATTGTGTATAAGAGCATGTATGCATGTATGTTTGAATTAAATGAATTGCATGTATTCGACCAAGTGGTCGGCGTACCCTCGCTAGTACGCGGGGTATGCGGAAGTCATATTCAGCGTATGCTGACCCCCTAGGGGGAACTTTTTTAGTGTGCAGGTACCCGAAGCAGATATGGTCAAGGTAAGAGACTGGTGGCTACACTTGAATAGTTAGAAGTATAATGTAGAAGCGTACTAAGTGGCACACCCCTTGTACTTAGAAAGTAAGTAGTTTGTGAGGAATGGGTAGTGGTTAGACTCTTAATGAGTATCTATGAAATTGAAAGAGGTGTTGTATTTGTATAAGGATCTTAGTAAACTCGGTGTATTATATTGTATTGAACTTATGGAGTATTGTAATGAATGGGCTTTTTAGTATTTGATTTGGTAATTGGAGTATGTATTGTAAGTGTGTAGTACTCAGATATTCGGTCCATCAGACCGATGCTGTATGTAGTAGTAGTAGTAGTAGTAGTAGCCTTGTTAGTCACGTGGGTGGCTAATGGCATTGTATCACCCACCGTTGAGTATGTAAGTATCCGCTGCGTGAGTCTGGATTGTATAAGGAGATTGGACGGTAATGACAGTATTAGCGGTAGGGGTGTTACACTTGAGGGTTATACCTTAGTGGAGCTATTCCTTGTTAGACGACACATACCCTTTTAATCGGGTTATACTTAATTACCTCCTTTATTAACACCGGGTTGATTTCGGAAATCAACGTACACAAACATATCAGCACCCATCACATAAAACATATACACAATGTAACACCGTTCTTCTTAGAGAACGTAACTTTTCTTAAGGTGTGTCGGATAAAATATAGGTCCGAACACACCATACACATTTTTTTACTTAGATGTGTCGGCCTTAATATAGCCCCGAACACACCATACGCATACCCCCTAGCCCCGAATAATAATCAAGGTAGGAAAATCTCTTATTAGACTTGTGGGTGATTGTAATCCAAGTAGGAAAACAACCAAAACAGAGATGAAGTTAATTCAACTATTGTAACACCCCCCTCCATAATCACGATATAATCCCTCACGTAGCAATAATTAAAACGTCTCGCAGCGGAAAATAAACAACAATTACAAACTCACTCGGGTGTCACCGGCCATTACTCGCCCATGCGAGCAACGTAGCCAAACTACATCCAACTTCCAAATAAACAAACTGCTAACCGCAGTGATAACGAGAAACTCCTATACATCATACTAAATCCATAAATCATAAACATCGACAAGTGAGCGTCTACCCAAACCTGAATATACACAACCTCACCATATTACAATTCACCATCCTCAGTGCTACACAACATCTCCATGTGTAGTAGCCAAAGCAAAACTCCAATTACTCTGTACCAGCTCTTCAGCTCCGACAATGATCAACAACCTGTAATGGTGTAGTATCAGCGATAGACGCTGAGTATGCCGGGCCTGGACCCTAATGGTCACTTGTCATTTTAACCATCTTATTATTAGGTCGGTTTCATGCTTTACCATTTTACAGTTATAACAATACTGTAACAAACCTGTATAATACACATATTCATCCATCCAAATACTCATAGACATTCAACCATCCATCCAATCCACAATCATTTAATAACACAATCCACAATAATATATCGAACGTATCGAACAATAACAATATAATGTACAATGTACATTCGCCGTAGCGTACAGTGTTCATATTTAATTTACCTTAGCCTTGTAGGCTCCATCCAACCATCAACACACAATAGAATAACCACAATATAACCAATGAACAACAAAGAGAAACAACGAGAATAATAAACAAGTATCAAGTCTCGTCCATGGTATTGTTCGCCACTGTATAAGTCTCAATTGTTTTAGTTGTTCAGTTATACCTAGTGACAATGTCTCGTTAAAACGACATGTCTCTAGTTACACCCACGGCAGTAGCCACTCCAACGGTAGAGTCTCCGACCAACGAGCCATTCTAGCTCACGGGAAATTTCTTGATACTTACGGACCCGTACGCGGACATCGTGGTATCGTTTTTGTGATCACAGCACGCACCAAGAGCCACATCCTCTTGGCTTTACTTCCATTCCATTAATTAATTAATTAATTATACCATCGCATCACATTACCAATTTTCTAACACAGCAGACTAAGGTCATTAGTCCAATCCGGAGTCTGTAAACTCGGGATCCAGTGCTAGATACAAGAGCGGCGTATAGAAAGGCCAATGTCCCGTATAAAAGTCTCAGATAATATGTATATGTTTATTATCATAGTGCTACAACGTTTTACTTATGTTCCTTATATTTCATATAAGATCGCACCATAGCCGCTAGTTCGTTTTATATATATAGGTTCGATATATGAACCAATACTGTTAACTCAAACAATAGTAAATAATAAGCAGATAATATACAATTCATGCATATTATTAACACATTCAGACAAACAATCTTATCACAATCACACGAAGTCTGAATTGAGGTAAGTCCTCGGAGACAATCAGAGACTCATAACAACATACAAGTTATATCAACCAAATCCGAGCCCAAGGAGCAACCTTAGGACAACTCGGATCAAACCCCTTTACATACCGTTCACCCTGATTGTATTACGGTGGAGTATGAATCAGCAAGATCCTATGCTCCGTGTAGTCCGCTAGCTCGTCGAGCGTCTTGTCAGAAGTACAATCTAAACGGTAATAAACTATAAGTCAGTCTCCATGACTAACTACATCCGGTATTTCCGAATAATAAGTAACCCCGACAGTTCACCCTGTTTTTCTACAGTTGTTCGTTACGGGTTTCTCTAAAAACGTCGTTTTGTTACTTAAACCGCATACGTCATAACATTTCAACTGTTAAGTTTAATTCGTTGTATTTCTTTTTAATCTTGTCCACCATCTAGCTTAGGTACATATCCTATAGTTGCATGTATTCATGCATGATTGTAGTACATTATTATTTTTTTGTATTGTATCCAAAACTCATAACTTATAGTTCATAACTATATATATTTTTTTAAAAATAACCACCACCATTAAATCATATGGTTTCCAACCAATATCTATATCCATCTTATATACATTATCCTTGTGTATGTATATATTTACCACGTAGGTAATTCCCATGAGTTTAATAAACTCTTATATCATATGTTACATTTTATCATCTTATGTTAGATGATTATTCCCATTAGTTGTATTGTATTTACAACTTATATTAATTGTTATCCTAATATTATGTAACATTTTATGTTGTACATTTACAACTCCTAAGGTTTATTCCATAAATACCTTAGTTTATAAATCCCATTCATTTATAGTTTGTCACATTATTTTATGTGAGTACCCTTCCTTATATTAATTCCATCTAACCCATATAATTGTTATAACATTTATAACATTATAGACCTTAGTCTAAAATTCATTTTCCAACTCTTATTAACTCGGTATAGCCCTTAACTTTATTTAAATTCCGTTTGACCACATAACATCATGTAATGTTATACCATATTCTAATATCATTTGACATGATATTCTTATTTCCTTTAATTAATAACCTATGGTTTTTATACCAAACTATTTATTATTGCCGCATGGGCACCATATCAAAACCATATTCTTTTTCATAAATCATAGTTTCCTTTATTTACAAAATCACCCCTTAATATATACCATGTTATATATTCCATTTAATATAACATTTCTAACTTATAAAAAGGGTATAACCTATGGTTATTTTTTTGTAAATTCCGAACAGCCCTTGTGCTATTCTATAATTGCCATTTGGCCCTATTTATAACATATAGTTTACCATATCATTAAACTATATTTTATTTTATACACATAACTTATTAAATTCTCTTAATAATTCTAAAAATCACCAATTCCACCAAAGGGTTATAAGTATCCTTATTAACCCATATACTTTCGATATTTACCATTCCACACATCTATTTTTCTCCAAAGTGTCATAATGACATAATAACTATATATTATACATATATAGTTCATTTTAATTCCAAAATCCATCAAATAAATCCTAAAAATTCCTAATAGCCCATGGGTGTTTAAAATACCATTTTACACCCTTTATTTTCGGTAATAACATATTTACCACATATGTTATGAAACTATTACCTTAAGATACTTATCTTATTATAACACCTTAAATAAGTTATCTAACTTATTTATTTTGGTCAAAACCTAGCATATGGTCAAGGTTGACCTCCTTAATATTTCCTTGACTATTAATTTCCTTTATTCACGGTTTGTACCCATACTTTTCAAAAATTACCATTTAACCCCAAACTTCATAAAATCTTATAAACTTTATTTTAACTCCTTTTTACTTCTAATTTTCGGCCTTATCATTCTAAAGCCCCCAAATTTAATTTAATTACACCATAACCCCTCATTCTTTTCGGTAATTATCTTTCACCCACTTAAACTTACTTAAAAGCTTGTAAATGCATAAATAAAATGGCCTAAAATACATGGCCTTATTACAAACATTGTCTTGCAAAATAATTACACATAAATGTCCCAAAAACATATAGATTTCGGCCTCACCACACCCTTTTATTTATTTACCAAACTTCCACATAATGTCTTAAATTTGACAATTATGCTTGTTTAATTAGTTATAAAATTTATTAAACCATTCCTTAAACATTTTAAGGTCAAACAAGACCTTATTTTTCTTCTTCACTCACGGCAATAATATTAGAGATAGCTTAGAACATTTTATCTTAGCAAAGTTAATGTTTAAGTGATTTATACCTTGATTTAGCTTAGGTAAATCCTTGTTTGGATTCGCCACCTTAAGGAGAATTTCTCCAAAGCTTCTCTTACATGTTTTCAAACAGAATACAAGGCCTAGTTAGTCTGCAAGCAAGATCTAACCATAAGAAGTAATTTAAGTCATGAAAATCATGGATTTTTACCTTAGATCTTCAAGCTTGACATAGATCTACTTCGGCCCTATTTTTCCAGAAGAGAAAGAGTATCAAAACACTCTCAAGAACAAGGTATAAAACCGTGGGTGAATTAGCTTGGAAGATAGCTAAGTTTTACCTTGTTTAAGATGCCAAAAATGGTGTTTTGGCTTGGATCTAGCTACTCTCTTGTAGATCTTGGTATACCAACTGAATATACATAAAAGGAGAAGAAAATAAGGCTAGGAACAAAGTTTCACAGCCGAATTTGAAGGGAATCAAAAGATATGAGCTTAAAGTTCACATTTTGTACCTTAAGAACAAGTTTGAGTTTCTCAACCTTCTTCCCTTGTTATGGCCGAGATTCTTCCTTCATTTAACTTCCAAAACAACCTAGATTCATGCATGGAAGTGGTTGGAGCTTAGATCAATCGAAAAAGGAATGAAAGATGAAGAAAATGGGCATTTTCATGCCTTAGGAGCTTACCTAGAGCTTGAGCTCTCTCCAATGGAGCTTGGAGACTTACCTACGGTGGAAGAGGAGCCAAAGAGAGAGTTTGTCCAGGAGTCCCACGTTTGGAATGGGACTAATGAGAAAGAATGACCTAATTTGCTTAAAACACATTTTTTTTGCATTTTTTATGACTTTAATGAATTGATGACTCATCATGTCTGATTGGGGTTGAATAATTGGATCTAATTCAGTGGAGACACACAAGAGGACAGCCGGCCATGATAAGAGGGAGTGGGTGAATTATTTGATTCCAATTTGAATGAATAATGGACTAATATGTTACTTTAATTCATAAGTGAAGGATGACTCATCACTCTTGTCTTGCTAGCTTGCTTGGAGCACCGAAATACAAGGAAAAGAGGAGCAAATGGAGGCTCCAAATCGGCTGGCTCACATGGGTAAGGTAAGTGGAGCCCACCTTTTTTGTTTTATAAGGTAAAGTATGTCTTTTTTTGTTATTTTATGCAAAAGTAAAGGACTATATTTAATTGTCACATGGGACTTGTCTCTTGGTCTGTTAAGAGACTTAATTATCTGATTTTATGTAGTCCATTTCGTGGTCAATGGTCAACATTGACCAACTTAGTCAATGTTGACCCAAACGGGCCCCACTTTAGGGTTTATTAATATTTAATATTAAATTTGTAAAAATTTGTAAATTCTTGGAATTAAATTCCTAATATCATATAATATGATATTTTATTATATTTAAAGGTATTTACAACCTTTTAGCCCATTTAAAACCAATTTAGAAGGCGATTACACAAAAATGCTTTAAGGAGTTTTAGTGCACATTTTGTGTCGCCTGGTGTTTCTGAGCTCTGTTTTCTTTGACAACAGTTTTTTTTGTGTCCTTACATGATATTTGATCATGGTGTCCAATTTTTTTATCATTTAGAGGTCATTAGATTTTTAAGGTTTCTTAGAGCACCTTTTTGCTCTATTTGACCTTGAAGCATGAAAGTGCTTGTTCTTTGTGTTGGAGTGTTGTCCAACAATTATAATATGTTTAATATTATGTTAGTAAACTTAGGACAAATTTTTAGGTCCTAAGAAGTTCATTTGGGTATTTATTTACCCTTAACAGTCAAAGGGTGCAACATCTTGTTTTGTGTTGACCACTGTTGTTCTCAGTTGACTTTTAAGGCATGTTTAGGCCTTAATTAATGTGATTAAATATTTAATCCATGTTTAATAAGTTTGGGGTATTTCAATCTACCCCCCTTAAAAAGACTTCGTCCCGAAGTCTCTTAATCAAATAGGTAAGTATATAAATGTATAACTACCACCTTATTCCTATAATGTATATCTATGCGATATATCATTTACACACATCGTATTGTGCTTATACAGCACATAGCCATCACGTTGTGGCGTTAGTTCAATCACATATGGATATAGGTGATCCACCAGCACCATTATTTCCTATCAGTTCTACCAACCCTGACAACCTTCCTGAGGTGTCCATAACATACCATCGTTCCACATTCCATATCTAATGATTCAGTTCGTATCTAGGCGATACCATATGTAATCATTCTATAAAGCAATATGAATACATATCACAAATAGCATAAGAAAAGTGTTACACACCTGGTGTAAACACAACATTCAAACAAGTATCTCGTGAGATACATACATACCAGTGCACATCACGCATCAAATAAACCAAACAACGCACGCCCCGCGTACCAAACATAACCAACAAAATCAATTCACTGTATGCCATGCATACGAAACAATTCACTGTATGCCATGCATACTAACAAACAAACCTTGTATGCCCCGCACACCACCAATTTTTTGTATGCAATGCATACGAAACAAACAAAACTTAGTGCACACAAGTGCACATCCAAGAGGCTCTACCCCCTTAAAAAGGGTTACGCCCCCGTACCCCACAAGTATACAATAGCCGCTCAACAAGGAGCGCTGGATACTTGGCTCTCAAAGAGTTCTCCAACTCGTGGATTATCCTCATATCAGAGAGACGGTATGACTCTAGCCTTCAGGGCTCCACAATGCATAAAGGGTGAGGCACTGATCTATTTGTGCTCTCTCCCAAGTTTATTCTTATGGGCCCACTCGCTCCGTATGGGGTGCAGACCCATGAACATAGGCTCAATTTTCCTCTTTTTTTTTATTGCTGTGAATCCACTCGTTTGGATCACTAGTATATATGCGTGTGTCTTCTCTCACTGACATTCAGTTTGAGATGTAATATGACATTGGCTACTGTTAGTACTTAGTGCTCTTTGCACTTGTCTTGGTAATACTAAGACGTACCAGCCTATATGTCCACAAAGATGATGTTTGTCATCCATGTCCCCTGGTAGGTTTGTTCCAGAGTAACACACTATGTAGTTATTATTTTTTTTATACACACTCGTGTTGATATCTACTTTATCTTTCTGCATTCCCACTAGATTAATAACTGCACGAGTGCAATACCAAAACACTCAGTCATACAGAGTGCAAAGGCGTAAACTCTCAGCAGCTAATATCCATGAGTCAAACAGATAAGATGTTGCGAATTATCCTGTGAGTGGTACATTCCGAATCCACTGTTTCTTGAGCAAGGTTTCTGCTATCATATAGCTTTATCTTTTCTCCTTGCGTAGTCACGCGTTTATATCCATATCATCTGGTAGATTTCCTCTGGATTACAAAAATTTACTTGATCCTTATGAGGATTCTACATATTATTCGTCCATAATGGGTTTTCCTATTTTTTTTTTGGTTCATGCTTGAACTGTTTCCCCCTGTCTTCACTGTATACTGTCTACTGTTTTTTTGTTGAAGGTTCTTGATTTCTTTAGCTCGTTGGTTTAACTGCGGCTCTTCTCGTCCATCTTCGAGGTAATCCGTCTTACTGTCCGTAGTATGGAGTTGACTACTTCTCGTGTTCCTAACACTACTTGTCTACTTGCATGGGGTACCATACTGATACATTACTACTTACCCGACTAACTCATAAATAAGTCTGTCAGGCCCACATGCTCCTAACGGAGTGCGGTCGTCCCATGTCTCGTTTAGTAAACTGGTAATGTCTGTCACACGGTTGTTGTGAAGTATTCTGTTGTCAATCTCCCTCTGATGGATATCCCTTTTTTTTCCTCCTTCTTCTTCCTTCTTTTTTTTTGTCTTCTTTTTGCTTGCTTTTTTTTTGTGTAATAGTTCATGTTATCAGTTATCGTGTAATAAGTGCTATTGCCTTAGTGGCATCCGTGGTAATTTGTGCCATAGACTGGTATTATTCAACTCGGTGTAAGTAAAATCCGTGCTATATTAGCAAACTTGTTTCTCCTTTTTTTTTTTGATCTCATTGAGTACACACACATTTTCCTTTTTCTCCCTGTTTTTTTTTTCTGATCATATCTCATCCATAATTCATATTCGTCCCCTCATCCATGTAATTGGATGCATTGTAGATTGCATAATAGCTTGAGCAACTAGGCTCTTCACTCCCCAACCATCCTCACTGACGGTGGTGCATCCACAAAGGGTATGCTTGTCCATAAGGACTCACATTCATCACTAGTAGTGACTAGCATCAAATGCGGGTATACACTGATGGTATTTGGCTAATAAGTCCTACTGAAAATTCCCAACAATTTAAACTGGTGTGGTTTACAGTCATAGTGGTTGTATGGTTTCCCCAGTTGCAGTGGTTGGACTAACGGTCCTTCCATAGTTGCATAAGTTTCTAATCTCAGGGTTTGTATGAAAAAGTTTGAAAGAAAACATTTTTTTATACATATAATAAAAGACTAAAAAGTAGTAGTTGTTGCAGTTGCATTTGCAGTTGCTGTTGTTGTTGCTGTCGCTGCACTTGCTGTAGCAAGTGCGCAAGGCAGATGGAAATTTCAGTGGTTTTTCTTGTCATAGCGCTTGCAGTAGCAAGTGCGCCATGCAGGTGGTAATTCTGGTTCAACCGTTACCGGTCTCATTGACTCTGCGTCGTCGAGTATGGCTACATGTTAATGTAAGCTTAACATCCTGTTCTCATATAATATAATTCGTCCAGGTTTCAAAGTTACTCGCATCAAGTTCCCAAATCTGGTCTCTAAAGTCATACACAGAAAGGCGAGTGGTCAATGACTCACTCCCACATACTTATAACATAGTTCCTTCTAACATCCAAACAAGTACACCACATAGTAAGTAAACAAAGTCTTCCACCAGCGGTCTCATGGAGTTAGGGTATTCATGCCCTATCTACTCCCTTGCCTTTATAGGCTCCAGCATCAGTAGATGTCTGGCCATCCTGACCGCCTCGTAGTACTCCAGATCCTCCAGCTGAGGTCTTCTGAGTATTCTTTGGTGGTCGGTAATTACGGCTCTCTGGGTTCATCCAGCATTCAAATTCCCTATGGCCTTTTTGTGGTAGCACCGACCTCGACTTTGCGGCCTTCGCAGTCGACCCCAGGATGGTCTTTCCCACAATGCTTACAGTAAAAGTGGCGCTGGGGCTGTCCGGTGCCTGATGGTAGTATTAAGTTTAAGTTAAAATCTGGCGGTATAAAGGTTAAGGTTACAATTTAATTTAAGAGGTAGGTGTTCTCACCCTTAGGAGGTGCGGATCTCAGAGGCTTAGCATCTATAGCGGGCCGGTCAACCGAAGGACGGGCTCTTTTCCCTTTGTTCCCTGGTGACCCTGCTGCCCTTTCTTTTTAAAGAATTTCCTGTTCAAGATTTCGGGTCAGCATTCTTAAGGTATTTTAATATGATAAATAATCTGAAATGGAATAAGTCCTTACTTTCCCTTCTTTTGGCTTTCGCCTGGAGATGCTCCTCCACCCTCAGACTCTCCCTCAGGGTTCTTCCTTTTCTTGGCCCCGAGAGTCTCTTCCCGAGTCTGGAGCATTAGCTCCGTCCTCGAGGCAGCCTCATAACACTCCTGGAACCTCCTTGGTAAGTTCTCACAAAGTTAATTGGTAATGTAGTAAGTAAAGAATTTTATGGCTTTCATGTTAGCACCTGGATGGTAGTGTAGAGGGTAGCACCCATCGCCATCTGAATGCGAAATAATAGTCCTCCCCGGAACTTCTCGACCTTCACGGTCTCTGAGTAATCCACAGGGAATGAAGTCCAGCTGACCAATGAATCGAGCGTAATACTCATCCACGGTCAGACCTCCTTGGGTCAGTGTCTCGGACTCCAGGCGCTTCTTCTGTTTGAGATGTGCTGGGTAGTACTTCCCTCTCAGCAACTCGACAAAGGCAGCCCACGAAAAGTCGGGCGTAGCCAGGTGATGGTCCTTGACCAACCTCCACCAAGTGCTGGCTGCATCCTTCAGATGGAAAGCAGCAATGGCGACCTTCTTGTCGTCTGGTACCTGTAAAGCTTCAAATGCTTTCTCATGTTCAACAATGTAACGCTCCAACGCTACGGGGTCTGGTTCCCCAGAATATGTAGGTGGTCGGGTCTCTGTAACTGACTTCAGCCAGTTCGTTTCCCTGGGCTGTGGCGGGTGGGCTGGTGCTCCTCCTATCTGAGTACCCAGCTGTGCAAGAACGGCTGCAACCGTCTCAGCAACTCCTGGAATGCCGGGGTCACCGCCTCCACCTCTTCCTGTACCACGCCCTCTAGTCCCACCAGACATCTGTAGTACAGTATGTCACGTAAATACTCGGTAAACTACCGTACACAACCAATAGATATTAAGTTGCCTTAAGGCTAACCTGTCACGCAATTCGCGTTACTAGACACAATATCTTTCTAAGACGAATCGTCTCGTTCCTCCCAAATGTTTCCCATAATTTCCCAAGTCCTAAGCTCACTGTCTTAACCTATTATCTCGTCATCAGAGCGGTACTCCGCTCTGATACCACTTTTGTAACACCCCTCTCCATAATCACGATATAATCCCTCACGTAGCAATAATTAAAACGTCTCGCAGCGGAAAATAAACAACAATTACAAAACTCACTCGGGTGTCACCGGCCATTACTCGCCCATGCGAGCAACGTAGCCAAACTACATCCAACTTCCAAAAAAACAAACTGCTAACCGCAGTGATAACGAGAAACTCCTATACATCATACTAAATCCATAAATCATAAACATCGACAAGTGAGCGTCTACCCAAACCTGAATATACACAACCTCACCATATTACAATTCACCATCCTCAGTGCTACACAACATCTCCATGTGTAGTAGCAAAAGCAAAACTCCAATTACTCTGTACCTGCTCTTCAGCTCCGACAATGATCAACAACCTGTAATGGTGTAGTATCAGCGATAGACGCTGAGTATGGGCCTGGACCCTAATGGTCACTTGTCATTTTAACCATCTTATTATTAGGTCGGTTTCATGCTTTACCATTTTACAGTTATAACAATACTGTAACAAACCTGTATAATACACATATTCATCCATCCAAATACTCATAGACATTCAACCATCCATCCAATCCACAATCATTTAATAACACAATCCACAATAATATATCGAACGTATCGAACAATAACAATATAATGTACAATGTACATTCGCCGTAGCGTACAGTGTTCATATTTAATTTACCTTAGCCTTGTAGGCTCCATCCAACCATCAACACACAATAGAATAACCACAAGTATAACCAATGAACAACAAAGCGAAACAACGAGAATAATAAACAAGTATCAAGTCTCGTCCATGGTATTGTTCGCCACTGTATAAGTCTCAATTGTTTTAGTTGTTCAGTTATACCTAGTGACAATGTCTCGTTAAAACGACATGTCTCTAGTTACCCATATATTATGGCGGGTCACCCACGGCAGTAGCCACTCCAACGGTAGAGTCTCCGACCAACGAGCCATTCTAGCTCACGGGAAATTTTCTTGATACTTACGGACCCGTACGCGGACATCCTGGTATCGTTTTTGTGATCACAGCGCGCACCAAGAGCCACATCCTCTTGGCTTTACTTCCATTCCATTAATTAATTAATTATACCATCGCATCGCATTACCAAATTTTCTAACACAGCAGACTAAGGTCATTAGTCCAATCCGGAGTCTGTAAACTCGGGATCCAGTGCTAGATACAAGAGCGGCGTATAGAAAGGCCAATGCTCCGTATAAAAGTCTCAGATAATATGTATATGTTATTATCATAGTGCTACAACGTTTTACTTACGTTCCTTATATTTCATAAGATAGCACCATAGCCGCTAGTTCGTTTTATATATATAGGTTCATATATACGAACCAATACTGTTAACTCAACAACAGTAAATAATAAGCAGCTATAATATACAATTCATGCATATTAATTAACACATTCAGACAAACAATCTTATCACAGATCACACAGAAGTCTGAACTGAGGAAGTCCTCGGAGACAATCAGAGACTAACAACATACAAGTTATATCAACCAAATCCGAGCCCAAGGAGCAACCTTAGGACAACTCGGATCAAACCCCTTTACATACCGTTCACCCTGATTGTATTACGGTGGAGTATGAATCAGCAAGATCCTATGCTCCGTGTAGTCCGCTAGCTCGTCGAGCGTCTTGTCAGAAGTACAATCTAAACGGTAATAAACTATAAGTCAGTCTCCATGACTAACTACATCCGGTATTTCCGAATAATAAGTAACCCCGACAGTTCACCCCTGTTTTCTACAGTTGTTCGTTACGGGTTTCTCTAAAACAGTCGGTTTTGTTACTTAAACGCGTACGTCATAACATTTCAACTGTTAAGTTTAATTCGTTGTATTTCTTTTTAATCTTGTCCACCATCTAGCTTAGGTACATATCCTATAGTTGCATGTATTCATGCATGATTGTAGTACATTATTATTTTTTTGTATTGTATCCAAAACTCATAACTTATAGTTCATAACTATATATATTTTTTTAAATAACCACCACCATTAAATCATATGGTTTCCAACCAATATCTATATCCACCTTATATACATTATCCTTGTGTATGTATATTTACCACGTAGGTAATTCCCATGAGTTTAATAAACTCTTATATCATATGTTACATTTTATCATCTTATGTTAGATGATTATTCCCATTAGTTGTATTGTATTGTACAACTTATATTAAGATTGTTATCCTAATATTATGTAACATTTTATGTTGTACATTTACAACTCCTAAGGTTTATTCCATAAATACCTTAGTTTATAAATCCCATTCATTTATAGTTTGTCACATTATTTTATGTGAGTACCCTTCCTTATATTAATTCCATCTAACCCATATAATTGTTATAACATTTATAACATTATAGACCTTAGTCTAAAATTCATTTTCCAACTCTTATTAACTCGGTATAGCCCTTAACTTTATTTAAATTCCGTTTGACCACATAACATCATGTAATGTTATACCATATTCTAATATCATTTGACATGATATTCTTATTTCCTTTAATTAATAACCTATGGTTTTTATACCAAACTATTTATTATTGCCGCATGGGCACCATATCAAAACCATATTCTTTTTCATAAATCATAGTTTCCTTTATTTACAAAATCACCCCTTAATTTATACCATGTTATATATTCCATTTAATATAACATTTCTAACTTATAAAAAGGGTATAACCTATGGTTATTTTTTTGTAAATTCCGAACAGCCCTTGTGCTATTCTATAATTGCCATTTGGCCCTATTTATAACATATAGTTTACCATATCATTAAAACTATATTTTATACACATAACTTATTAAATTCTCTTAATAATTCTAAAAATCACCAAATTCCACCAAAGGGTTATAATTATCCTTATTAACCCATATACTTTCGATATTTACCATTCCACCATCTATTTTTCTCCAAAGTGTCATAATGACATAATAACTATATATTATACATATATAGTTCATTTTAATTCCAAAATCCATCAAATAAATTCCTAAAAATTCCTAATAGCCCATGGGTGTTTAAAATACCATTTTACACCCTTTATTTTCGGTAATAACATATTTACCACATATGTTATGAAAATATTACCTTAAGATACTTATCTTATTATAACACCTTAAATAAGTTATCTAACTTATTTATTTTGGTCAAAACCTAGCATATGGTCAAGGTTGACCTCCTTAATATTTCCTTGACTATTAATTTCCTTTATTCACGGTTTGTACCCATACTTTTCAAAAATTACCATTTAACCCCAAAACTTCATAAAATCTTATAAACTTTATTTTAACTCCTTTTTACTTCTAATTTTCGGCCTTATCATTCTAAAGCCCCCAAATTTAATTTAATTACACCATAACCCCTCATTCTTTTCGGTAATTATCTTTCACCACTTAAACTTACTTAAAAGCTTGTAAATGCATAAATAAAATGGCCTAAAATACATGGCCTTATTACAAACATTGTCTTGCAAAATAAATTACACATAAATGTCCCAAAAATACATATAGATTTCGGCCTCACCACACACCTTTTATTTATTTACCAAACTTCCACATAATGTCTTAAATTTGACAATTATGCTTGTTTAATTAGTTATAAAATTTATTAAACCATTCCTTAAACATTTTAAGGTCAAACAAGACCTTATTTTTCTTCTTCACTCACGGCAATAATATTAGAGATAGCTTAGAACATTTTAACTTAGCAAAGTTAATGTTTAAGTGATTTATACCTTGATTTAGCTTAGGTAAATCCTTGTTTGGATTCGCCACCTTAAGGAGAATTTCTCCAAAGCTTCTCTTACATGTTTTCAAACAGAAAACAAGGCCTAGTTAGTCTCCAAGCAAGATCTAACCATAAGAAGTAATTTAAGTCATGAAAATCATGGATTTTTCCCTTAGATCTTCAAGCTTGACATAGATCTACTTCGGCCCTATTTTTCCAGAAGAGAAAGAGTATCAGAACACTCTCAAGAACAAGGTATAAAACCGTGGGTGAATTAGCTTGGAAGATAGCTAAGTTTTACCTTGTTTAAGATGCCAAAAATGGTGTTTTTGGCTTGGATCTAGCTACTCCTTGTAGATCTTGGTATACCAACTGAATCTACATGAAAAGGAGAAGAAAATAAGGCTAGGAACAAAGTTTCACAGCCGAATTTGAAGGGAATCAAAAGATATGAGCTTAAAGCACATTTTTGTACCTTAAGAACAAGTTTGAGTTTCTCAACCTTCTTCCCTTGTTATGGCCGAGATTCTTCCTTAATTTAACTTCCAAAACAACCTAGATTCATGGATGGAAGTGGTTGGAGCTTAGATCAATCGAATAAGGAAAGAAAGATGAAGAAAATGGGCATTTTCATGCCTTAGGAGCTTACCTAGAGCTTGAGCTCTCTCCAATGGAGCTTGGAGACTTACCTACGGTGGAAGAGGAGCCAAAGAGAGAGTTTGGCCAGGATTCCCACGTTTGGAATGGGACTAATGAGAAAGAATGACCTAATTTGCTTAAAACACATTTTTTTTGCATTTTTTATGACTTTAATGAATTGATGACTCATCATGTCTGATTGGGGTTGAATAATTGGAGCTAATTCAGTGGAGACACACAAGAGGACAGCCGGCCATGATAAGAGGGAGTGGGTGAATTATTTGATTCCAATTTGAATGAATAATGGACTAATATGTTACTTTAATTCATAAGTGAAGGATGACTCATCACTCTTGTCTTGCTAGCTTGCTTGGAGCACCGAAATACAAGGGAAAAGAGGAGCAAATGGAGGCTCCAAATCGGCTGGCTCACATGGGTAAGGTAAGTGGAGCCCACCTTTTTTGTTTTATAAGGTAAAGTATGTCTTTTTTTGTTATTTTATGCAAAAGTAAAGGACTATATTTAATTGTCACATGGGACTTGTCTCTTGGTCTGTTAAGAGACTTAATTATCTGATTTTATGTAGTCCATTTCGTGGTCAATGGTCAACATTGACCAACTTAGTCAATGTTGACCCAAACGGGCCCCACTTTAGGGTTTTATTAATTTTTAATATTAAATTTGTAAAAATTCGTAAATTCTTGGAATTAAATTCCTAATATCATATAATATGATATTTTATTATATTAAAGGTATTTATAACCTTTTAGCCCATTTAAAACCAATTTAGAAGGCGATTACACAAAAACGTGCTTTAAGGAGTTTTAGTGCACATTTTGTGTCGCCTGTGTTTCTGAGCTCTGTTTTCTTTGACAACGGTTTTGTTGTGTTCCTTACATGATATTTGATCATGGTGTCCAATTTTTTTATCATTTAGAGGTCATTAGATTTTTAAGGTTTCTTAGAGCACCTTTTTGCTCTATTTGACCTTGAAGCATGAAAGTGCTTTTCTTTGTGTTGGAGTGTTGTCCAACAATTATAATATGTTTAATATTATGTTAGTAAACTTAGGAAAATTTTTAGGTCCTAAGAAGTTCATTTGGGTATTTATTTACCCTTAACAGTCAAAGGGTGCAACATCTTGTTTTGTGTTGACCACTGTTGTTCTCAGTTGACTTTTAAGGCATGTTTAGGCCTTAATTAATGTGATTAAATATTTAATCCATGTTTAATAAGTTTGGGGTATTTCAACTATAGATACCAACTTCCAAACACACGTACACGACCTGGACACCCCGGATTCCTCACCCCCAAATATATATATATATAGTTAGTTAGAAGTTCCTTTATGGAACTTACCACATCACGATACCGTTTGGTGTTACAAACTTGGTTAAACACACAAGGGAGGTAACATCCCATTCGATAAACATTAACAACAACATTCGTTAAATAACAACATGCCAACAAGGGCAACACACATCACACACAACCACAACATACAACTAACGCATGGATAGCTGTAGTTAGAACTTTCACGTAGGTTGGGATGTTAAGTCCGAACACCGATCTCTTATGTGATCCTAGAGTCAGTTAGGTATGGTTTAGCACATGTTCGAAGTTAAACGGTATCGGAACTAAAATACGCCACATATATGAATTACTGTAAACTCGTTACATGCTTTTATCTTACAAGGTGGAAAACACTCAGAAAAACACATTGGCATACAAGCCGGTGTAACCCGGTAGGACACAGGTTGTAAGAAAACCATACCTTACACCATGGGTTACTCTACCGTGTTCCCGAGGATTTACTCCAACGCGTCACCTCTCGCTCCCGGGGTACTTTCCAAACAACTGGTATTATTATTCAAATGTTTTATTAACAACAAAATCTTATAGTATGTAAACTTCTATTTCTCCCGTACTTAACCCCCTTGTCCCGTTATCCTAACCTATTTATGTGATCTTAAGTTCACAATTTACACCTTCCCTCTCACACTTGTTTATACTTCCAATGGCCTTTAAAAGTCACCAAACAAGGCCTAATCATCATTTAAAACCATTATCATTCACTTCCCCATCATAACAACACTTTAAAACACATTCTGGACAATTTTTAGATTGGTCCGGGTTTGTGTCCAGGGTTACAAACCTGGACCAATCCCGGAAATTACATTCTGTGTACAAATTGCCTTGGTCCGGGTATGTGTACTTGGATACAAACCCGGACCACATGTTAAAATGGGTTTCTGGGACGTTTTTGATGTGGTCCGGGTTTGTGTACTTGTTTACAAACCCGGACCATGTCTGTAGGTGTTTAAATTGACAGTTTTTGACCTCTTTTCAACCCCTAATTCACCTCCAATCATTTCCTAAGCTTTCCACACCTTTTCTACATGTTTAAACACACTAAAACACTCCTTAAATACTCCTAAAACGTTGGTCCAATTCACCACCCAATTCTTGTTCAAATCCACACAATTTTCTATTCCCTCTGTTGTATTATGCACAGCAGTGCATTTAAACTTCTTCAGATGTTTCACAACCTTCCACCAACCTTACCAAATCACTTACACACCACACCAATACATTCTTAGACCAACACACCTCAAAAACCCAAGTTCACTCCTTGTTTCACAAGTTATAAACACTAACTCTCTTCTAGCATTCCTAAGCTTCTCATATGTAAATTGCTACAGATTTTTACCCTTCTCTTTCTAGTTTCCCAAATACCAATTCAAAGCTACCACTACACTCTACTCAACACTACAAACACCTAGGTTCTCCAATTCATTAAGTCATCTTAAAACACTTATTTTTCTACCAAAATTTCGCCATAACCTCCCCATAGACTTAACATATCACAATCCATCAATCCTCACCCATTTTCACTTAAAACCATCCTAAACTAGCCACACCCATGTAAGGGTCCTACCAGCACATAATATATCCTCACAACTTCATTAAACAACAATATGAGCACAAGCCTCAAATCATTTGGCTCCAAGGCCCTCAATTCACAATCAAATTCACAAGTTTTTCCTAAACACAACCAACACGTTATTTCTCATAACTTTGGGTTTATTATTCAATTTATCCCATCCCAAATTCTTAAACACGTATAATTAGCATTAAGGGGGGTTTTCTTACCTTAAATTCTCATGAGTCTTCTTTTGCTCCCTTCCTTCTCCTCTCTCCATTTCGGTCAAATTGGGCAATGGGGTTACCAAACCCCAACCCAATATCCAAGAACACAAAAAATCTTAATCAATAACACTTCTAAACCCTTTGAAATATTCTAATTCAATTAAAAAGGCTTAGTGCACAAAAGCTAGGGTTTACCTTTGAAATTTTAGGAGGGGTTTTCACCCTTGAATCAAGATGAGGGTTCCACCACCATTGGATTGTTAACCAATGCTCCAAAACATGAAGAAAATGGGGTATCAAAGAGGGGCAAAATCTTTCAAGAAAGGAGAGTGAAGAAAAGTGAGTTTTTCTTGAATATTTTTACCTTAGGAGAGAGAGGAGGCTCCAAGCTACACATTGATGCCATTTTCTCTTCAAATGGGGAAAACCCATGGAGATGAAGTTCTCCATTTTGGAATTTTGAAAAGAGAGAATGATAGAGGATGATGAGAGGAAGAAGAATATGTGATTATTTTGTGATTGGAGCTTGTATGTAGCTAGAGCATGGAGAGATAGAGGGAGTAGCCATGGGAGGAGCTCAAAATCGTTCAACCCCGAGAGGGGAGGAAGAAATCGGCTGGGAGGAAGAAAAGAGAGGAAATAGAAAAGGAAGAAAGGAAATGAGAGGAGAGAGAAGAGTACTCACCTTTTTACTTTTTCACTTTTTCCCTTTTCTTTCTTCTTTTCTTTCTTGTTTTCTTTCTTTCTTCACATATTAAGGGTCAAATGGAGAGGGATGGTCAACAATAAAACGGCCCCCTTATAACATGTGATCTGTAGCATTTTTCGTCTTTTACAGAAAACGCTCGTTAATTTACCCGGTTTTAGCACTATTCACTAACAGGCCAGTTTTCCGGAATTTTCTCATTTATTTTATTTTAATGGTTATTAAGCTTCCATTAATGTTTATTTTTAGTTATTTAATGAACTATAACTTTTACGGGTTCGTTTGACCACTTAAAGACACGTTTTCGGGTATTCTCAAAAAACGTGCGCTAAAGCTTTATTAGCGTTTTAATACATTATTTGGATCTGTTTTCTTCGGGAATTGTTCCCATATATTTTTTAGGCCTTATTAAGCCTTTAAACGCCATTTAATACTCTTGTCGTTGTCGTATTCCTCTTAGGGTCACTTAACACTCAATTTAGTGTTTTTCGCTTTTTAAGTGTTTTTCTTGTTTCTTTTGGATTTATTCTTTTTACCATAATTCTTAAGGACTTAATTAGCCTTGGAAAATCATAATTACATAATTAATTAACTTATTAAGGGTTTGGGGTATTTCAACAGAGAGAAGATATAGACATACATGCTCCTCCTTCTCAAGATGACCCTCTCAATCAAGCGCTCGGGATGAAGGATCACCCGGGGAATGTTAAAGGATATGGGGGATAAGTGCGCCAGAAGCACGTATTCCCACCATCAGCTAAGAAGGGTCAGGTGAATAAATCTGATATCAAGGTGATGCTTGAGCGTAAGCTAGCTACTGAGCGCCAAAGTAATGCAGAAAAATTGGCTGCTGAGTTTCAAGCTAACGAGGAGAGATTGGCTGTTGAGCGCCAAGCTTACAAGGAGAGGCTGCAGCAAGAGTTGGATGTGATCGCACATGCGACTACTCAGTGGCATGATCCTCCTCTACCGTCTTCCCCGTCCAGTTGTGCTCTAGCCGTTGACCCGTATCCGTTTTCCAACATTCAAGTTAGCTTTGTTTTTAGTATTTTTCTCCTAAAATAAAATTTTAAATTGTATTAGATTGGGCGCACTTATTTACTTCGCGCAATATCTATGTTTATTAAAGGAGCAAAAAGAATACCGTCTCCAAGTACCATTTGATGGGCACCCTGTAGATGTGGCCTACAGGAAAGTATTGCCATGAGGTCCACATTCGCTCATCGATTTCTAACGTCTTCCCATATTCTACACACGTGTAACCTTGGACTTGACCATTGAATGATTTGAGAATATATACCTTCCGATGGCGTTTAACAAGTGCACGCTGGTTGAAGCGAAGGGAGACATATTGCCCTGGCCAACATATTATATTGTTGTCACTGATGAAATAAGACTGTTTAACAACCATATAGTGTCTAATATAATCCATTATATAGCATTAGTTTTGTATAATTATTTGACATATGTTTAAATGTACTAGGATAGATCCCTAAGATTTCTCCCTGTATAGCCCATAATTAATTAAGAGATCAACCAGCCGGCGACGCCTGTCCGCTGTATGTGGGTATGTTGTAGATAAATGTTTAATGTTACTATAATAATTAATTTATAATTACCTTTACCTTCTTATATATTATTGTTTGTGTGCGAAGGGTGAGAATCTAGTGACCCGGGGCGCGAAAGGTAAGAATTCAGTGACCTGGGGTCAAGCCAGAACTTCTGGGGCGCCAATAAGTAGGTTCACACTGCCAAATAAGTGTGCTAGAGCCTTAGGGCATCATTAGGTCAATATTATGACATTGCAAAGGGATCTCAAATGCATCAACTTCATGCTGACGCTTCCAAAGTTGTTGTTTCACTACGAAGAAGATATGACCACGACGATCACCTCAGGGGATGTCAGAGAGATGCTGTGTGGAGATTTCCTGAACATTAACATCATTTAAGCTTATTAACGTAAGTGTTCTTTCCGTATATTTTAAAATCTTATAGAATAAGCACCTATGAAGTCGCATTAGCTACACTTTTATAGTACATGTGATATAATAGATGTTTACTTCTAAGATGTCATGAGAAGAATGTCACCACCATTTCTGGGGTGTGCTCGGAACGTTTATCTTTTGACTCAGTCACTAAGGTCCTTAGGATGTTTTGTAGATACATGAAGCATTGCTTCAATGTTGCTGAGCAACAAAATAAATTATTTTTGCTAATGTCGTATCACCAAACGTGTGTTCTGATGTAAACTTACATACTAATTGGCTAACTTTTGTTCCTTCATTCCTCATTTGATTTTGTATTTGAAATTATAGAAACAGACCACTGGGCTTTGTTTATCTTTTGTACCACCACTTCTTCTCTGCTCATTCTAGATCCATTGGGCCAGTGGAACGAATTCAACACTGAAGACTTAATCAAAAGGTGAATTTATATTACTACTTAATTATTTGTAGGTTTTTTGAACCAACATTAATTTACTCTTTCATTGTGCTTAACGCTTTTGTTAATATGTGACAGTGCTTATAAACAAACCCCTCAGGGAGAGTTTGCTAAAATATCAAATACATTAAGGTTCGGGTAATTCATTTATTTCATTTGTGCTGCTTATCGTTTTACAATTGTTTTACACTTGTGAATTTTGTTGATTTAGTGCCCTAAGCAACCAGATTCCAGGAGTTGCGTGTACTACGTCATGCAGTACATGTACGAGTTCTGCGGGTACTTCCCAACATTTGGAAACTCTGAAGAGAAGGTAATACGATAGACGGTGATGTCTTTGTGTAGATTTGTGGTGTTTTATCTTAATTTTATTATGCGCTCCATTCCTTTTTTTGTTCCAATTATTGAGCACTTTGGAAAATTCATGACTTATGGGCCAAAAGACTTGTTTCATGCCTGAGAGAGCATGACGGCCTTTTTTTTAGAATGGAGTGGTAGGCTAGCTATCTTTTTTGTATATATTGTAGTGGTATAAAACTGAAATGACATGTGTAACAGATTTATGAATTGCTAGTTGCTGTACAATTATGTAAATTAAGATTGTAACAAATCTATTTGCAAAATGTCTGCTGTAATGAAAGCTGCAATACATTTGTTTGAGCTTTAACAGATCCTGTTACCTGTTGCAATTGTGCACAGAGAATGTGTTTTGTTGCTATTTTGTACAGGTGTGTTGCAATTGTACAGTTTGTGTATATCTGTTGCAATTGTGCAGTTTCTGCACAGATTCCTAGTGATTTAATAAAAAACATAAAAAATTGAAAAAAAAACTCTATTACGGTTCTAGGGAAACCGTCATGTAAACCCTTTACCGCAAGTGTTATACCCAAAATTTCAACCCCCCCGGAAGAGAGTCTCTACTAATAGGCTAGTAGCGAGGGTTCCCAGTTCGATCGGCACATTTCAGAGTACTAGGGACAGCTTAGTCATCTCCAGGGGCATTTTCATAATTTTTCAAGGCTCCTAAGCCCCCTATAAGCTTTCTCTCTCCTCCAAATAAGGGTCAAATCAATTCAAAATGCTTTGAAAGTTTAACCCATGATAGAGGATGACATCTGAAGCATAATGGCGTTGGAATTTTGATTTTTCGAATTTCCAATAATTTTCTAGCAATTTCTGATTGAATCTGACGAGAAATTGAATTTAAAAATATTCCAATATCCAAAAAATTCGATTCCACTTTAGAAAAATCAGAAATATCATCCTTTACCCATGTGTGAAATTTCATAATCAAATTCCTTTTGGAAGCCCTTGAGCTAAAACGTCGGTAAATCTCGGTTTTTACCGGATTTTTCTATCTTTAAGGAAGCCTATATAAAGAACCTTATCCCATGATCAAATTAGAACCTCAAGAACCCTAGACTCTCAAAGAAGGCAGTCGTCTCTTGCTCTTCACGTTTTGAACCCCAGAGCCACAATCAAACACTAAAATCTCACCAAACAAGGCCTAATCATCATTTAAAACCATTATCATTCACTTCCCCATCATAACAACACTTTAAAACACATTCTGGACAATTTTTAGATTGGTCCGGGTTTGTGTCCAGGGTTACAAACCTGGACCAATCCCGGAAATTACATTCTGTGTACAAATTGCCTTGGTCCGGGTATGTGTACTTGGATACAAACCCGGACCACATGTTAAAATGGGTTTCTGGGACGTTTTGATGTGGTCCGGGTTTGTGTACTTGTTTACAAACCCGGACCATGTCTGTAGGTGTTTAAATTGACAGTTTTTGACCTCTTTTCAACCCCTAATTCACCTCCAATCATTTCCTAAGCTTTCCACACCTTTTCTACATGTTTAAACACACTAAAACACTCCTTAAATACTCCTAAAACGTTGGTCCAATTCACCACCCAATTCTTGTTCAAATCCACACAATTTTCTATTCCCTCTGTTGTATTATGCACAGCAGTGCATTTAAACTTCTTCAGATGTTTCACAACCTTCCACCAACCTTACCAAATCACTTACACACCACACCAATACATTCTTAGACCAACACACCTCAAAAACCCAAGTTCACTCCTTGTTTCACAAGTTAAAACACTAACTCTTCTAGCATTCCTAAGCTTCTCATATGTAAATTGCTACAGATTTTTACCCTTCTCTTTAGTTTCCCAAATACCAATTCAAAGCTACCAACACTACTCAACACTACAAACACCTAGGTTCTCCAATTCATTAAGTCATCTTAAAACACTTATTTTTCTACCAAAATTTCGCCATAACCTCCCCATAGACTTAACATATCACAATCCATCAATCCTCACCCATTTTCACTTAAAACCATCCTAAACTAGCCACACCCATGTAAGGGTCCTACCAGCACATAATATATCCTCACAACTTCATTAAACAACAATATGAGCACAAGCCTCAAATCATTTGGCTCCAAGGCCCTCAATTCACAATCAAATTCACAAGTTTTTCCTAAACACAACCAACACGTTATTTCTCATAACTTTGGGTTTATTATTCAATTTATCCCATCCCAAATTCTTAAACACGTATAATTAGCATTAAGGGGGTTTTTCTTACCTTAAATTCTCATGAGTCTTCTTTTGCTCCCTTCCTTCTCCTCTCTCCATTTCGGTCAAATTGGGCAATGGGGTTACCAAACCCCAACCCAATATCCAAGAACACAAAAAATCTTAATCAATAACACTTCTAAACCCTTTGAAATATTCTAATTCAATTAAAAAGGCTTAGTGCACAAAAGCTAGGGTTTACCTTTGAAATTTTAGGAGGGGTTTTCACCCTTGAATCAAGATGAGGGTTCCACCACCATTGGATTGTTAACCAATGCTCCAAAAATGAAAAATGGGGTATCAAAGAGGGGCAAAATCTTTCAAGAAAGGAGAGTGAGGAAAAGTGAGTTTTTCTTGAATATTTTTACCTTAGGAGAGAGAGGAGGCTCCAAGCTACACATTGATGCCATTTTCTCTTCAAATGGGGAAAACCCATGGAGATGAAGTTCTCCATTTTGGAATTTTGAAAAGAGAGAATGATAGAGGATGATGAGAGGAAGAAGAATATGTGATTATTTTGTGATTGGAGCTTGTATGTAGCTAGAGCATGGAGAGATAGAGGGAGTAGCCATGGGAGGAGCTCAAAATCGTTCAACCCCGAGAGGGGAGGAAGAAATCGGCTGGGAGGAAGAAAAGAGAGGAAATAGAAAAGGAAGAAAGGAAATGAGAGGAGAGAGAAGAGTACTCACCTTTTTACTTTTTCACTTTTTCCCTTTTCTTTCTTCTTTTCTTTCTTGTTTTCTTTCTTTCTTCACTTATTAAGGGTCAAATGGAGAGGGATGGTCAACAATAAAACCGGCCCCCTTATAACATGTGATGTAGCATTTTTCTTCTTTTACAGAAAACGCTCGTTAATTTACCCGGTTTTAGCACTATTCACTAACCAGGCCAGTTTTCCGGAATTTTCTCGTTTATTTAATTTTAATGGTTATTAAGCTTCCATTAATGTTTATTTTTAGTTATTTAATGAACTATAACTTTTACGGGTTCATTTGACCACTTAAAGACACGTTTTCGGGTATTCTCAAAAAACGTGCGCTAAAGCTTTATTAGCGTTTTAATACATTATTTGGATCCGTTTTCTTCGGGAATTGTTCCCATATATTTTTTAGGCCTTATTAAGCCTTTAAACGCCATTTAATACTCTTGTAGATGTCGCATTCCTCTTAGGGTCACTTAACACTCAATTTAGCGTTTTTCGCTTTTTAAGTGTTTTTCTTGTTTCTTTTGGATTTATTCTTTTTACCATAATTCTTAAGGACTTAATTAGCCTTGGAAAATCATAATTACATAATTAATTAACTTATTAAGGGTTTGGGGTATTTCAACAGAGAGAAGATATAGACATACATGCTCCTCCTTCTCAAGATGACCCTCTCAATCAAGCGCTCGGGATGAAGGATCACCCGGGGCATGTTAAAGGATATGGGGGATAAGTGCGCCAGAAGCACGTATTCCCACCATCAGCTAACAAGGGTTAGGTGAATATTTCTGATATCAAGGTGATGCTTGAGCGTAAGCTAGCTACTGAGCGCCAAAGTAATGCAGAAAAATTGGCTGCTGAGTTTCAAGCTAACGAGGAGAGATTGGCTGTTGAGCGCCGAGCTTACAAGGAGAGGCTGCAGCAAGAGTTGGATGTGATCGCACATGCGACTACTCAGTGGCATGATCCTCCTCTACCGTCTTCCTCGTCCAGTTGTGCTCTAGCCGCTGACCCGTATCCGTTTTCCAACATTCAAGTTAGCTTTGTTTTTAGTATTTTTCTCCTAAAATAAAATTTTAAATAGTATTAGATTGGGCGCACTTATTTACTTCGCGCAATATCTATGTTTATTAAAGGAGCAAAAAGAATACCGTCTCCAAGTACCATTTGATGGGCACCCTGTAGATGTGGCCTACAGGAAAGTATTGCCATGAGGTCCACATTCGCTCATCGATTTCTAACGTCTTCCCATATTCTACACACGTGTAACCTTGGACTTGACCATTGAAGGATTTGAGAATGTATACCTTCCGATGGCGTTTAACAAGTGCACGCTGGTTGAAGCGAAGGGAGACATATTGCCCTGGCCAACATATTATATTGTTGTCACTGATGAAATAAGACTGTTTAACAACCATATAGTGTCTAATAAAATCCATTATATAGCTTTAGTTTTGTATAATTATTTGACATATGTTTAAATGTACTAGGATAGATCCCTAAGATTTCTCCCTGTATAGCCCATAATTAATTAAGAGATCAACCAGCCGGCGACGCCTGTCCGCTGTATGTGGGTATGTTGTAGATAAATGTTTAATGTTACTATAATAATTAATTTATAATTACCTTACCTTTTCTATATTATTGTTTGTGTGCGAAGGGTGAGAATCTAGTGACCCGGGGCGCGAAAGGTAAGAATTCAGTGACCTGGGGTCAAGCCAGAACTTCTGGGGCGCAATAAGTAGGTTAACACTGCCAAATAAGTGTGCTAGAGCCTTAGGGCATCATTAGGTCATATTATGACATTGCAAAGGGATCTCAAATGCATCAACTTCATGCTGACGCTTCCAAAGTTGTTGTTTCACGAAGAAGATGACACGACGATCACCTCAGGGGATGTCAGAGAGATGTTGTGTGGAGATTTCCTGAACATTAACACATTTAAGCTTATTAACGTAAGTGTTCTTTCCGTATATTTTAAAATCTTATAGAATAAGCACCTATGAAGTCGCATTAGCTACACTTTTATAGTACATGTGATATAATAGATGTTTACATCTAAGATGTCATGAGAAGAATGTCACCACCATTTCTGGGGTGTGCTCGGAACGTTTATCTTTTGACTCAGTCACTAAGGTCCTTAGGATGTTTTGTAGATACATGAAGCATTGCTTCGATGTTGCTGAGCAACAAAATAAATTATTTTTGCTAATGTCGTATCACCAAACGTGTGTTCTGATGTAAACTTACATACTAATTGGCTAACTTTTGTTCCTTCATTCCTCATTTGATTTTGTATTTGAAATTATAGCCACCACTGGGCTTTGTTTATCTTTTGTACCACCACTTCTTCTCTGCTCATTCTAGATCCATTGGGCCAGTGGAACGAATTCAACACTGAAGACTTAATCAAAAGGTGAATTTATATTACTGCTTAATTATTTGTAGGATTTTTGAACCAACATTAATTTACTCTTTCATTGTGCTTAACGTTTGTTAATAGTGACAGTGCTTATAAACAAACCCCTCAGGGAGAGTTTGCTAAAATATCAAATACATTAAGGTTCGGGTAATTCATTTATTTCATTTGTGCTGCTTATCGTTTTACAATTGTTTTACACTTGTGAATTTTGTTGATTTAGTGCCCTAAGCAACCAGATTCCAGGAGTTGCGTGTACTACGTCATGCAGTACATGTACGAGTTCTGCGGGTACTTCCCAACATTTGGAAACTCTGAAGAGAAGGTAATACGATAGACGGTGATGTCTTTGTGTGTATTTGTGGTGTTTTATCTTAATTTTATTATGCGCTCCATTCCTTTTTTTGTTCCAATTATTGAGCACTTTGGAAAATTCATGACTTATGGGCCAAAAGACTTGTTTCATGCCTGAGGAGCATGACAGCCTTTTTTTTAGAATGGAGTGGTAGGCTAGCTATCTTTTTTGTATATATTGTAGTGGTATAAAACTGAAATGACATGTGTAACAGATTTATGAATTGCTAGTGCTGTACAATTATGTAAATTAAGATTGTAACAAATCTATTTGCAAATGTCTGCTGTAATGAAAGCTGCAATACATTTGTTTGAGCTTTAACAGATCCGTTACCTGTTGCAATGTGTGCACAGAGAATGTGTTTTGTTGCTATTTGTACAGGTGTGTTGCAATTGTGCAGTTTGTGTATATCTGTTGCAATTGTGCAGTTTCTGCACAGATTCCTAGTGATTTAATAAAAAACATAAAAAACTGAAAAAAAACTCTATTACGGTTCTAGGGAAACGTCATGTAAACCCTTTACCGCAAGTGTTATACCCAAAATTCAACCCCCCGGAAGAAGAGAGTCTCTACTAATAGGCAGTAGCGAGGGTTCCCAGTTCGATCGGCACATTTCAGAGTACTAGGGACAGCTTAGTCATCTCCAGGGGCATTTCCGTAATTTTTCAAGGCTCCTAAGCCCCCTATAAGCTTTTTCTCTCCTCCAAATAAGGGTCAAATCAATTCAAAATGCTTTGAAATTTTAACCCATGATAGAGGATGACATCTGAAGCATAATGGCGTTGGAATTTTGATTTTTCGAATTTCCAATAATTTTCTAGCAATTTCTGATTGAATCTGACGAGAAATTGAATTTAAAAATATTCCAATATCCAAAAAATTCGATTCAACTTTAGAAAAATTAGAAATATCATCCTTTACCCATGTGTGAAATTTCATAATCAAATTCCTTTTGGAAGCCCTTGAGCTAAAAACGTCGGTAAATCTCGGTTTTTACCGGATTTTTCTATCTTTAAGGAAGCCTATATAAGGAACCTTATCCCATGATCAAATCAGAACCTCAAGAACCCTAGACTCTCAAAGAAGGCAGCCGTCTCTTGCTCTTCACGTTTTGAACCCCAGAGCCACAATCAAACACTGAAATCTCACCAAAGTCGACACCAAAACACATTTTTCAACTCCCACAACATCATCCATCATCAAAACCTCACACAAAACACACCAAAACGTGAAGAACATCAAGAACAACAAGGAGTCAGAAGCTGGGTTCGAATTCTTCCGGATCCGCCGTCAACGAGGCCTCCGAAGATTCCCGACTGAAGAACACACCACGAATCTGAAGGTAAAACAGGTTATAACTCTACTTTTCTAACTCCCCACAACCTCATTAACTCTCTGTTAAATTTTGGGCTCAAACCAACCCTTTTTGGCTTCTGTATAGCTAATTACTTTTGCTTCTGCCTTGTTACTTGTTTATCACGTTTCGTACATAATTCGACTCCAAACTGCGATCTTCCAATTACTAACATATTGTACATCTTTCAGGCTACACGTGCATAAATTTTGAGCCGAAAACACCTTCGGGAACCACATAAAAACCCTGGTGTGGTCCGGGTCCGGCGACCACGGACGGGTGTCCGTGGCCACGGGGACCCCACGGGCGGCGGCGGGATTTAAAATTTTAAAAATTTAGTTTGTGCTAAGTATGTCCGGCCTACGGACGTCCTGTCGTGGCCCGGACTTTTCAAATTTTTGTTTTCTGTTTAATTCGACTTTTATTTCAACATAGGTTAACTAGGGTCTGGTGGTTACGGACATTAGGTCCGTGGCTACGGACGGAAACAAATGTGACCTAATTCTGCTCCTGAAACCCTTAGTTTAGGTCATTTCAACTTTCACTTTTAATTTCAGTCAAAAAAATGTTAAAAAACAAAAAAAAAAAACAGAAGCTCACGCACTTAGGTTAAAACGACTCGTAATAAGCCGTAATTAAACTAAGTAGAGGAAAAACGACTTCTAGGGGTAATGAAAGTAATTGAACCCTAATTATGTCGAATATCAAGCCCCCGAACCCGAACTCTCCTTTCCTAATTTGATCTAGGTAAAAATTAGGTGGCGACTCACAATAGGTTCCAGTGAGCTAGCTTAGGTTTTAATATTATTGTTATATGACATAGTTTTAATCTTAGGTTATAAGTGGACCTAAAACCCGACTAGATCTTAATCAACTTAATCCACATCGGATAGGATATAAAATCAAGGCTCACAAACTAGCCCATTGTTTGGTCAGTCAAAGACCCAACCGTAGACGCACACCTTCTGGTGATATGAAAAAAGTGGGGAAGCCCAAAGAGAATAGTGTGCAAGCCCTATTCCTTTGTGGCGACCTGGGCCCACGTCCCAAGCACCTCTCCGGATCGCTCCATACCCGAATTGGATAAGTGTCAAGTGAGGACATGTGGAATTTGTATGGGCCTTGTCTACTTGTGTGATCGGCCCACTTCCCAGCATAGGAATTGATAGGAGCTTTTCCTACATCAACTCAGTCCAACCTGAATTTACGGCTTTATTGTTTGCGGCCCAGAGGCCCTGTTTGGTTTGATATGTGAAACATTTAGGCTTCGACCCAAAAGTTTAGACTTAGGTGATTTCTCTCTTTCGGCCCAATTTGAATTATCAATCAGGCCTTTCCTTTTCGAAGCCCATTCTAGTCCAGGAAGACTTTTTCACTCAGGTTTTGACCTACGATCCTAGACATGGGTATCATCTTCAGGCCCAATCATAATCACTCGGCCCAAATTCCAATTCACATCCTGAACATGGTTTAGAAATCACTTCGGCCCATGCGCTTTACTTCTAGCCCAAACACATTCTGACCCAAGCGCCCAATTCTCAGAACATTCCGGCTCAAGAATCACGCTCTTCAAACATTTCAGCCTAGGCACTAGTTCACAGCTCATGAATCATTCCGGCCCATGTGCCTCCCTTCCAACTCATTTCGGGTCTCAGTGCCTACCCACAATCTTCGAAACATTCCAGCTCATATGCTTTTCTTGCAGCCCAAACAAGTTTTTACCTAAAACTTCTTCACGGTCCAGAATTTTAGCTCAATCCACTTTTGTTTTCCAACAGATAAGCCCGAATCCCAAGTATGGCAGAGGGAGGAAATCCAGTCAGCATGGAGGCCCAGTTTGCGGCCTTAGAGCAAAGGTACATGGCTGCCTTTGATGCCATGATACAGAAACATAGGTCCACCACTAATGACATGGAGGCTAAGTATGTCACTATCATCGAAGAGCTGAAAAGCAAAATCAATTCCCTTGAAGTTGGTCATCAGGAAAACATTTCAAGAAAGATTGCTGACTCTGGGAACGAGCGTGACTACATCGAAGTTAACTCTGTTGAGGCCCAGGATGCACAAAGATTTGTAGGGCAAGTCGTCCCGAACCACCAACTAACTGTAGAATTAAGGAAGGCCCTAAAAAGGATTGAGCGCATGGAAAAGCTAGCAAGCCAGCTAGTTTCGATTACTCTTCTACGGAATCGTACCCCGAGGTTAATCTCCCTCTAAAGTTGAAGCTACCCACACTTGCTCTATACAAGGGTTCCTCAGACCCACAGGTCCATCTGGCAATGTTCGATAGGGAAATGTCCATCCTCAGGTTGAATGACATGCAGAAGGCCAAGGTTTTCGCCCGTTATCTTGATGAAATACCTCAACGTTGGTACTTGACTCAGAGGATGAACACCAAAACCTATGAAGAGGTTTGTGAGGCTTTCCTGCACCATTTCGAGTATGCTAAGAATCTTGAAGTCACCAGGTCCGACCTTGCTAGTACCCAGCAGGGAAACAGTGAATCAATGTCCGACTTCATCAAACGGTGGAGGATGAAAGCCGCTGCTATGCCTCCAAAAATGGATGAGCAAGAACAAATTCGAATGATTGTGGACAATATGCAGAGACAATACAACAACGAGCTGAGTTGCACATACTTCCCTAATTTCGACATGCTGATGGGTCAGGTAAGGGTCATGGAAGAAAAGATTCACAAAGGCGAGCTGAAGCTGGGACAACCCAAAGCCCAGGGTGTGAGTATCGAGACCTTTAAGTCAGGACCGGCCAGAGTAGCTCAAGTTTCATACCAAGTGAGCACCATACAAAAACCCAGTGCTGCAAAACAGAGCGTCAAGGCCTCACCCCGATCCAAGAGGTTCTCTGCACCGAGACAGTGTACCGACATTGGCCGGCCTCTCAGTCAAGCACTCGTGAAGCTACAAGAGCTAGACTTACTACAGCCCCTCACACCTAGTCCTGGGATCACCCAAGCCGGGGAACATCTCCATCAGTTCTGCCAGTTTCATCAACTACTAGGACACAGTACTGACGACTGCAGAGAATTGAAGCACAAGATCGAAGACCTTATCGAGCAAGGACTCCAGTTTGTTGAGTAGGAAAAAGTCTAGCAGTGTTTTGTTTACTCATTTCAATTGTGTGGGAAGTTTATCACATTTCTCTTTTAATGAAGTTTAGATTTGAAAATTTCAGTTTTTTTGACTTTTTCAGTTTGTAATCACAAAAATGATAATAAAAGAAATGTGTTCGTTCACCTTGCATCTTGCTCATTAGCAAACATTTCTTAAAACTAATGTTCATGAAACGGTCATTTCTTGGCAACTGAACAAAACGACTTGTCTTTTGTTCTAAAAAGATGAACATGTCCAACCAAACACCACTACTCACCCCAAAACATTAAAAGCAACCCACGAAGCGGTTCAAGTCTACATCTGTCAAATTGTTGTTATAAACCCTGGATTAATACTGGGGGCAATCTGAGTTTAAGTTCGTCATCTTTCACCTTTCGTTTAAATATGCGAACAAGTCTCAGAGTGAGAATTCACGAGAGTGACTTGAGCGGAAAAACCAAGAGTGAACGAGCATGTCATTTTTACACGACTCCGGTGAGATCACATTCAAAGGTGAGGTAAACGGCATAACTCCGACCGAAGGAGATAATTTGTAAATTTACTCTTAGACCTACAATAAGTAACAACGAACGGATACACAACTATCAGGAATGACGAAGCACTTAGGTACAACCCCACATAGCTAAAAGCTTGTAAACCTTGACATTAAACCCTAGGCACCCCCGCTGAGCCTTTCATATATCCCTTTTCAATGTTGCAAAGCTCCATAGAGCAAGCCAGCCCGTGATGAATAACCAACCCGATGACCAAAGGAAGCGAGGAGCCTGACTCTCAGGTAACATTTTCATCAGTCTAGAGAAGCAAAGCCGCTATCAGCATGACGAAGTGATCTGCAAATGGTCCCAAAGTGACACAGGATCAAAAGAGCTCACATCAATATAGCTCTCAAAACTCAAAACCGGGAAACACAAGAACCCCGAAGGCAAAGTCAAGAAAGGATCAAACAAAGAGGCAAAACCGAAGTGCCTCGAAGAAATCCAAAAGACGAAAAGAGAAATGGTGTAAAGGACAACTTCAAAAGTCCAAGTCCAGAAGCTCAAAAACAACGTCAACATGAAGCAGTCAGACGACTTCAGGACAAGGAAGATGAATCTGAGAGAAGACACAAGTTGCAGCTTTGGTCACCCACTTAAGCTCCACATACCTCAAATATCCCTCCATGGTCCCGTTGTCCTTCATCACACCCCGTGGCCACGTTATAAGCTTTAAAGACTTCCGACTTGATAGTTGTGCGTCCAATCACGTGAAAGTAACAGATCAAATGCGTAAATCCACCAAATATCGAATTCAATGGTCTAGAAGTTTTGACTGTAGGTGAGGAACGAGTGCAAGCACCAAACACGCCGAGTGTAGGTTAGGAAGCACCACATAAAAACATAAGCCCTGACCCTGTGAGGACGAGACTCGTTCGCACGTTTAATAAAAGAAAATACTGGGGCAATCGATCGGAACGATCGATTGCCACGAACTCTAGCTCTGATTTTCTTAAGGGAAAAATACTGGGGGCAATTGTTGGTTCCAACAATTGCTATGACAACACCAATTGGAACCCAGAGCTTAACATCACCACCACCATCAACACCACCGGCCCGCATAAGCCCTTACCTCCACATCAAACACCACAGGCCCACATAAGCCCTTACCTTTACATCATACACCATACCCCACCGATGGCATGTTCATCTCCTAGGAGATAAATTACAAGTTCGAAGTCTATGGTTAGGAAATGATAATTTCACTTTCCTTTTCATTAAACAGATTATTCTTCAAACACTACCATGTTTGGCACCTCTTTCAGCAATTTCTTGTTTTGGACAAATTTCCTACATACACTTTGATCGTATTTGACATGCACATCCTCATTGCCACGTTTGGCACTTTCATAATTAACTTTCATCATGACCATTGCATCTATTCGTATGAGACTCCTCGTCATAATTCAGGGATACAGATTCTTAGCCGAAGGTACAGATTCTTCAGGGATACAGATCCTCAGCCGAAGGTACAGATTCTTCAGGGATACAGATTCTCAGTCGTAGGTACAGATTCTTCAGGGATACAGATTCTCAGCCGAAGGTACATATTCTTCAAGGATACAGATTCTCAGCCGAAGGTACAGATTCTTCAGGGATACAGATTCTTAGCCGAAGGTACAGACTCTTCAGAGATACAGATTCTCAGCCAAAGATTCAGATTCACCAGAGCAGCAGAACCCACTAGAGCAGCAGAACTCACCCGAATAGAAGAACTTGACCCAACACCAATTTTCAATCACTGATAGGTAGTCAACGCCTCAAAATAGCTTGACATCATCTCATTCATTATAGGTAGTCAACGCCTTAGAATAGCTTGACATCATCTCATTCATTATAGGTAGTCAACGCCTTAGAATAGCTTGACATCATATCATCCTTATAGGTAGTCGGCGCCTTAGAATAGTCTGACATTACTTCATTATTACCTTTAGGTGGTCGACGCCTTAGAACCTCTCGACACCCTTCCACTTTACTCATAGGTAGTCAGCGCCTTAGAATAGCTCGACGCAACTTGTCGGATTGCACGTGTGGTCTTTTAAGATCCAAAATTTTGGGGTATCACTCAAGCATCAACTAGCCTTTTCATTTCCATTACAAAGTCTAGTTGACGGGGGACAATCTGTTATACCCAAAATTTCAACCCCCCCGGAAGAGAGTCTCTACTAATAGGCTAGTAGCGAGGGTTCCCAGTTCGATCGGCACATTTCAGAGTACTAGGGACAACTTAGTCATCTCCAGGGGCATTTTCGTAATTTTTCAAGGCTCCTAAGTCCCCTATAGGCTTTCTCTCTCCTCCAAATAAGGGTCAAATCAATTCAAAATGCTTTGAAATTTTAACCCATGATAGAGGATGAAATCTGAAGCATAATGGCGTTGGAATTTTGATTTTTTGAATTTCCAATAATTTTCTAGCAATTTCTGATTGAATCTGACGAGAAATTGAATTTAAAAATATTCCAATATCCAAAAATTCGATTCCACTTTAGAAAAATCAGAAATATCATCCTTTAGCCATGTGTGAAATTTCATAATCAAATTCCTTTTGGAAGCCCTGGAGCAAAAACTTCGGTAAATCTCGGTTTTTACCGGATTTTTCTATCTTTAAGGAAGCCTATATAAGGAACCTTATCCCATGATCAAATCAGAACCTCAAGAACCCTAGACTCTCAAAGAAGGAAGCCGTCTCTTGCTCTTCACGTTTTGAACCCCAGAGCCACAATCAAACATCGAAATCTCACCAAAGTCAACACCAAAACACATTTTTCAACTCCCACAACATCATCCATCATCAAAACCTCACCAAAACAGCACCAAAACGTGAAGAACATCAAGAACAACAAGGAGTCAGAAGCTGGGTTCGAAATTCTTCCGGATCCGCCGTCAACGAGGCCTCCGAAGATTCCCGACGTGAAGAAACACCACGAATCTGAAGGTAAAACAGGTTATAACTCTACTTTTCTAACTCCCCACAACCTCATTAACTCTCTGTTAAATTTTGGGCTCAAACCAACCCTTTTTGGCTTCTGTATAGCTAATTACTTTTGCTTCTGCCTTGTTACTTGTTTATCACGTTTCGTACATAATTCGACTCCAAACTGCGATCTTCCAATTACTAACATATTGTACATCTTTTAGGCTACACGTGCATAAATTTTGAGCCGAAAACACCTTCGGGAACCACCATAAAACCCCTGTCCGTGGGTGGTCCGAGATCTCGGACCTATGGTCCGGGACCACGGACGGGTTGTCCGTGGCCACGGACACCCACAGACGGCGGCGGGATTTTAAAATTTTAAAAATTTAGGTTTTGCTAAAGTATGTCTGGGCCGACGGACGTCCTGTCCGTGGCCCCGGACTTTTCAAATTTTTGTTTTCTGTTTAATTCGACTTTTATTTTCACATAGGTTAACTAGGGTCCGTGGTTACGGACATTAGGTCCGTGGCTACGGACGGAAACAAAATTTGACCTAATTCTGCCTCCGAAACCCTAGTTTAGGTAATTTCAACTTTCACTTTTAATTTCAGTCAAAAAATGCTAAAAAAAAAAAAAAAAAAAAAACAGAAGCTCGCGCACTTAGGTTAAAATGACTCGTAATAAGCCGTAATTAAACTAAGTAGAGGAAAAACGACTTCTAGGGGTAATGAAAGTAATTGAACCCTAATTAAGTCGAATATCAAGCCCCCGAACCCGAACTCTCCTTTCCTAATTTGATCTAGGTAAAAATTAGGTGGCGACTCACAATAGGTTCCAGTGAGCTAGCTTAGGTTTTAATAATTATTGTTATATGACATAGTTATTAATCTTAGGTTATAAGTGGACCTAAAACCTGACTAGATCTTAATCAACTTAATCCACATAGGATAGGGTATAAAATCGAGGCTCACAGCAAGCGCGCCATTGGGCTTTTGATTACGGTTCTATCAGGAACCATACTCTTTAGATTTCAGTTCCTGATAGAATAGTAACCTAAAGTCCAATGACGCGTGTGTTGGAGTATGAGGGTGTTGCTGAGATTGAGTGAGTCCTTAGTCGAATGAGTCTTTGTCTTTACTGAAAGATCGAGTAAGTCCATCCGTATGGGTTTCATCCATCAGTTGAGAAATTTAAGGAGCAACATTCACTAAACCACAACGGTCATCAACCATCAGCCTTGGATCGAAATTCATGCAAAATGTGAGCTAAATCAAAAGCCTTGACTTTCTGATAATTCGAGAGAGTCCGTCTATCAGTTGTGAAAATTAAGGAGCAAGTACAACAACTACATTGACTTTACAACAGTCATTAACGTTCAGACTTGGACCAACATTCTCTCAACGTGGCAATAATCAGAAGACTTGGTTCCAGCTTCCGAAATTCGGCTCCAGCTTCCAAAATTCAAGGAAAAAGTCGTTAGTTCCTGAAATTTAGGAACTAACTCTCTCCAACGTTCAAATGCTAGCAACTATATAATAGACTTGTTATTTCATTTATCATTGCAGCTTTCCAAAGAGAATTATTTAGAGCATTTTTTTAGAGAAAGATTCGCCTATTTTAGAGAGAGAGAGAGAGAAAGAGAGAGTTGTACTAGATTTGTTATTGCGTATCGACATAGTCAATCTAGGTAGGACCTAGTTTTCACTACACTTATCATTGAGCTGATCAGAGATTGTATTGGGTGGGTGAGTAAAAACCACAAAGTAAATCTCATCTATTGTGCGGGCATTGTAAGTTGTTTTGTTTTTTACTAGGAAATGAAATAACTTATTTTGTGTATCTTACTGTGTTCTACTGAGTCCTTCTATCTTTCGAGTATTCTCCAAATTACTTCCACTAATTTTGAGTTCGAGTAACTACTTCCGCGCTCTTAGTTCGACTGAGTGTTTCCACATCATCAATGATTCTGCGTACTTAGTTCGATTGAGTCAAACCATCTCACAGACTCACACCTTGAGTTGGTTTGAGTCAGCTGTCTGATCGTACACGTGGTATCAAAGCCTTGTTTAGTCGACATTCCAATCAAGTAGACATGGCGCATGACCAAACTCATTCCATGATTCCCGACAACGAGGTAAGGAGATCTTATTTAAAGACAGACCTTTCCGTATATCTCCTATGGGTTTTATGACTTTGATTGCTAAAGTGGTTTATGAAACTAACTTTCTTAAAGCAAATCTCAACAGAAAAATCTCTGAGGTAACTGAAGAACTCGAAGTATAAAAAAGTATAATGTATGCTCTAAGAGATGAAACTGGGGAGCACAAGACCATTTTTTGTTCACTTAGATTGGATCTCCAAGACTCTCAGCATCCTGTTGAATCCCTTAAAAAGGAGCTCAACAAAACCAAGAGTCATACTGAATCCAACCAAAGGGAACAGGAGGAGTCGCTCACTCAGATTGACTCTCTCAAAAGGGATCTCACTATTTTACGGATAAATGTTGTTCTCTTCAGAATGAGTTAAATAATTCTGAATCTAAAATCATTTCTTTGAACTCTTCTGTTAAACAACTCACTCAAAAGCTGAAAGAAAAAGAGCATGCTCTCTCTCAAACCAGTAAATTTCATCAAAAAGGTCACTCCCTCTGAATTTCCTGAGTGGGCTAACTCCAAGATCATAGAAGTTAGTCAAGATCATGATGATCTTCAAAAGAAAGTAGAAAAACTTTCTGAAGAGATTGTCAATCTACGATATGGAGTTGGATCCACTCAATCTAAGCCCAAGTGGCATAAAGGCAAATTCGGTATTCCGAAAAATATTTCTAAATCCAACAACAAACCCAAGTGCCAACAACAAAAAGAACAATTTGATTCATGGTGCACTGCTGGAAAAAAGAATAAAAAACGCTTATATTTTCCTAATGGAATGTTTTATAAACGTTGTTTATGCCAGCTACGCAAATGGTCGAACAACTTAAAGAACGATTTGTAAGCGTATTTTATACGGACTTTTAAAGAACGCTTCTTACTAAAGCGTTTTTAAGGGGCGGGGATCTACAGGGCATAAAGAATGCTTTCATCTAGAAAGCGTTCTTTTTGTATGAACCAAAAATACGCTTATGTACTACAAGCGTTCTTTATGACATTTGGCGCGAGAGTATAAGAAATGCTTATATGTATAAGCGTTTCTTATGTGGTCGTTTTTTTAATATTTTATTCAGAATTTTAACCTGCACATTTTACTGCTACTGAACACACACACACAGATGTAATTGCAACAACAACAATTACTGTTCTGCAGAATGTAACACCCCAACTACAACATTACACTTAACAACCATTTGCAGCGGAAAACATAACTCATCATATTACTTAACTCATTGGTTTTACACGCTGTTAACCACCCACGTGGCAAGAAAGGCTAATACTTATACATTGTATCGGTCTGATGGACCAGATTCCCGAGCAACTACACATTACAATCTCTTTCCATTTCCAACAATCATTACAGATTTACATTCCAACTGTACCGAGGATTTACAAACTAATGCCGACAACAATTTCGGTCTTACTACACCTACAATACATAAGTAATTAAATGAACTACCCATGCGCAAACAACTACCCCGTCCTACTCTCGAACGGCTTCCAGCTCCTTGTACCTGAAAAGGAAAGAAAGGGTGGCCCCCTAAGGGGCTCAGCACCTTTGCTGGTATGGTAATCGTGCAGCCCGCATACTACCGGGCCACGCACAACTAATTGTCGTCTAAGCAAGCGGTTGATTTTATTTAAATCATGCATGGAAAACTATAAACACATAACACACATCAAATTAATAGGATCCAAACAACTCAATCAACACTTCAACACTCGTTAGATCACATTAATGCGTTCTTTAATCCCTTGAGGGTTTCTACCTTAAGGGAGCTAACTCTTCCCTAGACGACATTTACCCGTTTAATTGGGTTATACTTAAACTCCTCTTATGATAACCTGGGGTTGATACCCATGACCAACATACTCAACATAACAACACATATCACACCTTAACATACATACAACATGACTCGTCACGTGAGGGCTCGTGCCCCAAGATGAGAGTTAGTTATCTCTTTGGAGCCTAGAGAATCTTTCTATTCCCATGTTAAGCTCATTACTGCAGGATCAAGTTACTAACTCAAACCAACCAAAGGTGTGAGTCTAAGAGTTGGTTTGACTAAATCAGTCTTTGAAAGTGAGAAACACTCTGTGATGTAGAGGCACTCAATCGAATTGATTAAACTAGGGGTGTGGAAGACTTTGAAGTAAATGAAATGAAATGATGCTAGAAAGATAGACAGACTCTATGAAACTCAGCAAGATACACAAATAAGCTATTTCATATCCTGGTCAAATAAAACAACTTACAAATGCCCACTAAGTAGAAGAGATCTACTTAGCGGTTTTTCACTCACTCGCCCAATACACTCTCTGATCAGATCAATGGTAAGCGTAGCGAAACTAGGATCTTCCTAGGCAGAGTCTATCTAGATGCACTAACTGACTTGGTACGTATTTTCTCTCTCTGGCTTACAAAGTAGTTTCTTTCTCTCTCTCTAAACTCTGAAAATATTTCACCAATGAAGCACACCTTAAAATAGCTATTACACAACCTATTTATACTAGCATTGCAACCAGCAGGTCGAGGGAGTTAGTTCCGCAAATACCGGAACTAACTTAGTGAGCAACGTCCAACGTCCTTGAGTGGTCTTCTGACTTGGGCGCGAACTTCGGGTGTGATGGGAGGACTTTATGACCGTTGTGGTGTTGAAGCATTCCCGAGTTAGCTCCTTATTATTCGCAACAACACAGGAGAGTCTGTTAAGTCTCCTTACTTGCATGGACTCCATTGAAGTGGCTCGCTCTTTCTGTTTGACTGAGAATGATTGACTCTGTCGAGGTGATTGGCTATCTCAGCAACACTCTGATGTCCCAACAGTTTCCCCCTTGTTGCTGATGATAGCAAACCTCCGGGAATCCCGATGGAGTCAATCCTGAAATGAAAAAACAAAAAAACACAAAGAACTAGGGGAACCAACCGTATCAAAGTTCCCTCGTAACAACAACAGTAGTAGTTGACTTCAAAGACTCCATTTAGGTTCCCCCTTAATCATAGAGGGACTCCAGGTAAGCAAATATAGAATAGGCAGTGTAACAGGCAGGATAAAGCATAGTATATAGAGCAGTTATAGTACTAGACCACACGGTCCAGCAGCATAAAATCTGAAGCAGTTTAAAGCAACAATAGAGTCACCCGTGCACCAGACGGGATTCACCGCTTCCTCCTTTTTCTTTCATCAGAGGGGAGCCCATAGTCACGAAAGAGTTAGTGCAAAATTTCACAAACAAACTAGCAAAAAGTGTTTAGAACTTAAAAACAGCCTAAGTCCTAAAACTACACACACGCCAGGTCTAAGGGTTGGGGGTTAGGGAGGCTTGGATATCAAGGAGTTGTTCTTGCAAGGCCGTTACAGTCGTCTCGATCCCTGCGAGTTTGTCCATCATCCGCGATTGGCCCTGAATCAGCTCTGCTACCTGTGCGAGGAGTCACTCCACTTTCTCCAGGAGTGGTGGGAGAGCATCTTGAGGGACTACCGCTTGAGAAGTGGAGGTACCTGCCGTAGTTGGAGTTGATGGAGGGGGCAGCAGTTGGATTTGTCGATAGAAGTCAGCCGATTCAGATAGCGGAGGTTGATGGTGTCTGCCTCGTCGATGGACTCCGGTGTGGATGTCGTTAGGGGTACCTGAAAGAATTTGAGAATTCAAGGCAGCTAGAATACATACCCCAGGGAGTGTTTTGGGGTGTCGACAGACTGGGGTAAGTGATGGAGAATAATATGGGCCAGATTAACGGAATGACAGTTGATTATGCAGTACATTATAGTGAGGTCCAAGCAATTGACCATGAGATTACCTTCTTTTCGGGGGACAATGTTTTTTATAACAAGGATGTGCAGGAGTTGGTGGAGGATTGAAAGATCGCCTCGGGGTATTGGGGAGCCCACTTTTTTCTTGGAAGAGAAAAAACGGTAGATCTTATTTTGTGGGACCCCGGGGATTTCTAGAAGGACTCCTTTTTCATAAAAAGACAGACCAGTATGAGGGACTCCAAGAACTTGAGACAGCTTTTCAAGATTAAAGAAAATTGGAGTGGAATTGACAAAATATTGGGCTGCTCCATTTCGGATAACGAGATTTTGATAAAAATTGACATACTATTGGGGGTACCACTCTGGTATCTCACAGAAAAGGTGTTTCCACCCTTGAACCTCTAGCATAGTCACTTACTCTCCCAGATTTGAAGATAGAGCCCATGAGAAATCGAGGAACTTACCCCGGACAATGTTTTGATCTGCAGCAGGGTCACCGAGCATGTAACGCTGGGTGAAGCGGTCTATCTTCGCACATCGGCGTTGTGGCTTGGGAGGTTTCTAGACCCTGGTAGAGGTGGCGCCAGTAGATGTGTCGTGACTGTTGGTGGGTAATTCCTTTACTGGTGAAGAGTCGCCGGAACCAGAGGAGACTGGTTGGGCCTTGACAGAAGAACGGAGAACTCTTTTGGCTGTGGGTCGAGTGGTGGTTTGAGCTTTTCGTTTTCGGGGATTGGGTTTAGGAGATTTTGGAGGTGTTAGGGTTGCGGATTTTTCTGGGGATGCTTGTGGTGTTGGTATTGGAGATCTTTTGGGTGAGGCTTGCTGTTGATCAGTGGCTTGGGTTTCAGTAGTAGGGTTTGGGTCTTGAGGTGGTGGAGATGGTGGTAGGGTTTCAATGGGTGTGACATCGTCGACATTCGTCTCAAGAATGTAGGTCTTGGCGGCAGAGGGTGGTGTTTGATGGGGTGATATATCGTGGGTGGTTGGTTGTGGTGTGGTAGAGTGTGTGAGGGAAGAAGTAGCAGTGGTTTCGGTGGGGGAGTGAGTGGTGGTGGTGGTAGGTGGAGATGGGCAAGGGTTAGGGTTAGCCATGGATTGGAGGTACGCCTGAAGACGGATAGGATCTTGGAAAATTTCGGCCAGAATGTTGATGTCGTTGAGGTTAATGCCTGCCATTTGGGATTGTAGTATGCTTGGGTGTAAAGTGGATGTAGGTGAGAGTGATGGAGTAGACGGATGAGGGATATAAAGGCCGATAGTGTAACACCCCAACCACCACCGTACACTTAACATCAAACTGCAGCGGAAATCTCAACTCATCACATTACTTAATTCAATGGTGTTACACGCCGTTAACCACCCACGTGGCTAACAAGGCTAATACAAGTACATTGTATCGGTCTGATGGACTAGATTCCCGAGCAACTACACAATACAATCCTTATTCCATTTCCAACATTTATTATATGCATACATTCCCACTGTACCGAGTATTTACAAACTAATGCCGATAATAATTTCGGTCTTACTACGCCTACAATGCTTACGCCATTTAAATGACTACCCATGTATAAACATCTACCCCGTCCTACTCTCGAACGGCTTCCAGCTCCTTGTACCTGAAATAGAAAAGGAGAGAAAGGGTGGCCCCCAAGGGGCTCAGCACCTTTGCTGGTATGGTAATCCTGCAGCCCACATGCTACCGGGCCACGCATGACTAATTGTCGTCTTAGCATGCAATTAATTATATTTAAATCAAGCATGGAACTGTAACACACAACACAAAACATTTCGCCTCAATGGGCTCAACAAACGGATAATACATCCTTACTTGATGAGTCACTCATGGTATTCATTATCCCTAGAGTGTTCCTCCTCTAACGGAGCTACTTCCTTAATAGACGACACTTACCCTTAAATCGGGTTATCCTTAAACGCCTCTTGGCACAAATGTGATTCATTTCCATGATCCACACACTCCATATCTTACAACATATCACATTCCTCACATAACAAAACATAACAACACCTTTCTCGTTTCGATGTACACATGATAGCATCGCATTCATTTTAAACACCTAACGCATACATATCATAGCATAGCAAGGGAAATTGCATAGCACAATAACAACACAAAACACCATAAGATCGGTTCACACAAGGAACCTTCCACCATAGTTAGTATACATAGTGAGCCTAGAGATTATTACCAATCTCATGCTAAGCTCGTTACCAACCTCGTTACCGTTCAGTTATATCGAACGGTTAACTTAAACCCATGGTGTGTCGGATATAGTAATCCCAAGCACACCGAAATAACATTTGTATGCCCCTTTGGCCCGACGTGAGTCAGTAACTAGCTTTGGATAAGCTAAGGGAAGGTCGAAACCAAATTGGAATACAACCTATACATACACCAAGAGAGTCGAACCGGATATGACATCGACTCCCGTCCTCACACGCGTGGCCGGAACAACCGGACTCCTCACCCCCCATTAGTACATATATACTTATAAATAAGTAGTTAGAGATCCATTATGGAGCCTACCACATCCACACACCATACGGTATCATAACCGAGTTAAGCACACAAGGGAGGTTCACACACCTGCATACAACAACAATATCCAACTAACTACACATAGTCATGGTTAGAACGTTCCCAAGGTTTGGGTCGTTAACTCCGAATACCGATCTCTCATGTGTTCCTAGTTCTGGTTAGTTAAGGTTTAACACTTATTTGAGGTTAAACGGTATCGGAGATTAAAAGCGCCACATAAATGAATTACTATAAACTCATTACATGTTTTTATCTTACAAGGTGGCAAACACTCAGAGAAACACATTGGCATACAAGCCGGTGTAATCCGGTAGAACACAGGTTGCAAGAAAACCATACCTGTCACCGGAGTCCATTTTACCATGTCCACTTACGTTCCTCGAACAATTCTCGAACAACTGGCACATTAAAGTTACCTTCATTAACATTGGGGTAATGTGTTTGTGTAACGTCGAATGACCATAGTTAACCCCGTTTACTAATTAAATATCTTTACATTTTTAACATGTTTCACTCTTTCATTTTACTTCAACTTTTCACCCACCAAATTGTGACTATAACTCACCTAACATGTCCTACACAACCTTATAACATCATTATCCATCAATTCCCATCATTAGACATCTTTTAATAACCTAAAACCATGTTTTTATAGTGGTCCGGGACTTGGTCCTCTTCTTAAGTCCCGGACCATATGCTAACTCAAGTCTCGGCCGTTTAAAATGGGGTGGTCCGGGACCTTATACAAGGCCTAAGTCCCAGACCACATCCTTATGTGACTCTCGGCCTATTTTACACCCCTGGTCCGGAACTTTAACCATAACCTAGGTCCCGGACCAAACCTACAGAATTGATAAAATGACATTTTTCAAATGTTGTTACCTTAGTTCTCCACCTCCATTAATTGTATAACTTTACCAAATGTTCCAAGGTATATTCTAATGCCTAAATATCATCTTAAACACACCTAAATCCATGTTTCACTTGTTACTCAATTTCCACCCAAAATCTTATAACACTTGTAACATTTACATTTGGTTTCCTAAGGGGTGCTTCACCTAAATGACCACCACACCAAAATGTTTTCTCACCATCACAACATCATCTCCCAAGCATCTTCTCTTACAAAACAAATCTTCTTTTTCACACCTTCTCGAATTCCTTTCTCAAAACCTTACTTAAACATCATTCTCTCCTTATTCATCAACATTTCCTAAACCTTAAACAAACTTCTCCAAGACTTTAATACATCCTAAAAACACTCATTGGATTTCTAGAACTTCCAAGACAATGCCTAAATCCTTATAGCACCTTAGAACACCTTAATGCATGTTTTCTTCCTTAGTGAAGCATGTATCCATTCCTAACAATTCCTAGTTCACCCAATTCATTTAAGCACTTAGAACTCCTTATACATTTTACAACTTTCGCCATGGGTTCTCTTAGCACATCATCTTTCCAAAACTCATAGTTTTCACCATTAAGCACTCAAGAACACCTAAATCCATCAAGAACACCATCACACACAAGACTTCACCAAATTTACACTACATCACAATATAGTGCACCATTAAAATTGCTTGGCACTTAGGCCCTTAAATAGCTTGGCTCTTAGGCCCTTAAATTGCATAAACCTTAAACACTGAATTTCCCACAATAATAATGCCTTTGACCTGCAAATACCCCCAACAACACATATGCCCTAAATAACTCCTTGAGAGCATTTCACTAGGTCATTCACCTTTGGCTCCTTAGATCATTTTAACAAGCAATATAAGCTCATTTCTTCCCTAAGGCATTATCCACATTAGGTTAGTATATTTACCCTCTTTTCCTCACAAACTCTTTCTTGTTTCCTTATAAAACCGATAAGGTATGTCCTTGTCACTCACTAAACAATATACAAGCAATGAAATGAGTATACAAGCTCCAAGCTTAACTCATTGTAAACCCTAGGTTTTACATTGTTTCAAAAGGCATTAAGATAGTGTTGTACCTTGGTCTTTGAAGGGAATTGGAATATCTATCAAGAGAGACTCCACCAGTCCTTGAAAGATTCAAATAGAGCTAGAACAAGCACACAATGAGCACCATTATGTGATTTTTCGGACATCACACAACATGAAAGAAATTCGTTTTTCTTTGAGTTTCCTTACCCTGAAGCAAGATAGCATTAATTGTGAAAGTGAGCTCAATCTCCTCCCATGGAGATTCCTCTTGGCACCGAAATGGAGCTCTTGGAATTTTGAAGGATAGAATTAAGAGCTTGATGAGAGGAAGATGGTGTCTTAGAATTTCATTTGGCCAAGTGAGCTAGGATACAAGTGGTCAAGATGGAAAATAATGGTGGTGTTGGTGTTGCTGTAGCAACGTGAATGAGAGGAAGAAGATAGAGTTGGAACCGTGGGAAGGCAAGGGAAGAGAGAATGAAGATAGGTTCCTTTTAAGAGATATTATGTAATAAGCATAGTAACTTGCTTTATCATTAGTTATTTGTTTTGTTAACTTACAAGGTGATGACTCACCTCATAAAACCGGCCCCCATTATATTCTAGGGGTATAATAGTCTTTATTGACTCATTTAATTACTTATAACATCATAGTTTACAAACTAGCTATAAGTTACTATACGAAAACAAGCACATAGATTGTGAAATTTTGATTTCCCATTGATATAGACTCCCATATGTATACTATATAGTACACAGTTAATTAAAGAGTAATGATGGGACATTTAGCCATTCAAAACTCATTTACAAGACAATTTTTCAAACGTGCTTTAAGACTCCTTAAAGCACATTTTGTGTTTTAACACTTGTTTTCCAAGCTTGGTTTCTTTGGTAACTGAATTTAATCTGTTCTTTAACATATTTATAAGGTATAGGTATGACCATTAGGGCTTGATACAAATTTATCCCAAGCTGAGAGCCATTTTAGCCCAGAGACCGGTGTTTATTTATGTTTGTTTGTTTCATTGTCTACCAAGGTTTCCTAAGTACTTAATTAGCGTTATAAGTCATAATTAAATTTATCAGTCTTGGTAGGCTCTGTTGGGCCTAACCAAGTTCACTCCAAGCTTGAGCATGTTTTTGCTCACACTGTGTCTTAGTGTTTTATTGTGTTTTTAACTATGGTTTAAACTATACACTGATGTTCCTAAGGCTCTTTTTAGCCTTTAGATAACATATTTTAAACATTTAAACAACATACCAAGGTTTGGGGTATTTCATCTACCCCCCTTAAAAGAACTTCGTCCTCGAAGTTCACATTTCCCACGCATCATTGGATTAAATACGGGATTACTTTCGAAATTAACTTCCATTACCAACCACCCTTTCACCAACCTCGACTTACGGTCCGGGCAACATATCCACATTTACATCACCATATCGTAACATACTACACGATAACCTTGGACTCACGGTCCGGGTACCTTAATAACATTACCACTTACTAACAACCCTCAACTCTCAGTCTGGGTAGCAATACAACATTTAGACTCATAGGTCTGACTAACTAACCCTTTCGAAACTACCACATTAGACTCAGTCTAAATTAATATTTATTACTCATACCACACAACATGTCTTAGCATGTATAACAACCAGAATACCTTTTCCATCTCTCCATGGCTCCTCCCATGTTGAGTACTATACACTGTGATCCCGCAGAACCCGGTCGCGATGGACACCTTCTGGTCCCCGTTCCTTTGGGAGGTCAAAACAATTGCATACATCTTTAAAATATCCTTCCCATGTCCACCGGTCCGAACAAGCTCATACGTCCTCAGCTCGGAGCAAGTACTACCAAAATACCTTACTAGTTAAGTACATAAAGAATCCTTTATTCAAAATATGATCGACCGTTTTGGAAATATCATTGAAAATCCTTTTTGAAAACGCAACACAACTCCAAGTCCAATTTATGCTCTTGTGTCTTTCTTAACAGGGTATTTGTGACCACTTACAGGGAGTTCAAGAGTCATCCAACCCTGATGTGATTAGCATCATGTTGAACTATCTTTCCACCCATACCAATTTGTGTTCGGCTTCCCTTGATCTCATGATAATCAAGTTTCACCTCCCACTTCATTCACACCACAACTAATCCAGCATATCCTATTTCCTATCTTTAATCCTTCTCATCAACATTCATCTCCAAGGATATAACTCCGTCTATCAATCACCCCAATCCAACTTAATTCAAGTTACCTAGGGAATTTAATTCTCACTAGGTTCTATGTCGGTCGCTTAACCCTTCATAAATCACAACCTGTATGTATATACTATATTTTTTTATCAAACAATACCTAGTTTACATTTATGCACCGTCGGGGTTTTGTTCCCCGGGAGTTTCTTACACCCTTCCACTTGTACTCTCACACCCACTGTTAACAAATAAACACACTCCCACAATGGTATCGCATCTTCTGTGCGCAATTAACCACAAGTTTAACCATCATAATGCGTATGTTTGTAACACACGCGCCAACCATCATAACAAATTATTTTGGCATCACAACATAGTTCACGTACACTTGTACGAAAACACACTAAGCGGCTTGCGCTCTACCCCCTTAAAAGGGATTACACCCACTAATCAGTCACTGGACCTTGGCTTAAAATGTTCTGCGGCGTGAAGTATTTTAACTTCCACGGGTCTAGTACACAATGCGTTTTGGGTTAGAGGATTTAACCATGATGACGGTGTTTGTCCCTAGACCAAAATTCTCTTTGGAGTTCTACTCATACCGATTTCGGTCCTGCCGTGAGGCTTCTAGGCATTGCTATAGCCATTCATTCATATTCACAATGTATATTCGGTATCTGATGCATGGGCTCACTGGCCTCTGTTGCGCAACTCTGATAATAGAGGCTAGTTGCCCCATTCGTTACTGTTACTGTATTGTACATCTCCAATGTATTACCCTTAATTGGGAAGAATGGGTTTCTCAACCGACGCATGGTACCTCTTACCCTGAGCGAATTCGGTGAGTTTTCACAAGTTCCCCCACTTCTCCATAGCTTACAGTGTAAACTACTATTAATTCACAATGATTGACTTGCTTCTACCGACTTACTGTCAGTTGAGATTGAGCTACTACTTAATTGTAGTCTCCTCAGTCATTTCCCACACTTGGGGTATATGTTCATACCGACATTTGGTATTTAGTGCTACTGTAGTCACTTACCGTTAATCATGTCTCCACCTTTGGTTTTTGTACATGTTTCTCATTCTTGCGACCTTGATTACCTATCATCGGCCATTATAACATTATTCCTCCACAATTACCATGCTTCTGATTCCTAGCTATCCCACTTGATCATTACTGCGCAAGTGCAATACCAAAACACTCAGTCATAGAGTGGCAGAGCGTAAACTCTTGACAGTAAATCCCTTATGCGATTCGCCATGGAATTGACATTGAGTTCTCCATCACATAGTACCTACCACTAGGCTTATTGCCCTCTGTTTACACCACTTACCTTGCATTACACTGAATTTAATTCATACCTGCTCTTAGCTGCCTATCATTCGTTAACAACACTTATCAACGGCGCTTACTCCGCGCCCGTGCTATTGTATAACATAAACCTAACTTGCATGGTATTTACAGTCACATTAATTTCCACACGTTACTTACATTATTCACATTATGGTTCGTCATTCATTTGGATGACTACCGAATGTTTCCTGGCGTTCGCCACTCGATGCCAAACCGGCGTTACTTAGCTCGGTGCTTCATCTTTATACATCCAGACTACTAAGCTAACTTCTCTCTTTCCATTATAACGTCGTCCGTCCTTAACATATTTCTTGAATTTGATTCACATAACTACCGCTCCTGCGGTCTCACAATATCGAGAGGTATCCCCACTCTTAATGCAGTGGTTCGTTCTCCGCTCTATTACTTGTATAACATATACTTCTGCAACTGATCAAATTTACATAACACAAGTTGTTGTGGCTTATAAGCCTTACTGTCACGATTCCTTCCAAGTTATCTCTTTGGCAACTTAGGGTCCTACTGTTAAGTGGGTTTACCTTCAGTGTTTAATCCGGGTAATTGTTCCAAATCTTGTGTTTCTGTTATATTGCTCCATCTAACAATGTTTAATCCAAACACCCCTCAAGGATTGCTCCTGGGTGTTACTAACATATGCCATTACATCTGGCTTGCACTCATGGGTATATTCAGTAACTACGTCTTCTTACGTTCTTAGTTGGGTATTCGTTTCTGCTATCATGTCTTATCCCTCAGACTTCTCAAGTCACATTTGATGTCTTTACATAACAGTCCGTGCTCTTCGCACTCCTTGACTCTACACATTTCCTTGAAATAAACTCGCTAACTCCTTTAGTCTCGTTAACTTGATCAGGTTCCTTTACTTCAATCATTTATTGTAATCCTTAGTTCTTGTTTGACTTACACTGCTGACCGTAGAACGGAGTCGACTACTTCCCGTGTTCTGGACTCTACTCGTATACATATATGGGGTATCATATTGATACATTGCTACTTACCCAACTAACCTATAAGTAGGTCTGTCAGGCCCACATGCTCCTATCGGAGTGCGGTCGTCCCACAACACAGTTGGTACACTCGTAGTGTCCGTCACACGCCTAGGTGAAGTATTCTGTTGTCAACTCCCTTATATTGTCCCGTGACAATATTCATTCCTTGCTTCTCGAACTTAATCGAGGGAAAGTTTATCCACTGTTGTATCTTTATCAACTGCCCCTGGTTTTACTGGTTTGGTTTAAAAGAAGGTTGGAAAGAAGTGTTGGTTTGAAAGAAAATTTTGGTTTTGAAAAAAAGAGTTTAGGTAGAGTTCGAAAGAAAATTTTTCACGGTTTCACAACATCTTCTTACCTTAGCCAAGTCTAGCTTATTGCTGACTGGTGTACTTACAATTACAGAGGTTAGGCTAGCAGGCCCTTCCACTGTTATGACGATCATATTTAACTTTATGGTACTTTTCCAAGTACTTTGTAGTGGTTATAAATTTCCCGAACAACCCTGTTATAGCAGCACTTGCTATGGCAAGTGCGCCATGCTAACTGGCTATCGGTTTAACACATACCGATTGTTGGTATGTTTTACCCATATTGTCATCAGTGGCCTTGTGGCCCTCACTGATCTTACTGTCTTGATAATAACTCTTCTAGGTGACTTCCTGTCTTCACAGACGATCATCACAGGGTGTTTCCATTGGGAGACCCCTCTTTTCTATTGTATTCTCTTTGTAGCCCGTTCCAGGTATTTGGGCACTACGTTGTAGTTCCCTTGGTGGTTGGTATACCGTTGGTATATTATTTATCAACTGTGGTCCCGTAGACACTCGTCTCGGGTTTTATTAATCCACTTCTTGCCTGTTGCACGGTTGGTGCGTTGCAAGTTGGTTATTCTCGACTGCTTAGCATGTCGACCCAGGTTGCCGGAAATTCTATTCTTCTATACGCAAGATTCTTCATTCTTCGCTATCAAATGCGGTTAACATTGTTCAGATGGAGACCGTCTCCGGGATTCCCAGTTTTTGGGATCAACCGTATGACCGGTTCTTCGTACTCACAGAAGTACTAATTAACATCCAGATCGGGTTTTCCCGAGTAAGAGAGGACCTTCATCTCTCTGGCGTTCTTTCCCAAGTTATAAAATAGGGATTGTGGAGGGCGGGAAGGATACTGTAGGTTTCCAGTATTCACTGGTAGTTCCTATCTAGCGTATCTCTCACGCTATCACTCAACCCTTAACCCAAAGTACTTAAATCCTAACTCGGTACTTCCTAAGCTCGGTAATTCAGTCATCAGAGCGATACTTCGCTCTGATACCACTTTTTGTAACACCCCAACCACCACCGTACACTTAACATCAAACTGCAGCGGAAATCTCAACTCATCACATTACTTAATTCAATGGTGTTACACGCCGTTAACCACCCACGTGGCTAACAAGGCTAATACATGTACATTGTATCGGTCTGATGGACTAGATTCCCGAGCAACTACACAATACAATCCTTATTCCATTTCCAACATTTATTATATGCATACATTCCCACTGTACCGAGTATTTACAAACTAATGCCGATAACAATTTCGGTCTTACTACGCCTACAATGCTTACGCCATTTAAATGACTACCCATGTATAAACATCTACCCCGTCCTACTCTCGAACGGCTTCCAGCTCCTTGTACCTGAAATAGAAAAGGAGAGAAAGGGTGGCCCCCAAGGGGCTCAGCACCTTTGCTGGTATGGTAATCCCGCAGCCCACATGCTACCGGGCCACGCACGACTAATTGTCGTCTTAGCATGCGATTAATTATATTTAAATCAAGCATGGAACTGTAAACACACAACACAAAACATTTCGCCTCAATGGGCTCAACAAACGGATAATACATCCTTACTTGATGAGTCACTCATGGTACTCATTATCCCTAGAGTGTTCCTCCTCTAACGGAGCTACTTCCTTAATAGACGACACTTACCCTTAAATCGGGTTATCCTTAAACGCCTCTTGGCACAAATGTGATTCATTTCCATGATCCACACACTCCATATCTTACAACATATCACATTCCTCACATAACAAAACATAACAACACCTTTCTCGTTTCGATGTACACATGATAGCATCGCATTCATTTTAAACACCTAACGTATACATATCATAGCATAGCAAGGGAAATTGCATAGCACAATAACAACACAAAACACCATAAGATCGGTTCACACAAGGAACCTTCCACCATAGTTAGTATACATAGTGAGCCTAGAGATTATTGCCAATCTCATGCTAAGCTCGTTACCAACCTCGTTACCGTTCAGTTATATCGAACGGTTAACTTAAACCCAAGGTGTGTCGGATATAGTAATCCCAAGCACACCGAAATAACATTTGTATGCCCCTTTGGCCCGACGTGAGTCAGTAACTAGCTTTGGATAAGCTAAGGGAAGGTCGAAACCAAATTGGAATACAACCTATACATACACCAAGAGAGTCGAATCGGATATGACATCGACTCCCATCCTCACACGCGTGGCCGGAACAACCGGACTCCTCACCCCCCATTAGTACATATTACTTATAAATAAGTAGTTAGAGATCCATTATGGAGCCTACCACATCCACACACCATACGGTATCATAACCGAGTTAAGCACACAAGGGAGGTTCACACACCTGCATACAACAACAATATCCAACTAACTCACACATAGTCATGGTTAGAACGTTCCCAAGGTTTGGGTCGTTAACTCCGAATACCGATCTCTCATGTGTTCCTAGTTCTGGTTAGTTAAGGTTTAACACTTATTTGAGGTTAAACGGTATCGGAGATTAAAAGCGCCACATAAATGAATTACTATAAACTCATTACATGTTTTTATCTTACAAGGTGGCAAACACTCAGAGAAACACATTGGCATACAAGCCGGTGTAATCCGGTAGAACACAGGTTGCAAGAAAACCATACCTGTCACCGGAGTCCATTTTACCATGTCCACTTACGTTCCTCGAACAATTCTCGAACAACTGGCACATTAAAGTTACCTTCATTAACATTGGGGTAATGTGTTTGTGTAACGTCGAATGACCATAGTTAACCCCGTTTACTAATTAAATATCTTTACATTTTTAACATGTTTCACTCTTTCATTTTACTTCAACTTTTCACCCACCAAATTGTGACTATAACTCACCTAACATGTCCTACACAACCTTATAACATCATTATCCATCAATTCCCATCATTAGACATCTTTTAATAACCTAAAACCATGTTTTTATAGTGGTCCGGGACTTGGTCCTCTTCTTAAGTCCCGGACCATATGCTAACTCAAGTCTCGGCCGTTTAAAATGGGGTGGTCCGGGACCTTATACAAGGCCTAAGTCCCGGACCACATCCTTATGTGACTCTCGGCCTATTTTACACCCTGGTCCGGAACTTTAACCATAACCTAGGTCCCGGACCAAACCTACAGAATTGATAAAATGACATTTTTCAAATGTTGTTACCTTAGTTCTCCACCTCCATTAATTGTATAACTTTACCAAATGTTCCTAGGTATATTCTAATGCCTAAATATCATCTTAAACACACCTAAATCCATGTTTCACTTGTTACTCAATTTCCACCCAAAATCTTATAACACTTGTAACATTTACATTTGGTTTCCTAAGGGGTGTTTCACCTAAATGACCACCATACCAAAATGTTTTCTCACCATCGCAACATCATCTCCCAAGCATCTTCTCTTACAAAACAAATCTTTTTTTTCACACCTTCTCGAATTCCTTTCTCAAAACCTTACCTAAACATCATTCTCTCCTTATTCATCAACATTACCTAAACCTTAAACAAACTTCTCCAAGACTTTAATACATCCTAAAAACACTCATTGGATTTCTAGAACTTCCAAGACAATGCCTAAATCCTTATAGCACCTTAGAACACCTTAATGCATGTTTTCTTCCTTAGTGAAGCATGTATCCATTCCTAACAATTCCTAGTTCACCCAAGTTCATTTAAGCACTTAGAACTCCTTATACATTTTACAAATTTCGCCATGGGTTCTCTTAGCACATCATCTTTCCAAAACTCATAGTTTTCACCATTAAGCACTCAAGAACACCTAAATCCATCAAGAACACCATCACACACAAGACTTCACCAAATTTACACTACATCACAATATAGTGCACCATTAAAATTGCTTGGCACTTATGCCCTTAAATAGCTTGGCTCTTAGGCCCTTAAATTGCATAAACCTTAAACACTGAATTTCCCACAATAATAATGCCTTTGACCTGCAAATACACCCAACAACACATATGCCCTAAATAAACTCCTTGAGAGCATTTCACTAGGTCATTCACCTTTGGCTCCTTAGATCATTTTGACAAGCAATATAAGCTCATTTCTCCTAAGGCGTTATACCACATTAGGTTAGTATATTTACCTCTTTTCCTCACAAACTTCTTTCTTGTTTCCTTATAAAACCGATAAGGTATTTGATTCCTTGTCAACCACTAAACAATATACAAGCAATGAAATGAGTATACAAGCTCCAAGCTTAAACTCATTGTAAACCCTAGGTTTACATTGTTTCAAAAGGCATTAAGATAGTTGTTTTACCTTGGTCTTTGAAGGGAATTGGAATATCTATCAAGAGAGGACTCCACCAAGTCCTTGAAAGATTCAAATAGAGCTAGAACAAAGCAACACAATGAGCACCATTAATGGTGATTTTCGGACATCACACAAACATGAAAGAAATGTCATTTTTCTTTGAGTTTTCTTACCCTGAAGCAAAGGAGAGCATTAATATGTGTAAAGGTGAGCTCAAGCTCCTCCCATGGAGATTCCTCTTGGCACCGAAATGGAGCTCTTGGAATTTTGAAAGGATAGAATTGAAGAGCTTGATGAGAGGAAGAGAATGGTGGTCTTAGAATTTCATTTGGCCAAGTGAGCTAGGAGATACAAGTGGTCAAAGATGGAAAATAATGGTGGTGTTGGTGTTGCTGTAGCAAACGTGAATGAGAGGAAGAAGATAGAGTTGGAACCGTGGGAATGCAAGAAGGAAAGAGAGAATGAAGATAGGTTTGCCTTTTTAAGAGATATTATGTAATAAAGCAATAGTAACTTGCTTTATCATTAGTTATTTGTTTTGTTAACTTACAAGGTGATGACTCACCTCATAAAAACCGGCCCCCATTAGTAGTCTAGGGGTATAATAGTCTTTATTGACTATTTAATTACTTATAACATCATATGTTACAAACTAGCTTATTAAAGTTACTATTCACTAAAACAAGGCACATAGATGTGAAATTTTTGATTTCCCATTGATATAGACTCCCAAATGTGATACTATATAGTACACATGTTAATTAAAGAGTAATGATGGACATTTAGCCATTCAAAACTCATTTACAAGACAATTTTTCAAAAACGTGCTTTAAGACTCCTTAAAGCACATTTTGTGTTCTAACTTGTTTTCAAGCTTGGTTTTCTTTGGTAACTGATTTAATATGTTCATTAACATATTTATAAGGTATAGGTATGACCATTAGGTCTTATACAAATTTATCCCAAGCTTAGAGCACATTTTAGCCCATATTGACCTTAAGGTGTTTATTTATGTTTTGTTTGGTTTCATTGTCTACCAAGGTTTCCTAAGGACTTAATTAGCCTTATAAAGTCATAATTAAATATTATCAAGTCTTGGTAGGCTCTTTGGGTCCTAACCAAGTTCACTCCAAGCTTAGAGCATGTTTTTGCTCACACTGTGTCTTAGTGTTTTATTGTGTTTTAACTATGGTTTAAACTATACACTGATGTTCCTAAGGCACTTTTTAGCCTTTAGATAACATATTTAAACATTTAAACAACATACCAAGGTTTGGGGTATTTCAAATAGGACTGCGGAATTTGTAGGGATTTCGGGTGTCAGGTGCAAGAAAATCGGCAGGCACGAGATTAAGGGCGTGGATTGAGGCGGAGCGGGTGTGGATAGCTGACGTGGATGCGTAGTGCCAGAATTATAGAGATGTTCTAAGCAATAAAACATGGTTCACAGATTTAAGTGCAAACAAAGACAGACTCAGTGAGACATAAGGGAGTACCTGCTGACGATTACGGTAGGGGCAAGGAGATGCGACCGTCTAGGTAGACAGAGTCAACCCAATTGCTGATGAAGTGCTTCAAATGGTGCTATAGACAAGGGTTTAGTAAAGATATCTGCAAGTTGATCTTCTGTTGGCACAAAGTCAAGTTGGATAAGCTTTTTCTCGACACAGTCTTTCAAGAAGTGAAAACGGATTTCAATATGTTTGGTTCTTGAATGTTGGACTGGGTTTTCGGATATTTTAATTATGCTTTTGTTGTCACAAAAGATTGGGATCTGCTCTTGGGTCACATGATAATCGTGAAGTTGTTGTTTCATCCAAAGGAGTTGAGAGCAACAGGCTGCAGCAGAGACATACTTTGCCTCTGCTGTAGAGAGTGCGACGGAGTTTTGTTTTTTGGAGGACCATGAAACAAGACAAAGACCCAAGAATTGCGCATTACCTGAAGTACTCTTTCGATCTTGGAGGGAACCAGCCCAATCAGAGTCACTATATCCAGATAAAGTAAAGGTAGGAGATCGAGGATACCATAGATAGAGTGTACTTGTACCTTTAAGATATCGAAAGATACGTTTGACTGCTTTTAGGTGAGACTGCTTTGGTGCTGCTTGAAAGCGGGCGTAAAGACAGACTGCGTGAAGAATGTCGGGGCGACTGGCAGTCAGGTACAAGAGGGACCCTATCATGCCTCTATATTCTGTGGCATTGACACCAACTCAGTCATCATCAAGGTGTAGTTTGGCAGATGTACAGCTTGGTGTAGACATGCTCTTGATGTTTTTGAGATTGTACTTAATTATCAAGGAGTTCCTTGATGTACTTTTGTTGATGGATCTCAATCCCTTCCCGTTCCTGTTGAATTTGCAATCCTAAGAAGAACTTGAGCTCACCTAACTCATTCATGGAAAACTCTTGTTTTATAAGGTTAGCAAAATGGTCACAGAGGGTGTTACTTGTAGAGCCATAAATGATATCATCAACATAAATCTGTACTAGTAGTAAGTCATGTTATGAGTGACGAATGATTAGTGTCTTATCTACATGACCTCGAGAAAAACCATTTTGCAACAGATATGTAGACAGTCTTTCATACCAAGCACGCGGAGCCTGTTTCAGTCGGTAAAGGGCCTACACAGTTTGTAGATGTAGTCGGGATGGACAGAGTCTGTGAACCCCGGGGGTTGCTCGACATAGACTTCTCTATCAATATAGCCATGGAGGAAGGCTGTCTTGACATCCATTTGATATAATGTGAAACCTTGGAATGCAGCAAACGCAATTAACATGCGAATTGCTTCAAGACGAGCTACAGGTGCGAAGGTTTCATCATTGTCAATCCCTTCTTCTTGATTGTAGCCCTGAACGACCAATCTAGCTTTGTTCCTGAAGACTTGTCATGCATCATCAAGTTTATTATGAAAGACCCAACGAGTACCGATGGTTTGTTGATGTGTGGGTCGAGGAACCAACTCCCAGACAGCATGTCTTTGGAGAGAGTTTAGTTCCTCTTGCATTGCAGTGACCCAATCACCATCAAGGAGTGCTTCTTTGACATTTCTTGGTTCAGTACTGGAGAGAAAAGCACCAAAGGCACAGAGGTTTTGCATAGCTTGAAAACGTGTTTGAACACCTGTGTTTGGGTCAGATAATGTATTGTCAGAAGGGTGAGCTGATTTTTGTTGGAACTATCAACGTGAAGCAGGAGGGGGTGTGTCTTTGTCAGATGTGTCACAGTTCAAGTTTTGTGGTAAGGGTGTCTCAGGGTTATTGTCAGAGTCTGTAGAGTCTGATGCATTGCTTTTGTTTTCTGGAGAGTCATTAGGTATGATGGATTGGGAATCTTGGAGTCTTCCTATGGGAACAGTGATGAAGTGTGGATCAGTGAGGAAATCGTCTAGAGCAAAGTCAAGTTGATCAGAAGATGAGCCAACATTGTGGGACTCATCGAACTTGACGTGGGGACTCTCTTCTAAACATTGAGTTCTTAGATTGATAACACGATAAGCTTTGCTTTTAGAAGAGTAGCCAAGAAATATACCTTCATCACTTTTAGGAGAGAACTTACCCAAGTTGTCCTTACCATTATTGTGGATAAAGCACTTACATCCGAAATGCCTGAGATGGAAGAGATTTGGTTTTCGTTGACAGAGTAGTTCATAGGGTGTCTTGTGAAGGAATGGATGAATTAGCGCACGATTTAACACATAGCATGCTGTGTTAACAGCTTCGGCCCAGTATGATGGAGTGAGTTGACTGTCAATGAGCATGGTGCGGGCCATTTAAACCAAGGTTCTATTCTTTCGTTCAACCACTCCGTTTTGTTCTGGGGTGCGTGCGGATGAGATTTGGTGATCGACTCCGTTGTCCCTGCAAAACACATCAAACGACTTGTTGCAAAATTCAGTACCCTGGTCCGTTCTCAGGGTTTTTTATGCAAATGAAAATTTGTTTATAAGCATTTTATGGAGTTTGACGAACTCCACAAAAATTTCATCTTTAGTAGATAGAAAAATGACCCTGTGAGCCTCGATTTTAAACCCTATCCTATGTTTATTAAAGTTGATTAGGATCTAACCGGGTTTTAGGTCCACTTATAACCTATGATTAATAACTATATCATATAACAAAAATTATTAAAACCTAAGCTAGCTCACTGGAACCTATTAAGAGTCGCCACCTAATTTTAACCTAGATCAAATTAGGAAAGGAGAGTTCGGGTTCGGGGGCTTGATATTCGACTTAATTAGGGTTCAATTACTTTCATTACCCCTAGAAGTCGTTTTTCCTCTACTTAGTTTAATTACGGCTTATTACGAGTCGTTTTTAACCTAAGTGCGCGCTTCTGTTTTCTTTGTGTTTTTTAGCATTTTTTGACAGAAAATTAAAGTGGAAATTAAAATCTACCTAAACTAGGGTTTCGGAGGCAGAATTAGGTCAAATTTTGCTTACGTCCGTAGCCACGGACCAAACGTCCGAGACCACGGACCCCAGTTAACCTAAATATACAGAAAAGTCGAAATTAAAGGAAAACAAAAATTTGCAAAGTCCGGGGCCACGGACAGGATGTACGTGGGCCCGGACATTATTAGAAAAACCTAAATTTTGAATTTTTAAAATCCCGCCGCCGTCTGTGGGTGTCCGTGGCCACGGTCAACCCGTCCGTGGTCCCGGACCACATGTCCGAGGTCACGGACCACCCACGGACAGGGGTTTTCAGAAGGTTCCCGAGGGTGTTTTGAGCTCAAATTTTATGGGTGTGTAGCCTGAAAGATGTACAAGGCATTAGTGATTGAAAGTTTTCAATTTGAAATCGAATTAAGCACGAAACTTAGCAAACAAGTTATTGGGCAGAAGCGAAAACAAACGCTAATTCAGAAGCGATAAAAAGTCAATTTGACTCCAAATTTTAACACAGAGTAGTTAAAGTTGAACAAAGTCAGAAAAACATGGCTTCAACCTATTTTACCTTCGGATTTAATGAGACTCTTCACAACGGGGATCTTTTTGCTTCGTTGACGCCGGTTTTGGATTGACTTCGAATTGTGCTTCTGACTCCTTCTTCTTTATGCTGTTAAGGACGTTTCTCTTCTGTTTTTGTGGTGGTTTTGTGTGTTTTTGGTGCTTGGAAGTTCAATAGGAGAAGAAAGGATGAGTTTTTGGTGATTTCGGGGTGATTTCTGCAGTGTTTCGGTATTGATTTGAGGCTTGGAAGTGTTAGAACGTGGGGAGAAAGTTTGTGGCTGTGTTTTCTGACTTTGGAAGTGTTCTCCTCTGCCCTAGTTCGTTTTTGGGGGGTCCTTTTATAGAAAGAGCATGGTCAAAAAGATAGAGCAAGATCTTTATCTAAAAGACTGATTTTGTGCTCTAAGGGAATCTGATTTTTTAGAATATGTTGCAAGCCGATAAAAATTATGAAATTTTAACTGAAGGTAAAGAATGATTTTTAGGAATTTTGAGAGTTGGAATCGGATTAGTTTGATAAATAATCGAATAGATAAAAATCTCACAATCTCAAATCTCACATAATTCATAACTTATTATTGGAAAGTCGAAATAACGAATTTCCAACGGCATTATTCTCTAAAAATCATCCTCTATCTTGTATTAAAATTTCATGAAATTTTGTTTTGATTTCGGTATTTTCCAAAGAAGAGAGAAAATTGCGACTATGATTGAATTTCTCTTTTAAATTTTGGGCTAAGGTTCCAAATAAGATAATTTCAGGCTTATGACTGTATGTAGTCATGCTAACCATGTGACAATTTTATTTTAATTTTGGAAACCTTTTAATTTCTATTTTGAGGCTATTTCATGTGTTAATTATTAAAGAAATTAGCTTATAATATGAATTAAAAGCTAAATTTCCAGAATAAATATTATCAGAAGATCATGAAATACCTTTCATAATGACTATGATATTTGGAAGTGTTTGGAGATAATGAACAAGTCATATGAAAATAGAAAATCCCGAGAATGTCCTTGGAAAATCCTACATTGGTGCATTTTGACCACTCTGCCCTTTGTAACACGTATGCCTTAGAGACTACTCCGGGGGGGTTGAAATTTTGGGTATAACAGATTTCCCCCCATCAACTAGGCTTTGTAATGAATATGAAAAGTCTAGTTGATGCCTGAGTGATACCCCAAAATTTTGGATCTTAAAAGACCTCGTATGCCGTTTGAAATCTAGTGGGTTGTGTCGAGCTATTCGAAGGCGCTGACTACCTAAAGGAGAAGGAGATGTTGTTGAACTATTCGAAGGCGCCAACTACCTAAAATGTGAAAACTGGGTGGTATGCAAATGCAAGAATGTTGGAATGCTAATGGTGCTGATATTGTCGATGATGCCGATGATGTTTGATGATGCTGATGATGCTGATGATGCTCGGATGCTTCTGGGGACCGAAAACCCGTGCTGATGCTCCTGGCTGGACCCAATGTGGACTTATTGCCATCGCCCCCCAAGCCGGTATACAGGGATAACTCCTGGTAAAAACCCTGGGGACTTATTGCCTTCGCCCACCATTCGTTGATCCCAAAAATAAGTTGACATCACAAAAGGAGGATTTATTGCCATCACCTCGCCAACTTTCTGTCGCCAGGTCTTGTGACGCGCCTGGATAATGCAACTAGGTCTTATGGCGAGCCTATATGAATGAAATGAATGCAATGTGTTTGATGAGAGTGGGTAAGCTAAAGGGTAACTCTAGGTCTTACTACTAGCCTAAGGGAATGCAACTAGGTCTTATGACGGGCCTAAAGGATGGTTCTAGGTCTTATGACGAGCCTAAGGGATGGATCTAGGTCTTATGACGAGCCTAAAGGATGGATCTAGGTCTTATGACGAGCCTAAAGGATGGATCTAGGTCTTATGACGAGCCTAAAGGATGGATCTAGGTCTTATGACGAGCCTAAAGGATGGATCTAGGTCTTATGATGAGCCTAAAGGATGGATCTAGGTCTTATGACGAGCCTAAAGGATGGATCTACGTCTTATGACGAGCCTATAGGATTGAGCTCTTCTACTCGGGTGAGTTCTGCTACTCTGGTGAGAATTTGAAGAATCTGTATCTACGGGGTGAGAATCTGTATCTCTGAAGAATCTGCATCTTCGGGGTGAGAATCTGTATCTCTGAAGAATCTGTATCTTCGGGGCGAGAATCTGTATCTCTGAAGAATCTGTATCTTCAGGGCGAGAATCTGTATCTCTGAAGAATCTGTATCTTCGGGGTGAGAATCTGTATCTCTGAAGAATCTGTATCTTCGGGGTGAAGAATCTGTATCTTCGGGGCGAATCTGTATCTCTGAAGAATCTGCATCTTCGGGGCGAGAATCTGTATCTCTGAAGAATATGTATCTTTGGGGTGAGAATCTGTATCTCTGGTCTATGATGAGGAGTTTCGTACGGACGGATGCAAGGTAAACTTTATGCAAATGGTCATGATGAAAGTTGATTATGAAAGTGCCAAACGTGGCAATGATGATGTGTATGTCAAAATACAATCAAAGTGTATGTAGGAAAACTTGTCTAAAACAAGAAATCGATGGAAAATGTGCCAAACATGGCAATGTTAAGGATCAAAAGTTGTCCAAAGCAAGACATTGCTAGAAAGTGTGCCAAAATGTGGCCATGATGAGGTTTATGAAACCGAAGTGTTTGAAGGAAAGTTGTTCAAGACAAGAAATTGTTGAAAGTGGTGCCAAACGTGGCAGTGTTTGATGAAAATTCTGTTTAGTGAAAAGGAAAGTGAAATTATCATTTCCTAACTATAGACTTCGGACTTGTAATTTATCTCCTACGAGATGAACATGCCGCCGGTGGGGTATGGTGTATGATGTGAAGGTAAGGGCTTATGTGGGCCTGTGTAGTGTATGAAGTGAAGGTAAGGGCTTATGTGGGCCTGTGTAGTGGAGGTGTGGAGGTAAGGGCTTATGTGGGCCTGTGTGGTGCATGAAGTGAAGGTAAGGGCTTATGTGGGCCTGTGGTGGGATGATGGTGGTGATGTTTGAGCTTTGGGTTCCAATTAGTGTTGTCATAGCAATTGTTGGAACCAACAATTGCCCCCAGTATTTTTCCCTTAAGACAATCTGAGCTAGAGTTCATGGCAATCGATCATTCCGATCGATTGCCCCCAGTATTTTCTTTGATCAAACGTGCGAACGAGTCTCGTCCTCATAGGGTCAAGGCTTATGTTCTGATTTGGTGCTTCCTAACCTACACTCGACGTGTTTGGTGTTTACACTCGTTTCTCACTTACGGTCACAACTTGTAGACCATTGAATTTGATATTGATGAATTTACGCATTCGATCTGTTACCTTCACGTGATTGGATACACAACTACCAAGTCGGAAGTCTTTGAGGCTTATAACGTGGCCATGGGGTGTGATGAAGAACAACGGGACCATGGAGGGATATTTGAGGTATGTGGAGCTTAAGTGGGTGACCAAAGCTGCAACTTGCGTCTTCTCTCGGATTCATCTTCCTTGTCTTGAAGTCGTCTAGCTGCTTTGTGCTGACGTTGTTTTCGAGCTTCTTGACTTGGACTTTTGTCCTTCACACCATTTCTCTTCTCTTTGTCACTTGGATTTCTTCGAGGCACTTCGGGATTGCCTTTTTGTTTAATCCTTTCTTGACTTTGCCTTCGGGGTTCTTGTGTTTCCCGGCTTTGGGCTTCTAGAGCTATTTTTGATGTGAGCTCTTTTGATCCAGTGTCACTCTGGGACCATTTGCGGATCACTTCGTCATGCTGATAGCGGCATCGCTTCTTTGGACTGATGAGAATGTTATCTGAGAGTCAGGTTCCTCGCTTCCTTTGGTCACCGGGTCGGACATTCATCATTGGCGGGGTTATTTTGTGGAGCTCATAATATCAAAAAGGGATATATGAAAGGCTCAGCGGGGGTGCCTAGGGTTTAATGTCAGGGTTCATAAGCTTTTTGGCTATGTGGTGCTGTACCTTGGTGCTTCGTCATTCCTGATAGTTGTATATCCGTTCTTTGTTACTTTTCACAGGTCTAAGCGTAAATTTACAAATTATCTCCTTCGGTCGGAGTTATGTCGTTTACCTCACCTTTGGATGTGGTCTCACCGGAGTCGTGTAAAAATGACACGCTCGTTCGCTCATGGTTTTTCCGCTCAAGACACTCTCGTGAATTTCACTCAGAGACTAGTTCACACGCTTAAACGAAAGATGAAAGATGACGAACCTAAACTCAGATTGCCCCCAGTATCGATTTGGGGTTAGTGACAACAATTTAAAAGATATGGATTTGGAACCGCTTTGGGGGTTATTTGGATGTTTTGGGATAAGATGTGGGGTTTGGTAAGGCATGCTCAAAACTTCAGAAACAAAATACAAGTCTTTGTGTTCCATTGTCGGGAAATAATTAATTCATGAACCATTTTCTCAAAAAAAAAAAACTTGTGTGAAACAAACCCTTTTTTCTTTTGTGTTATCATTTAGACTTGAAAAAGTCATTCATTTGTGAACATGAGGAAGAAGATGATTCAACAAAATCGATGCTTCTTATTAGTGGTTTGAAAACGATCATTCTTTGAAAAACATGAGAGATGCATTTGAAAGATGAGTGTTATGGCAGGTTATGCAGTAGAATGCATAGGAACCCTAAAATTTCTATTGAATCGAAATCCTGCTGAACCGTCTGAAGTCGGCATGCTGAAGACTCGAGCTCTTGACCGCTGGGATGTCGCTAAGATGACTGTGATCGTCTTCCTTCCAAACTTCGAGTAGGCCCTGTAAAATGTCCGAACTAGGAATGCCTATGGGTTATGTAGGAAGCAATTGGGCCTGAGTCTTCGCCAAACTGGGAGTGAAGTGCATAGACTAGAGTGATTCCCAGACTAGAACGGACATGTAGGCCTGAATCCAGGAATTGAGCAAACAAGCTGAAAGAAATCACATGGACCGCGAATGGGCCACTGAGCCCTGAGGTCTAAGATTCGTTTGATGTTCTTGTTGGGCCTTGAAGCTGGAAACTGGAATGAATGAATTATGCAAACTATCTCGGATTCAAATGTTTTATGGGCTGAAATTCTGGATTGAGAGCGAAGCTCATGGGCCAAAACTATGAATTGGTCTATGGGCCTAGATCAAATGAGTCATGAGTGTGGTACTTGGGCCGGACTGATTGCTCTACATATGAACTGGAATTTGGGCCGAGTGGTTTTGGTTGGGCCTAAAAGATGGCACCTAGATCTAGGATTTTGGGTCAGAGCCCGAGTGAAGAGTTTTCCTAAACTAGAATGAGCCCTTGGGCCGAAATGTATTTGGGCCTGAAATAAAGAACATGGGCTGGAACGATCCCTAAATCACAAATGGGCCTAACTTTCTTTGGGCCAGAGAAGATGGTTGCTAAGCCGAAAAAGATTTTATTTTCAGGACTTGTGAGTTATTTCAAGTTCAGGTGGATTTCTTTTTTTGGGGCCTAGAACTAATTGGATAATTCAAATTGGGCCAGAAGAGAAATCACCTAAGTCTAAGCTTTTGGGCCGAAGCCCGAATGACTCACATATTAAACCAAACAGGACCTCTAGGCCGCAAACAAGCAGAGCCGCCAATTCGGGTTGGGCTAGGTTGATGTAGGAGAAGTTCCTATCAATCTCTAGGCTGGGTAGTGGGCCGATCATACAAGCAAACAAGGCCCACACAAATTCAACATGTCCTCACTTGGCGTTTAAATCAAACTGGGTATGGATCGATCCGGAGAGGTGCTTGGGGCATGGGCCCAGGTCACCTCAAAGGAATAGGGCTTGCACGCTATTCTCTTTGGGCTTCCCCACTTTTTTCACATCACCTGAAGGTGTGCGTCTGCGGCCGGGTCTTTGACTGACCAAACAATGGGCTAGGTAAGGACACTGGGAAAACGCTTGGGGCCAAGGCCCAGGTATTAAGGGGATGTGGTTAGACGACATCCTCCTCTTTTCCCCCGCTTATTCACATCACCTAAAAGGTGTGAGTCCCTGACAGGGGACCCTCAAACGGGTCCCGGGGTGAAATCGGTTTATGTGGACCCTCGCTCTCATATGATGCAAAAGTACAGAAATTTAAATTGCGCACAAAAGTAAACAAACAATGCAATAAAGCCATAAATAAACATTTTCAAGTTAAGCCCTCTTTCTTAAAATTAAACAAGTTAAAATTAAGAAGTTTGTCCCCAGCAGAGTCGCCAGTCTGTGAGCCTCGATTTTAAACCCTATCCTATGTTGAATAAAGTTGATTGGGATCTGATTGGGTTTTAGGTCCACTTATAGCCTAAGATTAATAACTATGTCATATAACAATAATTATTAAAACCTAAGCTAGCTCACTGGAACCTATTATGAGTCGCCACCTAATTTTAACCTAGATCAAATTAGGAAAGGAGAGTTCGGGTTCGGGGGCTTGATATTCGACTTAATTAGGGTTCAATTACTTTCATTACCTAGGTCGTTTTTCCTCTACTTAGTTTATTTACGGCTTATTACGAGTCGTTTTAACCTAAGTGCGCGAGCTTCTGTTTTTTTTTTTTTTAGCATTTTTTGACAGAGAATTAAAGTGAAATTAAAAGCTACCTAAACTAGGGTTTCGGAGGCAGAATTAGGTCAAATTTTGCTTACGTCCGTAGCCACGGACCAAACGTCCGAGACCACGGACCCCAGTTAACCTAAATATACAGAAAAGTCGAAATTAAAGGAAAACAAAAATTTGCAAAGTCCGGGGCCACGGACAGGATGTCCGTGGGCCCGGACATTATTAGAAAAACCTAAATTTTGAATTTTTAAAATCCCGCCGCCGTCCGTGGGTGTCCGTGGCCACGGACAACCCGTCCGTGGTCCCGGACCACAGGTCCGAGGTCACGGACCACCCACGGACAGGGGTTTTCAGAAGGTTCCCGAGGGTGTTTTGAGCTCAAATTTTATGGGTGTGTAGCCTGAAAGATGTACAAGGCGTTAGTGATTGAAAGTTTTCAATTTGAAATCGAATTAAGCACGAAACTTAGCAAACAAGTTATTGGGCAGAAGCGAAAACAAACGCTAATTCAGAAGCGATAAAAAGTCAATTTGACTCCAAATTTTAACACAGAGTAGTTAAAGTTGAACAAAGTCAGAAAAACATGGCTTCAACCTTTTACCTTCGGATTTAATGAGACTCTTCACAACGGGGATCTTTTGATGCTTCGTTGACGCCGGTTTTGGATTGACTTCGAATTGTGCTTCTGACTCCTTCTTCTTTATGCTGTTAAGGACGTTTCTCTTCTGTTTTTGTGGTGGTTTTGTGTGTTTTTGGTGCTTGGAAGTTCAATAGGAGAAGAAAGGATGAGTTTTTGGTGATTTCGGGGTGATTTCTGCAGTGTTTCGGTATTGATTTGAGGCTTGGAAGTGTTAGAACGTGGGGAGAAAGTTTGTGGCTGTGTTTTCTGACTTTGGAAGTGTTCTCCTCTGCCCTAGTTCGTTTTTGGGGGTCCTTTTATAGAAAGAGCATGGTCAAATAGATAGAGCAAGATCTTTATCTAAAAGACTGATTTTGTGCTCTAAGGGAATCTGATTTTTTAGAATATGTTGCAAGCCGATAAAAATTATGAAATTTTAACTGAAGGTAAAGAATGATTTTTAGGAATTTTGAGAGTTGGAATCGGATTAGTTTGATAAATAATCGAATAGATAAAAATCTCACAATCTCGAATCTCACATAATTCATAACTTATTATTGGAAAGTCGAAATAATGAATTTCCAACGGCATTATTCTCTAAAAATCATCCTCTATCTTGTATTAAAATTTCATGACATTTTGTTTTGATTTCGGTATTTTCCAAAGGAGAGAGAAAATTGCGACTATGATTGAATTTCTCTTTTAAATTTTGGGCTAAGGTTCCAAATAAGATAATTTCAGGTTTATGACTGTATGTAGTCATGCTAACCATGTGACAATTTTATTTTAATTTTGGAAACCTTTTAATTTCTATTTTGAGGCTATTTCATGTGTTAATTATTAAAGAAATTAGCTTATAATATGAATTAAAAGCTAAATTTCCAGAATAAATATTATCAGAAGATCATGAAATACCTTTCATAATGACTATGATATTGGAAGTGTTTGGAGATAATGAACAAGTCATATGAAAAATAGAAAATCCCGAGAATGTCCTTGGAAAATCCTACATTGGTGCATTTTGACCACTCTGCCCTTTGTAACACGTATGCCTTAAAGACTACTCCGGGGGGGTTGAAATTTTGGGTATAACAGACCCAAGTCCACCTTGAATAGTCATCGACTATGACCAGAATATACCTTTTACCACTTCTGCTTTGTGTACGCATGGGGCCAACAAGATCCATGTGGAGCAACTCCAACAGAGAGTTAGTAGCGAGAGTTGATTTACTCTTGATGGAAGACCGGGTGTGTTTACCTTTTATGCATGCTTCACAGACAGAGTCTGTGTCGGGTAAACCAATCACTAAGTCTTTGCTTTTCAGTTTATTCAACAGTCTGTGATTTGCGTGACCAAGTCTGGAGTGCCACAACAATGAGTTTTTGGAATGCACATTTAGACAAACTTGATCATCTGGATTAATGGATTTTAAGCACATTTTGTAGAGATTTCCTTCTCTGCGTCCCACAGCTTTTAAGGAACATGTACGCTCATCATAAACCTTACAGTCCGAAGAGGATAAAAGTACCAAATTGAATCTATCTAAAATTTGGGAAATACTTAATAAACTATGTTGAAGTCCAGTAACCAGATGAACTCCATCAATTTTAAATTTTGAGGGGTTACCTATGGAGCCAACTCACACGATTTCACCCTGGTTGTTGTTTCCAAAAGTAACCTTACCTCCTTGGTAGGCTGAAAGCGAATTGAATTGATTTGGATCTCCAGTCATGTGACGGGAGCATCCACTGTCGAAGTACCAGCAGTCTCCATTCGCCTTCACCTACAAAATAAAAGATCATCTGTTAGATTTGGGAACCCAGATGTACTTGGGTTCCCTTTTCGAGCCAGATCTTTTCAATTCTTCTCGTGCTTCAAGTATCAATTTAACACGTTTGACATTAAATGAAAGATCTTTATTCAATTTATCACATGCACTGTCCCTATGTCCAAGACTCCCGCAATAGGCACAAATTTTAGTTAGAGGAAGATTGACGTATTTCTGTTGTCCTTTCCACCAGGAGTCAGACTTCTCCTTCTCTTGATATCGTTTGGCTCTGTTGTCGGACTTGGACATATTTTTTGGGATATCGAACTTACCCTTGTGCCACTTGGGCTTGGATTGAGTGGACCGAACTCCGGATTGTAAATTCACAATCTCTTGAGAAAGTTGTTCAACTTTAGAGCGAAGATCATCTCGATCTTGGCTGACTTCCTTGATCTTGGAGTTAGCCCACTCAGGTAGTTCGGAGGAAGTGACTTGTTTAATAAATTTGACTGGCTTGAGAGAGAGAGAGCGTGCTCCTTTTCTTTCAGTTTTTGAGTGAGGCTTTTTATAGTGGTGTTTAAGGACATATTTTTGGATTGAGAAGCATTTAGATCATTTTGAAGAGAGAAGCACTTATCAGTAAAGATAGTGAGGTCCTACTTAAGAGAGTCGATCAGAGTGGGAGATTCTTTTTGGTCGCTCTGGGTAAATTGATTTTGCTCTACGGTATCGTGGAGTTCCTTTTGGAGAGAATCAACATGTCGCCTTGATTCTTGTAGATCTAGTCTAAGAGAACACGAGATGGTCTTGTGTTCCTCAGCTTCATCTCTTAGGGCATACATAAGACCCCTTGAGATTTCGAGTTCCTCAGATAACTCGGTTATTTTGCTGGTGAGACTTGCTTTGAGGGAGTTAGTCTCAGAGACAATTTTGGCAATTAATGTCATAAATCCCATAGGAGTAATACGGTAAAGATCTGTCTCAAGATGAGAGCGAGTTACCTCATTGTCGGGGATCATGGACTCCGTCGTATCATGTGCCATGAGACATACCAGGCCGCTGGACTCTGTGTCTTGATCGTCGGAGTCTGAATCACCCCAACCGACAGCTGCCATCAGTGACCTCCCTTGGGATTTTCCATACTTGTTTTTGAGTAAGGGGCAGTCCTTCTTGAAGTGACTGGATTTGTTGCAATTGAAACAGATGACAAAGTTGAAGACTTGTTTGGAGGTATTTGAGAACGACCGACTCTGACGATTTGGCTGGTTACGCATAAATTTTTGGAAGTTCTTTACTATGAAGACAAAGTCTTCCATGGTCTCAGCCTCACTTTCTTCAACGATAATATCTACCAGCTTAGCCTTAGCTTGTCTGATTTGAGTATCATCTACATAGGCTCCTTCTTGAGTGTACTGAGTCGAATTAACCTGTAAGGCTTGGTCATTCAAAGTAGTAATCATGCTAGAGGAAGAAGAAGATGTATTACCACACTTCTTTCGAATGTTCTTCTTGTACTTATCTACAGATTGTAGATAGGAACCTAAGTCTTGGCAGCTCCATTTGGATAAGTCCTTGCATGCTTTGGTGGAGATTACCGTCTATGCCCATTCTTCTCTGAGACTGTCCAGCAGCTTGTGCAAGACACTCTCTTTATCCGGTAAGATGTTAACTTCCTGCATAGTAGTAGCTAGTAAATATAAACGATCAAGCACTTCTTCCAGAGACTCACCGGGTTTTTACAGAAAATTTTCATAGTCCATTCGAAGTTCTTGAGCTTTGCATTTCTTGAGTTCAGTGACTCCTTCGTGGGTAGCTTGAAGGAGTGTTCATATCTCATTTGCGGACTTACAGTGATTGACTATCCTTTGTTCTGGGATGGACAGGCAAGTGTATATTGCTTGTGATGCTTGTCGATTCAGCTCGTACCTTTTGCGATCTGCAACAGTCCATGTGGATCGATTTGGATTGACTGTAAGATCTCCTCCAGTGAATATCTCCCAAAGCTTAGAGTTGACTGACTCAATGTGTTGCTCGATCTCATTTTTCCAATGGTCGTAGTTGGTGGAGGTGAGTCTGGGGTGCTCGAAGTGCATTTTGTTGTTTTGATTGGTGAAGAGGTCTGCCATTGCTTTATAGGATCGGGTGACTAACTCAAACCAACCAAAGGTGTGAGTCTAAGAGTTGGTTTGACTCAATCAGTCTTTGAAAGTGAGAAACACTTTGTGATGTAGAGGCACTCAATCGAATTGATTAAACTAGGGGTGCGGAAGACTTTGAAGTAATTGAAACAAAATGATGCTAGAAAGATAGACAGACTCTATGAAACTCAGCAAGATACACAAATAAGCTATTTCATTTCCTGGTCAAACAAAACAACTTACAAATACCTACTAAGTAGAAGAGATCTACTTAGTGGTTTTTCACTCACTCACCCAATACACTCTCTGATCAGATCAATGGTAAGCGCAGCGAAACTAGGATCTTCCTAGGCAGAGTCTATCTAGATGAACTAACTGACTTGGTACGTATTTTCTTTCTCTGGCTTACAAAGTAGTTTCTTTCTCTCTCTCTAAACTCTGAAAATATTTCACCAATGAAGCACACCTTAAACTAGCTATTACACAAGCTATTTATACTAGCATTGCAACCAGTAGGTCGAGGGAGTTAGTTCCGCAAATACCGGAACTAACTTAGTGAGCAACGTCTAACGTCCTTGAGTGGTCTTCTGACTTGGGCCGCAAACTTCGGATGTGATGGGAGGACTTTATGACCGTTGTGGTGTTGAAGCATTCCCAAGTTAGCTCCTTATTATTCGCAACAACACGGGAGAGTCTGTGAAGTCTCCTTACTTACATGGACTCCATTGAAGTGGCTCACTCTTTGTGTTTGACTGAGAATGATTGACTCTGTCGAAGTGATTGGCTATCTCTGCAACACTCTGATGTCCCAACAATTACACAATAATTTATTGTTCTACTTAGAGAACGTATACATACTTAAGATGTGTCGGATATAGCATAGTTCCGAACACACCGTACACATTTACTTACTTTGATATTTCGATCTTAATATAGAACCGTTCATACTATACACATATCCCCCTAATCCGACGTGAGTCAGATAAATAGCCTTGGTTAAGCTTGAGGGTGATTGAAGACCAAGAAGGAAATAAACCATAAACAGAGAGGGCGTCAAAGCAACTGTAAACATCAACTCCCAAACAACACGCGCGACCGGAACGACCGGATTCCTCACCCCCCATAATATATATATAGTTAAGAGCTCCGTTATGGAACCTGTCACATCCACACACCAAATGGTGTTACAACCGGGTTAAACACACAAAGGAGGTAAACATAGTTACACACTCAAACAACACACAACTAACTCACGCATAGTTGTGGTTAGAACGTTCCCATGGTTTGGGTCGTTAAATCTGAATACCGATCTCTTATGTGATCCTAGATTTGGTTAGCAAAGGTTTAACACTTTCGAGGTTAAACGGTATCGGAATTAAACACGCCACATAAATGAATTACTATAAACTCATTACATGCTTATTCTTGCAAGGTGGCAAACACACAGAAAAACAAGTTGGCATACAAGCCGGTGTAATCCGGTAGAACACAGGTTGCAAGAAAACCATACCTGTCACCAAGGTCCTCTCTACTGTATCCTCTTATGTTCCTCGAACAATTCTCGAACAACTGGTAGCATTACTATTGTTTCCATTAACACTGGGGTAATATGATTGTTTAACGACTAATGCGCCCATAGTTAATCCCGTTATCCCGTTATACTTAAGTTTACTCTAGTGATCTTAAGTTCACAACTCTCACATCCAATCTAACACTTGTTTACACTTTTTAAGGCCTTTTCATGTCACCAAACAAGGCCTAAACATCACCTAAAACCATTACCATCCAATCCCCCATCATTAGAAGTCAATAAAACAAAATTTGGAAAATATTTGCCCTGGTCAGAGACTTGGTCCGGGCCCAAGGTCCCGGACCAATACTAAAACATACTCTCGACCCTTATTTTTCACTTGGTCCGGGTCTTGGTCCTGGACTAAGGACCCAGACCACTTACAAAGTTGATTTTCGACATATTTTCAAGGGTGGTCCGGGTACTTGTACAAGGGCTAAGTCCCGGACCTTGTTAATAAGTTGTCAAAACACTATTTTTCAACCCCTAATCCAACCTTAAACCTTACCTAATCATTCCATAATTTTTCCACATGTTTCTTACATGTTTAAACACCTTAAAACATGCACTAAACCTTCCTCAAACATCACCAAACTTGTTACTCAATTTCTTACAAAAATTCCTAACACTTGTAATATTTTTCCTTAGATTTCTAAGTGGTACATTATGCCTACTACCTCAACTAACCAAAGTGTTGTCTCACAAACATTACCATTACTCCAAAAGCGTTATTTCTCACAACCACCTCCTTTACCCAACTCATTAAGAGTGTTCCACAAGTTCATACTTAGTCCTTCACAGGGTATTATACCTCTTTGTTACCAAGTTTTGCACAAGTCTTAACACTTCACATAACATAACTTTGGTGTGCATAAAACACCCATTTGATCTCTAAATCCTCCAAGACCATTCTTAGGTCATCCTAGGACTCATGAACACCTTAATTCATTTTCTTTCACCAATTTAACACTTAACAATTCCTAGTACAACCTAGGTCACAATACTTCACCAAAGCACTTAAAACTCTTGTTTTTCCCAACTAAATTTTGCCATAGCTTCCCTAACACTTTCTTATCTCCAAAAACTTAGGTTTTCACCTTTATACAACCAAGAACACTCAATCCCTTAATACACATCCTTACACACAAACATATGGTTTTTCATCCTTTAACCATCAAAGACATTCATCTTCACAAGAAATGTTCTTTACACACAACTAAACCTTTAAACTACACTACATCACAATATAGTGCATAAACTTAAATTGCTTGGCACTTAGGCCCTTAAATGACATGGCTCTTAGGCCCTTAAATTGCATCAATCTTAAACACTGAATTTACCACATAATAATTGACTTTAACCTACAAATACACACAACAAGGCTCCCATTGCAATAGAAGTATTCTTGTAATTCACCTTGTGATTGTTTTACTAGCTCAATTTGCCATTTGCACCTTAGTCACAAGTTCTCAAATATGATTATGTTCTTTCTCCTAGGTTATATAGCCCTTACTTAGTGTAAACTCTAAGCTACACTTAGTACATATCTAAACCCATCCCCTAAAGCAATAAACCACCTTAAGGTAAGTCATTTACCTTGTTTTTCCAAACTTTTCCCCACACTCCTCTCCTTGGATTTTCTTGCTTGATTTTCGGCAACCAACTTTAATTCCTTTTTCAATGTTCTAAGAAATATACAATTTCCAATGAGTACTAAGGGATGTACCAAAACTTAAGGAATCATTCCTAGGTTAAAAAGAGTGTTTTAAGGTATTAAAATGAATAATTACCTTTGAAGTCTTAGGATAGACTTGGGTATGAATCAAGGAGGACCTCTACTAGTCTTTGGAGATTAAAACAAGCTAGTTCAAGGAGTAAAAACAAGACTCCATGAGAAGACAATTTTCGGTATTGCACAAAAGTGAAGGAAACTTAGTTTTTTTTTTCACTTTTCTTTCCTTGAATGAGAGAAGAAGCAAAGGAGCTCTTCAAACTGAATTTTCCCCCTTAAATGGAGTTTCTCCATGGCATCAAACTTGAGCTTTTGGAATTTGGAAAAGAGAGGATGGAAGGCCTTGACTCAACTAAGACAAATATGTGCTTAGTTTTTGATTTGGAGCAATATTGAACATTTGGTGAGCAAATGAAGTTGGAGAAGAGAGGTGCTGTAGCATGAACGGTTTTGGTTGGGAGAATGGAGGAAGATGACGGTGGGAACAAGAGGGAATGAAGGAAAAGTGAGGAGAGAGGTAAAGTTTAGATATTTATGTTATAAAGGTAAATAGTAAATTTACTTTAGTTTCCTTTTCTTTCTTTAGTTGGCTGAATTTTTATGGTGAGTCACCATCTCTAAAAACCGTCCCCCTCCTTTAGATAACATATATAGGGCCTTGTTTGACCATTTAACTAATTAAAATTGACTAAAGCCTTAATTGGGCACTATTCACAATTAGTGCACTTATTTGTGACATTTTTGGTTTCCCATTGATGTAGACTTCCTAATGTGATACTAAGTAGTACAAATATTGATTAAAGAGTAATGATGGTCCTTTTGCCACTCAAAACCCATTTCTAAGACAATTTTTCAAAAATGTGCTTTAAGGCTCCTTAGAGCACATTTTGTGTTTTAACTTGTTTTCAAGCTTGGTTATATTTAGTAATTGATTTAACATGTTCATTATCATGTTAATAAGGTCTAGGAATTACATTTAGGTCATACAAGGTTACACCAAGTCTAGGGCAAGTATTTGCTTAAATTGACTTTATGGTGTTTTCTTGTGTTTCCTTTGGTTTAATTCTCTACCAATGTTTCTTAAGGACTTAATTAGCATTATTAAATCATAATTGCATGTTAATAAAGTTTTGGTAGGCTCTTGGGTCCTAACCAAGTTCATTCTAAGCTTAGAGCATGTTTTTACTTAAACTGTCTTAGTAGTTCTTTATTGTGTTTACTATGGTTTAGATTGTTCACTAATGTTTTAAGGCACTTTTTAGCCTTAACATACCATAGCTTAATATTTAAACAACATATCAAGGTTTGGGGTATTTCAATTTACCCCCTTAAAAGAACTTCGTCCTCGAAGTTCACAGTTTCCCTCGTATCCTTCCATAGAATCCTGGAATTACTTGCGAGAAAAACTTCCATACTAAAACACACCTTTACATAGCAACCTAGGACTTAATGGTCCGGGAAACCTATCCACATCCATACATAACATACTTACATAACAACCTCGGACTCAACGGTCCGGGTAACATAACAACATTAAGACTCTAGGTCTGGATAATGTCTATTACACATACCACACAACATGTCTTAGCATGTATAGCAATCAAAAATTCCTTTTCCATCTCTTCATGGGCTCGGTCCTAAGACTACAGGACGTTACAGTCCTCGAGTCCCATGTCGAGTCCATATACATTGTGATCCCGCAGAACCAGGCCGCTATGGACACCTTCTGGTCCCCGTTCCTTTGGGAGATCAAAAAAATCACTTAATTTTTAACATATATACTTCTCATGTCACCGGTCCGAAGACAAAGGCTCATACGTCCTCAGCTAGTGAGCAAGTACTACAAAAATATTGTTTACGAGGTTAAGTATAAGATAATCCTTTCTTCAAATATTAATCGAAAGTTTTGGAAATACCAATTGAAAATCCTTTTTGAAAACGCAACATAACTCCAAGTCCAATTTATACCCTTTGCATCTTTCCTTAGCGTGGTTATTTGGCTTCCCTTGATCACATGCAAATCAAGTTCCACCTCCCACTTCATTTTCAAGCATCAAAGAATACACTCATTTCCAATTTTCTATCTTTTTAGTCATTCTAGTCATAATCACTCCAAGGGATAGAACTCCGTCTATCAGTTATCTCCATTCACTTTTAATCAACTTACCTAGGGAATCTAATTCTCACTAGATTCTATGTCGGTTTCATACCCCTTCATAAATCACAATACTATATATATATATATATATTTATCAAAATACAATACCCAATACAACATTTAGTATTTCATGAACATATACTGTCGGGGTTTTAGTTCCCCGGGAGTTTCTTTACTCCCTTACACTTGTACTCTCACACAACAGTTAACAAGTAGACACACTTATCACAATGGTATTCGCATATTTTGTACGCAATTACCACAATTAAACCATGAATGAGTGCGTATGTTCATATTACATACGCACCAATCATCAAAACAAATTATTTTGTGTTATGCACACCATAGTTCACGTACACTTGTACGTCAAAACACACTAAGCGGATTTAGGCTCTACCCCCCTTAAAAGGGATTACACCCACGTAATCAATCACTGAACATTGGTTTAAAATGTTCTGTCGCCGTGAAGTATTTTAACTTCCACGCGGTTTGTTATACAATGCGTGCTGGTTAGAGGATCTTAACCATATTGGCGGTTTAGTCCCTATACCAAGAAATCTCATTGGAGTTTTTTTAACTCATAATCAGTTTCGGTTCTGGCCTGTGAGGCTTCTAGGCGTTAATAATTAGCCATTTCTCGTATTCCCATGCATATTCAACATCCGAATCATTGGCTCACTAGCTTCTGCTGCGCGACTCTGATAACTTTGGAGGTTTGTTTGCCCCATTCATTTTTCATAATGTATTGTACAATTCCCATTTATCACCTTCATCTTGTGAAGTATGGTTTCTCAACCGATGCGTGGTACTTCTATGATAGTTTACTGTGTATACCGCTATGTATTTCACGTTGATTGACTTGATTTCTTCTGACTTACTGTCGGTTGAGGTTGAGCTACTACCTAATGTGTAGTGCTCTCTCGGTTATTTCCCACACTTGAGGTATATTCCATACCGATATTTGGTATTTAGTGCTACTGTAGTCACTTATTCCTAATCATGTCTCCACACTTGGTTCTGTACAAGTATTCTTTCATTGGTACGACCTTGCATTTCCTATGTCTCGGTCCTTATAGAGTTATACGCCTCTTTCTACTTCTACCACAATTAACATTTTCCCAAATTCCTAACTATCTCACTCGATCATTACTTCGCAAGTGCAATTCCAAAACACTCAGTCATACAGAGTGCAGAGGCGTACACTCTTGGCAGTAAATCCTTTATGCGATTACAATAGGAATGAACATTGTTTCCTTGTTGCCCAGTCTTTTTACCATCGTTATTTATCAACTCCATGTTATTGTGTGATTTATTCACATGTATTGGTCGCTTGCTGCGCACCATGTTCTTACTCATTGTAAAACACTAACTTACAGGGCATCCATTGTCCTATTAGCTTACGCACATGTACTTTCATCATTCGTATTATGGTTCGTCATTCATTTGGATGACTACTGAATACAGTATTTTTCGAGTCTTTATGCTCCTTGAGCGTTACTCACTCGATGCTTCACATTATACACATGCTACTAAACTAACTGCTCTCCCGCAATACAACATGGTCAATCCTTAACATATTTCTTGAACTTGGTTCACATAACTACCGCTCCCGCGGTCACACAATATCGAGAGGTATCCCCACACTCAAAGTAGTGGTTCGTTCTCCGCTCTATTCACTTGTACAACATAAACTTCCATAATCAATTAAATTTACATAACACATTTTGTTTGTGGCTTATAAGCCTTACTGCCTCGAGCTCTGCTCATTGTAGGCTGTTCACACGCATTTACTTCTTCATACGCCATCACATGGTTTGGAGGTTATATTGGCCTCCATGACCAGGTCGTTGCATCACACTTCCTTTCATGGGATGCCCCTTAGGAATGTTAGGTTGCCCTTCGACGACTTATGCCCTCGGTGTTTAAATCGAGTATTTGTTTCAACTCTTGTGTTTCCATCACTACATTTTATTCAACTTCAGTTGACCCAAACACCCTTCAAGGACAGCTTATGGGTGTTTCTAGGTTATGCCATTACATCTGGCTTCGACTTATGGGTACGTTTAGTTAACTACATCGCTTTGCATTCTTGGCTAGGTTTAATATCCTCCCCAGTGAGATTGATATCCCCTGATAGTCTAAGTAATCATTCCAGGAGTTTCATCCCATTCATTACACATTAACATGTCCACATTAGGCATCTGCCTTACCATATATAGGCTAGGTATTCGTTCCAGCTATCACGTTTTATCCCTCTTGACACTTGAGACATATGCTATGTCTTTACTTACTAACCAGTGCACTTCATACTTCCTGACTCTTTAACATTTCCTTGAAATAAATTCACTAATTATTTTGGTCTCGTTAACTTAACTGAGTTCTTTTACTCTAACCATTAGTGGTAATCAGCTGCTCTGGTTTGACCTTTACTGCTGACCGTAGTACGGAGTCGACTACTTCCCGTGTTCCCGACTCTACTCGTATACCTACATGGGGTACCTTACTGATACATTACTACCTACCCGACTAACCCATAAGTAGGTCTGTCAGGCCCACAAGCTCCTATCGGAGTGCGGTCGTCCCACATTTAATTTTTGTAAGCTCGTAGAGTCCGTCACACGCCTAGGTGAAGTATTCTGTTGTCAACTCCCTTATATCATCCTATGATACATGCATCCAGTGCTTCCCGAACTTAATCAAGGGAAAGTCTACCCACTGTTGTATTTAGTATGCACTCAATCCATTCCCTCAGGTTGATACCCTCGGGTTATCTGATTCCTGTCCGGTTGTTCAAAAGTGAACTGGGTGTAACTTACCTACTATGTGGCGCTGAGGCCGGTGTAGGTCCTCTGGTTTGGTTTAAAAGGAGGTTAGAAATAAGTACTGGTTTAAAAGAAAATTTGGTTTTTGAAAAAGAGTTTGAAATAAATCCGAGTTTGAAAGAAAAATTCTCATGGTATTACAATGTCTTCTTGCCTTAACCGAGTCTAGCTTCTCGCTGACTGGTGTATTCCCATATACATTGGGTAGGCTGTTAAGCCCTTCCACGGCTATGATTATCTCACTTAACTTCGTGGTACTTTACTAAGTACTTCGTATTCGTTAAAATTTTTCCCCGAACAGCCCTGTTATAGCAGCACTTGCCATGGCAAGTGCGCCATGTTAATTGGCCATCGGTTCAACACACCCTGGTTGCGGTATTGTTTTTACCCACACCGTATTCAATGGCCTTGTTGGCCCTTACTTTGATCTTACAGTCTTAACAATAAATCTTCTGGGCGACTTCTCACTGTCTTCACATGATAATCATTAACTAGGGTGTTCCCCATTCTTGGAGTCCCCTTTTCACTTAGTATTGTATCAACTCCCAAATAACACGCGCGACCGGAACGACCGGATTCCTGACCCTCATATATATATATATATATATATATATATATATATATATATATAGTTAAGAGCTCCGTTATGGAACCTATCACATCCACACACCATATGGTGTTACAACCAGGTTAAACACACAAGGGAGGTAAACATACTTACACGCTCAAACAGCACACAACTAACTCATGCATAGCCGTGGTTAGAACGTTGCCATGGTTTGGGTCGTTAAATCCGAATATCGATCTCTTTTGTGTTCCTAAATTTGGTTAGCTAAGGTTTAACACTTTCGAGGTTAAACGGTATCGGAATAAAACACGCCACATAAATGAATTACTATAAACTCATTACATGTTTATTCTTGCAAGGTGGCAAACACAAAGAAAAACAAGTTGGTATACAAGCCAGTGTAATCCGGTAGAACACAGGTTGCAAGAAAACCATACTTGTCACCAAGGTCCACTCTATTGTGTCCTCTTATGTTCCTCGAACAATTCTCGAACAACTGGTAACATTACAATTGTTTCCATTAACACTGGGGTAATATGATTATTTAACGACTAATGCGCCCATAGTTAACCCCGGCATCCCGTTATACTTAAGTTTACTCTTGTGATCTTAAGTTCACAACTCTTACATCCAATCTAACACTTGTTTTCACTTTTTAGGGCCTTTTCATGTCCCCAAACAAGGCCTAAACATCACCTAAAACCATTACCATCCAATCCCCCATCATTAGAAGTCATTAAAACACAACTTGGACAATTTTTTCCCTGGTCCGGGACTTGGTCCGGACCCAAGGTCCCGGACCAATACTAAAACATACTCTCGGCCCTTATTTTCACATGGTCCGGGTCTTGGTCCTGGACTAAGGACCCGAACCACTTACAAAGTTGATTTTTGACACATTTTCAAGGGTGGTCCGGGTACTTATACAAGGGCTAAATCCCAGACCATGTTAATAAGTTGTCAAAACACCATTTGTCAACCCTTAATCCAACCTTAAACCATACCTAATCATTCCACAATTTTTCCACATGTTTAAACACCTTAAAACATGCACTAAACCTTCCTCAAACATCACCAAACTTGTTACTCAATTTCTTACAAAAATTCCTAACACTTGTAATATTTTTCCTTGGATTTCTAAGTGGTACATTATGCCTACTACCTCAACTAACCAAAGTGTTGTCTCACAAACATTACCACTACTCCAAAAGCATTATTTCTCACAACCACCTCCTTTACCCAACTCATTAAGATTTTTCCACAAGTTCATACTTAGTCCTTCACAAGGTATTATACCTCTTTGTTACCAAGTTTTGCACAAGTCTTAACACTTCACATAACATAACTTTGGTGTGTATAAAACACCCATTTGATCTCTAAATCCTTCAAGACCATTCTTAGGTCATCCTAGGACTCATGAACACCTTAATTCATTTTCTTTCACCAATTTAACACTTAACAATTCCTAGTACAACCAAGGTCACAATACTTCACCAAAGCACTTAAAACTCTTGTTTTTTCCATCTAAATTTTGCCATAGCTTCCCTAACACTTTCTTATCTCCAAACACTTAGGTTTTCACCTTTAGACAACCTAGAACACTCAATCCCTTAATACACATCCTTACACACAAACATATAGTTTTTCATCCTTTAACCATCAAAGACATTCATATTCACAAGAAATGTTCTTTACACACAACTAAACCTTTAAACTACACTACATCACAATATAGTGCATAAACTTAAATTGCTTGGCACTTAGGCCCTTAAATGACATGGCTCTTAAGCCCTTAAATGACATGGCTCTTAGGCCCTTAAATTGCATCAATCTTAAACACTGAATTTCCCACATAATAATTTCCTTTAACCTGCAAATACACATAACAAGGCTCCCATTGCAATAGAAGTATTCTTGTAATTCACCTTGTGATTGTTTACTAGCTCAATTTGCCATTTACTCCTAAGTCACAAATATGATTATGTTCTTTTTCCTAGGTTTTTATAGCTCTTACTTAGTGTAAACTCTAAGCTACACTTAGTACATATCTAAACCCGTCCCTTAAAGCAATAAACCACCTTAAGGTAAGTCATTTACCATGTTTTTCCAAGCTTTTCCCCACACTCCTGTCCTTGGATTTTCTTGCTTGATTTTCGGCAACTAACTTTAATTTATTTTTTAATGTTCTAAGCAATATACAATTACTCCAATGAGTACTAAGGGATGTACCAAAACATAAGGAATGATTCCTAGGTTAAAAAGAGTGCTTTAAGGTATTAAAATGGATAATTACCTTTGAAGTCTTAGGATAGACTTTGGTATGAATCAAGGAGGACCTCCACTAGTCTTTGGAGATTAAAACAATCTAGTTCAAAGAGTAAAAATAAGACTCCATGAGAAGACAATTTTCGGTAATGCACAAAAGTGAAGGAAACTTAGTTTTTCTTTCACTTTTCTTACCTTGAATGAGAGAAGAAGCAAAGGAGCTCTTCAAACTGAATTTTCCCCCTTAAATGGAGTTTCTCCATGGCATCAAACTTGAGCTTTTGGAATTTTGAAAAGAGAGGATGGAAGGTCTTGACTCAACTAAGACAAATATGTGCTTAGTTTTTGATTTGGAGCAATATTGAACATTTGGTGAGCAAATGAAGTTGAAGAAGAGAGTTGCTGTAGCATGAACGGTTTTGGTTGGGAAAATGGAGGAAGATGACGGTGGGAACAAGAGGGAATGAAGGAAAAGTGAGAAGAGAGGTAAAGTTTGGAGATATTTATGTTATATAGGTAAATAGTAACTTTACTTTAGTTTCCTTTTCTTTCTTTAGTTGGCTGGCTTGGTATGGTGAGTAACCATCTCTAAAAACCGTCTCCCTCCTTTAGATAACATATATAGGGTGTTTTTTGACCATTTAACTAATTAAAGTTGACTAAAGCCTTAATTGGGCGCTATTTGGGCATTATTCACAATTAGTGCACATATTTATGAAATGTTTGGTTTCCCATTGATTTAGACTTCCTAATGTGATACTAAGTAGTACACATATTGATTAAAGAGTAATGATGGGCATTTAGCTACTCAAAACCCATTTCTGAGACAATTTTTCAAAAATGTGCTTTAAGGCTCCTTAGAACACACTTTGTGTTTTAACTTGTTTTCAAGCTTGGTTTTCTTTAGTAATTGATTTCACATGTTCATTATCATGTTAATAAGGTCTAGGAATGACATTTAGATCTTATACAAGGTTACACCAAGTCTAGGGCAAGTATTTGCTTAAATTGACTTTATGGTGCTTTCTTTGTGTTTTCTTTGGTTTAATTGTCTACCAATGTTTCTTAAGGACTTAATTAGCCTTATTAAATCATAATTGCATGTTAATAAAGTCTTGGTATGCTCTTGGGTCCTAACCAAGTTCATTCCAAGCTTAGAGCATGTTTTTGCTCAAACTGTCTTAGTAGTACTTTATGGTGTTTACTATGGTTTAGATTGTTCACTAATGTTTTAAGGCACATTTTAGCCTTAACATTCCATAGCTTATATTTAAACAACATATCAAGGTTTGGGGTATTTCACAGAACCTATCCAGATAATCAAATGCAACAGCCTTATTATTCATCAGGTCAGACCAAAATGCAATAGTTTTATTGTATTGTCAACAGATCACTTTAATTCACCACAACTTATAACAGATATGCAATAGTTTGTGTGCATTATATCAGCACATCAGTGCTTAAGCGTACACAGATCAATACATGCCTACAAACATTTGTAACTAATTAACGAAACTAGTAAATGGTTCAAGTTCACAACTACAACCATTTGAAAAAGAAAAGATAGCTACATATAGCTATAACTCATGACTTCTTCTGATCAAGTATTGCTTTCAACCAGTAAGAGCACATGTGCTCCTTAACAATCTCGAGGTCAGCTTGTGAATAAGTATTTCCTTGTTTTAAGAAGAAATCAACAAGCTGCACACGAGAAATATAAAAGCAAGTACACCATTTAAACTTATTCAAAAAATGCACAAATAGTTAAATTACCGATTCAAACATAAAACTTATAATACGTACCTAATTTACATTGTTTATAGTGTCGATATTGTCCATGATGTCGTACATGTATCACATCACAAAATATCCACAACTGCTGCTATCTGGTTGCCTGGGACACTACTATTAATAAAATTATATTATTATATATGCACACTAATATATAAAATATATTTAAGTATGCATGAGTAAATGGAATAATTTTTACCTTTATATACTTCATATCCAATGGAAAATTCATAGTATGAATACTAGTCGTACCATCTCTAAAACCGCTAAAATTAATTAAACAAGCATTTAAGTGACAATAAGAAAAAAAAGTACAATTTTATTTTTGGAATGAAAATATGCAGAATTTACTTACTTTTTCAACATCATAGAAATGGAGATGTTTCTCTTATATCCTTTCATAGGGTCATTCACTAAACAGGTTGATGTGAAGTACACACCACTAACAACAACCAGTGATTGCTGCAAGTTCAAACAACAACAAATCAACTTTAGCTTCGAAATATGAGTTAACATAAAACAATAAAGACAAAAGCATAAGGTGGGTCAAGCACGCTTACATTTGATGATATGGTATGAGCACAAATTGGCTACTCCTTCTAACCACAACAATTATGGCAATGCACATGTGGTTCTGACACACAACACTGTCTCTCATAGCATCAGCAAACATGACTTGTGGACATAGGAAGGTGACCAAATGTCCAATTTTCTATGATAGCAGCTTCGATATTAAGGGCCTTTGATGACAAAGGCATTTAATTAAAATTATACATAAAACTTACTATTAACTTTGAGAGAGAAAAAATGTGATACTTACACATAGTAGGCTTGAATCACTGAGATGTTCAGCATATCACCAAGCAGTAGCTCCTTGACATCACTAATACTGATCAGTAAATCCATGATAGCTTCGGTGTAGAACAAATGCTTCAGAAGCTTAACCATGAAGTCAATGAAACCATCACCCTGCGCGAGTATCGTGTTATATAATAGTTGTTGACGCTTTCCCAGTGACTTCACCACCTTTTCGTGAATAATGAAATTGCACCGAATTGGACTGATATAGTCATCCTGCTCACTCAATGGTCCTTTTCCTTTCGACGCACTAACTTGCTTACTGTTATACCCAAAATTTTGACCCCCTGGGTTAGGGTCTACGGGGTGCTGGTGTTGTGAGGGGCATTTTAATCAAGTGGTAAGGGATTCCGGCTCGATCGGCGCATTCCATGGCATGGGGAGCAGCTTCGTCATTTTCAGGGGCGTTTTGGTAATCTTTAAAGGCTCTTGAGACCTCCTATGAGCTTTCTCTCTCCTCCAAAGGGTGCCCAAATCACCTTGAAATGCTTTGATATTTTAACCCATGATAGAGGATGACATTCTAAGCATAATGGTGTTGGAATTTTGATTTTTCGAGTTACCAATAATTTTCTAGCAATTTCTGACTGAATCTGACAAGAAATTCGATTTAAAAATATTCCAACATTTAAAAAATTCGTTTCCACCTCAGAAAATTCATAATATCCATCCTTGACATGTGGTTAAAATTTCACAGCAAAATTCCTTTGGGAAATCTTTAAATTAAAATACCAAAAAATCTTACTTTTACTAGATTCTCTTTATCTTTAAGAAAGTCTATATAAGGGGATAGGTTTTTGGATAAAATGAGGACCACATATGCTCAAGAACCCTAGACTCTCAAAGAAGGCAGCCGTCTCTCTCTCTCCACGTTTTGAACCCCAGAGCCACGATCAAACACCGAAATCTCACAAAAATCAACACCAAAACACATTTTTCAACTCCCACAACATCATCCATCATCAAACCCCCACAAAAACAGCACCAAAACGTGAAGAACATCAAGAACAACAAGGAGTCAGAAGCTGGGTTCGAAGTTCTTCTGGATCCGCCATCAACGAGGCCTCCGAAGAATCCGACGTGAAGAATCCTCCTAAATTCGAAGGTAAACAGGTTGCAATTCTACTTTTCTAACTCTCCACGACCTTATTAACTCTCTGTCAAATTTTGGGTTCAAACTAACCTTTTTACGCTTCTGTATTGCTAATACTTTGTTTCTGCCTTGTTACTTGTTCGCCAAGTTTCGTACATAATTCGACTTCAAACTGTAATCTTTCAATTACTAACGAATTGTACACCTTTCAGGCTACGCGTGCATAAATTTTAGCCAAAACACCTTCGGGAACCACCATAAAACCCCTGTCCGTGGGTGGTCCGGGATCCCGGACCTATGGTCCGGGACCACGGACGGGTTGTCCGTGGCCACCACCACGGACGGCGGCGGGATTTAAAAATTTTAAAAATTTAGGTTTTGTTAAACTATGTCCGGGCCTACGGACATCCTGTCCGTGGCCCCGGACTTTTCAAATTTTTGTTTTCTGTTCAATTCGACTTTTATTTTCACATAGATTAACTAGGGTCCGTGGTTACGGACATTAGGTCCGTGGCTACGGACGGAAACAAAATTTGACCTAATTCTGCCTCCGAAACCCTAGTTTAGGTAATTTCAACTTTCACTTTTATTTTCAGTCAAAAAATGATAAAAAAACAAAAAAAACAGAAGCTCGCGCACTTAGCTTAAAACGACTCGTAATAGGCCGTAATTAAACTAAGTAGAGGAAAAACGACTTCTAGGGGTAATGAAAGTAATTGAATCCTAATTAAGTCGAATATCAAGCCCCCGAACCCGAACTCTACCTTTCCTAATTTACTCTAGGTAAAAATTAGGTGGCGACTCGCAATAGGTTCCAGTGAGCTAGCATAAGATTTAATAATTATTGTTATATGACATAGTTATTAACCTTATGTTATAAGTGGACCTAAAACCCGACTAGATCCCAATCAACTTAATCCACATAGGATAGGGTTTAAAATCGAGGCTAACAGACTGGCGACTCTGCTGGGGACAAACTCTTAATATTAACTTGATTAATTTTAAGAAAGAGGGCTTAACTCGAAAAATGTTTATTTATGGCTTTATTACTTTGTTTGTTTACTTTTGTGCGCACTTTAATTTTCTGCACCTTTGCATCATATGAGAGCGAGGGTCCACCTAAACCGATTTCATCCCGGGACCCGTTTGAGGGTCCCCGTCAGGGACTCACACCTTTTAGGTGATGTGAATAAGCGGGGAAAAGAGGAGGATGTCGTCTAACCACATCCCCTTAATACCTGGGCCTTAGCCCCAAGTGTTTTCCTGGCAGTGTCCTTACCTAGCCCATTGTTTGGTCAGTCAAAGACCCGACCGTAGACACACACCTTCAGGTGATGTGAAAAAAGTGGGGAAGCCCAAAGAGAATAGCGTGCAAGCCCTATTCCTTTGTGGTGACCTGGGCTAGCGCCCCAAGCACCTCTCCGGATCGATCCATACCCGTTTGGGTTTAAACGTCTAGTGAGGACATGTTGAATTTGTGTGGGCCTTGTCTGCTTGTATGATCGGCCCATTACCCAGCCTACAGATTGATAGGAACTTCTCCTACATTAACCTAGCCCAGCCCGAATTGGCGGCTCTATTTGTTTGCGGCCTAGAGGTCCTGTTTGGTTTAATATGTGAGTCATTCGGGCTTCGGCCCAAAAGCTTAGACTTAGGTGATTTCTCTTCTGGCCCAATTTGAATTATCCATTTAGTTCTAGGCCCATGAAAAACAAATCCACCTCAAGCAGTTCGTAAAAATCCATCAGGCCTTTCCGTTTCAAGGTTTATTCTAGTCCAGGAAGACTTTCCACCTGGGTTTTGGCCCAAAGTCCTAGATATAGGTATCATCTTCTAGGCCCAATCAGAATTACCTGGCCCAAATTCCAATTCACATCTATGGACATGGTTTTAAAATCATTTCGGCCCATGCGCCCTATTTCTAGCCCGAACACATTCTGGCCCAGGTGCCAAATTCTCAAAACATTCTGAGTACCGCACTCATAACTCACTTCATCTGGGCCCACAGACCAATTCATAGTTTTGGCCCACGAACTTTGCTCTCAATCCAAAATTTCGGCCCATAACATAAAACATTCAAATTCCATATAGTTTGCGCAACCCATTCATTCTAGTTTCTGGCCTCAAGACCCAACAGGGTCATCAAACGAATCTTAGGCTTCAAGGTTTCTCTCTCGGCCTAGAGGCCCATTCACAATCCATGCGGCTTCCTTCGGCCCATGTGCTCCACTTTCACGGTAAGGGTATTCAGGCCCACACATCCGTTCTAACCTAGGGATCACTCTAGCCCATGCACTTCCCTCTCAGTTTGGAAGAGATTCAGGCCCTAGTTCCTCCTACATAACCCATAGGCATTCCTAGTTCAGACATTTTGCGGAGCCTACTCGGAGTTCAGAAAAAAGACAATCACGGTCATCTCAAGGGCGTCCCAACGGTCGAGAGCTCGAGTCTTCAGTACGTTGGCGTCAGACAATCCAACATTAGAATTTTTCTCAATTTAAGTAGTTTTCTTTTCTCAGTCGCTCTTTCAACCCTTATGGTAGCTAGCTTCCTTTATCACTTTAGGTAGTTCTACTAAGATTACAATTTTTGATGTTATCTTTCCATTTGTGAATTATAGCATAGTTCCATTTGTGAATTTTTTGTGCATTCATTTAACAAAACAAAAAGTTGTTTTTCAAGAAAAGGGATCATGAAATAATTATTTTCTGACAACAGAATAGAACGACTTATCTGTTGTTTCTAAAAAGGGTGAACATGTCCGTCCATACACCACAGTCTATCTCAAAACATCCACAAAGCATTCCAAATCCACATCTGTTTAAGTGTTGTCATAAACCCTAAATCGATACTGGGGGCAATCTGAGCTCAGGATCGTCGTCTTTAATCTTTCGTTTAAGCGTGTGAACTAGTCTCTGAGTGAAATTCACGAGAGTGTCTTGAGTGGAAAGACCATGAGTGAACGAGCATGTCATTTTTACATGACTCCGGTGAGACCACATTCAAAGGTGAGGTAAACGACATAACTCCAACCGAAGGAGATAATTTGTAAATTTACTCTTAGACCTGCGAAAAGTAACAAAGAGCGAATACACAACTTTCAGGAATGACGAAGCACCTAGGTACAGCACCACATAGCCAAAAGCTTGTAAACCCTGTCATTAAACCCTAGGCACCCCCACTGAGCCTTTCATATATCCCTTTTCGATATTATGAGCTCCACAAAATAACCTAGCCAATGATGAATGTTCGACCCGGTGACCAAAGGAAGCGAGGAGCCTGACTCTCAGATAACATTCTCATTAATCCAAAGAAGCAACGCCGCTATCAGCATGACGAAGTGATCCGCAAATGGTCCCAGAGTGACACAGGATCTAAAGAGCTCACATCAAAATAGCTCTCAAAGCCCAAAGCCGGGAAACACAAGAACCCCGAAGGCAAAGTTAAGAAAGGATAAAGCAAAAGGCAAACCCGAAGTGCCTCGAAGAAATCCAAATGGCAAAAAGAGAAATGGTGTAAAGGACAACTCCAGAAGACTCGAAAACAACGTCAGCACAAGGCGGCTAGACGACTTCAAGACAAGGAAGATGAATCCGAGAGAAGACGCAAGTTGCAGCTTTGGTCACCCACTTAAGCTCCACATACCTCAAATATCCCTCCATGGTCCCGTTGTCCTTCATCACACCCCATGGCCACGTTATAAGCTTTAAAGACTTCCGACTTGATAGTTGTGTGTCTAATCACGTGAAAGTAATAGATCAAATGCGTAAATCCATCAAATATCGAATTCAATGGGTCTAGAAGTTGTTGACCGTGAGCAAACAAAGTACAAGCGTCAAACACGCTGAGTGTAGATTAGGAAGCACCACATCGAAACATAAGCCGTGACCCTGTGAGGACGAGACTCGTTCACACGTTTAATAAAAGAAAATACTGGAACGATCGATTGCCATGAACTCTAGCTCAGTTTGTCTTAAAGGAAAAGTACTGGGGGCAATTGTTGGTTCCAACAATTGCTATGACAACACCAATTCGAACCCAAAGCTCAAACGTCACCACCATCATCCCCCACAGGCACACATAAGCCTTTACCACCACATCAAGCACCACAGGCCCACATAAGCCCTTACCTTCACATCATACACCATACCCCACCGGCGGCATGTTCATCTCGTAGGAGATAAATTACAAGTCCGAAGTCTATAGTTAGGAAATGATAATTCACTTTCATTTTCACTAAACAGAATTTTCTTCAAACACTGCCACGTTTGGCACCTCTTTCAACAATTTCTGTCTTGAACAACTTTCCTCTAACCACTTCGGTCTCATAAACCTCATCATGGCAACATTTGGCAAACTTTCTAGCAATGTCTTGCTTTGGACAATTTTTGACCCTTAATGTTGCCATGTTTGGCACATTTTCCAACGATTTCTGTTTGGACAAGTTTCCTACTTACACTTCGATTGTATTTTGACATGCACTTTTATAATCAACTTTCATCATGATCATTTGCATAAAGTTTACCTTGCATCCGTCTGTACGAAACTCCTCATCATAGACCAGAGATACAGATTCGCAGTCGAAGGTACAGATTCTTCAGAGATGCAGATTCTCAGCTGAAGGTGCAGATTCTTCAGGGATACAGATTCTCAGCCGAAGGTACAGATTCTTCAGAGATGCAGATTCTCAGCCAAAGATTCAAATTCACCAGAATAGATGAACTCAACCTCAGGATCGTCATGAACCCAATTTCCTACCATTCCACTTGGGCACCCATAGGTCCTACTTTACATTCGTCAATTTAGGCACACATCACATCGATCTCATTACATCTCTTCTCAATTCCAGGTTCCCGACACCTTATAATGCTCGGCGTATTCCAGGTTCCCGACACCTTATAATGCTCGGCGTATTCCAGGTTCCCGACACCTTATAATGCTCGGCGTATTCCAGGTTCCCGACACCTTATAATGCTCGGCGTATTCCAGGTTCCCGACACCTTATAATGCTCGGCGTGTCCCGTTTAATCTCAGGTTCCCGACACCTTGTAATGCTCGGCGTATTCCACTCAACTTCAGGTTCCCGACACCTTATAATGCTCGGCGTATTTCATTCGCTTTCAGGTTCCCGACACCTTAGAATGCTCGGCGTACTTCATTCCTTTAAAGGTAGTCAACGCCTTAGAATAGCTTGACATCATATCATCCTTTTAGGTTGTCAACGCCTTAGAATCGCTTGACATTATCTCATTCCACATTTTAGGTTGTCAACGCCTTAGAATCGCTTGACATTACTTCATTTCACTTTACTTTTAGGTTGTCAATGCCTTAGAATCGCTTGACATTACTTCATTTCACTTTACTTTTAGGTTGTCAACGCCTTAGAATCGTCATTAGCGCTTGACATTACTTCATTTCACTTTACTTTTAGGTTGTCAACGCCTTAGAATCGCTTGACATTACTTCATTTCACTTTCATTATAGGTAGTCAACGCCTTAGAATTGCTTGACATTACTTCTTTTACTTATAGGTAGTCAACGCCTTAGAATCGCTTGGCATCGCATCATTTCATGTATTATAGGTAGTCAACGCCTTAGAACCGCTTGACATTATTCCGTTTTCGTCACCTAGGTAGTCAGCGCCTTAGAATAGCTCGACAACGTTTTTGTTGCTTAGGTAGTCAGCGCCTCCAAATAGCTGCACGCGATCAACGCGGTTTCACACAACATGGAGAATTTCATGAGGTCCAAAATTTTGGGGCATCACTCAAGCATCAACCAGACTTTTCACATCCGCTACAAAGTCTAGTTGACGGGGGGCAATCTGTTATACCCAAAATTTGACCCCCTGGGTTAGGGTCTACGGGGTGCTGGTGTTGTGAGGGGCATTTTAATCAAGTGGTGAGGGATTCCGGCTCGATCGGCGCGTTCCATGGCATGGGGAGCAGCTTCGTCATTTTCAGGGGCGTTTTGGTAATCTTTAAAGGCTCCTGAGACCTCCTATGAGCTTTCTCTCTCCTCCAAAGGGTGCCCAAATCATCTTGAAATGCTTTGATATTTTAACCCATGATAGAGGATGACATTCTAAGCATAATGGCGTTGGAATTTTGATTTTTCGAGTTACCAGTAATTTTCTAGCAATTTCTGACTGAATCTGACAAGAAATTCGATTTAAAAATATTCCAACATTTAAAAAATTCGTTTCCACCTCAGAAAATTCATAATATCCATCCTTGACATGTGGTTAAAATTTCACAGCAAAAAATTCCTTTGGGAAATCTTTAAATTAAATACCAAAAAATCTTACTTTTACTAGATTCTCTTTATCTTTAAGAAAGTCTATATAAGGGGATAGGTTTTTGGATAAAATGAGGACCACATATGCTCAAGAACCCTAGACTCTCAAAGAAGGCAGCCGTCTCTCTCTCTCCACGTTTTGAACCCCAGAGCCACGATCAAACACCGAAATCTCACCAAAATCAACACCAAAACACATTTTTCAACTCCCACAACATCATCCATCATCAAACCCCCACCAAAACAGCACCAAAACGTGAAGAACATCAAGAACAACAAGGAGTCAGAAGCTGGGTTCGAAGTTCTTCTGGATCCGCCATCAACGAGGCCTCCGAAGAATCCTGACGTGAAGAATCCTCCTAAATTCGAAGGTAAAACAGGTTGCAATTCTACTTTTCTAACTCTCCACGACCTTATTAACTCTCTGTCAAATTTTGGGTTCAAACTAACCTTTTTACGCATCTGTATTGCTAACTACTTTTGTTTTGCCTTGTTACTTGTTCGCCAAGTTTCGTACATAATTCGACTTCAAACTGCAATCTTTCAATTACTAACGAATTGTACACCTTTCAGGCTACGCGTGCATAAATTTTGAGCCGAAAACACCTTCGGGAACCACCATAAAACCCCTGTCTGTGGGTGGTCCGGGATCGCGGACCTATGGTCCGGGACCACGGACGGGTTGTCCGTGGCCACGGACACCCACAGACGGCAGCGGGATTTAAAAATTTTAAAAATTTAGGTTTTGTTAAACTATGTCCGGGCCTACGGACATCCTGTCCGTGGCCCCGGACTTTTCAAATTTTTGTTTTCTGTTCAATTCGATTTTTATTTTCACATAGATTAACTAGGGTCCGTGGTTACGGACATTAGGTCCGTGGCTACAGACGAAAACAAAATTTGACCTAATTCTGCCTCCGAAACCCTAGTTTAGGTAATTTCAACTTTCACTTTTATTTTCAGTCAAAAATGCTAAAAAAACAAAAAAAACAGAAGCTCGCGCACTTAGCTTAAAACAACTCGTAATAGGCCGTAATTAAACTAAGTAGAGGAAAAACGACTTCTAGGGGTAATGAAAGTAATTGAACCCTAATTAAGTCGAATATCAAGCCCCCGAACCTGAACTCTACCTTTCCTAATTTACTCTAGGTAAAAATTAGGTGGCGACTCACAATAGGTTCCAGTGAGCTAGCATAGGATTTAATAATTATTGTTATATGACATAGTTATTAACCTTAGGTTATAAGTGGACCTAAAACCCGACTAGATCCCAATCAACTTAATCCACATAGGATAGGGTTTAAAATCGAGGCTCACACTTACCTTTGTCAGCCATAGGAACAGGGGTCTAAGAAATGACAAGTTAGTATACGTTAGCAAACTATTCCAAAAACTGTATTTAATGAAATGCTAAGTAAATTAATTTCAGTTCTTTTACTTACCGTATCAGATAAATCCACCAGATGGCAAGGCCACGATACTTGTGAGCCACTGGCTTCTACAAAAGTGCCCAATCATTCCACTCTATCGGTAGTGGAATGTGATCACAACCGTCAACAACCTAGTCTATGAACACACGGACGTACCAGGCTAGAACCCGCCTAAAATGGCACTATGAAGTCGAACCAGTCTGTAGAACTATGCCGAATGCAGCCGGAGAGGTGCCATGTGCACTGATCTGCAGAAGATGACACTTTTTGGTTCCCATGGAAGAAAAGGAGAGCATTTTTAAATGCATACAAGGTTCATCAAGCTGATCAACGAAATGTTGGTGGTTGGAAGAACTATCTCGAATGAGGACCAAATTCAGAAGTTCCTCATATCTCTTCTCGCCACCTTCGACAGCAAGGTCAGTGCAATGCAAGAAGTCCATGATCTATCTAAGATGTCTTTGGCGGACATGTTAGGTTCCCTAATGGAATTTGAGTTAAAACTAGAACAACAAAACTCAAAAAGCTCAAAAAAAAAAAGAGAAATGGCATAGTCCTTTAAGTGGATGAAAACTCCGAGACAGAAGAAGACAATGATGAGATGGTCCTCTATGCTAAGAGGTACTTTCAAAAGTTCATAAGAAATAACATGAGGAAAAAAGAGAGCCCAAGGAGACCGACGATCATCGTAAAAAGAACAATGGCAGGTGTTTTGGGTGCTTAAAGTGTGGGCATCACATTAAAGACTGTCCTCAACAATCCCGAGAGCACAATGACAAGGTCAAGAAACCTGTTCGAAGGTCGTTCAACAAAGGGCCAAGGAAAGAAGCGTTTGTTGCTGCATGGGGAGACTCAGAGCTAAGAAACAACGATCAAACCTCAATAGTGATCCCTCAGAGGATGAGAAGGCTTACACATGCATTGAGAAAGTCTGCTTGATGGTGCAAGATAAGGACACGTCAGAATCAGAAGAAAGATCAAAACAAGTAAACTACTCTAAACTTAGAAAGAAAATTCTGAAGGATGAACTTCCTGGACTTAGAAAGTGTTCTCTTATACTAGTTGATCAACTAGAGGCTTTGGAAAATGAAAACAAGAAACTCGTGGAGGAAAATGCGAAATTGGAGAAAAATTTTGATAAGGATAAGGTAGAAAACCTTATAAAAGCACTCATGAAATTACAAATCGACTATAGTAAAATTCTTTCTGCTCATGAAGAAATGAAAGAAGGAAAACAACCTGAAATAGATGAGTTGATTACTGCCCTTAACACGAAAGAAAATGAACTAGCATTAATCAAAGAAAAACATGCAAAACTAGAAGTTATTCCCAGGACACCCATGTGGAGAAACAAACAACTGGTCGGGTTTCAGTCAGGGACCAGTTGTAGAGGTGTCTGCCATCTGTGCAGACAACCTGGTCATTATGAAGCCAAATGCTATAGAACGTGATTCATGAGACATTGGTAACTCTAGAAGTTAGGACTAAAATGGGTAGTCAAAAATGATCTTAGAACAATGATTGATGATGGAAATGGGTTCAACCTTTCTGTGGACCCTAACCTCACGCCACTAACTTGTTAAGATCAGAATCAAGTGGGAATGGACCCCTGCTGGTACATCAACAGTGGGTGCTCTAAACACATGACAGGAGACAAGATGAAGTTCTTGTCACTCGAACCAAGAAGCCAAGGAACAGTTTCCTTTGGCGATAACAAGAAAGGAAAAGTCAACGGTGAAGGTAAGGTTCGTTTTACCTCAGACTATGTTATAGATAATGCCAATTTAGTTCATTGTTTAAAATTCAATTTGCTCAGCATATCTCAAATATGTGAAAAAGGAAATTTAGTTCACGTCTATTCTACATATTGTAGCATAGTAAGTCTGGACAATGACAAAGAGTTATTAAAGGGAAAAAGGTGGAAAAATGTTTATGCAACTAGTTTGGAGGATATTGACAATTCAAGCCTTCCATGCTTGAATGCTTCAATAGATGACTCCACAATGTGGCTGTAACACCCCTACCGTTAATCATATACTTACCGTCTAATCGTCTCATTAATCATACTACGTCGTAGCGGAAATACTACTGCTACGGCGGGTGATACAACACCACTAACCGCCCATACGGCTAGCCAGGCTATTACTACTTACAGTGACGGTCTAATGCCTAAGTATACAAAGCAACTACATTCCATACCAACTACAAAAGATAACATACTTACATTGCTGGATTACCGAGTATTTAAAGTAATTAATTACATCACTTTCAAGTCTACCAAATGAATGAGTTTCTACAGGTTACTCATCTATACCACCTCACAATCCTTCATTATCCAAAAGGGTGTACACTATGGTACACCGGCTAACCAAAACCTACAGCCGTGTACAACATAGTACACCTTTCACAATTCATCAGTTACAGACAAAATAAATTAAACTTAAACTCTTCGTCAGCTTCACCCGTCTCGAGGACCTGCGTGTAGTAAAAACATCGCCCCAAGGGGCTCAGCAAAAGCTGCGCATAAACTCCGCATATACCGCTCGACTATTACGACTGCGGTTCATTAATTTCATACATACATGCTTTACATATATCATACAAACATGCTCAATACAATACACAATCCAATACATAATACAATAGCACACACAATACTTACCTTCACAAGGGTTAGCCAAATTACGCATCCGGGTTAATCGGAATGCAATTTACTCTTTTACTCATTACACATTACTTACTCTTACTTTACTTACTTACTTTACCATACTTGTTTACCCATTCTTACTTACTTACTTTTACTCATGTTAAGTCGGTATGACCTCCGGCCCGGGGACTACACCGTCCCACCACCGGGATTTACTTGACTCACCAATCCGGGATGCTACCCATTTAAGGGGTTTGGGCCGCGGACCAGTTAAAGAGTTAGGAATTGGAGCCAACCTCTTGTGACTCCGCATCCTCACGTGTGGCCGAAACTATATCGGACTTCTACTCATTCCAATTTAATTACCAATTTGAGTTAGATTGGTTAGCTTGTTAGGAATCAGTTAGAAGTCCAATCACAATCACATTCGGTCACAATACCACATATCATACATGCACACACTCATATTCATCCATACATTTCATGAATTATACAAACTATGATTTAAAAGATATATCCAAGCAAGGAACAAGCTCATGATAGTCACAAGTAAGCATAATATGTCTGATTCGTGCGTTTATCTTATTTGGTGATCAATTAGCACACAACACACAAATCAGAGTAACCAAGATAGCATACAGGGTATGAGGAATCTACCATTCACCGTTGTACTTGTATCCGACGTTCCTCCGGTGTTCACAATCCAAGTCCTATCATATACATACAATCGGGTGGTTAGTTACCCTTACTTAACCTTACTAATTACCTTGCTAGCATTTCCTGATTTATACATACTAATTCTTTGTTGTTCAAATATATTTACTTAGGTTACTTACTTAAAATTATTTTCTAAGCTTGTTTATAGCCTTGATGACCTTTAAACATCATTAATTATGTCTTAATTATCTTATAATATCACTACCCATCATTACCCATCCTTAATAAGCTTTAAAACACATTCTGTATACATTTTGGGTTGTCCGGTTGTTGTCCGGGTTTACATACCCGGACCAACTCGCTGGGACAGTCCTCGGGTATAAAAATCGTTTGGTCCGGGTTTACACCCTACTCCACAAACCCGGACCACTTATTCTCAAAAGCTACAGGTATGTTTTTTGTATGGTCCGGGTTTGTGTACTCCTTTGCGAACCCGGACCACTTGTTTTAGTAACTTACGAGTATGTTTTTGGGGTGGTCCGGGTTTGTGTCCTAGTTTGTAAACCTGGACCACCCTTCTGTATAAGTTTCTGTCGAGTTTTTATGCTGGTCCGGGTTTGTGTACTGGTTTACAAACCGGACTAGTTACAGCTTTGCAATTTATATATGTCTTTGAACTTGTTTAAACTCTAAACTTCTACCAATCTCTTCCCTAATATTTATACATATAATCTAGCATGTTTTAACATTGATTAAGTAATTTAAACTAACCTAACACAACCTATATCTTTATCTGTTACATTAACCCATTTATTGTAAGTTTTCTCCTGTTACAGTTTTCCTTCTCCACTAATGCTACAGATTTTTCTTTTCTTCTTCCCACAAACTAAATGACTCTCAACCTAGCATAACTTAGTTTGACAACTCACATTACACCATTTACAACTCCACTCAACTACATCTCCTTTTCCTGTTATAAACCAAAGTGAAATCTCATTCTTTTATTCTCTGTATAACATCAATGTTCTTTATTTTCTAACAGCATACAAGTCACTCCATTCCTAACCAAATTTTGACAGAGGTTCCCCACATTTCTAAGTGTTCTCACCACATAATTTTGCACACTCAACATTGTTCACAACCTGTTCACATATACATTATTCTCACACAAACTTCTAATACTCACTGCACACTTAATATCTACGCTTAGCATATTCATTTACTTGTTTTCAAAAGCTTCAAACTACAATTACCATCCACATTAATACCCATTCTTTTCCAACTGTTACGGTGGTTTCAAAATTTGCTAAAACAATATACTAATACCTTCACAAGTATTAAATTGTACAGAGGCTTCTCATTACCTTGGGTTTTCTTGATTCTTTTCCTTTCTCTCCTTCTCCTTTACATCTCCTCTTTCTTTCTTTGTTTTCTTGATTTATTCAAGCCAATCTACACCATGTAATAAGGCACACACACACACACCAAACTAGTAAATTTTCTATATCACGTATTAAACCCTAGATTATGAGAAATCACTTAAAACACTTAGGAACTCTTACCTTGAGCTTCTAATGAATGGAGTTTTTGAGTATAAAATAACAAGGATTCAGCTCTCACAGTGGCATGCCAAAATCGGCTGAACAACGGAATGGGTTGCTCACGTGAGTTTTGACTTTTGCAAGGAAAAATAGAAAAGAGTGAAGCTTTGGTCTACTTCTTACCTTAGAACATGGAGAAGAAGGTGGGTCTTCAAATGGTGCTCCTCAAGCTCTAAAACTATTATACCCTCAAAACTAAAGTTGGAGGTTTTAGATTTTTTAAAGGTGTAAAACAATCTCCAAACCGATACGAATTCAACGGTATAATCTTTGTGGTGTTTGGAGGTGGTTTAGGCTTTCAAAGGTGAAGAGAAAGTGGGCTGCTGTGAGGGGCTCTCAAATCGCCATGGTTGGAATAGAGAGGAAGAAGAAGAGTGCTGGGCAGAGTAAAAACGTGAGAGAGTAGTGTGTGAGGAGAGAGAGTGTTTACTTTTTGCTTTTTATTTGTTTGTTTGTTAGCACATAAGGAGGGAATAGAGAGGGGGTATGGCTATTAAGTCAGCCGGCTACACACACCTCACATGGGGTTTTAAAATCTTATTTGTAATAGTGGACACACTAATTTATTTTATTTACACTTTTACCCCACAACTTCCCGTTTTTGACAGTTTTTTACTATTTTCTCGTCTTATTGTTTTTATTGGCTCTAGACCTTCATTAATGTTTATTAATGACTGTTTAGTTGACTAAAATTGTTACGAGTCTATTTGACCCGCTTAAAGTCACGTTTCCCCGGTTTCCTCGAAAAACGTGCTTTAAGATTCGTTTGCGTTTCTAATCCGTTTTAAGGATCCGTTTTCTTCAGGATTTGTTCCCTCGTGATTATTTAGACATAATTAAGCTTCTAAATTACTTATAAGCCTAATTAATCACTATTTTTAATTACGGGTATTTCAATCTACCCCCATTAAGAAACTTTACCCTCAAAGTTGCTCAAGGGTTAATAGTTTAATTATTCTACTCATTAGGCAAACCAATTGCCATAATGTGTCTTACAACACCTATGAGGTGTTTACTTCTTCCACATTGCAAGCATACACCATTCGAGCATCATACACAATTCACATACACAATCCACATTTCCATACACATCATATCCACATTACACAATACACCACTGCAATTCACAATACACATCACATCCAATACACCACACATTACCCATACAGACATTCACATACCAAACACACTCCGCACTACATGTGCCATCAAAATTCTATTACAATACCTACACACTAACAATGCTCACCCAAAGCAATGCAAAATCAAAATGGCTCTACCCCTTAAAGGGGTACCCCCGTACCCGTATGTACTAAATACTAGACTATCTAGTCTATGAATAACTGTGGGTACTCGCCTTCATGGCATCTTCCAGTTCCCATGTCGCTTCTTCGACATCATGGTTTGTTGACCACATGACTTTCACCATTCGTATAGACTTATGCGAGTGTCTCTGGTCTTCCTATCAAGGATTCTCACGGGGTCTCGACATATCTCATGGTCGGTTCAATGGATAGTCTCTCGGGCTCTAGGACATGAGAAGGATCTAAAATGAACTTCTTGAGTTGTGACACATGAAAGACATCATGGACACGCCCCAAGTCCTCAAGTAGTGCTAACCTATAGGCTACGGATCCTACTCTCTCGGTGATAGTGTACGGCCCTACAAACTTTGGGCTCAGCTTGCTCTTCTGACCAAAACGGAATATGCCCTTCATAGGTGAAACGCGCAAGACACTTGGTCTCGCCCACGGTGAACTCAAGGTCGCATCGTCTCACATCTGCATAGGATTTCTGTCTATCTTGGGCTGCCTTCATATTGGCTCGGATTTGTTGCACTTCCGCTTAGACTTGTTCTAAGTACTCCGGTCCTATGATGACCGCTTCACTTGACTCATCCCAACACAAGGGTGTACGGCAACGTCTACGTATAGGGCTTGGAAAGGCGACATCTTAATCGAAGCATGATAGCTATTATTGTATGAAACACTCGATAAGATGAAGCTTGTCTAACCAACTCCCCTGAAGTTCTAAGGCACATGCCCTAAGCATGTCCTCCAGTGTCTGGATGGTCCTTTCTGTCTGACCGTTGGTCTGAGGATGGAAGGCGGTACTCAACTTCAACTCTGTACCCAGCGCTTCCCATGTAGCTCTCCGTATCTCGAAAGAAATCTGGTGTCGCGGTTAGATACTATGGTCTTCGGGACTCCATGGTGTCTGATATATCTCCTAGTCGAACAGCTCTGCGAGCTTCACTACCTTCCAGGTTTCCTTCATCGGTATGAATCTGGCAACCTTGGTGAGGCGATCGACTACAACCCAGATCATGTTGAGTCCTCCCCTGGTAGGTGGGAGTCCTACAACAAATCCATGGAGATATCGTGAAACTTCCACTCCGGAACTGGCATCAATTGTACCATTCCGCCTAGTCTACGATGTTCAAATTTCACTTTCTGGCATGTCAAGCATCTTAATACATATTTTGTCACATCCGACTTCATCCCAGACCACCAAAGTACCTCTTCATGTCTTTGTACATCTTGGAGGCTCCTGGATGGACTGACAATGTGGAACTGTGTGACTCTCGTAGGATGCGATCCCTTAGCTCAGCATTGCTTCGGGAGACGCATAGCCTGCCATTCAGCCGAATCAGGCCATCTTCACGCAACTTAAAATCATACTTTTTCTTCTCGAATGTGCCATTTGTGATCTTCTGTCTGATTTCGATCAGGTAAGAGTCGCTCAACTGAGCGTCTCGCACCTCGTCAACCAAGCTAGAAGAAGCGAGTAGCGAATGGAGCGAGTGTGCTCGACGGCTCAAGGCGTCAGCTACAACATTTGCCTTCCCTTCCTTATACTGCAGGTCGATGTCGTAATCTGAAAGAAACTCCATCCATCTTCTCTGTCTCAAATTCAATTCTTTCTGTGTATACACATACTGTAAGCTCTTATGGTAAGTAGATGGTGATGCTTACCCCATAGAGATAGTGTCGCCATATCTTTAAGGCTAAGACAATGGCTCCTAGCTCTAAGTCATGTGTCGGGTAATTCTCCTCATGCTTTTTCAACTGGCGAGAGGCATAAGCTACAACCTTGCCATGCTGCATGAGTACACATCCCATTCCCTTTCCTGATTGCATCTGCACTATACAAAAATCTCTCTGTGCCCTCTGCAAGAGTAAGGATGGGCGCTGAGGTCAATGAGTCTTTTGGGCTCTGAAATGATACCCCGTACTCGTCTGTCCATACAAACGGTGCATCTTTTTTCATCAGTGTAGTCATGGGCTTAGCGACTTTCGAGAAGTCCTTTACGAATCTCCGGTAGCAACCGGCTAGACCAAGAAAGCTCCTAATGTCGGTAACAGTCTTGGGTCTAGGCCATGATCGTAAAGCTTCAATCTTAGAAGGGTCAACTGAGATACCTGCGCTCGAGATGACATGACCGAGGAATGATACCTGATCTAGCCAGAACTCGCATTTGAAGAACTTCGCATACAGCTGGTTCTCGCGCAGTGTCTCAAGTACTTTCCTCAAGTGAATTTCATGCTCTTCTGCTGATTTAGAATACACAAGGATGTCATCGATAATACAACTACTGAATTGTCCAACTGCTCACTGAAAAGTCGATTCATGAGGTCCATGAATTTTGCTGGTGCATTTGACAAACCGAATGGCATGACGGTGAATTCGTAGTGGCCATATCTGGTGCGGAATGCCATTTTCTCGATGTCTTGCTCTCTGATAGCAATCTGATGATACCCAGAACGGAGGTCAATCTTGGAGAAGACTGAGGCTCCTTTCAGCTGGTTGAATAGGTCGTCGATGCGTGGTAATGGGTATTTATTTTTTTATTGTGATCGCATTCAACTCGCGGTAGTCAATACAAAGTCGGAGGCTACCGTCCTTCTTCTTCACAAAGAGGACCGGTGCTCCCCAGGGTGATACGCTCGGGCGTATAAACCCTTTGTCGAGAAGGTCTCGTAGTTGCTCTTTCAACTCTATCATTTCAGCAGGTGCCATGCGGTACGGTGCCCTAGCAATGGGACCGGTACCTGGCAAAAGGTCAATCTCAAACTCTACTGCTCGTCGAGGTGGCATGCCTGGTAGCTCCTTAGGGAATACATCGGGGAATTCAGATACATAGGTACTTCGGGTTGAACTCTGGATCTCTCTCCAGGTCTTGTACGTAACACAGATACACTTCATGGCCCTTTCTGAGCTCCCGATACATGGCCATAGCGCAGATGACGGTGGTCGAAGGCTCTCTCGGTCTCTGGCGGTAAGATACGGTAACCCTAGAAGGACTCTTGAGCAGCAATCGATGCTCGGCGCAGAGGATTCTACCCTTGTGCCGCTCCAACCAATTCATTCCGACTATTACGTCGAATCCCAATCCAATGAACTTGATGAAGGAGATGGGAAACGATTCGCCTTTGATTTCAATGGTGGCTGAATTGTAATACTTGGTGCACTGTATTCGCTCCTTCGATGGGAGAGTAACCAGGAAATTCGGTAGCTCATCCGCATCTAGCTTCAACCTCTTCACAAAAGATGGTGATACAAAGGTGTGAGAGGCGCCGGAGTCAAATAACACATTGGCTTCAATGCCGTTCACTGGGAAGGTTCCCGTTAAGATGGTGCCGCTTTTACGGCTTGTGCTTCGGTGAGGATACTCAGGTTACCTTCGGTACTGAGTCCACAACCTATTGAAGTCATAATTTCATAAGTATTGATGGTGGACACAAGTGGAATTTAAATCAACACTGCTCTTTATTGATAAACCAACCTTCATGCATACCGTGTCTCTAATACACGTTACTAATACATTACATGATACTATGAATTTAATACTTCCTAAAGGTAAGGTTCGGGCGTCCTGGTTTCATGTGTGTGGCATTGATTATTGCCGGTGGTGCCGTATTCAACTTGATCTTGTTGATCCCGTGATATAGCATCCTAGATTTTCCACCCATGATTAGGACATCTCCTGATCTCAGTACCAGTTTCTGTGCGAGGTCCACACGCTTCTGCTCGCTATACATAAATACGGCGTCATCACCAGTGGACCAAGACACTACGGGCACTCCTTGTTCAAGAGATTCCGCTGTCTCGTCCTTGTCTTGGTGTAACCCAAGTCGTCCATCTTTCTCATAGAAGTTGACGATATAGAGGTCCGCGTCAAGTGCAGGGATCAGATCATTTTCACATTGTTGTGCAAGTTCTACTGCTTGTGTGACATGTGTTTGGAATTCTGGAGGTATTGTCGGTGGCGTTGCTCCATCTTGCATTCGTGTCTCTTGGTATGTCTTGGTATAAGAATTCCAGTCCTTTCCCAAGCACATCATCTTCAGTTTCATCTTTGCTCCACCGGGAAATTCGGGTGTATAAAATCCTCCTTGACCCGTTCCTAGTTTGTTGCATCGTCGGATGATCGCAATCTGTGCTTCGGGTGTCAGGTATTCCTTTAATAAGATCATACCTGGTCGGATGACCTAACATTGCTCGTTGGTGTAGTAGTGAGTGGTGATGTCGGTCTCTTCTTGATTCGGTTTCGAAGGTATCGGATAGCAGATACTAAAGCTTCCTATGGTTGTAAATTTCATCTACGGTGAGTACTAGTTCCAACTACTTTCATTTCATGCTCAATTCATACTTTGATTCATTCATTCATGCATTCATCCAAACATTTACTTCAATACTGGTCATGCTTCTCAAGGATTAAAGGTTCAGTTAATTACCTAGGCCAGACTTAGAACCGGACCCGTCACGGTCGATAATGTGCAAGGCAGGATGCCTCTGGGGTGCGCCCTTCTGAGGACCTCGGGATCCCTGTCCCTGCGGCGCCTGCTGGGCCGGTGCATCGCCAGATGCAACCTCCTTGCCTTCCCTCTGCTTATAGCTCTGGAAGTTTCCTCTGGGTTTGGCATTCTCCGGGCAAAAGTTGGCTCGGTGTCCGGGCTTCTGACAGTTGTAGCACCGGATTTCTCTCCCATTGCAATCTAGGCCGGGATGGTCTTGGTTGCACTTCCTACACACATATGCGCGGTTGTCGGAGTAGTTCTTGGTGAAACCGGAGCCAAAACCTAAGGTTTAGAGGGTTAGCACATTTGTGCGGATATACTAGGTATGGTACTTATACAAATATGGATTTATATTAGAATTTTACCCTTAGGTGGGTGTGATCTCAGTGGCTTCGCAGCCACCGGTGCAGAAGAACCAAGTTGAAGAAGCTCAACTGGTTTGCCCTTCTCCTGGGCACTGCTCTCACTTGGGAAGTTCTTTTGGGTTTGCTGAAAGAATTTCCCTTTCTTCTTTTTCCAGCTCTTACCCTGGTTCTACTCCTCGGCAATTGTGTTTTTGTTGTTGGCCTTGCGCTTAAGCGTGGTTTCTTCATCCCTCAGTTGGCAAGTGATCTCAACGCGTGATGGCGCGTGATAACACTCCTGAAGTTTCAGGTATTAGCCGGGATTCTGAATTAAGAAGATAGAGGTAAAGATTTAAGGATTTACGATGGTACTGAGGGTTAACCGGTATTTACATAGAGATTGGTAAATCTAGTGTAGCCCATGCTATACCGAAGGCGATGGCTCAGACCGCCATAGAAGCGATCGACCAACACCTGGCCGGTATACCTAAGGTCGGGTAGGAGACGTAGAAGAGAGGTGAAGGTGCGGTAGTATTCGTCGACAGACATCTTCTCTGTCATTCTCAAAGCATCCAGTTCAAGTCTTTTTCTGGTCTTGACATGTTCAGGGTAGTATTTGGATCGGAGGAGGGCTGTAAAGGATTCCCAGTCAAAGGTGGGATCCGCAGCATGATCGTTCTTGATTTTTTTCACCAATCCATGCCTGTTATACCCAAAATTTTGACCCCCTGGTTAGGGTCTACGAGCCCTGGTGATGTGAGGGGCATTTTAATCAAGTAGTGAGGGATTCCGGCTCGAGCGGCGCATCCCATGGCATGAGGAGCAGCTTCGTCATTTTCAGGGCGTTTTGGTAATCTTTAAAGGCTCCTCAGACCTCTTATAAGCTTTCTGCTCTCTCTCTCCTCCAAAGGATGCCCAAATCAGCTTGAAATGCTTTGATATTTTAACCCATGATAGAGGATGACATTCTAAGCATAATGGCGTTGGAATTTTGATTTTTCGAGTTTCCAATAATTTTCTAGCAATTTCTGACTGAATCCGACAAGAAATTCGATTTAAAAATATATTCCTACATTTAAAAAATTCGGTTCCACCTCAGAAAATTCATAATATCCATCCTTGACATGTGGTTAAAATTTCACATGAAAATTCTTTTGGAAAGTCTTTTAATTAAAATACCAAAAAATCTTACTTTTACTAGATTTTCTTTATCTTTAAGAAAGTCTATATAAGGGGATAGGTTTTTGGATAAAATCAGAACCTCATATGCTCAAGAACCCTAGAGAGTCAGGAAACACAGCCTCCTCTCTCTCTCTAACGTTTTCCAACACCCGGCCACTCAAATCATACCGAAAATCCCCCGAAATCACCATCTAAACACGTTTTCCAATCCCCAAAGCATCAATAGTCATCATAACCCCACAGAAACACCACCAAAACGTGAAGAACAGCAAGAACAACCAACAACCAGAAGCTTGGTTCGAAATCCTCTCGGGTCTGCCATCAACGGAGCACTCGACGAATCCTGGTGTGAAGAATCACCGTGAATCCGAAGGTAAAACAGGTAGAAATCCCACTTTCCTAACTCTCCACGGTATTATCTGTCTTGCCTCAAAATTTGGGCTCAAACTAACCCCTCTACGCTTATGTATTGCTGTTTGTTTAAGCTTCTGTCCAATAACTTGTTTGCTAAGTTTCGTGCTTAATTCGAATTCAAATTGAAAACTTTCAATCGCTAACGTCTTGTACATCCTTCAGGCTACGCACCCATAAAATTTGAGCCAAAAACACCTTCGGGAACAGCCTCAACGCCGCCGTCCGAGGGCGGTCCGCACCCACGGACGTCATGTCCGGGGTCCCGGACTCCCTGTCCATAAGCTCGGACGCCCACGGACGGCGGCGGGATTTTTAAATTTAAAAAAAATAGGTTTTCTAATAATGTCCGGGCCCACAGACAGCCTGTCCGTGGCCCCAGACTTTACAATTTTCTGTTTTATGTTTAATTCGACTTTTATTTTCATATAGGTTAACTGGGGTCCGTGGCCTCGGACATTAGGTCCGTGGCTACGGACGGAAACAAAATTTGACCTAATTCTGCCTCCGAAACCCTAGTTTAGGTAATTTTAATTTCCACTTTAATTTTTTGTCAAAAAACGTTAAAAAATAAAAAAAAACAGAAGCGCGCACCTAGGTTAAAAACAACTTTGTAGAAAGCCGTAATTGAACCAAGTAGAGGAAAAACGACCTAGGAAGGGTAATGAAAGTAATTGAACCCTAATTAAGTCGAATATCAAGCCCCCCGACTCGTAATAGGTTCCAGTGAGCTAGCTTAGGTTTTAATAATTATTGTTATATGACATAGTTATTAATCTTAGGCTATAAGTGGACCTAAACCCGATTAGATCCCAATCAAGTTAATCCACATAGGATAGGGTTTAAAATCGAGGCTCACAGACTGGCGACTCTGCTGGGGACAACTTCTTATTTTAACTTGTTTAATTTTAGGAAAGAGGGCTTAACTCTCGAAAATGTTTATTTATGGCTTTATTTACTCTGTTTGTTTACTTTCGTGCGCACTTTAATTTTTGCACCCTTGCATCATATGAGAGCGAGGGTCCACGCAAGCCAATTTCCCCTGGGACCCGTTTGGGGGTCCCCTGCCAGGGACTCACACCTTTTAGGTGATGTGAATAAATGGGGGAAAGAGGAGGGTGTCGTCTAACCACACCCCCTTAATACCTGGGCCTTAGCCCCAAGCATTTTCCTGGCAGTACCCTTACCTAGCCCATCGTTTGGTCAGTCAAAGACCCGACCGTAGACGCACACCTTTAGGTGATGTGAAAAAGTGGGGAAGCCCAAAGAGAATAGCGTGCAAGCCTTATTCCTTTGTGGCAACCTGGGCCTGCGCCCCAAGCACTTCCCGGATCGATCCATACCCAAGTTGGTTAGAACGTCAAGTGAGGACATGTTGAACCTGTATGATCTGTGAGGCCATTGTCAAACCTAGAATATTGCTGGACACCGGCCCTTACGCAAGCCTTTGCTGACCAGGGGAAAATTAAAACAGGTAATCAGGGGCAAACCTGGGGACTTTGATATGTCTGATCCGGTAAGTCTCAGTAGTGACCTCACGAGGCTTGAGGTGAGACATGTTTTTGCGATAGAAGGTTCGGAAGCCCAGGTCAATTCGCTAGAAGCCCCTCTAGTGGTCAACCCTCTTGAAGAATTCAACCATGCCAGTAGTGAATCTCCAGAAGCTCCCATAGAGCTCGATGATGAGGGAATTTTAAGTGAGCTGGAAACGAAGGTCCCTAAGGCACAGCCAATAGAAGACACCACCGAAGTTAATCTAGGGACATCTGATAGCCCCAGGATGGTTAAACTGGGTGTGTCTTTGAGCAAAGATGAGAAAGATGAGCTGACAGGTCTGCTTAGAGAATTTGAAGATGTCTTTGCTTGGAGTTATGCCGATATGCCAAGAATAGACCCAGAAATAGCAGAACACCATATCCCGACATATCCAGATGTGGCACCTAAGATTCAAAAGTTGTGACGTTTGAAGCCAGAATTGCAGGTTAAGGTGAAGGAGGAGATAGAAAAGTTGCTCCGGGTCGGTTTCATTAAGGTTGTTAAGTATCCCCTCTGGCTCGCCAACATTGTTGTGGTAATGAAGAAGAATAGGAAAATTACGGTCTGCATTGATTATAGAGACCTCAATAAGGCCAGCCCGAAAGACAGCTTCCCATTACCACACATTGACGTCATGGTCGACGGAGCTTCGGGGCATGAGCTTTTCTCATTCATGGATGGATTCTCCGGGTACAATCAAGTAAGAATGGCAAGGAAAGATCAGGACAAAACATCTTTCACCACATAGTGGGGAACTTATTGTTGGAATGTAATGCCTTTTGGTCTGAAGAATGCGGGTGCCACTTATCAGAGAGCTGCAACCACAATCCTTCATGACATGATGCATAAAGAAGTTGAGGTCTATGTGGACGACATGATTGTGAAAGCTAAACGGAGAGCCGATCATCTAGTTAACCTCAGAAAGTTCTTCGAACGCATCTGACAATATAAGATGCGCCTGAACCCGGAAAAGTGTAGCTTCGGGGTAACTGGTGGGAAGTTGCTTGGCTTCATGATAATGCCAAAAGGCATTGAGGTTGACCCGGACAAAGTTGCAGCAATCAGGGACATGCGTCCACCACAAACTGAAAAAGAGGTTAGAAGCTTTCTGGGACGGGTGCAGTACATCAGTCGCTTCATCCGAAATCTGACTGAAATTTGTGAGCCAATCTTCAAACTCTTGAAGAAAGATGCCCCGAGAGGATGGAATGAACAAAGCCAACAGGCATTTGAGAGGGTTAAAGAATATTTACAGGAGCCACCTGTTCTGGTGCCGCCGATCGAAGGGAAGCCTCTGATCCTCTATTTGGCAGCCCATGAGTTCTCCATGGGGCTTATGTTGGCTCAGAATCAGGGTGACCCACCTCGTGAGTACGCCATCTATTACCTTAGCAAGAAATGGGTGGATGCAGAGACTCGGTACTCCTCCATCGACAAAACCTACGCAGCACTCGTGTGGGCAGTAAAGAAACTTCGACATTACTTGCTAGGGGTTGAAATTCACTTGATCTCTCGGATGGATCCAATCAAATACATGATAGAAAAACCAGTTCTAACCGGCCGGTTGTCACGGTGGTCCCTTTTGCTGTCAGAATTCGACATCAAGTTTTACGTGCAAAAAGCTATTAAGGGGTCGGTAATAGCGGAGCACTTGGCTGACAATCCAACTGCTGAAGAGTCGTGTTGCAACGATGATTTTCCTGATGAGCACGTGATGACAATAAAAAGGGGACGTGGAAATTATATTTTGATGGGTCTGCCAATAAGAATGGTTATGGAGTGGGTATTCTGCTCATCTCGCCGGAGGGTTTGCAATTGCCATCCTCTATCAAGTTAGGCTACAAAGTAACTAACAATATGGCTGAGTATGAAGCCTGCATCCTGGGCCTCAGACGGCACTGGGTTTGGGGTAGCGGATATTGAAGCCTTTGGCGATTCTTTCTTGGTCGTGTGTCACATCAACAACGAGTGGGAGGTTAGAGATGAGAAGCTAGTGCCGTATCACCGCCATCTAGTGCAGCTCGAAAAAGCCTTCAGAAACATCAGCTTCGCCCATGTTCCCAGATCGCATAATGCCTTTGCAGATTCCCTGGCGTCCCTTGCCTCTTCTCTTGAAATGCTAGAAGATGCGCAGCATATCCTTTCCAAGTAACCCTTCGGCATGAACCTTCTTTCCAAATAAATGCGATATTGGTGGACGAGGAACCATGGTTTCAGGACATCAAGAAGTTCGTAGAAAAGGGAGTATACCCAGAGGACGCTAGTAAGCAAGATCGTTTTGCAATTCGAAAAATGGCTCTCGGCTACACGATAATGGCAGGACGGCTGTTCAAAAGGATGCCGTCCGGAGCCCTTCACAGGTGCCTTTCGCAAGTTGAAGCAAGAGTGGTAATGGACGAAGTCCACGCTGGAGTATGTGGGACTCATATGAGTGGGCACACCTTGGCCCGCAAGATTCTGAGACACGGATACTATTGGACAACCATGGAAAACGACTGTCAGCAGTACGTTAAAAGATGCCAGAAGTGTCAAATCCATGCAGATTTAAAGCACCTCCCAGCTCTCCCCTTACATCATATGGCATCGCCTTGGCCCTTCGCTTCATGGGGAATTGATATCATCGGGGAAATACATCCCAAGGCATCGAATGGCCATCGTTACATCCTGGTGGCGATTGACTATTTCAGCAAGTGGGTAGAGGCTAAATCTTTCGCCCAATTGGGAGCCAAACAGACGGCACGGTTCATTGAAAGTGAGATTATCTGTAGATATGGTGTGCCTTTCGAAATGGTTACAGACAATGGCGTTCAGTTCAAGGCCGAAACTGAGCAACTCATGAGGAAGTATGGAATTCGACACCATCATTCCTCACCCTACCGCCCACAGGCAAACAGGGCCGTTGAGGCGGCGAATAAGACCATCAAGAGGATTCTGGCCAAGATGGTCGATACCTACCGGGATTGGTCATTCAAGCTACCGATGGCTCTTTGGGGTTACAAGACGTCAGTAAAGACAGCCACTGGGGTTACCCCCTATTCCTTGGTTTACGGGACTGAGGCAGTACTGCCCATTGAGATGAAGATAAAGGCCCTACGGGTCATGAGCGAGCTGCAAATACCCGAGTCTGAGTGGGAAGAGAAAAGGCTCGACAGTTTGGCTTTCTTGGACGAGAGAAAGGTTCGAGCCCTCGAATGTATCCAGGTCTACCAGAAGCAAATGGCCCGAGTTTTCAACAAACTAGTCAAACAACGAGGAATTCAGGAGGGAGATCTTGTGCTAAAGCAACTTAGGGCTGATCTACCAGATCCGAGGGGAAGTTCAGACCCAAATGGTCGGGGCCATACTTGGTGAGACAACTGTTCCCATATGGTGCAGCAGGTTTAGTTCTAGCTAGTACCGGGGAGGAGCTCCCGGGTTTGGTCAATTTGGATAAGCTCAAGAAGTTCTATGCATAAGCATATTTTCATTGCTAGGTTTGTCCTCATGTCAATCGTCGTTTCATTTTGTAACACTCTAGGAAACATTAATAAAAGAGTTTCTCGTTCCTTACAGTTATGCTTTCTTCTCTAGGCTGAGTGAATTAAGCCGTCGTCCATACCTAGCGCGAAATTCCTTTGTGGGGTGTACCTTAGGCGTTAGAAACAGAACTTTTGCTCTCATGTGCCTTGTACGAAACCACTTCTCGTCCAAACATTCATCACCTCCATTGCAGCCACCACATATATCACATCACTTTATTTTTGCTATTCCACCTGATACATAAAAACAAAACTACTGCCACCAGGAGACCAAGAATGAGTCACTCAACGGTCACCTCACCGCTACTCACCACCATCCTCACCCATGCAATCATCCTCCACAAAAAACTTGGGCATTCTAAGGTTAGTCAAGGAAACCCCACAACAATACTGGGGGCAATCTGAGTTAAGGAACGATAACGTTTGTTTACTTCTTTTGTTTAAATGTGCAAACAAGTCTCTGAGTGTACACTTCGCGAGAGTACCTTGAGCGGTAGAACCAAGAGTGAAAGAGCGTGTCATTTCTACACGACTCCAGAGAGGTTACATTCAAAGGTGAGGTAAACGGCATTGACTCCGACCGGAGGAGATAATTTGTAAATTTACGCTTAAACCTATGAAAAGTAACAAAGAATGGATACACAACTATTAGGGATGACGAAGCACCTAGGTATAGCACCACACAGCCAAAAAGCTTGTGAACCCTGACATTAAACCCTAGGCACCCCCCGCTGAGCTTTTCATATATAACCTTTTTCACAACACTACAAGCTCCACAAACAAGCCAACCGATGATGAAATAACCAACCCGGTGACCAAAGGAAGCAAGGAGCCCGACTTCCGAACAACAACTTCACAAGTCCAAAGAAGCAAAACCGCTACCAGCATGACGAAGCGATCCGCAAATGGTCCCAAAGTGACACAGGATCCAAATGAGCTAACATCAAAAATAGCTCTCAAAGCTCAAAACCGGGAAACACAAGAACCCCGAAGGAAAGGAGATTCAAGGAAGGTAAACTTGAAAAGCCTCAAAGAAATCCGAAATCGGAAAAAGGAAAAGGATGCAAGGAACAATCAAAAGTTCCAAGTCCCAAGTTCATAAGCGAAGTCATCACGAAGTAGCCAAACGACTTCAAGGCAAAGAAGACAAGTTCAAGAGACGGTGCAAGTTGCAGATTTGGTCACCCTTATAGCTCCATATATCCTAAACATCCCTCCATTGTCCTGTTATCATTCATCACACCCCATAGCCACGTTATAAGCTTAAAAGACTTCCGACTTAGTAGTTGTGTATCCAATCGAGTGAAAGTAACAGGTTAAACACGTAAATCTAACAAATGTCAAATTCAATGGTTGAGAAGTTGTGACCGTAAGTGAGAAGCGAGTGCAAACACCAAACACGTCGAGTGTAGGTTAGGAAGCACCACATCAAAACATAAGCCTTGACCCTGTAAGGACGAGACTTGTTCGCACGTTTAGCCAAAGAAAATACTGGGGGCAATCGATCGTTCCGATCGATCGCCATGAACTCTAACTCAGATTGCCTTAAGAAAGAATACTGGGGGCAATTGTTGGTTCCAACAAATTGCAACAACGACACCAATTGAGGCCCAAAGTCCAAACCCGAAGGTTCAAACCATCCAAACATTCACAGGCCCGTCCTAAGCCCTTCCTCCACATCAAATTCCCACAGGCCCGTCCTAAGCCCTTCCTCCACATCAATTCCCACAGGCCCGTCCTAAGCCCTCCTCCACATCAAATTCCCACGGGCCCGTCCTAAGCCCTTCCTCCACATTCAAACATTCACAGGCCCGTCTTGAGCCTAATCCTTCTACATCCTTTTGGACCCATCATACACTTGGCCCACTTTCGTTTAGAACCATCCTTAGGCTCGTCATAAGACCTAGATCCATCCTTTAGGCTCGTAGTAAGACCTAGTCGCATCCTTTAGGCTCGTAGTAAGACCTAGTCGCATTCCCTTAGGCTCGTCATAAGACCTAGATCCAACCCTTAGGCTCGTCATAAGACCTAGATCCATCCTTTAGGCTCGTAGTAAGACCTAGTCGCATCCCTTAGGCTCGTCATAAGACCTAGATCCATCCTTTAGGCTCGTAGTAAGACCTAGTCGCATCCTTTAGGCTTGTAGTAAGACCTAGTCGCATTCCCTTAGGCTCGTCATAAGACCTAGATCCAACCCTTAGGCTCGTCATAAGACCTAGATCCATCCTTTAGGCTCGTAGTAAGATCTAGTTGCATTCCCTTAGGCTCGTAGTAAGACCTAGCGTTACCCTTTAGCTTACCCGCTCTTATCAAACACATTGCATTCATCACATTCAAATAGGCTTGTCATAAGACCTAGTTGCATTTTCCAGGCGCGTCACAAGACCTGGCGACAGAAAAGTTGGCGAGGTGATGGCAATAAATCCTCCTTTTGTGATGTCAACTTATTTTCAGGATCAACGAATGGTGGGCGAAGGCAATAAGTCCCCAAGGTTTTTACCAGGAGTTATCCCTGCACCCGGCTTGGGAAGCGATGGCAATAAGTCCACATTGGGTCCAGCCAGGAGCATTGGCACGGGTTTCGGTCCTCAGAAGCATCCGAGCATCATCAGCATCATCAGCATTATCATCAGCATCATCAGCATTGTCATCAACATCATCAGCATCATTAGCATCATCAACATTTCAGTATTCTTGCATTTGCATACCGCCCAGTTATCACATTTTAGGTTGTCAACGCCTTAGAATCGCTTGACATTATCTCATTTCCACATTTTAGGTTGTCAACGCCTTAGAATCGCTTGACATTATCTCGTTTCCACATTTTAGGTTGTCGACGCCTTAGAATCGCTTGACATTATCTCATTTTCACATTTTAGGTAGTCAACGCCTTAGAATTGCTTAACATTACTTCATTTCACTTTACTTATAGGTAGTCAACGCCTTAGAATAGCTTGACATCATCTCATTCGTCACAGGTAGTCAACACCTTAGAATAGTTTGACATCATATCATCATTATAGGTAGTCAACGCCTTAGAATTGCTTGACATTACTTCATTTTACTTATAGGTAGTCAGCGCCTTAGAATAGCTCGACACAATTTATCGGTTTTCGATAACATGCAGGGTCTTGGTAACATTTGAAATTTTGGGGTATCACTCAAGCATCAACTAGCCTTCTCACTTTCATTACAAAATCTAGTTGACGGGGGGCAATCTGTTATACCCAAAATTTTGACCCCCCTGGTTAGGGTCTACGAGGCCCTGGTGATGTGAGGGGCATTTTAATCAAGTAGTGAGGGATTCCGGCTCGAGCGGCGCATCCCATGGCATGAGGAGCAGCTTCGTCATTTTCAGGGGCGTTTTGGTAATCTTTAAAGGCTCCTGAGACCTCCTATAAGCTTTCTCTCTCCTCCAAAGGATGCCCAAATCAGCTTGAAATGCTTTGATATTTTAACCCATGATAGAGGATGACATTCTAAGCATAATGGCGTTGGAATTTTGATTTTTCGAGTTTCCAATAATTTTCTAGCAATTTCTGACTGAATCTGACAAGAAATTCGATTTAAAAATATTCCAACATTTAAAAAATTCGGTTCCACCTCAGAAAATTCATAATATCCATCCTTGACATGTGGTTAAAATTTCACAGCAAAATTCTTTTGGAAAGTCTTTTAATTGAAATACCAAAAAATCTTACTTTTACTAGATTTTCTTTATCTTTAAGAAAGTCTATATAAGGGGATAGGTTTTTGGATAAAATCAGAACCTCATATGCTCAAGAACCCTAGAGAGTCAGGAAACACAGCCTCCTATCTCTCTCCACGTTTTCCAACACCCGGCCACTCAAATCATACCGAAAATACCGAAAATCCCCCGAAATCACCATCTAAACACGTTTTCCAATCCCCAAAGCATCAATAGTCATCAAAACCCCACAAAAACACCACCAAAACATGAAGAACAGCAAGAACAACCAACAACCAGAAGCTTGGTTCGAAATCCTCTCGGGTCTGCCATCAACGGAGCACTCGACGAATCCTGGTGTGAAGAATCACCGTGAATCCGAAGGTAAAACAGGTAGAAATCCCACTTTCCTAACTCTCCACGGTATTATCTGTCTTGCCTCAAAATTTGGGCTCAAACTAACCCCTCTACGCTTCTGTATTGCTACTTGTTTAAGCTTTTGTCCAATAATTTGTTTGCTAAGTTTCGTGCTTAATTCGAATTCAAATTGAAAACTTTCAATCGCTAACGTCTTGTACATCCTTCAGGCTACGCACCCATAAAATTTGAGCCAAAAACCCCATCGGGAACAGCCTCAACGCCGCCGTCCGAGGGCGGTCCGCACCCACGGACGTCATGTCCGGGTCCCGGACTCCCTGTCCGTAAGCTCGGACGCCCACGGACGGCGGCGGGATTTTTAAATTTTTTTAAAAAAAATAGGTTTTCTAGTAATGTCCGGGCCCACGGACAGCCTGTCCATGGCCCCGGACTTTACAATTTTCTGTTTTATGTTTAATTCGACTTTTATTTTCATATAGGTTAACTGGGGTCTGTGGCCTCGGACATTAGGTCCGTGGCTACGGTCGGAAACAAAATTTGACCTAATTCTGCCTCCGAAACCCTAGTTTAGGTAATTTTAATTTCCACTTTAATTTTCTGTCAAAAAACGTTAAAAATAAAAAAAACAGAAGCGCGCACCTAGGTTAAAAACAACTTTGTAGAAAGCCGTAATTGAACCAAGTAGAGGAAAAACGACCTAGGAAGGGTAATGAAAGTAATTGAACCCTAATTAAGTCGAATATCAAGCCCCCGAACCCGAACTCTCCTTTCCTAATTTGATCTAGGTTAAAATTAGGTGGCGACTCGTAATAGGTTCCAGTGAGCTAGCTTAGGTTTTAATAATTATTGTTATATGACATAGTTATTAATCTTAGGCTATAAGTGGACCTAAAACCCGATTAGATCCCAATCAAGTTAATCCACATAGGATAGGGTTTAAAATCGAGGCTCACAATGCCTGTATCCTTAAGGTAGTAGGCGGCTAATCTCACTCGAACTCCAGCAGGACAATCGAGAGTCTCAAATGCAGTCTCCATTTTGGAGATGTAGGCTTCCAGCTTAGCAGGATCGCTCTCGCCTCTAAAGCACGGAGGTCGGAGATCTGTGATAGCTCTTACCCAGTTTAGTTCTCTGGGTGGAGGGGGCGGGATTGGTCCCATTTGAGTTTGTTGGTTCTGTTGTGTCTGCTGCATAGCAGTGATTACTTGCGGTAGCATCTACGCTACCGTGGCAGACGACGAACTCAGCTATCGTCTGCGTGCCAGGTCCATCTGAGGCTTCGCCTCTAGCTCGGCCTCAGCCTCGTCCTGACATCTGAACAGTCAACATTTACATTAGGCTTTGCAAGATATGACCTATGGGTCTTAGAATTTAAGCAATGTATCGTCCATAAGGACGTCAAGGTATCCGTTGTTAACAATGGGAATTCCTAGTTAGGTTTCTAAGTATCCGTCATAAGACGGTTGAAATCCTAACTCGGGAAACCCTGTGCTCGGTAACTAGGTCATCAGAGCGACACTTCGCTCTGATACCACTTTTTGTAACACCCCTACCGTTAATCATATACTTACCGTCTAATCGTCCCGTTAATCATACTACGTCGCAGCGGAAATACTACTACTACGGCGGGTGATACAACACCGCTAACCGCCCATACGGCTAGCCAGGCTATTACTACTTATAGTGACGGCCTGATGCCTAAGTATACCGAGCTACTACATTCCATACCAACTACAAAATATAACATACTTACATTGCTGGATTACCGAGTATTTAAAGTAATTAATTACATCACTTTCAAGTCTACCAAATGAATGAGTTTCTATAGGCTACTCATCTATACCACCTCACAATCCTTCATTATCCAAAAGGGTGTACCCTATGGTACACCGGCTAACCAAAAACCTACAGTCATGTCATGTACAACATAGTACACCTTTCACAATTCATCAATTACAGACAAAAATAAATTAAACTTAAACTCTTCGTCAGCTTCACCTGTCTCGAGGAGCTGCGTGTAGTAAAAACATCGCCCCAAGGGGCTCAGCAAAAGCTGCGCATAAACTCTGCATATACCGCGTGCTAGCTAGGGCACGCCGACTATTTAAGGTCGATTGTACATGCGGTTCATTAATTTCAAACATACATGCTTTACATACATCATACAAACATGCTCAATACAATACACAACCCAATACATAATACAATAGCACACACAATACTTACCATCACAGGGGTTAGCCAAATTACGCATCCGGGTAAATCAGAATGCAATTTACTCTTTTACTCATTACACATTACTTACTATTACTTTACTTACTTACTTTACCATACTTGTTTACCCATTCTTACTTACTTACTTTTACTCATGTTAAGTCGGTATGACCTCCGGCCGGGGACTACACCGTCCCACCACCGGGATTTACTTGACTCACCAATCCGGGATGCTACCCATTTAAGGGGTTTGGGCCGCGGACCAGTTAAAGAGTCAGGAATTGGAGCCAACCTCTTGTGACTCCGCATCCTCATGCGTGGCCAAAACTATATCGGACTTCTACTCATTTCCAATTTAATTACCAATTTTAGTTAGATTGGTTAGCTTGTTAGGAATCAGTTAGAAGTCCAATCACAATCACATTCGGTCACAGTACCACATATCATACATGCACACACTCATATTCATCCATACTTTTCATGAATTATACAAACTATGATTTAAAAGATATATCCAAGCAAGGAACAAGCTCATGACAGTCACAAGTAAGCATAATATGTCTGATTCGTGCGTTAATCTTATTTGGTGATCAATTAGCACACACACACAATCATAGTAACCAAGATAACATACGGGGTATGAGGAATTCATACCGTTCACCGTTGTACTTGTATCCGACGTTCCTCCGGTGTTCACAATCCAAGTCCTATCATATACATACAATCGGGTGGTTAATTACCCTTACTTAACCTTACTAATTACCTTGCTAGCATTTCCTGATTTATACTTACTAATTCTTTGTTGTTCAAATATATTTACTTAGGTTACTTACTTAAAATTATTTTCTAAGCTTGTTTATAGCCTTAATGACCTTTAAACATCATTAATTATGTCTTAATTGTCTTATAATATCACTACCCATCATTACCCATCCTTAATTAAGCTTTAAAACACATTTTGTATACATTTTGGGTTGGTCCGGGTTGTTGTCCGGGTTTACATACCCGGACCAACTCGCTGGGACAGTCCTCGGGTATTAAAATCGTTTGGTCCGGGTTTACACCCTACTCCACAAACCCGGACCACTTATTCTCAAAAGCTACAGGTATGTTTTTTGTATGGTCCGGGTTTGTGTACTCCTTTGCAAACCCGGACCACTTGTTTTAGTAACTTACGGGTATGTTTTTGGGCTGGTCCGGGTTAGTGTCCTAGTTTGTAAACCCGGACCAATCCATCTGTATAAGTTTCTGTCGAGTTTTTATGCTGGTCCGGGTTTGTGTACTGGTTTACAAACCCGGACTAGTTACAGCTTTGCAATTTATATATGTCTTTGAACTTGTTTAAACTCTAAACTTCTACCAATCTCTTCCCTAATATTTCTACATATAATCTAGCATGTTTTTACATTGATTAAGCAATTTAAACTAACCTAACACAACCTATATCTTTATCTGTTACATTAACCCATTTACTGTAAGTTTTCTCCTGTTACAGTTTTCCTTCTCCACTAATGTACAGATTTTTCTTTTCTTCTTCCCACTAGCTAAATGACTCTCAACCTAGCATAACTTAGTTTGACAACTCACATTACACCATTTACAACTCCACTCAACTACATCTCCTTTTCCTGTTATAAACCAAAGTGATATCTCATTCTTTTATTCTTTGTACAACATCTATGTTCTTTATTTTCTAACAGCATACAAGTCACTCCATTCCTAACCATATTTTGACAGAGGTTCCTCACATTTCTAAGTGTTCTCACCACATAATTTTGCACACTCAACATAGTTCACAACCTGTTCACATATACATTATTCTCACACAAACTTCTAATACTCACTGCACACTTAATATCTACACTTAGCATATTCATTCACTTGTTTTCAAAAGCTTCAAACTACAATTACCATCCACATTAATATACCCATTCTTTTCCTACTGTTACAGTGGTTTTAAACTTTGCTAAAACAATATACTTATACCTTCACAAGCATTAAATTGTACAGAGGCTTCTCATTACCTTGGGTTTTCTTGATTCTTTTCCTTTCCCTCCTTCTCCTTTACAGCTCCTCTTTCTTTCTTTGTTTTCTTGATTTATTCAAGCCAAGCTACACCATGTAACATGGCACACACACACACACCAAACTAGTAAATTTTCTATCTCACGTATTAAACCCTAGATTATGAGAAATCACTTAAAACACTTAGGAACTCTTACCTTGAGCTTCTAATGGAGTTTTTTAGTAGAAAATAACAAGGCTTCAGCTCTCCTAGTGGCATGCCAAAATTGGCTGAACAATGGAATGGGTTGCTCACTTGAGTTTTGACTTTTGCAAGGAAAATGGAAAAGAGTGAAGCTTTGGCGGTCTACTCTTACCTTAGAACATGGAGAAGAAGGGGGTCTTCAAAATGGTGCTCCTCAAGCTCTAAAAACATTATACCCTCAAACTAAAGTTGGAGGTTTAGATTTTTGAAGGATGTAAAACGATCTCCAAACCGATACGAATTCAACGGTATAATCTTTGTGGTGTTTGGAGGTGGTTATGCTTTCAAAGGTGAAGAGAAAGTGGGCTGCTGTGAGGGGCTCTCAAATCGCCATGGTTGGAATAGAGAGGAAGAAGAAGAGTGTTGGGCAGAGTAAAAACGTGAGAGAGTAGTGTGTGAGGAGAGAGAGTGTTTACTTTTTGCTTTTTATTTGTTTTGTTTGTTCACACATAAGGAGGGAATAAGAGAGGGGGTATGGCTATTAAGTCAGCCGGCTACGCACACCTCACATGGGGTTTTTAAAATCTTATTTGTAATAGTGGACACACTAATTTATTTATTTACACTTTTACCCCACAACTTCCATTTTTTTGACAGTTTTTTACTATTTCTTGTTTTATTGTTTTATTGGCTCTAGACCTTCATTAATGTTATTAATGACTATTTAGTTGACTAAAATTTTTATGAGTCTATTTGACCCGCTTAAAGTCATGTTTTCCCGGTTTTCCTCGAAAAACGTGCTTTAAGATTCGTTTGCGTTTCTAATCCGTTTTCTTCGGGATTTGATCCCTCATGATTATTTAGACATAATTAAGCTTCTAAATACTTATTAGCCTAATTAATCACTATTTTTAATTACGGGGTATTTTAGTGGCACAAAAGACTAAGGCATGTTAGCATTTCCTTGTTAAGGAAGCTTGTCAAGAAACGGTTGGTAGGAGGTCTCCCTAATATTAAAGAATCTGAGACCAATCGTTGCGATGTTTGTGTTAAAAGCAACAAACTAACATTTCTTTTGAATCAAAGAACTTAGTAAGTACATCCAAGCCACTTGAATACTTCACATGGACTTATGGGACCAATGAGAAAAAAATTTTTGGAGGAAATTGGTATGTGTTTGTAATTGTAGATGACTACTCACGATTTGTTTGGACACTCTTCATTGCTTCCAAAGACGAATTCTTTGAGAAATTTCAAGTCTTTGTAGGAAAAGTCCAAGTACAACTCAACCATAAGATCAAGGCTCTTAGGTCTGATCAGGGTCAGAGTTTGAGAATAAAATATTCATGGATATGTGTCAACAACATGGAATCAATCACACATATTCAACACCAAGGACCACCCAACAAAATGGGGGTAGTTGGGCATAAGAACAGAACATTTCAAAAGGTAGCCATGGCCATACTATTGGGGAGCAGTCTTCCTTAGGTCTTATAGGCAGAAGAAGTGGTGACTGCATGCTACATCACAAATAGAACGCTCATACGACCAATCCTCAACAAAACACCCTATGAGCTATTCAAGGGAAGAAAACCAAACATAAGTCACTTCAGAATCTTTGGTTGTAAATGTTATGTCCATAACAATGAAAAGAATACCCTAGGAAATTTTGATTCCAGAAGCTATGTAGCCATCTTCCTTGGGTACTCTGACTGGAGCTGGGCATACAAAGTCTACAACAAAAGGACATTGAAGGTGGAGGAAAGTGTACATGTGGTCTTCGATGAAGCTGAAGTTCACAAAGTCAAAGAATCTGAAGGAGATGAAGAACTTGTATTTGATCTATCAATCAAAATCACACAGATGAATCACTGACCAGGTAAAACTTGCTCGAGAGGTCAGCGACAGGTCAATGAAGGGAAAAATGATGTCGAAGACCTCTATCACCATCAACTGTTCATCACTCGTACTCTATACAAAGATCATCCATTGGAGAATATTATATCAGATATCTCCAAAGGAATTCAAACCAGAGCACAAGCTCGAGATCTTCTAGCATTCTCAATGACAATTCACCCAATGAACCCAAAAATATCAAAGAAGCTCTTCATGAATCAGAATGAAATACCCCTAGATAATAAAAAAATTTAAACATCTAATCAAATAATTAAGGCATAAACATGCCTTAAAATGAATTGAGAACAACAATGGTCATCATAAAACAAGAATTACACCTTGTGACCATTTTGGGCATATATGTGCCCAAATGAACTCCTTAGGATCCAAATTTAATTCTTAAGTATTATAACTCATGAATGAACATAAAAAAAACCATTACAAAGAAAACCAAGCTCTAAAGCACGTTAAGACACAAAATGTGCTTTAAAACTCTTTAAAGCACGTTTTTGTGAGATTGTCCTTAAAATGAGTTTTGATTGGTTTTAAGGCCTTGATTACCCTTAGATATACTAATGTGACATAATTTACCACATTAGAATGTCTAATTCAAAGTTTTCAAAAAAACAGAAATTTGTGGACTAATTTATGAATAGTACCCAAATAGTGCCAACTTTAAGTCTTAATTGTCTAAGTTGGTCAATGGTCAACATTGCCCCCCCAAATATCACCTTGGAGGTGGAAATACATCTTTCTACCAGCCTTACAGAGAAACCAAAATATCTAAACATGAGTCGTCATTACTATGCCTTAATTTGACTTATCTTACCTTAAAAGCCAAAATTAGCCTTTCTCTTTCATTACCCACTGTAGCATCAATTTATTCAGCTTCCAAAACCCCCTTACAGCCTTGGTAAGTGAAAGAACCAGCCAACTTCGAAATCCATCTTCCATGGCTTGAGGTAAGCACTTAAATCATGGTATATATCATTCTCTTCATCCTTTCTTCCTCTTCCGTTGATCTAACTTCCAACCACTTCCATCCACTCATCTAGCACGATTTGTGTCCAAATGTTAGGTTCTATATTGTATGAAACTCAAAATAAAGGGGGAAGTAAGGCAAGAACACTTATTAAGGTAAAAACATACCTTAAGCTTCTATTTTGACTTGTATCCTTTCAATGGATTATCGTTTGGTTTCTCTCACTTATAATCTTCCATTTATCATGCTTGATCAGTAGAACTTGCAACCAATTCATTTGGTGGCGGATTTCAAGCTTAAACTTCATTTCAAGCTATTTTCACATGGTAAACCCTAGCCATTTCTTACCTTGTTGTCAATGGTTTTATACCTTGGTTTATAAGGTGTATTAACACTCTCTTATGCTGCAACAATCAGGTGTTTTCATGCACTGCAAATCCTTATAATATCAAGGTAAAATCATGACTTTATAAGCTTATTTTACATCCTTAAATGTCTTAAGTCATGAACCTAACTTATGTTCTATTTTCCTTGCATAAAATGATGCCGAATGATGTATTAAACCTTGGGTTATGTTCTATCCAAAGAGTGCAAAACCAAGCTTAAGTTCAATCTGGGAAAAGTAAGTTAAATTCCTACCTTAATGACATATTAATCAAGTTTATATGTATGTCATAAGGTAAAACCTAACTTAAGCTTATTATTTAATTAGGGCTGAAAATATAAGCTTGGGAGATTGAGTTTTGTGACTTATATCAAGTAAGTTCACTTTATATTATGTTATTTAAGGTTTTACGTAAATATTGTTACAATTAAATTAAGCCATGGCAAAACTATAGTCTAAATGACTTAATTATGTATTGAAATGTTATATAACATTTTTGTTAGCTTATTTGGTATTTAAGTGACTTATAATGTCATAGGAATTATTTAAATGGCTAAAATGTAATTTTAGAAAACATTAGGAAAACTATATTGTAAAGCTGTGGACCATATATGTTATTTGTGACATTTATGTGTAATTTTTATTATAAGCTAAAGTTTGTAATAAGGCCATGTACATTAGGCCATTTTATTTAAGTATTTAATGTTTTATTTATTTTTAAATTAATTATTAATGTTATTATAAACTTTGGGGCAAAAAACGTAAATAAACAAAATTATAAGATTTTATAAAGTTTGGGGTAAAATTGTAATTATGGGAAAATTTGGGGTAGTACTTATATTACCGGAAACTTATGGTCAAAACCATGTCTAGAGGTCAAACATTGACCATGTAAGAGACTTCGACAAAAGTAGGTAATCTAGTAATTTAATTATCAACTTATATTTAGTTATGTATTAAATTATTACATAACATTTGGGGTGGAAATGTAATTACTAAAAGTTTTGGGTTAAAATGGTTAATATAACAATTTATAACCCTTTTGTGAAGTTTGGTGATTTTTGAAATATTATAAGTGGTTTATATAAGAAAATGGTACAATATATAGTTTATATGACATTATAAAGTATATATTATAAATGTGGTCAATATGTAAATAAGAAATGATGTTATAATAAATAAAAGTGTGGGAAGTTAATGAAGTTAGATTATATAAATTGTGCCTTCTCAGCAATTATAATAGCTTTTATAAAACTATAGGTTATAAGTTGTAATGAGATAAAAATACCATATTACATGATATAAGGATATAATTATAACATTGTATAATGTTATGTGGTTAAAATAATTATAAAAATCCAGGGCTGTAGCGCAATATATAAGAGTTAAAAATGAATTTTAGACTATGGTCTACAATATTATCAATGTTTAAACAATTATATGGTATTAATATGATTTAAATGAAACTAGTATAAGTGAGGATATTCACACAAATAATGTGACAAGTATAATGGATAAATGGGTATTATAAACTAAAGTTGGTATGAAATAAACTTTAGGAATTCATATACTATAATATACTTGTTACATAATATTAGGATAAGAATCTTAATATAAGTTTGTATTATATAATACAAACGAGTAAGGATAATCATCTTACATTAATTATAGAAATGTAACATTAGTAAAAGAATTCTGTAATTTGTACAATATGTATAGTATATATATATATATATATATATATATATGTAAGTGACAAATATGCATAAAAAGGTATACAGTATGGCTGGAAACCATAATATAAATGGTGAAGGTTATTACATGGATATAGTTTGTAAGCTAAGTTATAAGTTTTGAATTCAAATGTAATTTGTTACAAGATTAATGAATTATATTATACAATGTATAATAATGAAATGTTGAATAATAATACCATATGGTTTATTATCACATGTATACATGCAACTACATGTTATATAACTATATACATATATGAATGTGGTTTAAATGTACAACTAAAATAACATGAATATATACAAATATATGTATCCACATATGTGTATAAATATTATGGAGTATGTTGGAATAAATCCTAACAATTAAAAATACTACGAGCTATGACGTTTATAACGCATCCGACATAACCTGTTAAAAACCGAACCAACCAACTATTGAAATCCGGGGATGAACTATCGGGATTATTAGCGTTATTCAAAAATACTGAGTATTAGTTAGTCATGTGGATTGACTCATAGAGACATTAATATTCTCAGATCGTACGTTAGACAGAGACGCCAAACGAGCATAGGTTATTGCGCATCCTAGGTGTTGGTGTACGGTATGTGGACGGTGTGGAATGAATTGTCCTGAGGACTTCATTGGGTTCTGTCAATATTGATTGTGTTTAAGATGTGTGTGTGTGCTTATATGCATGTATGTGTAGATTAAAATGTATGCCTGATGTTTGTATCGCATCGTTTTATTGTACACGAATGTCCATCGGACTAATATTATGTCGACTATAGTTCGACTTATATAAACATACATATATGGGTGTGAAAGTATAGCATTGCTACCGAATAAAGTATGGCGGTTACTACTGTCACAATAACCTAGTAAAATACTTAGGAACAAGACACGGCTATACCGGTCTCTAGAGCATGGATCTCGAACATGAATATGACCTAGACTGCTTCTAGGTATTTGCGTAAGACATTGAAGGCAGCTATGTAAAATGTATTCTCCATAAAACTTTGAGTATATCTTAGGAAATGATTAAGACACTTCATCTTATGAGAGAATGGTATGTGATGAGGGGAGGAAATCCAGTGTAGTTTACGAACTACCTGGTTGCACATTTGTGATCACTGAGTGGATACCCGATCGGGTTCCGCTTTAGGAAATTCCAACGAGCCTACATAGATCATTGGTCAGATGGTACCTGCTGTTGGTACACGGCTATGGCCTTTTTATGGACTCCTTATTAAGGCACAGTGGAAGACCAGGGGCCTCCGGACCTCTGGCAAACATGAGCACCTTTGTGTGTACGGGAGACTATTGTCCATATAAAACAAATTAATGCGGGTTGTCCTAACATGACACCCAAATGGTGATGTGAGTAAATGTTTTGATGTTGATGTGCCCTTAAAGGATGAATATTATACAAGTATGAATGTCGTTCGCTAAAAGCGATTACACACTTTATTGCACTTATTCGATATATTTTGTTTATGCAACTGTTGCTTGTGAAATGTAGTGATTGTATTGGTTGAATGACTTTGTGATTATGCATGATCTTTACAGTATTATTTATAACTGTAAGCTGGACAAGCATGAATCAACTAATATCAAGATGGTGAAAATGACTAAGTGACCATTAGGGTCTGAATGCATACCTAGCATACTCAGTGTTTATCTCTGATCCTCCACGGCATTTTGCAGGGCGTTGATTGCGTGGAAGCCGAAGTGTGGGACCCAGGTATTAGGGTTTTATTTTACTTACCGCACACGGAATTCATTTTGTATAACTATGTTAGACTTCGGATGTACGATGATACTGTTGTATATTCAAGAATGGGTAGACGCTCACTTGTGGTCGGTTATGATTATGGAATTAGTATGATGTATAGGTATTTATCTCGTTGTCACTGCAGTTTAGTATCATTATTATGTTGTTATTATATTTAGTTCTGCTTCGTTACTCGCATAGGCGAGAATGGCAGGTGACACCCGAGTGAGGATTATTATTATTGTTTATACTTCCACTGTAAGACGTCTTTAATTATGCTACGAGAGGGTTTATTACATGATTATTGAGAGGGTGTTAGACAGACTGGATTAAAGCAATGCAAGAAGAATTGAATAAGTTTGAAAGATGCAAAGTCTGGCATCTTTCCCTTGTCCTTCACATCAAGGAGTACTTGGCACAAAATGGGTCTTCAGAAACAAGATAAATGAGATGGGAGAAGTCGTTGAGAACAAAGCTCGTCTGGTAGCTCAAGGATATCGTCAACAAGAAGGGATCGACTTCCAAGAGACCTTTTCTCCAATAGCAAGGATGGAGTCCATCAGATTACTAATTGTATTTGCTACAATAAAGGAATCAAACTCTTCCAACTTGACATCAAAAGTGCCTTTCTCAATGGGTACGTCAAGGAAGAAGTGTATGTTGAACAACCTCCAGGTTTTGAGACTCAAGAAGGAAAATACATGGTACTCAAGCTTGACAAAGCTCTTTATGGGCTCAAACAAGCTCCAAGATCATGGTACGACCGTCTATCCTCCTATCTTTTAGAAAACCAATTCAAAAGAGGAAAGGTGGATAAAACCTTGTTTGTTTACAACAACATAAGGGACTTCTTAATTGTGCAAGTATATGTTGATGACGTACATTGAAGCCTCTGATGAGAAATATTGCAAGAAGTTTGAGGCTTTAATGAAAAAGGAATTGGAGATGAGTGATTTAAGAGAATTGAAGTTCTTCTTAGGACTTCAAGTCAAGCAAGATATATAACAAAGGAACAATCAAATCCCAGAAAAAGTACAAGAAGGACTTGCTAAGAGATTTGGAATGGAAGCATGTAAACTGTTCAATACACCTATGGTTGTTGGCACAAAATGAGCATCATGACTGGTGACCGACCGGTCGACCAGCGATCATACAGGAGATGATTGGTATTCTACTCTATTTAACTGCTAGTAGACCTGACATTATGTACAACATTTGCCTATGTGCTGGGTTTCAAGCAGATCCAAGAGAAAGTCACCTCACAGCTGTAAAAAGAATCTTACGTTACCTCAAAGGGACCATGAAACTTGGTCTCTTTTATCCTAAGTTCACCAATTGTAATATTATAGGTTTTTCATATGCTGATTATGGAGGATCTATCACTGAAAGAAAAAGCACGCCAGGGACAACATTCTGTGTTGGATCTTGTTTGATGGTATGAGGATCAAGAAACAACAAAGCATGGCAATCTCAACTGTTGAATCTGAATACATATTTATAGCAAGCTGTTGTGCTCAACTCTTTTGGCTCATACAACAAATTGATGATTATGGAGTCAAGACAGGTACGTTGCAAATTATGTGTGACAATATAAGTGCCATCTTATTTCCAAAAATCCTATGCTTCACTCTCGTACCAAGCATATTGACATAAGACATCATTTTCTTAGAGATTGTTGTGAAAAGGAATTAGTAGGTTAAAGTACATTTCTACCGAAGACAAACTAGTTGACATTTATACTAAGCCTCAAAGTAGAGAAAATTTCAACAAGATTGTTCATGATCTGGGAATGATATTCATTAATCACAATTAGGCTGTCTTTTGATTCCCACGATCGGTCACCACACTTGAGCAACACCTTTAACATGGTCGTTCAGTAGTCAACGTACAGTTAAATGCATGGATAACATGTCAAATGACTATTTAAAACAGACATGTCAGCATTTTTAAAAAAAAGTAAGAATAGATTAGAGAGAGCGTGACAGATAGAAACGAGAAAAATGTAACAAATCGATGACAAACATCACAACCGTTGCCCGTATGAATAGTACCGTTGGGACATGTCAGCGAGAGGACGAGGAGCAATCGCCAACCGTTACCATAACTATAAAAAGGGCGATGAGAGTCTTGCTCTATCACGCTATTTTCCCTCACTTTCTAAACTCTCTAGGCATTCAAGCTATTTCTCTTCATCCTTACACACACCTAGAGAGCTTTTGTGCGAAAAATCCCTTACTTCACAGCCACTCTAATAACTTTCGATCAAAATGTCTGAAATACCCCAAACCTTGATATGTGGTTTAAATATCAAATTATGTTATATAAAGGCTAAAAAGTGCCTTAGAAACATCAGTGAACAATTAAAACATAGTAAAGTGCAATAAAGCACTAAGACACAGTTTGAGCAAAAACATGCTCTAAGCTATGAGTGAACTTGGTTAGGACCCAAAGAGCCTACCAAGACTTGATAACATTTAATTATGATTTAATAAGGCTAAATAAGTCCTTAGGAAACTTTGGCAGACAATGAAACCAAACAAAACACAAGGTAATACCTTAAAGTCAATAAGAGCAAAAATGTGCTCTAAGCTTGGGATAAATTTGTATAAGACCTAATGGTCATACTTATATCTTATAAATATGTTAATGAACATATTAAATCAATTACCAAAGAAAACCAAGCTTGAAAACAAGTTAAAACGCAAAATGTGCTTTAAGAAGTCTTAAAGCACGTTTTGAAAAATTGTCTTGTAAATGAGTTTTGAATGGCTAAATGTCCATCATTACTCTCTAACTAACATGTGTACTATATAGTATCACATTTGGGTGGCCATATTAGTGGGAAATCAAAAATTTCACTTCTATGTGCCTTGTTATTGGTGAATAGTGATTTTTATAACTAGTTTGTAACATATAATGTTATAAGTGATTAAGTTGGTCAACAAAGACCAAAACACCCTCCTAGGCATAATGGTGGCCGGTTTTTGTAGTGAGGAGTCACCAAGTATGTTAACTTGTTAAGTAATAAATGTGACTCATAGTTACTATTTGCTTAAGACTTAAATATCTTCAAAAGTAAGTTCTATCTTCATTCTCCCTTCTTTTCCTTCATTTCCCACGGTTCCACACTCTCTTCTTCCTCTCTTCTTCTTGTTCTCTCTCGGTGGTACATGATACAACCATGGAAGTCCATCTTTGACCACATGTAAAACCTAGCTCACTTAACCAAATCAAAAACAAACACCACCATTCTCTTAGTTAAGCCAAGCTCTACAATCTTGTCCTTTCAAAACTTCAAAACCTCCATTTCGGTGCCAAGAGAAACCACCATTGAAGGAGCTTGAGCTCACCTTTTCACATATTCTTGTTCTCCTTTGCTTCAAGGTAAGGAAACTCAAAGAAAAATCCATTTCCTTCATGTTTTGTCATGTCCGAAAATTCACTCTTAATGGAGTCTTATATTGCCTGTTCTAGCTTCATTTGAATCTTCCAAGGGCTAGGAGGAGTCCTCTCTTGATACTTGTTCAAGTTCTCTTCCAATTCCAAGGTAAAACAATTACCTTAATGTGTTAAAACAATATGTGTAACTAGGGTTTACAATGAGATGAAGCATAATGCTTGAATACTCATTATGTTGTTTGTATAATGTTTAGAAGTTGACAAACAACCAAACACCCCACCGGTTTACAAGGAACCAAGAAAGAATTTGTGAGGAAAAAGAGGTAAACAAACTATCTCAATGTAGTTTAAATGCCTTAGGAACATGAGCTTGATTTGCTTGATAAAATACCTAAGGAGCCAATGGTGAGTGACCTAGTAAAGTGTTCTCAAGGAGACTAGTAAAAGAACATATGTTTTGGTGTATGTATTTGCAGGTCAAAGGCATTATTTATGTGGGAAATTCAGTGTTTAAGGTTATGCAATTTAAGGGCCTAAGAGCCATGTTATTTAAGGGCCTAAGTGCCAAGCAATTTGAGTTATGCACTATATTGTGATGTAGTGCTTAATGTGTGAAGTTTGTGTATAAAAATGTGTTTGATGGATTTTAGGTGTTTTGAGTGAAATAAGGTAAAAACCTAAGTGGTTGGATGTGAGTATATGCTAGAGAAGCTATGGCCAAATTTGGGAAATGTGTAAGAAGTTCTAAGTGTTTTAAGGAAGTTTTGGTGAACTAGGAAGTGTTAAAGGTGATTGAATGTTTACTTGAGAAAAAACATGTGTAAAGGTGATTTAGAGTGATGCAAGGATTTAGGTGTTATCTTGGAAGTTCTAGGAATTCAATGTGTGTTTGAGGATGTATTTAAGTCTTGGAGGAAGTTGTTTAAGGTTTAGGTAATGTTGATATCAAGGAACAAGTGATGTTTAGGTATGATGTGGAAAAGGAGATTTAGTTAGTAAGAAAATGATGCTTAAGAGATGATGTTAAGATGAGGAGAAAGTGTTTTGGGATAGTAGTTATAATAGGTGAGAAGCACCATTTAGGAACCTAGTACAAATGTTGAAAGTGTTAAGGAATTTTACAAGGAAATAAGTAAAGGCTTAAGGAGTTAGAAAATGAGTTTCATGGATGTTGTATGTGGATGTAAGGTTACCAAATGATGTTAGAACACATTAAGAGGCCTTAGGAGAAGTTTGGTGAAGATTGGCAAAGTTTTGGTAAGTTTAGAAGGCGACCGACCCAGGGGCCGACCCAGTTTGTGGGTCGGTCGAGCCTCTGTAAAATGTTGGGAAAATGTTCGGTGATGGTCCGACCCAAAAGGGTGGGTCGGACATGGGTCGGTCGGTCAAGTTTCAAAGGTGGAAAAATGTTCGCACATGGACCGACCCAGAATGGTGGGTCGGACGTGGGTCGGACGGGCATGTCTGTAAGGAAGTAAAAGGGTCTGTAATGGACCGACCCAGCTGTGGGTCGGTCGGTGGGTCGGTCGGACCAAAAACATGGTTTAAGGTTATGAAATGATATGTGATGATGGGGATTGGTAGGTAATGATGTTATAAGGATGTTAAGGACATGTTAGGGGAGTTTAAATGACACTTGAGTGGGTAAAAGTTGTATTAAAATGTGAGAGTAAAACAAGTTAAAAATGTTAAGTTATTTAATCAGTTAACGGGGAAAGTTATAAGCATTGACTTTAACAAACAAGTTACCCCATGTTAATAAAAACACATGTGATGTTAACAGTGGTTCGAGAATTGCTCGAGGAACATAAATGGACAGGATAAGTGGACTCCGGTGACAGGTATGGTTTTCTTGCAACCTGCGTCCTACCGGATTACACCGGCTTGTATGCCAATGTGTTTTTCTGTATGTTTGCCACGTTGTAAGATAAAACATGTAATGAGTTTACAGTAATTCATATATGTGGCGTGTTCAACTCCGATACATTTAACCTCGGCAGTGTTAACCTTAGTTAACTGAGTCTAGGATCACATGAGAGTTCGGTACGGAGTAAACGACCCGAACCATGGGACGTACTAACCACGGCTATGCGTGTGTTAATTGTGTGTTATGTGTTGTGAATGTAGGGATCTCCCTTGTGTGTTTAACCCAGTTGTAATACTGTATGTGTTGTTATGTGATAGGCTCCATAGTGGGGTTCTAACTAATATCTAAAGTGAGTATGTACTAACAGTAGTGAGGAATCCGTTTGGCCGGCGCGCGTTGTTTGGAGAGGGTATCCTTCCTAGCCTTACCCTTCTCTTGTTATGGTTGTTTCCTCACGGGTTATGATCTCCCATTAGCTTACTCCAAAGCTTGGCTATTCTGACTTATGATCGGTTTAGGGGGAACATGTGTTTGTGTGGTGTTCGGGCCTCCAAACCCGAACCGCCTTAACTTAAGTTACTCGTCCAACTATTAGGACGGTAATGAGTGTTGGTGTTATTGTATAACGAGCTTATCATGAGACTGGCAACATTCTCTAGGCTCACCAGTGTGTAAACATGTTTGGGTCGGTTCCTAAGCGAACCATTCCCGTTGTGTTATGTGTGTTTGTTGTGATGCAGTATTCATTGCGGTATTATGTTGTGTACGTAGAAACGTGCAAAGTGTTGTTAAGTGTTGTATGTAGTGTATGTTGTGTGTGTATAATGTGGAGTGTGTTGTATAATGTGGAGTGTGTGGATCATGGATATGACTCCCAGTTTGTGATAAGAGGCGTTTAAGGATAACCCGATTTAAGGGTATGTGTCGCCTATTAAGGAAGTAGCTCCGTTGGAGGAGAAACACTCTAGGGATGATGAATACCAAGAGTGACTTATTTGTAAGGATATATTATCCGTTGTTGAGCCCATTGAGGCGAAATGTTGTGTGATGTGTGTTTATTGTACATGCATGATTTAAATATAATCAACCGCATGTTAAGACGACAATTAGTTGTGCGTGGCCCGGTAGCATGTGGGCTGCGGGATTACCATACCAGCAAAGGTGCTGAGCCCCTTGGGGCCACCCCTTTCTCTTCTTTTTCCTATTTCAGGTACGAAGTGCTGGAAGCCGTTCGAGAGTAGGACGGGTAGTCATTGTACATGGGTATTCATTTAAGTGTGTATATACAGTAGGTGTAGTAAGACCGATGTTGTTGTCGGCACCAGTTTATAAATACTCGGTATAGTTGATAAGGTGTATGTTGTGTTGTTGTTAATGGAAAGGGATACTAATGTATAGTTGCTCGGGAATTTAGCCCATCAGACCGGTACATTGTGTATGTATTAGCCTTGTTAGCCACGTGGGTGGCTAACGGCGTGTAACACCAACAAGTTAAGTAATGTGATGAGGTTGTTCTTCCGCTGCAGTTTGTTGTAAGTATGTTAATGTTGGATGGGGTGTTACAAAAAGTGGTATCAGAGCGAAGTATCGCTCTGATGACTGAACTACCGAGCTTAGGAAGTACCGAGTTAGGATTTAGTACTTTGGGTTAAGGGTTGAGTGATAGCGTGAGAGATACGCTAGTTAGGAACTACCAGTGGCTACTGGAAACCTACTATATCCTTCCACCCTCCACATCCCTGTATATAACTTGGGGAAACAACGCCAGGGAGATGGAAGTTCTCTCTTACTCGGGATACCCGATCTGGCTGTTATTAAATACCCTTAGGGTACGGTGAACCTGTCATACGGTAGATCCCGAAAACTGGGAATCCCGGAGACGGTCTCCATCTGAATAATGTTAACCGCATTTCATAGCAATGAATGAAGGATCTTGTGTATTGGAGAATAGAATTTCCGGCAACCTGGGTCGACATGCAGAGCAGTCGAGAATAACCAGCTTGCAACGCACCTACCGTGCAACAGGCAAGAAGGATTAATGAAACCCGAGACAAGTGTCTACGGAACCACAGTTGATAAATGAACACCAACGGTATACCAACCGTCAGGGAACTACAACGTAGTGCCCAAATACGTGGAACGGACTACAAAGTGAATACAATACTATGAGAACGGGGTCTCCCAGAAGGGAAACACCCTAGCTAATGATTATCATGTGAAAACAGTGAGAAGTTGCCTAGAGAAGTTATTATCAAGACAGTAAGATCAGTGAGGGCCAACAAGGCCACTGATGACAGTGGGTCAAAACAATACCACAACCGGTATGTGTTAAACCGATAGCCAATTAGCATGGCGCACTTGCCAATAGCAAGTGCTGCTATAACAGGGCTATTCGGGAAAATTTATAACCACTACGAAGTACTTAGTAAAGTACCATAAAGTTAAACGAGACCACTATGACCATGGAAGGGCTTAATAGCCTAACCTCTGTGATTGTAAGTACACCAGTCAGCAAGAAGCTAGACTTGGTTAAGGTAAGAAGATGTTGTGAAACCATGAAAATTTTTCTTTCAACCCAGATTTTCACAAACCCTTTCTTTCAAACCAGATTTTCTTTCAAACCAACACTTCTTTCCAACCTTCTTTAAAACCAAACCAGTAAAACCAAGAGCAGTTGATAAGATACAGCAATGGATAAACTTTCCCTCGATTAAGTTCGGGAAGCAGGGAATGAATATTGTCACGGGACAATATAAGGGAGTTGACAACAGAATACTTCACCTAGGCGTGTGACGGACACTACAAGTGTACCAACTGTGTTGTGGGACGACCGCACTCCGATAGGAGCATGTGGGCCTGACAGACCTACTTAGGTTAGTTGGGTAAGTAGCAATGTATCAAAAAGATACCCCATATATGTATACGAGTAGAGTCCGAAACACGGGAAGTAGTCGACTCCGTCTACGGTCAGCAGTATAAATCAAACGAGAGCTAAGGATTACAAGGAATAGTTGAAGTAAGGAATTCAGTTAAGTTAGCAAGACTAAAAGGATTAATGAACTCCTTTCAAGGAAATGTTTAAGAGTTAGGAAGTGCGATGGGCACAAACTGTTATGTAAAGACACCACATATGTCTTAAGGATCCTTAGGGATAAACATCATAGCTGGAACGGTGACCCAGCCTGTACATGGCAAGCAGATGCCTAATGTGGACACATTAATGTGCAATGAACGGATAAATTCCCAGAATAAGTACCTACACTACCAGTAAATGTAATCTTCACAGAAGAAGATAATAACCAGTAAAGAACGCGAAAGGCGTAACTAACGGAATGTAAATGATAACTTAGCAACACCCAGGAACAATCCTTGAGGGGTGTTTGCATCAACAATTGTTGAATGAAATGCATGACAGAAGCATAAGGGTTGAAACTAACACCCAGTTTAGACATAAGTGGTCAGGAGACGGACTGACAATCCTAAGGGGCATCCCATGAAAGGAAACGTGATGCAACGACCATGTGATACTGTACAGAGAAGTACATGTGTGTGGACAGCCTATAATGAGCCCAGCTCAAGGCAAATAAGGCTTATAATCCAAAAGCAGGATATATCATATGAATTCGATTGATGGTAGAAGTTTAGGTTGTATAAGTGAATAGAGTGGTAAACGAACCACTGCATTAGAGTGGGGATACCTCTCGATATCCTGAAACCGCAGGAGCAGTAGTTATGTGAATCAAGTTCAAGAAATATGTTAAGGATGGACGATGTTATTAATGAAAGAGAAATTAGCTTAGTAGTACGTGTGTATAAAGTGAAACACCGAGCTGAATAATACCGGCTTGTGACTCGAATGATCGATGCTCAAGGAGCATTCAGTGGTCATCCAAATGAGGGGTGAACCATAATATGAATAATGTAAATTTATGTGTGGAAGTTGAGGTGACAGCAGATACGACATAAGCGGATGATATACAATAAGTAAGAGCACGGTGCGCACCAAGCGACCGTTGTATAAATGTTGTTAAACGAAAACGTAAAAGATAAGATCAGTTATGAGTTAAACTCAGTGTGAATTCCATGGCGAATCGCATAAGGGATTTACTGTCAAGAGTTTACGCCTCTGCACTCTGTATGACTGAGTGTTTTGGTATTGCACTTGCGCAGTAATGATCGAATGAGATAGCTAGGAATTGGAAACATGTTGATTGTGGACAATAATGTTATAAAGGCCGATGCATAGGAAATGCAAGGCCACATCAATAAAAAGTACTTGTACAAAACCAAACGCGGGAACACTGGAATTCAATGTGTGTTTTGAGGATGTATTTAAGTCTTGGAGGAAGTTGTTTAAGGTTTAGGTAATGTTGATATTCAAGGAACAAGTGATGTTAGGTATGATGTGGAAAGGAGATTTAGTTAGTAAGAAAATGATGCTTAAGAGATGATGTTAAGATGAGGAGAAAGAAAGTGTTTGGATAGTAGTTATAATAGGTGAGAGCACCATTTAGGAACCTAGTACAAATGTTGAAAGTGTTAAGGGAATTTTACAAGGAAATAAGTAAGGAGCTTAAGGAGGTAGAAAATGAGTTCAGGGATGTTGTATGTGGAGTAAGGTTACCAAATGATGTTAGAAACATTAAGAGGCCTTAGGAGAAGTTTGGTGAAGATTGGCAAAGTTTTGGTAAGTTTAGAAGGCGACCGACCCAGGGGCCGACCCAGTTTGTGGGTCGGTTCGAGCCTCTGTAAAATGTTGGGAAAATGTTCGGTGATGGTCCGACCCAAAAAGGGTGGGTCGGACATGGTCGGTCGGTCAAGTTTCAAAGGTGGAAAAATATGTCGCACATGGACCGACCCAGAATGGTGGGTCGGACGTGGGTCGACGGGCATGTCTGTAAGGAAGTAAAAGGGGTCCTGTAATGGGACCGACCAGCAGTGGGTCGGTCGGTGGGTCGGTCGGACCAAAAAACATGGTTTAAGTTATGAAATGATATGTGATGATGGGGATTGGTAGGTAATGATGTTATAAGAATGTTAAGGACATGTTAGGGGAGTTTAAATGACAATTGAGTGGGTAAAAAGTTGTATTAAAATGTGAGAGTAAACAAGTTAAAAAATGTTAAGTTATTTAATCAAGTTAAACGGGGAAAGTTATAAGCGTTGGACTTTAAACAAACATGTTACCCCAATGTTAATAAAAACACATGTGATGTTAACAGTGGTTCGAGAATTACTCGAGGAACATAAATGGACAGGATAAGTGGACTCCGGTGACAGGTATGGTTTTCTTGCAACCTGCGTCCTACCGGATTACACCGGCTTGTATGCCAATCTGTTTTTCTGTATGTTTGCCACGTTGTAAGATAAAACATGTAATGAGTTTACAGTAATTCATATTGTGGCGTGTTCAACTCCGATACCATTTAACCTCGGCAGTGTTAACCTTAGTTAACTGAGTCTAGGATCACATGAGAGTTCGGTATCCGGAGTAAACGACCCGAACCATGGGACGTACTAACCACGGCTATGCGTGTGTGTAATTGTGTGTTATGTGTTTGTGAATGTAGGGATCTCCCTTGTGTGTTTAACCCAGTTGTAATACTGTATGTGTTGTTATGTGATAGGCTCCATAGTGGGGTTCTAACTAATATCTAAAGTGAGTATGTACTAACAGTAGTGAGGAATCGGTTTGGCCGGTCGCGCGTTGTTTGGGAGAGGGTATCCTTCCTAGCCTTACCCTTTCTTTGTTATGGTTGTTTCCCTCAGGGTTATGATCTCCCATTAGCTTACTCCCAAAGCTTGGCTATTCTGACTTATGATCGGTTTTAGGGGGAAACATGTTTGTGTGTGGTGTGTTCGGGCTCCAAACCCGAACCGCCTTAACTTAGTTACTCGTCCAACTATTAGGACGGTAATGAGTGTTGGTGTTATTGTATAACGAGCTTATCATGAGACTGGCAACATTCTCTAGGCTCACCAGTGTGTAAACAATGTTTGGGTCGGTTCCTAAACGAACCATTCCCGTTGTGTTATGTGTTTTGTTGTGATGCAGTATTCATTGCGGTATTGGGTGTACGTAGAAACGTGCAAAGTATTGTTAAGTGTTGTATGTAGTGTATGTTGTGTGTTGTATAATGTGGAGTGTGTTGTATAATGTGGAGTGTGTGGATCATGGATATGACTCCCAGTTTGTGATAAGAGGCGTTTAAGGATAACCCGATTAAGGGTATGTGTTGCCTATTAAGGAAGTAGCTCCGTTGGAGGAGAAAACTCTAGGGATGATGAATACCAAGAGTGACTTATTATGTAAGGATATACTATCCGTTGTTGAGCCCATTGAGGCGAAATGTGTGTGATGTGTGTTATTGTTACATGCATGATTTAAATATAATCAACCGCATGTTAAGACGACAATTAGTTGTGGTGGCCCGGTAGCATGTGGGCTGCGGGATGGGATTACCATACCAGCAAAGGTGCTGAGCCCCTTGGGGCCACCCCTTTCTCTTCTTTTTCCTATTTCAGGTACGAGTGCTGGAAGCCGTTCGAGAGTAGGACGGGTAGTCATTGTACATGGGGTTTCATTTAAGTGTGTATATACAGTAGGTGTAGTAAGACCGATGTTGTTGTCGGCACCAGTTTATAAAATACTCGGTATAGTTGATAAGGTGTATGTTGTGGTTGTTGTTAATGGAAAGGGATACTAATGTATAGTTGCTCGGGAATTTAGCCCATCAGACCGGTACATTGTGTATGTATTAGCCTTGTTAGCCACGTGGGTGGCTAACGGCGTGTAACACCAACAAGTTAAGTAATGTGATGAGGTTGTTCTTCCGCTGCAGTTGTTGTTGTTGTAAGTATGTTAATGTTGGATGGGGTGTTACAATGTCATCAAACTCCAGAAAAATCCCTCGATCAAATGGCACCAAATCTGTTCTTCACTTCAAGAAGAAGGCTCCTCAAGGAAGCCTCATCTGCACAAGTGGCCGACATGTGGCCGACAGAATCTCTTAGAGCATCACCGCCCCCTCGCATGTCCAAAAGAAGTGGAAGATCAACTTGTTCCTGGGTGACAGATGAAGGCGAACTGTGTAACAAGAAGAAGAGGTACTATATATAAGCTTCCATCTACCTAAGTTCCTCTCCTAGCGTTCACCATCTCTTTCAAGCCAAGATTCTCAAACCAAAAATCCTTCCTACTCCAACCACTACCAAAGAACCAGAGAATTCTTCTCCCGCTCCATCACTGAAAATTGCCACCAAACACTCTAGAGTGAAAAATCCCAAGATTCCAAGAGGCCAAAGCCATTCCACAGCCACAACAAGCCGCATAACTCGTGCCTCTAGATGAAAAACCCAACAAGAAACTCCACAAAAAGTTCATTCTACACTTGAGGGTGCAACACGCAAGTTACACGTCACCGATGAGGAGGAAGCCACTCCTCAGTAGTCGTCGAGGCTGGTGTTCACCAAATAGAAGAAGAAGAAGTACAAAGTGACGAGAAGTAACAGAAATACGCTTCACCAATGGAGAGGAACCAGAAGAAGAAGTGTGATCGCACAAGACTCAGAGGATGAAAAGATATCCTCCACCAGATCACAGTATCCATCGACGACAGGTCATTGACACCTCCATGACAACATCAGGAAATAGGAAGCGACATAGAGTCATTGTAACCAGTCATCTACACGCTCTAGGAGCTCGGACAACTGAAAAAGGTGAAAGGAAAGGAGAAGATGGCTCTATCACCTCACGTTCTAGTGCTGGAGGAGCTCTTCCAAGCCAAGAAGGCCATCGCAAAGCCTCCGCCTCCCTAATCACTGAAGCGCCTCAAGAAGCTCAACAAGTTAGAGCTAGCGCTGATCAAAGCAGAAAACGTCAATGACAAGTCCTAACCTGTCTTACCCAAGATGCTGGACACAAAGTGGATGGAGAAAATGGGTCTTGGAGAGATCTTAGAGCTGCTGAAGTGCCAGGGATAGGTGGACTACTTCCAGGAGCCTGACGCCATCAACACTGAACTGCTCAAAGAGCATATGTGACATCTTGGACCACTCCAGAGCGATGACGATGAGGACTACATCATCTCCCAAGTCAAAAGAGTCCATGTCAACATCTCCAAGTCATGGATTTACAACACCTTCAACTTGGAATAAGAAGGGTTGGTTGTTCAAAAGGACACCACCTGGAATGACTTGGGACATCAGGAGGAAAAATGGTCCAGCTACTCAACAAAGGGGCCACATAGAAGAATTTCGACGCGGTTGAGATGTCCATTCCCGATAGGGTGCTCTTCAGTCTACTTACCCACAACATAACCTTAAGAAATCAATGCACTCACATCGTTAACGCAAGGGATATGAGATTGCTGTATGCACTCAAGACCAAGGAGAAAATCAACCTCTCTACAATGATTCTTCTCACCATTGAGGAGAGTCGCTATGCGAACCAAGGTCTGGTGCATGGGGGAGTGGTGACCAAGGCGCTACAAGAAAATGGAGTGGACACTGACAAGTTCCACGAGTGTGCGCGCACCGCTCAAAACAACATCTGTTCTAAGATGTTGTCCAAGATGGGGATCAAGACGAAGGGAAATAAGCTAGTGGTCACTCAAAAGCCCATCAAGAGTGAGGACTCAAGGTCAGAGCCTCAGTCAACTGCAAGAGCATCGACACTCAAGAGGAAGAGAAGTCTCTCACCAGTCCACGACAGGTCGGGGACCAGTCTAGATACTTCAGCTCGGGATGTTCTAAAGAGTGTGAGATTTACTCTCACTGCTATGCAGGCTATCTCCAGAGAACCAAGTGTTCATCACATGGTTCAAAGAGCTATAGACTTCATAGACTCCCACCTCTAAGCTTGAGTGTTCTTTGTCTCTTCGAGACATGAATGAAACCATGAGAAATTTAGTTTAGTTAGATTTTTTTCCTTTAATGCTTTGTTGCCATTGACTATCTGTTTCTAAGTCAATCTTTGATATAAATGAAATGCAACTGTTACTTTGTCAACTTGAATGTTTAAAACCTTGTTTATGAAATAGTTTATTGCATTGGTTGTTGCTTCCTTGATTAAAAATTGAAACTGATCAGAGATATTTAGTCCCATTCATTCCACTAATCCTATCTCTAAACTTGACTCCTAAAAAGCCTACAAACATAGCCCACAAAACATAGCACCTCATTTATTACCACTCACCGAGCAGTCGTCGAGCATATCCTCAAATGTCTACATATACTTCCTCAGTTCATTTGCCACTCACGATCATCATTTCACATCTCACAAAATGGCACAAGCTCCACAAAGCTCCTACAGCTCAAATGAGAAAACCGTCCATTCCACCATTCGAAAACTCATGTTTTCAAAGCATCCAAAGAAATATGTTGCCTAAAGCTATGTCTAATCAAACTCTGACTCATTCAAAGCTTGGTCTAGAACATCTAGTGGTACTCCATCTTAGTCTCCAACTCCTCATTGCATGGAGTTCACAGTAGATTATGAGGAGTCAGACCTCTTCACCAGAGCTGAATCACCCTTGTTCAAAGCTTTTACGGAGGATGAACTTTATGGCCTAAATGTCACCGAATGGGATACTCAAACATGTCACTCTATCTAGACTATCTCGATCTTAGTTGTAGTTTGTAATCTATAGAATGTCATGGCCTTTTCAATAAATTAAGTCGTGTAGTTGCTCCTTATTTTGCTGTATGCAAAGGGGGAAAGAAAGATATGTACTTGTGACCTATGACTATTTTCCTTGTATTATGTAACTATCTTAACGAAGAACTCTCTACTATGGTTATAGTATAAAAGTTGTTATCTTTTGTTGTTCAGAAAAATCTTTCAACCTTTAACAAACTCAGGGGGAATTCTTCTTAGGGGAATCTCTCGAATCTTAAGTTGTCAAGTACATATATTTTGCATAGGTTGCCATCATCAAAAATGGGGAAGTTGTTAAGTCAAGATCCTTTAGTTTGGATTATAGCAAACCTTGTATTGTGTATTTAACATGTTTGTTAAGGTTTGATATTCAGATAGACAAGCTAAGGAGTGGCTTCACACGCAAGGTTGAAGCGCACTCAATTCATGACATGTGCCCAACCGGTCGGACACCTGTCCAGGAGAGCTCACGCTAGAACTTCTAGCACACATAAGAAGTCAGGCAACACACGAAGATATCTCTTATGCTTTAGGAGTAAATCAAATACAAAGACTGCAAGAAGATCGACATACTCATTCAGACTCACACATCATATTCAACTAGCACATGACAAGAATATAACTCATTAATGTGCAAATGGACAAGATAAGTAAAGGGATACTTATCAGAACGATTACATAGCTATAATGAAGTCTAAAGGAGCATTTATGAGCATTAATGAGCCAGACAAGATAAGACAAGTTGAGCACACAAGTTGAGCTCAACCAATCAAGAGAGCTGCCGCTGACGTGTCCAGTAGCAAGGCGACACATGTTCCGACACCTCTGGATCAAGTTGAAGCCTCTCTACAATTCTAGTGTGGTTGTTATGTGAAAGGTCGAAGCTGGAATCGGCTCTTTGAGTCTAGAAGTTATAGCACAATAGTTACATCTTGACTAACTGTATATATACTTGCATTTATGTCATATTTAAGCAAGTCTGAACAAGAGAGAAAAACAGAAAGATTATCTGAGCATGTGTGGATCGAACTAAGTGTGTGTAAAGGCTAGAAAGTTGGTGAGCTGGTTAGAACTTGAGTTGTGTGACAACACTTTGTAATTGGTAGAGTGATCAGTCGAGAGCGGTTATGGAACCGTAGGCCGGTTATCAAGAGAAGGTAGAGGACTTTGGGATAAAGTCCTAAACTGTCCCGGAGTCAGTGTTGGGGCGAGGGAGATTGAGTGAATTTCATGTATGTAATTCCCAATCGAAATGGAGTTTCCAGTTTAAATTTATCTTGTGTCCTTCCTTAACTATCACGTTTTGAGCACCCAAAACACTTGGTATTTTTCTTTTTGTGATGATTGTCAGTCTCCTTGGGCTCTCTTCCTTTCCTCATTTGTTTCTTATGAAATTTTGAAAGTACCTCTTAGCATAGAGGACCATCTCATCATTGTCTTCTCCTGTCTCAGAGTTTTCAGCTACCTGAAGGGCTATGCCTTTTCCCTTTTCTGTTGTTGTTCAACTTTCTGAGTTTCGTTGTTGTAGTTTTAACTTAAACGCCATTAGGGAACCTAACATGTCTTCCAAAGACAGCTTAGATAGATCATGGACTTCTTGTATGGCATTGACCTTGCTGTCGAAGGAGGCTGGAAGAGATCTGAGGAACTTCCGAATTTGACCCTTGTTTGAAATAGTTCTTCCAAGCACCAACATTTCGTTGATCAGCTTGGTGAACCTTGTATGCATTTAAGAAATGCTCTCCTTTTATTCCTTCTTGAATAACTCCCAATGAGTGAGCAACAACTTAATGCGGGTCTCTTTGATCTCATCATTCCCTTCATACGTGACTTCAAGAGTTTTCCAAATCTCTTGAGTTGTTTTAGCTGAGGCTATTTTGGAATATTGATCTCATCATTCCCTTCACACACCATAAAACCACTCTAAGAGAAATAAGTAAATGACACCTCAAGGAAGTAAACAACAATAAAAAACTACCTCATATTCAAAATGAAAGTAGATTTAGCTTTTTATTACAAAATTTTTACATTAAATTAAAATTAAAATTATTAAAATAATATTTAGTATTTTTTAAGAAAATACTAATAGGTTTATGTAACACCCCTACTAATTCGGTTCCTAATAGTCCTATAAATGTCGCGCACAATAATATCTCGCAGCGGTAAATAATAAACTATCGCCCTAATGGTGTCACTGTTATCACTCGCCCATACGGGTGATAACGAATTACCTGATAATCAACTTGCGAAACGTATTCCCGTAGTGACCACAAGTGATAGATAGTAGAACTTAAACAACTTAAAACAAATCTAACATCAACAATTATTACAGACGTGAGCATCTAAACCAAACACACCTCGGTTAAACAACCCGAGTCCAAAACAACCTGAGTATCACACCGTACCAAGTCTAAACCAACAGTAATATCACAATAGTCATGCCTCGCTGCGACCCACCAGCTAGTCACCTGTATGAAAGTGGTTTGTGGTATGGAATCAGCCCCTGCTGAGTATGTCATCACATGCCCCGTCATGCCCCAAAGACCCCTCAATTATTTGGTCGAGAGCATGAGGTTCATTACATGCAATACCGTTTTAATATTTAAAACTGTAAAACAATTCACAGTAACATCCATACAATAAACACAACCATCACCATATATAATATAACCACATGTATAACCAATGAACAACCAAGCGAAACAACGAGAACAATAAACAAGTACCAGTTCTCGTCCATGGTGTAGAAGAAACCAATATCGTTCGCCACTGTATAATTCTTAACTGTATTATTTGTTCAGTTATACCTAGTGACAATGCCTCGTTAAAACAACATGTCTCTAGTTACCCATATATTATGGTGGGTCACCCACGGCAGTAGCCACTCCAACGGTAGAGTCTCCGACCAACGAGCCATTCTAGCTCACGGGAAATTTTCTTGATACTTGCGGACCCGTACGCGGACATCCTGGTATCGTTTTTGTGATCACAGCGTGCACCAAGAGCCACATCCTCCTGGCTTTACTTTCCTTCCTTAGTTAATTATTTATTCCATCGCATCGCATTACCAAATTTTCCTAACACAGCAGACTAAGGTCATTAGTCCAATCCGGAGTCTGTAAACTCGGGATCCAGTGTTAGATACAAGAGCGGCGTATAGAAAGGCCAATGCTTCGTATAAAAGTCTCGGATAATATGTATATCTTATTATCCTAGTGCTACAACGTTTTCTGACGATCCTTATATTTCATATAAGATAGCACTATAGCCGCTAGTTCGTTTTATATATATAGGTCCATATATACGAACCGGTACGTTAACTCAACAACAGTAATAATAAGCAGCTATAAATATACAATTCATGCATATTAATAATCACATTCAGACAAACAATCTTATCACAGATCACACAGAAGTCTGAACTGAGGAAGCCATCAGAGACAATCAGAGACACATAAACAACATACCGTTCACCCTGGTGTATTACGGTGGAGTATGAATCAGCAAGATCCTATGCTCCTTGTGTAGTCTCTAACAGTCTAAACAATACATAATGCTACTGATTAGCACACGGTATAATAATACAATCCTACGGTACCCCGTACCGTCACTAACAACTCCCGGTTAACCCCCCATTATAAACTGTCAATGTTTGTCGGGCTTTCGGTTTAACTCGAGATTTGGAAAGTGTTACATTACATGCGTAGTCTTATCTCGTATATTAATATACTTATTGTTGGACTTTGTTATCGCATGTAACTTAATGTATAATTGTAGATCGTATAGTTTGTTTCTTTATTGCACGTATGATTCTTTGTCATGCACTATACACCTCACCTTAGTATTTATTTTTTTCTAAGGTTTGTCTCTTTTTTTTAAGTTCAATGTGGTATAATTCATATGTAAACAATACTTTGAATTATAAATCCTTATCATCTCATGTATACTCTTAACATTAGAATTCCACATCTAATGTTGTAATTCTTTTCCCTTTTATCATGTGTCATTTTAATTATGGAAACACATGGTCATTAAACCATATTATATTTTTCCACCATAGCATATATTTATTTATGTGTATGTATTTGTGGAACTATTTTCTATATGGTAAATCTTATAATATATATTCATTCTTTTTAATGAATACCTCTTATATTATAAATGTTATAACTCTTATAACATTAAAAACCATATTATAAATTCCATTTAAAAAATGTTAATATTTCCGAACAGCACCCATGTTCTTAAATATTTACAAAATCCACCACCTAATTAATATAATGTTACATTATAGTTATATAACATATATTATGACATTTAAGTCATTAAAACAATTATAACCTATAGTTATATTTTGTTTATAAAATACCAAATAGTCCCTTATATTTCGGCTTCCATTATATACCACTAAACTTCTATAAATCACAAATCTTCCCAATTTATAATACATAGTTTTCTAATTTCATTACAACTATATATTATAAAACCTTTTATACCATTCCAAAAATTACCAAACTATAAAAAGGTTATAAATATTATTCCTAACCTTATACTTCCTTTAAATCTCGGTTTTTACCCCTTTGTTACCCATTTGTAACAATGTTATAAAATACCATGTATTATACTTATATAATTCATATAAACTCCAAATTAACCAAATAAATTTCTTAAAGTTCCTAATAACCTAAGGTTTGTACTAAACTCCATTTAGTACCCCAAGTTTTCGGAAATTACATTATAGCCCCATCTCTTTTAAATCTTTTACAAATTAATACTTATCTTAATATAAGATAGTATTTTAATTTCTTAAATTTTCCAAACTTGGTCAAAGTCTCCTATATAGTCAACTTTGACTTCTAATACCAAATGGGAACCAATTTTTTGGTAATCACTAAAATAACCTATACTTTTCTATTTTTACAATTTTGACCCAAAACTTTATAAAATGTTATAATTTTTATTAAATTCATTTAAAAACCCTAAATTGCTCTAAATTAAGCCCACGGCTTTCTAATTTCCTAGTAATTACGAATTGGCCCCAATTTTAATTATAAGCATAAATAAAACTAAATAAGCTTATAAACTTAAATTAAAATGGCCTAATGACATGGCCTTATTACAACCTTGAACTTGCAAAATAAATACACAATAAATGTCTCAAAATATAGCATATATTTCGGCCTCACTTTGGTTTAATTATTTTCCACATAATGTCATAATTTGACCATTATGTTAATTAAATCTCTTAAATGACTAGCTTAATTTATCTTAGCCATTTTTTTTCCATTTTTAGGTCAAATGACCTATATATGTAATTTCACTTTGGCCATATTTATATATATGCTTAAAAATTATAAAAATCATAAGTTTAAGGTGTTTATACCTTGGTTATTCCTTGTATGGGCTCGGTCACTTGTAGGAAAATCACCACTTGATTTAGACATGTTTAATACACAAAAACAAGATATGGTTACACTCCAAGCTTGAGTTTAACCATAAGGAATAATTAATGTAAGATTTAAGGCAAAAATCACCTTAAAAATGCAAGGAAGTTCTAGGTGGTTTCGACCTGAACCAAACACACCACAAGGTGTTAGATCCACCATATTGACATAGGAAATAGTTAGATCACAACAAGCTACCTTGTTATTAGGTTTTACCTTGGAAAAATGCCTTAAAAGAGGGTATTTCTCTTGGATCTTGGTCACCCTTGCTCCAAATGGCTAACCAACTGAATGAATATGTAAATATGAAGATTATGAGTGTATAAACTCAGAAAAATCAAAAGAAAGAAACCGTATGAAGAGTGGAGATCCTTAAGGTATGTTTTTACCTTAAAATGTAGATTTGAACAACCTTGGTCCCTCTACTGGTTTCAACCGAGTTTAGCTCTTGTTCTAACCTTAGAACACTGAGAATAAGCCATAGGAATTGATGAGCCACGAAATCTAGGTGTTGGTAGTGAAGAGATGAAGAAAAAGGGCTAAAAATGACATTAAAACACTTACCTTAAGAGCTTAGGAGCTAGGTTTGCCTTCCATGCTCAAGAACCAGACTTGAGAGCTTCTTAGGAAGGGAGGAACTCGGCTGGGCAGGATGGGATCGGACAAGGAAGAAGGAGGAATGGGTAAGATTTGAAATAATTGAAAAAGTAAGCTTATTTTCAAAAAGTAAATGTATTAGGTAGTAATTTGTCTCATAATCATTGCAAGCTGTCTCCTCCCTTATTGCCAGCCGATTTCCTTGGTCCAAATGGGTCAATTAATTGACCATTGACCATGCTTGGTCAATATTGACTCATGCGGGCCCCACTTTAGGGTTTTATTAATATTTTAATATTAATTTGTAAAAATTCGTAAAATTTTGGAATTAAATTCCTAATATGATATAATATGATAAATATCATATTTAAGGGTAATTATAATTTTTAAGCCCATTAAAAATCAATTTAGAAGGCAATCTCACAAAACGTGCTTTAAGGTGTTTTAGCGCACATTTTTGTGTCACAGGGTGTTCCTGAGCTTAGTTCTCCTTGAGAATGGTTTTATTGTGTTCCTTGCTTCATTATAATACTTAGGAATCCACTTTGGATCCTATTTGGGGTCATACAACCTTTATGGTGTCTTAAAGCACATTTTTGGCTTTACCGATCTTAAGGCGTGTTTTGCCTTGTTGAGATCTTTTAGATTGTTCCCCAATAATTCTTAGGTGTTTAATAATCATCTTAGATCATTTAATTATATTTAAAGATTAGGGGTATTTCAGTCTACCCCCCTTAAAAAGGCTTCATCCCGAAGTCCTTAATCCTCTACAGTTCACCTAAGGAATCAAGTTCCACTAAGTAACCAAACAGTCCATTGCTAGGGAGTAACTCCCACTAGGTTCAGACCTAGTCTACACATACAGCATATATCAAATAATCAAACTCATGGTATAAAGCTCATTCACATCACAGCACTAAACAAGGTGCACATCCAACTCATCAACCAAAAGTACTCAGCGGTACTATGTATATATTCAACCAGGCGCACTAAGGCACATACATACATAAAATGTATCAACATCCAATCATCTAAACAACATGTATGACGCAGCATACCAACCAAAACACAACACAAAAACAAGACCTAATGCACAACGTGTGCGCAAGCCAAGTGGTGTCTACCCCCCTTAAAAAGGGTTTGACCACAAACCCGTACAAGTAACACAGCTACGACTCGAAGAGTGCTGGGTACTTCACTCTCATGGAGTCCTCTAACTCCCATGTAGCCTCCTCCACCTCATGGTTCGACCAGAGAACCTTGACCATGCTAACGGTCTTGTTCCTAGTCTGCCTCGTCTTCGTATCGAGAATGCGGAGTGGTACTTCCTCATATCGTAGAGCGGGGTCCAACTCTAAAGTCTCTGGCTGCAAAACGTGCGATGGATGGGGCACATACTTCTTCAAATATGAAACATGAAAGACGTTGTGCACCCTCCCGAGCTCTGCTGGTAAGATCCAGTCTGTAGGCTAACGGGCCCACCGCTCCCTAATCGCATAAGGTCCAACATACTTCGGGCTCAACTTGCCCTTCTGCCCAAACCGGAATATCCCCTTCATGGGTGACACTCTGAGGAATACCATGTCGTTGGTAGTGAACTCAAGGTCCCTCCTCTTGTGTGTCTGCATTTGCTTTCTGCCGGTCCTGAGCTGCCCTCATGTTCTTCCTAATCTGTAGGACATCCTCCTTAATGCTCTAGGTACTCAGGTCCTAGAAGCGTATTCTCGCTGGCCTCATCCCAGTATAAAGGAGTCCTACACGGTCTACCATAAAGTGCCTGGAATGGTGGCATCTGTATCGAGGAGTGGTAGCTGTTGTTGTAGGCGAACTCTATCAAGTGTAGACGCTCTAACCAACTCCCCTGAAAGTCTAAGGCACATGCTCTCAGCATGTCCTCCAGTGTCTGGATGGTCCTCTCACTCTGACCGTCGGTCTGTGGATGGAACGCCGTACTAAGCTTTAATTTCGTACCCAAGGCTTCCTGAACCTGTCCCCAGAATCTGGACAAAATCGAGGGTCCCTATCAGAAACAATAGTCTTTGGCACACCATGGTGCCGGATCACCTCCTTTGGAACAAGTCCGCTAACATTGGAACGTTCCAGGTATCCTTCATAGCAACAACTTTGCCACCTTCGTCAGACGGTCTACAATGACCCAAATCGTGTTCAGTCCTCCCTTAGTCGGTGGGAGACCGACAACGAAATCCATCGAGATGTCCTCGAACTTCCAACAAGGAATAGGCATAGACTGCACTAAACCTCCGGGTCTCCTATGCTCAAACTTAACCTTCTGACAGGTCAAGCATCTAGCCACATACTCAGCTACATCCTTCTTCATCCCGCTCCACCAGAAATGAACTTTCAAATCCTTATACATCTTCGAAGAACCAAGGTGGACGGATAAGGACGAGCAATGAGCCTCCTGGAGTATCTTCTCCTTCAGATCAGGAGACGACTCTGGAATACATAATCGGCCATTCAGTCGTAACATGCCATCATTACACAGTTCGAAATCATACTTTTGTCTTTCAAAACAACCTTCTGACATTTTCTGTTTGATACTCTGCATATAGTGATCACTCTCCTGTGCAGCTCGTATCTTCAATCATACCGCTGTTTGCTACTAGCGTAAACAATGAATGAGCTCTGCGGCTCAGGGCATCGGCAACTACATTTGCTTTGCCCTCTTTATACCTCAGGTCTATGTCGTAGTCCTTCAAGAACTCGACCCATCTTCTCTGTCGCATGTTCAGCTCCTTCTGAGAGAAGAGATGTTGTAGACTCTTATGATCAGAGTAGATAGTGACTGTCACACCATACAAATAATGTCGCCAGATCTTCAAAGCGAAGACTACTGCCGCTAACTCAAGGTCGTGTGTGGGGTAATTCACCTCATGCTTCTTCAGCTGTCGGGATGCGTAAGCAACTACCTTCCCGTGCTGCATAAGCACACAGCCTAGACCGGTTCCAGAGGCATCACAATATACCTCGAACCCATCGGTGCCCTCAGGGATAGTAAGAACGGGCGCCGATGTCAGGAGATCCTTCAGCGTCTGAAAGGACTGCTCACACTCTGCAGACCATAAGAACTGGGATTCCTTCTTCATTAGATTTGTCATTGGTTTGGCTTCCTTGGAGAAGTCCTTCACGAATCTTCGATAATACCCTGCCAAACCCAGAAAGCTACGGACGTCGGTGACTGTCTTCGGCCTTGGCCAACTCTTCACTGCCTCTATCTTAGCAGGATCTACAGATATGCCGCTAGCTGATATAATGTGTCCTAGAAATGACACGCTGTCCAACCAAAACTCACACTTAGAGAGTTTGGCATACAGCTGGTTCTCTCTCATAATATTCAACACCTGTCTCAAATGTAACTCATGATCTTCCTTAGTCTTTGAATAGATCAGAATATCGTCGATGAAGACTACAACTGAACTATCAAGATGCTCTCTAAAAAGACGGTTCATCAAGTCCATGAATATGGCTGGCGCATTCGTCAATCCGAATGGCATAACGGTGAACTCATAGTGTCCATACCGTGTCCTGAAAGTTGTCTTCTCAATATCACCCTCTGCGATCCTAATCTGATGGTAGCCAGAACTGAGATCTATCTTCGAGAACACACTGGCCCCTCTCAGCTGATCAAATAATCATCTATCCGTGGTAATGGGTACTTGTTCTTGACTGTAACCGCATTAAGCTCGCGGTAGTCGATGCAGAGTCGCATACTGCCGTCCTTTTTCTTGACGAACAGCACTGGAGCACCCCAAGGAGAAACACTAGGTCGAATGAATCCCTTGTCGAGGAGGTCCTCCAGCTGTAGCTTCAGCTCCCTCATCTCAGCCGGTGTCATACGGTAGGGTGCCTTAGCAATAGGGCCCGTACCTGGCAACAAGTCGACGACGAACTCAACCTCGCGCACAGGCGGCATGCCTGGCAGCTCATCAGGAAATAAGTCGGGAAATCTACTACCACGACTGGAATGTCTACGTCCGTCACGTCGCTCTGTCTCGTGTCCTGTACATAACAGAGGAAGGCTTGTCGGCCCTTCCTAACATCCTTCATCAGGGACAATGCTGACACGATCTTGACAGTCGGCTCTCTCCTCACACTGCGGTATGACACTGTCCTGCCGCTCGACCCCTTCAGTAGTAGCCGATGCTCTGCACATGAAGGCGGACCCTATGCTTCTGCAGCCAATCCATGCCCACTATGATGTCAAAACCCAAGTTCTTGAACTCAATCAGATCAATGGGGAAGGTCTCAGTCATAATGCTGATCTCTAACCCTGTATACTGTCTGGTGCAACCTACTTTTCTCCTTCGAAGGAAGGGTGACTGCAAAGTCTGAAAGCTGCTCGGGGTGGCCCCCAGCTTCTTAGCAAACGTCGAGGAAATAAAAGAATGCGAAGCCCCTGAGTCGAACAATACGGAAGCACTAACACCATCAATAGGAAAGGTACCTGAGATCACCTCTCGTATTAGCATCGAGTCCCAATAAATCACTAATTTACTGTTGTTTGTAATTGTCATACCTGTGATGACATTACCAGACTCCTTGGCTTGCGCCATGTCTAGGATGCAGGGTATCCTCCTTTCCATTTCTATAGCCTGAAGTTATGAATTATCGGTATCAACAAATAAACCAAGAGAAAAGATAACATATAGTTTCATCATCTTAAGCAATTGATAAGATAATACCCTTACAACATCAAAATATCAGCATGTGAAATCACAAATCCCATAATTCAGTTTTAAACAAAAAAATGATAGATCTGATAAATATCAATCAGCTGGGACTGTCAAACATGCTTCAACATCTATGTTGGTGCCAACGAGATGATGTTTTCGGCTTTCCACTTAAAATACCCCCTACACAATGTTTCATTACATGTACATGCACTTTACTTTTTCAGTAGCACGATCAACCTCAATACCTTGTTGCCATCCTGGATCTAATCTATTACTATGAGCAATTTTTCTTTTACTACTACAACACAACCTTTAGGTCCAGCTCCAACCAGATTTGACATTGTTGCTTGCCAGCTTCAAAACTTAAAAGTCCCACAAAATGCTCTATACTAGAAGATAATAAGAACAAATTAATTTATTATTATCTAACCACTAGCTTTATGAGATTTCAAATAAGCATATCAATCCAGTATTTTGCCACTACGATTGATATACATTGTTGTAACGCTAGTGCCTTTGCACCATGATAGTCAAAAGAAAAACTGAACCATTAAATTATAACAGTAACACTGAATTATAATGAGATAACATGTTCTACACTCATATACCAAATGTCGGACGATTATTAAGCTACCACGTAATTGTTTCTTCTGTGATATTGGAAAACGTAAATTTTTTAATATAATAATTTTTTAATGTCAGAAATAATTTTTTTGTTTCCGAAAACATATATATTGAAATACTAAATCAATAGTATATCAATTACATATACAATATATTGAATTACTAACTTCCTTTACAATTGTATATCAAATATCCTGTGACTATTAAACTACCCTATAATTATTACTTCTATACTACTGAAAAACGTGAAGAGATTTAAATATAGTAAAAAATTTATGACAAATTACCTTTTTAATTTTTCAAGATACTAATCATAAACAAATAATTAAACAACCATTCATTTATATAATAAAAAAATCATACCAATCAGAATATATCTAAAAAATCTGGACTACTTGTGAAACCAGCTCTCAAACCAAACCAAAAATCTTGGTCTTTGTCAAGAGATTACGAGATGGTGGAATGTGCTTCGAGTAGGATCAATATAAAATGCGGAAAATTCAAAGTCAAATATGAACATTTACTGAGCGAGAAGTTTAAGTCTGTTCGTGCTTTCGGAGGTTAAAGTACTAGTCGGAAGAGGTGGAGAAGGTAAATAGTAATGAAGGTGATGATGCTGTGATAATGATCCACCATAGTGATTAGACGAGTATGTATAAAACTATAAAGGTTATGAGTTTACCAATATGGTTAGGGTCGCCATATGCAAAGGCAGAATATTAAATATATGTGGTCACTATTGCTATTTAGTGACCCTTTAAAAATGGATTCAAATTTAATATTATGTCACAAGTGAGATTCAAACCAATAACAATTTAAATATTATTTTTGTCTCTAATCATTATAACCTCACAATTTTATGATACATGGGGTCATTTATATTATATATGTAAACACCAATTACTCTATATATAGGAATCTTGAATTTTTCAGAATACGTAGTCCGTCCCGATGATCATTCTGGTTTAACCCTGTTTTGAAGTTGGATGGTTTTGCTTATGTAGATACGTGGTTATTTAGGGTTGTGGTGACTAGTCAGGGACTTGTTTTTGCACAATTGATGTTTGCTTAGTACTATCCCTTTTCCATTGAAGTCATGTTTACTCTGATTGGCTTACAAGTATAAGTTCATGTATTGAGCTAATCCTGTTAAGGCAGTAATGCCAGAAACTGGTCCTATCGAATAGAGTTCAACTCTAACCCAATCCAATTTTTTTAAAACAACTCGAATCTAACCCGAACCAATGTGGTTGTATTTTTTCAATCCCAATCCAACTACTTTGTAATAATTTCCTATTTAAACTTTTAGGTTATTATATAAATAAACATAGCATCTAAACATTAATAAATAACTAAAACACATCATTTTCTCGTAAGCTACTAACAAAATTTTTTATTTGTTTATAAATTAACCACTAAGCATTATTTTTAGTCATTAAATGTAACATATATACATATATTTAATATTTTATTTTCGAATTACGTGTTGACGGGATCAACCTTAACCTAGTTGAACCCAAAGTATATTTCATTGGACTAACTTGAATGGCTGAATCTGACCCAAAAAATCTTTTTAATCAAAGTTCTCACCTTAAATCAGACTTTTTACAGATTAGTTTTAAATCAAATTTCACATTCTGTAGGTCAAGATATCTAAATTCTATGAGTTTTCAGGCTACTTCAACTTCTGGCTACATTTTTTTAAGATTAGTATTGCGCTTTATGTTTGTTTTATTGATTGTTTGTTGTTAAAGTTATGTTTTGTTATCATTTGTTTTGGAATTTGTTTTGTGGATTAGTTTTTTTTGGTATAATTGCATTTTTGAGAGAAAGGAATCCTTCATATAATGGGCCGAACTACCTACAAATTCCAATACCAGACATCAATTCCCCAATGGACAAACTGAACAATTAAATGTGGGTTGGTGACAGATACTATAAAAGGATCGCATTTGGGTAATGCGGTTCTAGTATTTGTAAAACAATCGCATTTGGTAAGTGCGGTCCTTTTGCAATACTGGAACCACATTACCTAAATGTTGTCCTTTTGCAGTGCCAAAATCAACTGTCCCCATCTCCTCCCTATAAATTCCCCCACTCTACCTCCGCCATTTTTCACACAAATCTCCAACTCTCTCTCAATCTCCCTTATATTTACACCCTCATCTTCTCTTGGGCAATCTTGGTTGGAGTAGTAGAAAAAATGTTTACAAGCAAGATGACGGGAAGGTACGCAGCAGTAGCTGGAGGACCCGGGCCAGAACAGACGAATCTACTTTCCCTGTAGACGACCCACATCTCCTATGTGTTTTTGTCTAGACGTGAGGTTAGTCTTCAATTACTAAAATATTTTATTCGCTATTTACTTTAATAGTTAATTAAAATTAGTATATTTAAAGAATATTAATTAAAATTAGTATATTTAGAGAATTTATTATTGAATTTATGTGTTTCAGATTGATTCAGAAATTATGAATAGAGTACTAAAAGGGCGTTAGGGTACGAAGTTGGTTGAAAACCCCTATAGACTGATTGCCCCATTGATAAAAGCTGCTGGTTGTGAGGTTCTGCTAGATTAATGACCAAAGCTAATAATTTCATATGCAATGCTTTGGTCGAGAGGTGTAGACCAGAGACACACAATCATGTTTCCATTTGGGGAGGTTTCCATCACGTTAGAGGATATGGCGCTACTGTTTGGTTTACTTATCGAGGGTTGGGTAGATAGGTGATACTGATGTTAATGTCCGACGTCTTTGCACTGATCTATTGGGGAAGACTCCAGAGCCCCACCACAACAAGGGTAACCATGTTCTTTTAACATGGCTCTCTAAAAACTTCAATGTGATGATCCAAAGTTCCAAAACGCCCCGCCTGCTCAGATTTCTCAGCATGCTAGGGCGTACATGCTGAGGTTGATTGGTGGGACCTTAATGCTCACCTACCATGGAAACACTCTTGACTGCTGTTATCTGCCTCTGCTGGCAGATTTTGATGTTGCTGGTCAGTATAGTTGGGGTTCCGCTATGTTGGCCTGGATGTATCACCATTTATGCATGGCCCCATAGATTACATCTACGAGATACCTTCTATGCAGCACCAAAATACTCACTGTATGAGCGTACTCCAAGATCCCTAGATTTTATGTACGCCAGACTAGGCAGATTCGTGATGATGCAACACTATGTTATCGGTATGTTAAATTAACGTTATATTTTTTGAATGTTTTATTGTTCTCATTATTTAATGCTATCTTGTTTTAAATTATTGTCTATTTGAATATTTGATAGATGGTGTAGGATGGACGCTGCTCACATTTGACGTTTGCAGGATGCTAGAGCAGTATTGGATTCTATGTCTACACCTCCTACTAATGACGATGTAAGTTGCAAGCGACCTACTTAATTGTTTAGAATAATGTCTTTTTTAATAAAGAATTTAATTTTTGTATTACTATTGTAGTGGAGGTGGTTGTCTTATGCGGAGCTTCCATACTACCAAAATAATGAAGCTTACGCATTGGTGGTTCCTCTCATTCATTTCATCAATATTGTTCAGGGACACCAACCAGATCAAGTTATGCGGCAGTTTGGTAGAGACCAACCTGTTCCCGCCGCTCCTCTTGACTATGACAGACTTCACAGTCAAGATTGTTCTGGGGGTACTACCACCGACTAGGCATTTTTCCTCGGTCCGTATGTGCAACTGTGGGAAAGTAGGAATGACCGGCGCATTCCTCTTCACACATACCCTATATCACAACCGTTGGGACCTCAGTCTATGTACATGAGGTGGTACTCACACACACAGCCTCCATTGGTTTACACCAGATGCCCGAAGAAATGTTGTTCTGGTATGAATTTTTTAATGTGTATATTTATGTTTATATTAGTTATTTTATAAATTAATATGATTATATAATTATCTTTTCATCTTATTTCTTTTTTTGTTGCTTTGTAGGGACAAGCAGTACAACAGTTCTAGTATCTATCGTAGGATACTGATAGCAGTCAATATGCGACATACGTGGCTGATCAGACTAGAATATACGCGCATATGCGGTATTGGTACACAACTAGAGGAGAATATAGTCCCACCCCCTGCATTCCAGGTGTTCCAGCCAAATTGGGATGTGATCGGTAATGATGCATAACAGAGGGCAGTACACAAGAGGAGACACAGTGAGCGGTGGCCAAGACAACCAAGATACCATGCTGACCCTCCTCCTGAGTTTGCAGATCCGCACCAGCATTTTGATGCAGCAGTTGATGCTGGAGAGATGCAGTATGATGCAACAGTTGATGCTGGACAGATGGTAGTGGCTGAGCACACACCTTCGCGGGCACTACATCTGTAGCCTTATACAGGCGGGCCAGACTTTGGTTCCACATCCCAGCCGACTACAGGATACACTCCTTACTTGTAGACTCCAGCTGCATTTTAGCCAATACCGGATACTATCGGTAGTGCGGGAGGTAATGCATTGTTCTACGATGACTTCTTTAATTCGAGTTGGAATTTTAGTCTGTGTGAGCTGTTGGGTTCTAGTGCTAGTGTGGGTGCAAGCCCTAGTCAGATTTCACAGCATATGACTCACCCTACTGCTACACCTTCTACACCCACACATACTACACCACATACCCCGTAACCATTCTACTGACCATCGAGCAGCAGATTGATATGTTAGAGTAGATACCCGCATCAGTTCGAACACCTATCCAAAACAATTAGCTGGAGAATCTACGTATGCAGCTACGTTCGGTCTGGAACCCACAAACAGATACAGGGAGTGGACTCATTGACTAGACTCTATGATGATTCTTGTATTTTAGTGTTCAGACTTTTGTTTATTTTCAAATTGAACAATGTTATTATTGTCTTTTTGATTAGTAATTGTGAGATTTTTAATACTAATTAAACTTTGGTTTGATATTTGATATTGATGATATCCGTTTTGGTTATAACTTTGCGCATACGTAGTACTACATGCCCATATTATAATGTCAAACACTCACGTCCATCCGACTTCTACAAGTGTTTCATTAATACGGTCAAAGTGGCTAACATACACAATATTTGAATTACAAAAACGGCATCCTGGTGCTATATTACGCGTAGATTTTGAACTATCAAATAACATCCTTTTTGGCTATAACTTTGTGTATACGTAACACTACATGATCACATTATCTTGTCAAAAATCACTTCCATCCAACTTCTACAAGTGTTTCATAAATACTGTCAAAGTGGCTAACATACACAATATTTGAATTACAAAAAACTGCACCATGGTGCTATATTGCGTGTAGTTTTCGAACTATCAAACCGACATCCGTTTTGGCTATAACTTTTTCTATACGTATTTCTACATGTCCAAATTATAATGTAAAAAAATCACTTCCATCCAACTTCTACAAGTGTTTCATAAATACGGTCAAAGTGGCTAACCTACACAATATTTGATTACAAAAAACTGCATCCTAGTGCTATATTGCGTGTAGATTTCGAACTATCAAACGACATCCGTTTTGGTTATAAATTTGCGTATACATAGTACTACATGCCCACATTATCATTTCAAATATCACTTCCATCCGACTTCTACAAGTGTTTCATAAATACGGTCAAAGTGGCTAACATACACATATTTGAATTATAAAAAACTGAATCATGGTGCTATATTATGCGTAGTTTTTGAACTATCAAACGACATCCATTTTGGCTCTAACTTTGTGTATAATGTCAAGGGATCATGTCCATCTGACTTCTAGAAGTGTGCCTAGTGGGGAATTGTCTCCTTACAAACATAATGTTACTACCACGAGAACTGTAATTACACAATGTATCACCCCTACAGCTAATCACACCATTAGCTCGTAATCATCCCGTTCTTTAATAAAATTGCAGCGGAGAAATCCACAAACAACGGGGGGTGATACAATTCCGTTAGCCACCCACGTGACTAACAAGGCCTACATTAAATACATCATCGGTCTAATGGACCAGAATAACCGAGTGTTACACAAATACAATAACATTCTCTTACAAACTCCAAACCGAGTCTTGCACAATCCTTAACAATTTCATACCGAGTCTATTACAAATTGTATGCCGATAACACATTTGGACTTGCCCTACCAATACATACAATACAAATGTATCTACCGGTTACCCAAGCTTAACCGCCATCCCCGTCCTATACTCGAATGGTATTCATCTTCGTCTTTCCTGAAAAAAGAATGGGTGGCCCCAAAAGGGCTCAGCACCTTTGCTGATATGATAGACGTGCAACCCGCTACTACCGGGTGTAACAACCCACTCGCTAATCTCGTAATAATAACTCTCGTATAATCACTCACGTAGCGTAATTAGAGACGTCTCACAACAGAAGTTAAACTACATTAATCCTCCTTGGGTGTCACATGCCATTACTCGCCCATGCGAGTAAAGAAGCATAACCGTAATCTAACAATGAACAACAACAACTAACCGCAGTGATGAACGAGATATTTATTACATTATCCTATACAAACCAATACCTATGACAAGTGAGCATTTAAAGAGTTCCCAGAATTTCAACGTGCTAACCGATTTAATATTAAACATACGATAAATAAAAGTCGAGGTTGTCTACCCATATTCCCGCACTCTGGATTCACGTCCCGACCCACCACCTGAAATGTGTTGGCCCCAAAAGGGGCTCAGCAAACTATATGCTGGTATGCTAAAGTGCAATCCTAGACCCTTTAGGTCACTTAGGTCAATTAACCGTCTAAACATGAGGTTGATTACATGCTGGTTCATCTTACAGTTTTATAATAGCAGTAAATAACATGCATAAGCATACAATAATCCATCAAAGTGACAATCCATACAATACATACAATCCACGACATACCAAATACCATGTGTTATAACCATTCATACAAACGCGTAGGTACTTCCATCGAGATGTTAGTAGTTTTTTCCTTTAAATTATGTTAATCACCATTTAGTCTTACTCTCAACACACAATGGGTGTCATGTTAGGACAACCTAGAAATAACCTTACTGGACAGTAGTCCTCCCGTACAATCGAAGTGCTCATTGCCAAGGATCATTCGATCCCGGGCTTCCACTTGCCTAATAAAGGTCCGTGAATGGCCGAAGCCGTGTGCCAAAGTCGGCACCTTGGTCCAACAGTCTATCTAGGCCCGTCGAAATATAGAGGGAGTCGGTCCGATACGGACGTTATACTCCGGTGATCACTAATGCGTAACAAACTAGTCGAAACTAATTGGATTCCCATACCATTTACCATAACCAGCACTCTCCAATGTATGATTAATCCTTGATAAACTGCCCTAAGTAAATACTTAGGTCTTAAAGAAGTCTTTACCACTATTACCTTTGAAGTCTTATGTACTTCTCTAGACATATTCTAGGTTATAGTCATGTTCGGGTATCAAGCTCTAGAGACTGGGGATCCCGAGTCTCGTTCCTAAGTGTTTTACTTAGGTCAGTTAGGGATAAAGTTCCCGAATTTTTGTATTCCAACAACATAAACAATCATAGTAATATTGTCCGGAGACGTCGCGCACAATAATAATCGTTTACCAACCTTATAAATAATCCACACAGTCATGCATAGCAAACATATCACTCTTGTCACATAGTCAATCAATACCCGAACCGAGGCTTCCCTCAGAGGTTCGGACCACACAATGAACATACCTTACACCGTTGAGCGCTCGTGAAAATCCCCGCACAGTCTCTAGTGCTCTCAATGCTCATGTCTACCCACTCGCCCCTCTGGTATACATGTGGTTCTAATAACAGTATATATTTATATAACTCGAACCTACTTAATAATCCTTGATTAAACCCTTATTTCCATCCCGTAGCTACTCCTAGTTGTTTTCTTGTTCAACTTGATGTTCGTGAACCTTAGGCATTTATATTCCCATTACTCGTAATATTTTTCGAGTATATATATATATTCTTGTCGCTATGAGATTAACATTTATTACATGGGAGTTACGTTTATGATTTTGTTTACTTATTGTCGGTTTACATGCATACGGAAATAGCGTAACGCGAGCATTGATGACAATTAAACCTTTCATTGTATGCACTAGTTTGCGTAGTTATTTTTATGTAAGTGCGCGTACATTTATACATATGCAAGTACGCGTATGTTATGACAGTTGTTATGCGTTGTCGTTTGCGCACTCTTTTACGTACTTGTAGTATACTGTACATTCGTATATGCTCATAACATCGTTGTCGTTATTGTCGTGTTTCTACTCGTAATTGTATAATCCGGCAAGTAACTTGTTATCCTTATTATACCCTCATGCCACGTTATAAATTCACTTATTATAAATTATAGAGCTCATCTTGTAATAAAATTCCAACCATATCTTATACTTCCAAAATTCGCTAACTTTCCTCATCATTTAATGGAGTTCTTCAACTCCCATGTGGCCTCTTCGCCTCATGGTTCGACCAACGGACTTGACACTTTTAATGTTCTTGTTCCTGGTCTCCCTCGTTTCCGTATTGAAACTTCGGAGTGGAGTCTTCTCATATCTTAGAGACGGGTCGATCTCTCGTCACTCAGCTCTAAAAAGGCAATGTGAAGGGTGAGGCGTGTACTTTTCTGCCAAAGGCGTAGAATACTTGTGCGCTCTCCCAAATACGTTTGATTGAGCCCACTCGCTCTGTAATGAGGTACAGACCCACATGCATAGGGCTTGGTTTGCCCTTTTTGTTCCTAAGGACATATTAAAGGTGATTTATTAGTAGCAGGTTATTGCTGACCTCGTTCCAATGTGATAGTTTCATTCACGGTCTTCTCTTAATTTGGGAACGGAGGTAGTTTAGTCGGTGCGGTATCGTTAATTGCAGATGCACACGATTAGGTCTAAGTCATGACCAGACGTTCTGGATGACTAGCGCGTAATATATCTTGGATTATTATTATCTTCTCTCATTGGTTTCTAGTTAAGATGAAGTATGACATTGGCTCCGTTGTCATTAGTGATCTTTGCACTAGTCTCTGAAATTTTGAATGTATTAGCTTATAAATCCACGAAGGTGATTCTTATCATTCCGTGTCTCCAAGTTGTTTAGTTCCGGAGTAATACCTTAATTGTAATATTTGTTGTGTACTTCATGTTGTTATATGTTGAATATTCAGCATATTGTTCTCGCACCGATACTTGTATGGTTTGCCCTGCTTTTGCTAGGGACTCCATTATTGTGTGTATATTGAGCGTTGCCTTTTTCGACATCCCATATGGGTATGTCCTTTGGCAGTTGAGGCATTTTTCCTCTGGTGTGATCTATATCCTTTCAATTTATCATATTGTTCTACAGGATTATAATTATACATTTGTGAGTTCCTGTGTGGGTTATACCATTGAACGCCATATTTATTTTAAGGTGAATCCTTGAACGGACTAGGTTGTTATATAGCCTATCTCTCATTTGCTTCTCGTTGCTTGGGTTCTAGCGAGTTCCACTCGTCTGGTCTTTGCCAATGTGTTTATTCTAAAAGTTGTTTATAATGGTTTCTTCTGTGCGTACCATGTTTTAGTCGATTCGACGGTTAAGTTATTATAGCATTTTCTTAATAACTTAGGGCATATGTTAGTGTGCTCGCTTTGCCTTTATTGAATATTGAATATTGATGCTTTATGTTTAGCCCCTTTGTGGGTGCAGACGTATCGTTGCCCTTAATTCGGGCATACAAAATTGTTACCTCATTCGGTATTGTTTGTGTTCTTTGTTGGAGAGTAATTCTCTTTATGCCCCTCTTATGGGTAGCAATCCTTATTATTGGGTAGGTTCTTTTGAATGTAAAGTATTGTGTTAGTGTAAAACAGTTATTGGACCTTATGAGAGTTTTGGTTGCTTTTGTTCACCCATTTAATGAGTTTTCATAGTTGTCATTAGGTTGCCTATTAACTCTCTCCTCTTTCGAGAGGTTTCCTCTAAAGTTATTGTGTTTAACCATTTCTTTGTGGAGTTACGACTTAGTCGCGTTCTATTGAAGGTTTTTGGTTCCTTTAATCTCGTTGGTTCAATGGGAACTCTTCTCGTTAATTTACCTTAGGTAGCTATTTGTATGGATCTGGATTTGCATAGTTGACCTTGGTATGGAGTTGACTACTTCTTGCATTTCTTACATTACCTGTGTACATGTATGGGGTACCTTACTGATACATTGCTACTTACATGACTAACTTATAAATAAGTTCGTCAAGCCCACAAGCTCCTATGGAGTGCGGTCGTCCTATATCTTGTTTTGCGTACTCGTAGTGTCTGTCACGCGTTCGTGAAGTATTCTGTTGTCAATCTCCCTTTTAATTTTTTTATCGGGGGTATCCCCAGGAAATTTCTTTTCAGTTCCCTAGGTTCCCAACCCAATGGTATAATTATGTACCTTTCATTCAACAGGTGTTTGCGATATCTCGCCCTCACGGTAAAGTTTGCTTCTGAGTGGTACGATGTGATCTTTTTCCTCTGTCATAGGCTTTGTTATTGACATGAGTTCACTGTTGTTTTAAGGAATTTATGACTCCTAGTATTGATAAGTTATTGTTGTTTTATTGTTTAGTTGGTCCTTTGTTAGAGCTACTTATGTGTTGATTCTAATTACTGTCAGCTGGTTATCATGCGCGTGGTTTGGCGCTTGTTCGTTGTTCACTAGTTAGTGGATTATGCACGTTATTCTCAGTGCGTATTATAGTTCTTCGAACTTGACTCTATCCTTTGGTTTACATCATTAGGTGTAATTCTTGAGCTTCTTGGCGAAGATTTGTGTTTTCTTCTTTTTATGAAAGTCTCTATTGTGGTCTAGTTTAACCCTTTTCCCAACAATTGTCTAGTCATTTTTAAATGTCACTGTTCAACTGGTATGTATTGGAAGGTAGTCAGAGGTGGTATTTTCGCCCTCCTAGACTTGTGTTCTTCTCTTGTACATTGAGTACTTCCACCTTAAGCTTGTGTTTTATAACATTTAGACTTGTTATCTTATATCGTCGTTTAGGTTGTTGGCCATTGTTTAACTCGTATAGTTCTTTTCCCGATAGTCGTTATGTTATTAGCCGACATGTCTTAAACACGCATTCCCTCTTTGTTACCTATTGTTTGGCGGGGCGCAAATGGAGGTAGTCATTCCCTTTTTATTTGGAACCCTCATTCAATGACCGATGTGATCAAATGAATTAACAGTGTATAATTGTAACCTGACATCTGTTCATCTCTTGTTTGTTATGGCATTCCCTGATATGGATAATGCCTTAGGTGGTAATTATTTAAGTGTTCAAATCCAATTCGCATTTAAGGTTGCGATCGGTTTTAGCATTAATTGTGTTGTAATGTGACATTTTCAATGTTGGTCCTACTAAGGACTAGTATGTTCATTCCTCCTTCCAATATTTGTTATGTATTGGCGTATGCCATTATGGGCATAGCATTGCCCTAATTGTCACGTGGTTATGTTCCACCATCATTCTTTATAAAAATATATTCGGGAGTGAACTACGATTCATGAGCATTCGTATTGACACCTTATTCGTTAGATTGCATGTATTTTAGCTGTCTGCAACTATTATACTTCGGTTCCTTATTTATTCCTGCTGTAATTAGTTGTGACCACTTGTAGAGAGCTTTAGGAATCATCCGACCCTGATGTGATCACTATCAGTGTTGAACTATCCTTCCACCCCAATTTGTGTTCAGCTTCCCTTGTTCTGTACCTGTAACACCCCTACTACGCACATGACACTAAATGAAATCGCAGCGGAAATAAATAACTAGACAGTAACTAACGCTTCGGTGCTACAACGCCGTCAACCACCCACGTGGTTGACAAGGCAGAATAAATACAAGTGTACCGGTCTGATGATCAGACTCCCGAGCATAAAACTAAACCATGAGTACATCATATACAATACGGAGTGTTTACATATTCTTCACTGTATAACATCACTGTAAAACTGCAACAACCAAATGTATACAACGCCACAGGAGCACAGGCGCATCCCGGGCCAACATCCAAAAGTATACAAAAGTAAACCTGCATCCTAGGATCTAAAGCCACTCCGCTTCCTCGATCCTCATCCTGCAGTATAAGAAATATGGATCCCCCGAGGGGGTCAGCAACCCTTGGCTGGTATGGTTAACGCGCAGCCCATCGGCTACCGGGATACGCGCAACCAATTGTCATGATAACATGGCATTCATTTATATACATCACATAACATAACATATGGCTGAGCACCAATGGTGCACAGCACAACAACACATACACAGTGGATTTTCACTCCACGATAACAAACCACAAGGGTCAAATACACAAGAGCCTAGAGAGTGATTCACTCTCATGTCAAGCTCGTTAAACACACTCATTACCGTTCTGTTAGACGAACGAGTAACTTAAGTCACAGATGGTTCGGATTTAGTGACCTGAACACACCACACAAACACATGTTCCCACTAAACCGATCATAAGTCAGAATAGGTAAGCTTTGGAAGAAGCTAGCGGGAGATCGAACGCCAAATTAAGGAGAACAATCTTAACAACATAAGAGTCGAATCTGATTCAGATATCTACTCTTAACTTACATGCATGACCGGACAACCGGATTCCTCACTTCCCAGTTAACACTTGTTAGAAGTTCATAGTGGAACTTAACAATCAACACACAATAGGTGGTAAGTCACGTTAGACACACACGAGGGAAATGAGTCACAACATCACGTCACAATAATATGAACAACTGTAAACTCATTACATGTTTAAATCTTATAACGTTGTAAACACACAGAAAAACATACAACACACAAGCCGGTGTAAACCGGTAGACAACAGACTGCAAGAAAACCATACCTTGGTCCTTGCCTTGATTTGTTTCCACCGTAGGTCACTCCTATACATGATTCAAGAATGTCGGTAATTAACTTAATTAACCTCCAAATTTACTAAGTGTTTAACATAATTATTTGACATGTTTAATGTCTAACTTACCCTAGGTTACCTTCATTATACACCCTAGGGTTAACTACATAAGTCACATTCTTTTCTGTTTTTTTTTTTTTAAGTTTTGGTATGTCCGACCCACCGTCCGACCCACAACTGGGTCGGACCCTTCCAGTGGTTTTCGGGTCTGAAGAACCTTACCATGTCCGACCCATGTCCGACCCAACCTTCTGGGTCGGACCATTCCAGAGACATGTCCGACCCAAGTCCGACTCACTCGACTGGGTCGGACCATTACAGAGAATTCCATCGACCTCAGAACATCCATGTCCGACCCATGTCCGACCCACCCTTCTGGGTCGGACCATTACAGAACATTTCACCGCCTTACAACATGCCCGTCCGACCCACGTCCGACTCACTCGACTGGGTCGGACCATTCCAGAAACATTTTCCCTCCTTTGAAATATGACCGTCCGACCCATGTCCGACCCACCCTTTTGGGTCGGACCATTACAGAACATTTTCCTAACGTCTAACAGAGGCTGTCCGACCCAAAACTGGGTCGGACCCCTGGGTCGGACGTCCTCTAAACTTACCCAAATTTTTTAAATTTTCACCAAACTTCTCCTAAAGCCTCTTAATGCTTCCTAACAACATTTGGTACCCTTATTTCCACATACAACATCCATGAAACGCATTTTCTAATTCCTTAAGCCTTTACTTATTTCCTTGTAAAATTCCATAACACTTACAACATTTATACTAGGTTTCTAAATGGTGTTTCTCACCTATGATAACTACTATCCCAAAATGCTTTCTCCTCATCTTAACATCATCTCTTAGCATTATTTCTCACAACCAACTCCTTATGTCACTCTTGAAATCCTTTTCCAAGCTTACACTTTCTCCTTATTTTACCAAAGTTTGCCTAAGTCTTTATCTAAGTCCAAAATGACTTTGGTGCATACTAAAACCTCAAGCTCATGCCTAAGTCCTTGTTACATCCTAAATCACCTTAATGCATGTTTCTACCAAGAACAACACTTAACCAACCTAAAAACCTCATAACTTATCAAACTCATTTTAACACTTAGAACTTCTCATTTATTATCTAAATTTCGACATAGGTTCTCCTAGAACATTACTAACCCAATACACATTGTTTTTACCAACAGCCAACCAAGAACACTAAAAATCCATCAAGCACTTATTATACACAAACTCCACTCACAAAGCACTACATCACAATATAGTGCATAATTTAAATTGCATGGCACTTAGGCCCTTAAATGACATGGCTCTTAGGCCCTTAAGATGCATAAATCATAAACACTGAATTTCCACAATATATATTTGCCTTTGACCTGCAAATACACTCAACAACACATATGCCTTTTACTAAGCTCTTGAGAACACTTTACTAAGTCATTCACCATTTGCTCTTTAGGTAGTTTTAACAAGCATTATAAGCTCATTTCTCCTAAGGCATTAAACAACATTAGGTTAGTAGAATTTACCTCTTTTCTCCAAACAACTTCTTTCTTGTTTCCTTTAAAAACCGGTAGGGTATTTGACTCTTTGACAAGTTCTAAACAATATACAAACATTATAATGAGTATTCAAGCTATAAGCTTCATCTCATTGTAAACCCTAATTTTACATTGTTTCAAAAACATTAATGTAGTTGTTTTACCTTGCTCTTTGAAGAGAGTTGGAATGAAGCTAGAACAAGGTCACACAAAGAGCTCCTTCAATATGTATTTTCGGTTACCACAAAAACATGAAGGAAATGAAGTTTTTATTTGAGATTCCTTACCTAGAAGCAAAGGAGAGTAACAATATGTAAAAATGCAAGCTCAAGCTCCTTCAATGGTGGAACTCCATGGCACCGAAATGGTGGTCTTGGAATTTTGAGAAGATAAAAATGAAGAGCTTGATGAGAGGAAGAGATTGGTGGTGTTTGTTTTTGATTTGAACAAGTGAGCAAGATTTTACAAGAGATCAAAGAAGAGTTTTAATGGAGGTGGTGTGGTATTACCGTGGAAGAGAAGGAAGAAGAGAGGTGTGGAGCCGTGTGAACAAGGAAGGAAATGAGAGAATGAGATAGAATTTCTTTTTTGAAGATATTTGTAGTAAAAGTAAAAAGTAGTTTATTTACTTATCATTACTTACTTAATACATTAATAAGAGAGTGGTGAGTCACCACACTTAAGAAAACCGGCCCCCATTTACACTTAGGGGTAATATAGTCTTTATTTGTCAATTTAATTACTTATACAAACATATGTTACAAAATAGCTTATAAAAATCACTATTCATGAAAACAACGCACATAGAAGTGAAATTTTTGATTTCCCATTAATATAGACATCCAAATGTGATATTATATAGTACACATATATATTAAGAGTAATGATGGACATCTAGCCACTCAAAACTCATTTACAAGACAATTTTTCAAAAATGTGCTTTAAGACTCCTTAAAGCACATTTTGTGTTTAAACTTGTTTTCAAGCTTGGTTTTCTTTGGTAATTGGTTTAATATGTTCATTAGTGTATGAAATACCCCAAACCTTGATATGTGGTTTAAATATCAAATTATGGTATGTAAAGGCTAAAAAGTGCCTTAGTAACAACAGTGAACAATCTAAACTATAATAAATGCAATAAAGCATTAAAACACAGTTTGAGCAAAAACATGCTCTAAGCTATGAGTGAACTTGGTTAGGACCCAAAGAGCCTACCAAGACTTGATAACATTTAATTATGATTTAATAAGGCTAAATAAGTCCTTAGGAAACTTTGGCAGACAATGAAACCAAACAAAACACAAGGTAATACCTTAAAGTCAATAAGAGCAAAAATGTGCTCTAAGCTTGGGATAAATTTGTATAAGACCTAATGGTCATACTTATATCTTATAAATATGTTAATGAACATATTAAATCAATTACCAAAGAAAACCAAGCTTGAAAACAAGTTAAAACACAAAATGTGCTTTAAGGAGTCTTAAAGCACGTTTTTGAAAAATTGTCTTGTAAATGAGTTTTGAATGGCTAAATGACCATCATTACTCTTTAATTAACATGTGTATATATAGTATCACATTTGGGTGGCCATATTAGTGGGAAATCAAAAATTTCACTTCTATGTGCCTTGTATTTGTGAATAGTAATTTCTACAAACTAGTTTGTAACATATAATGTTATAAGTGATTAAGTTGGTCAACAAAGACCAAAACACCCTCCTAGGCATAATGGTGGCCGGTTTTTGTAGAGAGGAGTCACCAAGTATGTTAACTTGTTAAGTAAATAAATGTGACTCATAGTTACTATTTGCTTTAAGACTTAAATATCTTAAAGCAAATTCTATCTTCATTCTTCCTTCCTCCTTCATTTCACACGGTTTCCACACTCTCTTCTTCCTCTCTTCTTCTTGTTCTCTCTCGGTGGTACATGATACAACCATGGAAGTCCATCTTTGACCACATGTAAAACCTAGCTCACTTAACCAAATCAAAAACAAACACCACCATTCTCTTAGTTAAGCCAAGCTCTACAATCTTGTCTCTTCAAAGCTTCAAAACCTCCATTTCGGTGCCAAGAGAAACCACCATTGAAGGAGCTTGAGCTCACCTTTTCACATATTCTTGTTCTCCTTTGCTTCAAGGTAAGGAAACTCAAAGAAAAATGACATTTCCTTCATGTTTTGTCATGTCCGAAAATCACTCTTAATGGAGTCATTATATTGCCTTGTTCTAGCTTCATTCCAAGCTTTCATGGACTAGGAGGAGTCCTCTCTTGATATATATTCAAGCTCTCTTTCCATTCCAAGGTAAAACGATCATGTTAATACCTTAAGATAATATATGTAACTAGGGTTTACAATGAGATAAAGCTTAAAGCTTATGTACTCATTTTAATGTTGGTATATTGTTTAGTTGTTGGCAAGGAACCAAATGCCCTACCGGTTCTACAAGGAAACAAGAAAGAAATTTGTGAGGAAAAAGAGGTAAACAAACTATCTCAATGTAGTTTAAATGCCTTAGGAAAATGAGCTTGATTTGCTTGATAAAATACCTAAGGAGCCAATGGTGAGTGACCTAGCAAAGTGTTCTCAAGGAGACTAGTAAAAGAACATATGTTTTGGTGTATGTATTTGCAGGTCAAAGGATTATGTGGGAAATTCAGTGTTTAAGGTTATGCAATTTAAGGGCCTAAGAGCCATGTTATTTAAGGGCCTAAGTGCCAAGCAATTTAAGTTATGCACTATATTGTGATGTAGTGCTTAATGTGTGAAGTTTGTGTATAAAATGTGTTTGATGGATTTTAGGTGTTTTGAGTGAAATAAGGTAAGAACCTAAGTGGTTGGATGTGAGTATATGCTAGAGAAGCTATGGCCAAATTTGGGAAATGTGTAAGAAGTTCTAAGTGTTTTAAGGAAGTTTTGGTGAACTAGGAAGTGTTAAAGGTGATTGAATGTTTACTTGAGAAGAAAACATGTGTTATGGTGATTTAGAGTGATGCAAGGATTTAGGTGTTGTCTTGGAAGTTCCAGGAGTTCTATGGGTGTTTTGTGAATGTATTAAAGTCTTGGAGGAGTTGTTAAAGGTTTAGGTAATGTTGGTGTTCAAGGAATAAGTGATGTTTAGGTATGATGTGAAAAAGGAGATTTAGTTAGTAAGAAAAGAAGTTTGAGAGATGATGATAAGGTGTAGAGGATACACCTTGGTATTTTGGTCATTATAGGTGAAAGGCCACCTAGAAATCATAAGGAGAAAACATTGTAAGTGTTAGGAATTTTTACAAGGAAATAAGTAAATGTTTTAAGGAATTAGAAAATGAGTTTCATGGATGTTGTATGTGGATGTAAGGTTACCAAATGTTGCTAGGAAGCATTAAGAGGCCTTAGGAGAAGTTTGGTGAAGAATTGGCAAGTTTAGGTAAGTTTAGTAGGCGACCGACCCAGGGGCCGACCCAGTTTGTGGGTCGGTCGAGCCTCTGTAAAATGTTAGGAAAATGTTCGGTGACGGTCCGACCCAAAAGGGTGGGTCGGACATGGGTCGGTCGAGCCTCTGTAAAATGTTGGGAAAATGTTCGCACATGGACCGACCCAGAATGTGGGTCGGACGTGGGTCGGACGGGCATGTCTGTAAGGAAGTAAAAGGGGTCCTGTAATGGACCGACCCAGCTGTGGGTCGGTCGGGGGTCGGTCGGACCAAAAACATGGTTTAAGGTTATGAAATGATATGTGATGAAGGGGATTGGTAGGTAATGATGTTATAAGGATGTTAAGGACATGTTAGGGGAGTTTTAATGACACCTAAGTGGGTTAAAAGTTGTATTAAAATGTAAGAGTAAAACAAGTTAAAAATGTTAAGTTATGTAACTAAGTTAACGGGGAAAAATTAAGCATTGACATTAAATGATCAAGCAAACCCCGATGTTAATGAAAACACGTGTGATGTTAACAGTTGTTCGAGAATTGCTCGAGGAACATATATGGACAGGATAAGTGGACTCCGGTGACAGGTATGGTTTTCTTGCAACCTGTGTCCTAACGGATTACACCGGCTTGTATGCCAATGTGTTTTTCTGTATGTTTGCCACGTTATGATATAAACCATGAAACGAGTTTACAGTCATTATTGTTATTGTATGTTTACGTGCCGATACCGGTAACCTCTAATGCGCTTGAAGGGCTAGTTAACCACTATTAGGTAAACGTAAGAGAACGGTATCCGGTAATAACGTTTCCGACTTAAGGAACGTTCTAACCACGGCTATGCGTGAGTTGGTTATGTGATGTTTGTGTGTGATGTTGTATGTGAGCGTATGACTCTCTTTCCCTTGTGTATGTCTGACAAGACTTAACTCAATGTTTGTGATTGTTTAATAAAGTTCAAAGATGAACTTCTAATAAGTGCTAACGGGGGAATGAGGAGTCCGGTCTGTTCCGGCCACGCGTGTGAGTATGGGGGTCGTTGTCATATCAGGTTCGACCCTCTCTGTATGTTATGGTTGTTTTCCAATTTGGTTCCCAACCTTCCCTTTAGCTTAACCAAGGCTATTACTGACTCACGTCGGGCCACAGGGGCATACTATTGTTATGTTTGTTTCGGTGTGCTTGGATCACTATATCCGAGACACCTTGTGTTAAGTTAACCGTTCATTTAACGAGACGGTAACGAGTTATGTAACGAGCCTATCATGAGACTGGCAACAATCTCTAGGCTCACCAGTATGTTGGTGATGTTTGGGTCGGTTCCTAAGAGAATCATTCCCGTTGTGTTATGTGTTTTGTTGTGATGCAATATTTATTGCGGTGTTATGTTGTGCACATGGAAACGTGCAAAGTGTTGTTAAGTGTTGTTACGTAGTGTATGTTAATGTTGTAAAATGTGAAGTGTGTGGATCATGGAAATGATTCCAAGTTTGTGATAAGAGGCATTTGAGGATAACCCGATTTAAGGGTATGTGTCGTCTATTAAGGAAGTAGCTCCGTTGGAGGAGAAACACTCTAGGGATGATGAATACCATGGGTGATTTATTAAGTAGGATGTATTATCCGATTGTTGAGCCCATTGAGGCGAAATGTTTAATGTTGTGTGTTTGTTGTTACATGTATGATTTAAATATAATCAACTGCATGTTAAGACGACAAGTAGTTGTGCGTGGCCCGATAGCATGTGGGCTGCGGGATTACCATACCAGCAAAGGTGCTGAGCCCTTGGGGCCACCCCTTTCTCTTCTTTTCCTATTTCAGGTACGAAGTGCTGGAAGCCGTTCGAGAGTAGGACGGGTAGTCATTGTACATGGGTATTTATTTAAGTGTGTATACATATACAGTAGGTGTAGTAAGACCGATATTGTTGTCGGCACCAGTTTATAATACTCGGTATAGTTAAAAAGGTGTATGTCGTTAGTTGTTGTTAATGTAAAGAAATAACAATGTATAGTCGCTCGGGAATTTAGCCCATCAGACCGATACATTGTGTATTATTAGCCTTGTTAGCCACGTGGGTGGCTAACGGCGTGTAACACCAACAAGTTAAGTAATGTGATGAGGTTGTTCTTCCGCTGCAGTTTGTTGTAAGTGTGTAAATGTTGGATGGGGTGTTACAAAAAGTGGTATCAGAGCGAAGTATCGCTCTGATGACTGAATTACCGAGCTTAGGAAGTACCGAGTTAGGATTTAAGTACTTTGGGTTAAGGGTTGAGTGATAGCGTGAGAGATACGCTAGTTAGGAACTACCAGTGACTACTGGAAACCTACAATATCCGTCCCACCCTCCACAATCCCTGTTTTATAACTTGGGGAAGAACGCCAGAGAGATGGAAGTCCACTCTTACTCGGGAATACCCGATCTGGCTGTTAGTAAGTACCTTTAAGGGTACGGAGAATCTGTCATACGGTAGATCCCGAAAACTGGGAATCCCAGAGACGGTCTCCACCTGAACGATGTTAACCGCATTTAATAGCGAAGAATGAAGGATTTTGTGTATAAGAGAATAGAATTTCCAGCAACCTGGGTCGACATGCCGAGCAGTCGAGGATAACCAGCTTGCAACGCACCAACCGTGCAACAAGCAAGAAATGGAGTAATGGAATCCGAGACAAGAATCTACGGAACCACAGTTGATAAATAATACACCAACGGTATGCCAACCGACAAGGAACTACAACGTAGTGCCCAAACAAGAGACAGTCTCAGTAACCACGACAAGTGCGTGGAACGGGCTATAAGGAGAATACGACACAGAAAAAAAAAGGGACTCCCAGAATGGGAAAACCCTAGTTGATGAATGTCACGTGGAAACAGTAAGAAGTCACCTAGACAAGTTATCAAGACAGTAAGATCAGTGAGGGCCAACAAGGCCACTGATGGCAGTGCGGGTAAAAACAATACCACAACCGGTATGTGTTAAACTGATAGCCAGTTAGCATGGCGCACTTGCCATAGCAAGTGCTGCTATAACCACTATACGTACTTGGAAAGGTACAATAAAGTTAAATGTGATTGTCATAACAGTGGAAGGGCCTGTTAGCCTAACCTCTGTAATTGTAAGTACACCAGTCAGCAAGAAGCTAGACTTGGTTAAGGTAAGAAGATGTTGTGAAACCATGAAAATTTTTCTTTCAACCCAGATTTATTCAAACCCTTTTCTTTTCAAACCAGATTTTCTTTCAAACCAACACTTCTTTCCAACCTTCTTTTAAACCAATCCAGTAAAACCAAGAGCAGTTGATAAGATACAACAATGGATAAACCTTCCCTCGATTAAGTTCGGGAAGTAAGGAATGAATATTGTCACGGGACAATATAAGGGAGTTGACAACAGAATACTTCACCTAGGCGTGTGACGGACACTACAAGTGTACCAACTGTGTTGTGGGATGACCGCACTCCGATAGGAGCATGTGGGCCTGACAGACCTACTTATGGGTTAGTTGGGTAAGTAGTAATGTATCAGTATGATACCCCATATATGTATACGAGTAGAGTCCGAAACACGGGAAGTAGTCGACTCCGTTTACGGTCAGCAGTATAAATCAAATGAGAGTTAAGGATTACAAGGAATAGTTGAAGTTAAGGAACTCAGTTAAGATAACCAGACTAAAGGAGTCAGTGAATTAATCTTCAAGGAAATGTTTAAGAGTCAGGAGGTGCGAAGTGCACTAACTGCAATATGAAGACATCACATATGTCTAAGAATTCCGAGGAATAAAATGATAGCTGGAATGGTGACCCAGCCTATACGTGACAAGCAGATGCCTAATGTGGGACACATTAATGTACAATGAACGGGATGAACTCCCAGATTGAGTACCTACACTACCAGGAAATGTTAATCTTCACAGAAGAAGATAATAACCAGTAAAGAACGCGAAAGGCGTAGCTAACGGAATGTACCAATAAGTGTGAGCCAAATGTAAAGGCATAACTTAACAACACCCAGAAGCAATCCTTGAAGGGTGTTCACATCAACAATTGTTGCACGAAATAACGTGACAGAAAACATAAGGGTTGAAACTAACACCAGTTTAGACATAAGTTGTCAGGAGACGGACTGACAATCCTAAGGGGCATCCCATGAAAGGAACGGAATGCAACGACCTTGTCATGGAGCCCAATGTAATATTCAAACCATGTATGTTGTACAGAGAAGTACATGTGTGTGGACAGCCTACAATGAGCCCAGCTCAAGGCAAACAAGGCTCATAAGCCATAAGTAAGATATGTCATATAAATTCGATTGATGGTAGAAGTTAGATTGTATAAGCGAATAGAGTGGTAAACGAACCACTGCATTAGAGTGGGGATACCTCTCGATGTTGTGAACCGCAGAAGCGGTAGTTATGTGAATCAAGTTCAAGAAAATACGTTAAGGATTGACCATGTTGTTATTGAAGGAGAAATTAGCTTAGTAGTATGTGGATAAGTGAAACACCGAGCTGAATAATGCCGGTTTGTGACTCGAATGATCGATGCTCAAGGAGCATTTAGTAGTCATCCAAAGGAAGGATGAACCAAAATGTGAAAAATGTAAGTTTATGTGTGGAAGTTGAGGTGACAGTAGATACGATATAAGCTGATGTTATACAGGGAGTAGGAGCACGGTGACGCAACAAGCGACCGTTGTATAAATGTTGTTAAACGAAAATGTAACAGATAAGACCAGTTATGAGTTAAACTCAGTGGAGATGCAAGATAAGTGATATTAAACAGACTGGGCAATAAGCCAGTGGTTGGTATGTGTGATGAGGAACTCAGTGTGAATTCCATGGCGAATCACATAAGGGATTTACTGTCAAGAGTTTACGCCTCTGCACTCTGTATGACTGAGTGTTTGGTATTGCACTTGCGCAGTAATGATCGAGTGGGATAGCTAGGAATTAGAAATATGTTAATTGTGAATAATGTTGTAATGGCCGATGCATAGGAAATGCAAGGCCGCACCAATAAAAGAATCTTGTACAAAACCATGTGGAGACATGATTAACAGTAAGTGACTACAGTAGCACTAACTGCCAAATAGCGGTATGGAATATACCACGAAGGTTGTAATAGTTGAGAGAGCATACACACTAGGTAGTAGCTCAAACTCAACCGACAGTAAGTCGGAAGCGAACAAGTCAATCATTGTGAAATACATAGTGGTATACACAATAAATTGTTATGAAAATGTGAAACTCACCGAATCCGCTCAGGGTAAAAGATACTGTGCGTCGGTTGAGAACCATTGTTACCAAGATGAAGGTGACAATTGGGGATGTAGAATAACAAAAGGGGGAGTAATTTAGCTCTACAGTTATTAAAGTTTCGCAGCAGAAACTAGTGAACCAGTGATTCAAATGTACAACGTAAATAATGAACATGAGTGAATCTAATTATTAACGCCTAAAAGCCTCACAGGCGGACCGAAACGGTTATGAGTTATAACTCCAATGCGAATTCTTGGTTTACGGACTAACCGCCAATATGGTTGAGATCCTCTAATCAGAATCCGTTGTGTAATAGACCGCGTGGAAGTTAAACACTTCACGACGGCAGAGCATTTAAGCAATGTTAGTGATTGATTACGTGGCGTAATCCCTTTTAAGGGGGGTAAGCGCAAAACCACTTGGTGTATTACCGTACAAGTTGTAAGTAGTGTATGTGACTCATATTGTGCATAGCACAAAATTATTGTTTGTTTTGATGATTGGGGTGTGTGTGTTACGTAAACTACACATTCATTCATGGATTAATTGTGGTAATTGCGCACAGATGATGCGAATACCATTGTGGTAAGTGCGTGTATTTATTAACAGTTGTGAGTGATAGTACAAGTGTGGGAGTAGAGAAACTCCCGGGGGAGCAAACCCCGACAGTGTAAATGTGAAATCGTGTGTTGTATTTTGATAAATGTAAAACCAGGTGTTGTATTTTGGATAAAATATATGTCTCTATATATATAAGTGATGCATGAAAGGGCATGATACCGACATAGAACCTAGTGAGAATAAGATTCCCTAGGCAACAGGATTAAAAGTGAATGGAAGTAACTGATAGACGGAGTTCTATCCTTTGGAGATGTTGTGATCATGACTAGAATGATTCGAAAGATAGAAAATTGGAAATGAGTGATTTAATTGATGCTTGAAAATGAAGTGGGAGGTGGAACTTGATTTGCATGTGATCAAGGGAAGCCGAACACAATTGGAGTGGAAGGATAGTTCAACACTGATGCTGATCACATCAGGGTTGGATGACTCTTGAAACCCCTATAAGTGGTCACGAATAACCACGCTAATAAAGAAGCAAAGAGCTTAAGTTGGACTTGGAGTTGTGTGTGTTTTCAAAAGGATTTTAAATTGGTATTTATAAAACGTTGATGGATACTTTACATAATTAAAGTCTTCTTTACTTAACCTCACAGGAAATTTAAACTTATGTGATTGTTTAATCTCCTAAAGGCACGGGGACGGAAGGTGTCCATCGCGACCGTGTTCTACGGGATCACAGTGTATCAAGGATATTTTGATTGCTATACATGCTCTGACATGTTGTGTGGTATGTGTAATGAATGTTGTTTGACTTGGATTTCCTAAAGTGTATACTATCAAGGCCTATGAGTCTAAATGTGTGGTGTTAAATAGACCTACGTGTCTAAAGACTGTTATGTTATCGGGACCTACGTGTCCAAATGTTGTTAAGTATGTGTAAGTGTTGTTAAGATACCCGGACCATAGAGTCCGAGGTTATCATTTGGATATGTTATGTTATGTGTGAATGTGAATGTTGCCCGGACCATTAAGTCCGAGGTTGTGATGTAAAGTGTGTTTGGTTAAGGAAGTTTACTTCCAAGTGATTCCTGTGTTCTAATCTAATGATGTGAGGAAAGTGTGAACTTCGAGGACGAAGTTCTGTTAAGGGGGGTAGATTGAAATACCCCAAACCTTGATATGTGGTTTAAATATCAAATTATGGTATGTAAAGGCTAAAAAGTGCCTTAGTAACAACAGTGAACAATCTAAACTATAATAAATGCAATAAAGCATTAAAACACAGTTTGAGCAAAAACATGCTCTAAGCTATGAGTGAACTTGGTTAGGACCCAAAGAGCCTACCAAGACTTGATAACATTTAATTATGATTTAATAAGGCTAAATAAGTCCTTAGGAAACTTTGGCAGACAATGAAACCAAACAAAACACAAGGTAATACCTTAAAGTCAATAAGAGCAAAAATGTGCTCTAAGCTTGGGATAAATTTGTATAAGACCTAATGGTCATACTTATATCTTATAAATATGTTAATGAACATATTAAATCAATTACCAAAGAAAACCAGCTTGAAAACAAGTTAAAACACAAAATGTGCTTTAAGGAGTCTTAAAGCACGTTTTGAAAAATTGTCTTGTAAATGAGTTTTGAATGGCTAAATGACCATCATTACTCTTTAATTAACATGTGTACTATATAGTATCACATTTGGGTGGCCATATTAGTGGAAATCAAAAATTTCACTTCTATGTGCCTTGTATTGTGAATAGTAATTTCTACAAACTAGTTTGTAACATATAATGTTATAAGTGATTAAGTTGGTCAACAAAGACCAAAACACCCTCTAGGCATAATGGTGGCCGGTTTTGTAGAGAGGAGTCACCAAGTATGTTAACTTGTTAAGTAAATAAATGTGACTCATAGTTACTATTTGCTTTAAGACTTAAATATCTTAAAAGCAAATTCTATCTTCATTCTTCCTTCCTCCTTCATTTCACACGGTTCCACACTCTCTTCTTCCTCTCTTCTTCTTGTTCTCTCTCGGTGGTACATGATACAACCATGGAAGTCCATCTTTGACCACATGTAAAACCTAGCTCACTTAACCAAATCAAAAACAAACACCACCATTTCTTAGTTAAGCCAAGCTCTACAATCTTGTCTCTTCAAAGCTTCAAAACCTCCATTTCGGTGCCAAGAGAAACCACCATTGAAGGAGCTTGAGCTCACCTTTTCACATATTCTTGTTCTCCTTTGCTTCAAGGTAAGGAAACTCAAAGAAAAATGACATTTCCTTCATGTTTGTCATGTCCGAAAATCACTCTTAATGGAGTCATTATATTGCCTTGTTCTAGCTTCATTCCAAGCTTTCATGGACTAGGAGGAGTCCTCTCTTGATATATATTCAAGCTCTCTTTCCATTCCAAGGTAAAACGATCATGTTAATACCTTAAGATAATATATGTAACTAGGGTTTACAATGAGATAAAGCTTAAAGCTTATGTACTCATTTTAATGTTGGTATATTGTTTAGTTGTTGGCAAGGAACCAAATGCCCTACCGGTTCTACAAGGAAACAAGAAAGAAATTTGTGAGGAAAAAGAGGTAAACAAACTATCTCAATGTAGTTTAAATGCCTTAGGAAAATGAGCTTGATTTGCTTGATAAAATACCTAAGGAGCCAATGGTGAGTGACCTAGCAAAGTGTTCTCAAGGAGACTAGTAAAAGAACATATGTTTTGGTGTATGTATTTGCAGGTCAAAGGCATTATTATGTGGGAAATTCGTGTTTAAGGTTATGCAATTTAAGGGCCTAAGAGCCATGTTATTTAAGGGCCTAAGTGCCAAGCAATTTGAGTTATGCACTATATTGTGATGTAGTGCTTAATGTGTGAAGTTTGTGTATAAAAATGTGTTTGATGGATTTTAGGTGTTTTGAGTGAAATAAGGTAAGAACCTAAGTGGTTGGATGTGAGTATATGCTAGAGAAGCTATGGCCAAATTGGGAAATGTGTAAGAAGTTCTAAGTGTTTTAAGGAAGTTTTGGTGAACTAGGAAGTGTTAAAGGTGATTGAATGTTTACTTGAGAAGAAACATGTGTTATGGTGATTTAGAGTGATGCAAGGATTTAGGTGTTGTCTTGGAAGTTCTAGGAGTTCTATGGGTTTTGTGAATGTATTAAAGTCTTGGAGGAGTTGTTAAAGGTTGTAGGTAATGTTGGTGTTCAAGGAATAAGTGATGTTTAGGTATGATGTGAAAAAGGAGAGATTTAGTTAGTAAGAAAAGAAGTTGAGAGATGATGATAAGGTGTAGAGGATACACTTGGTATTTTGGTCATTATAGGTGAAAGGCCACCTAGAAATCATAAGGAGAAAACATTGTAAGTGTTAGGAATTTTTACAAGGAAATAAGTAAATGTTTTAAGGAATTAGAAAATGAGTTTCATGGATGTTGTATGATGTAAGGTTACCAAATGTGCTAGGAAGCTAAGAGGCCTTAGGAGAAGTTTGGTGAAGAATTGGCAAGTTTAGGTAAGTTAGTAGGCGACCGACCCAGGGGCCGACCCAGTTTGTGGGTCGGTCGAGCCTCTGTAAAATGTTAGGAAAATGTTCGGTGACGGTCCGACCCAAAAGGGGGGTCGGACATGGGTCGGTCGAGCCTCTGTAAAATGTGGGAAAATGTTCGCACATGGACCGACCAGAATGGTGGGTCGGACGTGGTCGGACGGGCATGTCTGTAAGGAAGTAAAAGGGGTCTGTAATGGACCGACCCAGCTGTGGGTCGGTCGGTGGGTCGGCGGACCAAAAACATGGTTTAAGGTTATGAAATGATATGTGATGAAGGGGTTGGTAGGTAATGATGTTATAAGGATGTTAAGGACATGTTAGGGGAGTTTTAATGACACCTAAGAGGGTTAAAAGTTGTATTAAATGTAAGAGTAAAACAAGTTAAAAATGTTAAGTTATGTAACTAAGTTAACGGGGAAAAATTAAGCATTGACATTAAAGATCAAGCAACCCCGATGTTAATGAAAACACGTGTGATGTAACAGTGTTCGAGAATTGCTCGAGGAACATATATGGACAGGATAAGTGACTCCGGTGACAGGTATGGTTTTCTTGCCAACCTGTGTCCTAACGGATTACACCGGCTTGTATGCAATGTTTTTCTGTATGTTTGCCACGTTATGATATAAACCATGAAACGAGTTTACAGTCATATTGTTATTGTGTTACGTGCCGATACCGGTACCTCTAATGCCTGAAGGCTATTAACCACTATTAGGTAAACGTAAGAGAACGGTATCCGGTAAACGTTTCGACTTAAGGAACGTTCTAACCACGGCTATGCGTGAGTTGGTTATGTGATGTTGTGTGTGATGTTTGTATGTGAGCGTATGACTCTTTTCTTGTGTATGTTGACAAGACTTAACTCAATGTTTGTGATTGTTTAATAAAGTTCAAAGATGAACTTTCTAATAACGGGGGGAATGAGGAGTCCGGTCTGTTCCGGCACGCGTGTGAGTATGGGGGTCGTTGTCTATCAGGTTCGACCCCTCTGTATGTATGGTTGTTTTCCAATTTGGTTCCCAACCTTCCCTTAGTTACCAAGGCTATTACTGATCACGTGGGCCACAGGGGCATATATTGTTATGTTTGTTTCGGTGTGCTTGGATCATATATCCGAGACAACCTTGTGTTAAGTAACCGTTCATTAACGAGACGGTAACGAGTATGTAACGAGCCTATCATGAGACTGGCAACAATCTCTAGGCTCACCAGTATGTTGGTGATGTTTGGGTCGGTCCTAAGAGAATCATTCCCGTTGTGTTATGTGTTTTGTTGTGATGCAATATTTATGCGGTGTTATGTTGTGCACATGGAAACGTGCAACGTGTTGTTAAGTGTTGTTACGTAGGTATGTTATGTTGTAAAATGTGAAGTGTGGATCATGGAAATGATTCCAAGTTGTGATAAGAGGCATTTGAGGATAACCCGATTTAAGGGTATGTGTCGTCTATTAAGGAAGTAGCTCCGTTGGAGGAGAAACACTCTAGGGATGATGAATACCATGGGTGATTATTAAGTAGGATGTATATCCGATTGTTGAGCCATTGAGGCGAAAGGTTTAATGTTGGTGTTTGTTGTTACATGTGATTAAATATAATCAACTGCATGTTAAGACGACAAGTAGTTGTGCGTGGCCCGATAGCAGGTGGGCTGCGGGATTACCATAACAGCAAAGGTGTGCGCCCCTTGGGGCCACCCCTTTCTCTTCTTTCCTATTTCAGGTACGAAGTGCTGGAAGCCGTTCGAGAGTAGGACGGTAGTCATTGTACATGGGTATTTATTTAAGTGTGTATACATCTACCGTAGGTGTAGTAAGACCGATATTGTTGTCGGCACCAGTTTATAATACTCGGTATAGTTAACAAGGTGTATGTCGTTATTGTTGTTGTTAATGTAAAGAAATAACAATGTATAGTCGCTCGGGAATTTAGCCCATCAGACCGATACATTGTGTATGTATTAGCCTTGTAGCCACGTGGGTGGCTAACGGCGTGTAACACCAACAAGTTAAGTAATGTGATGAGGTTGTTCTTCCGCTGCAGTTTGTTGTAAGTTGTAAATGTTGGATGGGGGTGTTACAGTGTATAAATGAGGTCTTGGTAAGTTCATTAGGTCTTAACCAAGTTTATCCCAAGCTTAGAGCACATTTTGGCTCTTATTGACTTTAAAGCACATTTTGTGTTTTCTTTGTTTAAATTTGTTTACTAATGTTTTAAGACTCTTTTTAGTCTTAATACACCATATTTAAGTGTTTAAACAATATTTAAGGTTTGGGGTATTCAGTACCGGATCAAGTTCCACCTCCCACGTCAATTTCAAACCATTAAATGATTTACCAAGTATGTTATGGTGTGGCTCATAGGCCGATATTATGATTAATTATTGTTTAATGGTTGTAGTTTGTTATGGGCTAGAGTATGCCCTTTAGTTGTCATGTCCGGACTCGTCGGGTTCTTCCATGGTTGCAGTTTCCGTATCCTAAGGGTTTGTGATCCTGTGGTGCCAAGTTATAGTTATAGGACTTGTACTATAATTGAATGAATATTTAGTGATTACCGGTAGTCATAACCCATAAGGTCTTGTAAAATCTAATCCTGCTGCCATTATCCATGTAGTTACAGTCGCAATCATAGTTGCAGTTATAGTTATAATTGTAGTTTTAGTTGTAGCAGTGGTTGCATTTATGAGATTCATACTGAGGCTGTAGAAATGTTTGGTGATTACCGGTGGATATGGCGTTGAGCCTGTAGCCTACACGGTCTGTAGTATTCAGTTGTATTTGTCGTTATAGTCATAGTTGTGATTGTCATTGTAATTATAGCCATAATTGTAACCATCATTGTAGCACTTGTTGTAGCAAGTGCGCGAGGTAGGCGGAATTGTGAGTATAGCATTGGTTATAGTGCTTGCTGTAGAAAGCGCGCCATGCAGGTTGAGCCATCGGTTTCCGAAATTGTTTGTTTCACTGACGCTTTGGTCGTTAAATTATGGTTTAGATGATTTGTCTTGGAAAGGGTAGTATTGGAGTTATTGGGTTCGTTAACGTATGTTAAGTTTTTCTATGGTAATTCTGTTTCTAGGTTTTCTGAGTTAGGCTCTTTCTGAGTTTTGTTTTAAGCTCCCTCATGGTAGGAGGAGGTTTCTGACACATGTTCATGTAGTCAATTCATTAAGTTAAGGATGTGCGGGTACCTAGATCGCGCTGCGTACTAGTACTAGCGCCTTAGGTTCCCACAAAATTCGGGGTATTCTGCCCCTGGTGACTCATTTCCGCTTCCAGTAGCTCATATCGGCTAGGGTCTGCCCGCGTGGCTACCTAGTGTGTGCTTCGGGTTCAGCAGATGGAGTACTCTAGTTGTCCTTGGTACGACATTCCTTTCCTTGAGCGTTGTGTTATAGTAATTTTTGGAGTTTAGCTCATAAGCTCATATGGTTATCATGATTGCAGGTCAAGTTTTACTAAGTCTTCTAGTTTGTATCCGGCTGGAGGTATTCCCATTCTGGGTGAGACTTCCATGCAGTCCTTGGTTCCGTATGTTATGCATTCTGGTAGTCGTCTAAAACTCGTTCTTCTATCTTTTGAACTTCAGGTGCACCCGTGCGTGCTTTCCTTGGGTTAACTAGGCAGGGTTCGGTGTCTAATTGTAAGCCGACCTGATTGTCCTATGGATTTCCTATTCCTCTTCAAAGTGGGGTTTAATGTATATTATTGACTGCGTATGAGTACGCTTCTAGAAAGTAGCTGTCGGGACCCCCGGTCCTTAATGACTCATCGTATCTCAAGTTCTTCTATTTGTCTTGATGTCATAGTGATTATAGCGACCGCATAGGTCTTCTGAATAGGAGGGATCCTTTTGTCTCCTTGGCACCATCCGTTACATTGTTTCTATGAGTGATAATCGAGATGTGGGCAGCGGCGGGTAGGGTACCACTGCTGTTTCACGAGATGTTTTTCCATCAAGCTAGTGCGGCGACTGTCATCTCAACGCTATTCGGGGTTACAGGACCTCCATCACCCCCAACATGCCTTCTCTCGACACCCGTAATACACTGTGTCATATCATTACTTGGTAGTTTACCGTATCGAAATCAATAACAAAGATATGCCATTAAGGCTAATATTGTTACGCATTTAGCGTTGTTGAGACACTGGTTCGTTTAAGACCAGACGTCTCATACCTCACAAATGTTTCCCGTATTTCCCAAGTCCTATGCTCACCGTCTTAACCCTAATATCTCGTCATCAAAGCGGTACTCCGCTCTGATACCACTTTTGTAACACCCCACTCGCTAATCTCGTAATAATCACTCTCGTATAATCACTCACGTAGCGTAATTAGAGACATCTCACAATGGAAGTTAAACTACATTAATATTCACTTGGGTGTCACATGCCATTACTCGCCCATGCGAGTAAAGAAGCATAACTGTAATCTAACAATGAACAACAACTAACCGCAGTGATGAACGAGATATTTATTACATTATCCTATATACAAACCAATACCTATGACAAGTGAGCATTTAAAGAGTTCCCAGAATTTCATCGTGCTAACCGATTTAATATTAAACATATGATAAATAAAAGTCGAGGTTGTCTACCCATATTCCCGCACTCTGGCTTCACGTCCCGATCCACAACCTGAAATGTGTTGGCCCCAAAAGGGCCTCAGCAAACTATATGCTGGTATGCTAAAGTGTAATCCTAGACCCTTTAGGTTACTTAGGTCAATTAACCGTCTGAACATGAGGTTGATTACATGCTGGTTCATTTTACAGTTTATATAACAGCAGTAAATAACATCCATAAGCATATAGTAATCGATCAAAGTGACAATCCATACATTACATACAATCCACGACCTACCAAATACCATGTGTTATAACCATTCATACAAACGCGTAGGTACTTCCATCGAGATGTTAGTAGTTTTTCCCTTTAAATTATGTTAATCACCATTTAGTCTTACTCTCAACACCATTGGGCGTCATGTTACTACAACCCAGAAATAACCTTACTGGACAGTAGTCCTCCCGTACACACGAAGTGCTCATTGCCAAGGATCATTCGATCCCGGGCTTCCACTTGCCTAATAAAGGCGTCCGTGAATGGCCGAAGCCGTGTGCCAAAGTCGGCACCCTGGTCCAACAGTCTATCTAGGCCCGTCAGAATATAGAGGGAGTCGGTCCGATACGGACGTTATACTCCGGTGATCACCATTGTGCAACCAACTAGTCGAAACTAATTGGATTCCCATACCATTTACCATAACCAACACTCTCCAATGTATGATTAATCCTTGATAAACTGCCCTAAATAAATACTTAGGTCTTAAAGAAGTCTTTACCACTATTACCTTTGAAGTCTTATGTACTTCTCTAGACATAGTCTAGGTTATAGTCATGTTCGGGTACCAAGCTCTAGAGACTGGGGATCCCGAGTCTCATTCCTAAGTGTTTTACTTAGGTCAGTTAGGGATAAAGTTCCCGAATTTTTGTATTCCAACAGCATAAACATCATAGTAATATTGTCCGAAGATGTCTCGCACAATAATAATCGTTTACCAACCTTATAAATAATCCACACAGTCATGCATAGCAAACATATCACTCTTGTCACATAGTCAATCAATTCCCAAACCGAGGCTTCCCTCAGAGGTTCAGACCACACAATGGACATACCTTACACTATTGAGCGCTCGTGAAAAATCCCCGCGCAGTCTCTAGTGCTCTCAATGCTCGTGTCTACCCACTCGCCCCTCTGGTATACATGTGGTTCTAATATCAGTATATATTTATATAACTCGAACCTACTTAATAATACTTGATTAAACCCTTATTTCCATCCCGTAGCTACTCCTAATTGTTTTCTTGTTCAACTTGATGTTCGTGAACCTTAGGCATTTATACCCATTACTTGTTATATTTTATATATATTACATATATATATATATATATATATATATATATATATATATATATATATATTCTTGTCGCTATGAGATTAACATTTATTACATTGGAGTTACGTTTATGGTTTTGTTTACTTATTGTCGGTTTACATGCATACAGAAATAGCGTAACGCGAGCATTGATGACAATTAAACCTTTCATTGTATGCACTAGTTTGCGTAGTTATTTTTATGTAAGTGCGCGTACATTTATACATATGCAAGTACGATTGTTATGACAGTTGTTATGCGTTGTCGTTTGCGCACTCTTTTACGTACCTGTAGTATACTGTACATTCGTATATGCTCATAACATCGTTGTCGTTATTGTCGTGTTTCTACTCGTAATTGTATAATCCGGCAAGTAACTTGTTATCCTTATTACACCCTCATGCCACGTTATAAATTCACTTATTATAAATTATAGAGCTCATCTTGTAATAAATTCCAACCATATCTTATACTTCCAAAATTCGCTAACTTTCCTCATCTTAATGTAAATGTATATAATGCATTTGCTCTTTAATGACCTCTTTATAACAAATCCTTTCATACTCTAATATAATATCCCATTATACACCCAAATACTTTATATTATAACCTGCCCATGTTTTTCCTATTCCCAAACAGCCCTTTTTATTTTCAGTAATTCTCATGTCATCCCATATGTTTTGTTTATCTACAAAACTACCCCAATCCATACTTGTTATATTCTTAACCATAGTAATTTATAATCTAAGATATTCCAACCTTATAAATATGTATATATTTTACGAACAGCACCCCTACTTTCTCATATTTATTTATTCACCCCTACCTTTCTTTTAACTACACTATAACCCCTTTATTTCATAAACTTCCACTTAACTATCTAAAACCTTATATTATACACCTTAATTATTATCAACCTCATTTTAAACCCAAATCGTTACCAGAATTACAAGCTGACACCTAAGGTCTTTAAATTTTGTTTTCTTTATACCCAATGTTTCGGTAATTAAGTTCCACACCATTTTTATAATTATTACACCTTAATACCTAAACTATATTTTATAATCCTTAATTAATTTAAATCATCAACTAAATCCCTAAACTTTTCCAGAATTACATACCAACCCTTAAATACCAGAATTTCCATTTCATGCCCCAAAATTTTCAGTAATTACATTACCTACCCATAAACTATATAATTGTTACAATTAATACGTATACCCTATATTTATAACCCTTAATTAATTTATTCATCAAACTAACCCCAAAAATTCTCCAAAATTCACAACAAACCCCTAGGGTTCTAATATTCACATTTTAAGCATTATAATTTCCGTAACTACCCAAACATCCCTAATCTTTTTATAATTATTGTTTTTGACTTCATATTTCTTTAGATGCCTTGAGGTAATTATTCTTATCATTTTAACTTGGTCAACCCTCACATGTGGTCAAGGTTGACCACTTAAATTATTCTTTGACCCGTTTGTTGTCATTTACGGAAATACCCTGAAGTTTCCTAGTTTTTTTTACAATTAACTCCAAATTTCATAAAATTCATATGTTTCACTTATAATGATCCTTAAAATCATTCCTTTCGCCATCTATTACCATTTGTACCCTATATTTTTTTTATTACACCTTGACCGCACACATGGTATATTTATTCATTTAGAATATTTTTACAATGTTTTAAAATTCATTTAAGCCATATTAGAAGCTTATAATTATACCACTATTTTTCTAATGCATTCCTAAGTAGTTATATCTGCTAGGATCATGAATTTGCACTAGAATTTCATACAACCTTTTTAAATGAACATAAACAAATTTATTAATAACTATCTAAAGCTCAAAATTTACAAAATAACATAGCCTAATTCCATGGCCCTAAAAATAGCCTAATAATAATTTTTAAGTGACACTAAAATGTCCTCAAATTTTTGTATAGTTACTGTTTTGCAGCAGCTTATATACCTAACTTATTTAAATTATTTTCCTCTATTATTACACATAATATTGATTTAATAAGCCATTAGTAGTTTCACAAATCAAATTTTCAGCCCTTAATCTTCTCCACATATTTAGGACTTAGCATCTCCAAAACTCACATGTATTCTCGGTTTGCATACGGAATTTTCCTTAGTTTTCTTAAGTCATTTTCCTCACATTTTTACACATATTTGACTTTAATACATCATACACACCTAATTTACTTATTTTTCTCCTAACTCATATACTTAACTTACTACACATTAATAACCTCAAATAATATACATACGTACCCAATACATTTGGCCTCCATCAAATTCTCAAATTAGCAACTTTTAAGGTATTAAGGATGAGTATTAGTACTCTTACCTTTGTATAACCACCAAGAAGATCCCATCAATTTCTCACCAGCCACAACTCCCTTCCTCGGCTGTAGCATATATACATCTCACGTTACATTTTTTTTTTTGTTCATGAAAATCCCTTAAATTACCCACCTAATGCTTAGAGTTAGGTGAGTGATTTACCTTCTAAAATTTGATATATCTTTTCAGCATGATCTTCCCACTCTTCGGCAGCCTATGGGTGTGTACATACCCATTTTTTTTGTGGTTATTTCAACAATAAAAAGAGCTAGTTAGTACGTAATATGTCAAGGAGTTTCAAGGTAGGTTTTGGCATGATTTTTAATGTGGAGAGAAAGAGTGATCACCTTGCTGTTTTGCAGAAGTTTAAGTGTGTTCTCAGTTCACTACAAACCAGGAAAAAAAAGTCTCAGTATTCTGCGTGAAACATGGAGGAGAAGAAGGCTTAAAATAGCCATGGTACATTTCAGATTTCTACCTTGTTCTTCCAGCCCTTTCATGGTGTGTTTCTAGTGTACTTTTGGCTTGAGGGAGGAGCTGAGAACAAGCTCTAAACATGGGAAAACAGAGATGAAAGAGGGAGTTAAAAACCACCACATTTTCGGACTCAAGCTGCAGGGGGAAGAGAGTGACCTTACCTTGTCTTGGAGCAGTTTTTACTTGCTGTTTACTCCACTGGTTCAACAAGAATGGAGGGAGTTACAGTGGGAAGGGTGAGCTGCTTTGTAGTAGTAGTCATGGAGGAAAGTCTAGAAAGAGAAAAAAAAAAAAAAACCGTGAGGAAAGGAGAGAAGAAAAGAGCTAGCTCACTACTACAGAAAATGCCTTAGAGAACTGTTAAAAAGGCTTTAGACAACTGTTAAAAACAGTTCTAGTTGTTAGAGTTCTCTATAGTATGCTCTACTTTAGACTACTGTGATTAACAATTCTCTATACTAACTTATAACTACTGTTAATGCCATGATACACAACTGTTATTAACAGTTATCAAACACCTTATTAGACTACTATTATTAACAGTTGTCTATTACCTTTATTGAATCCATTTTGCTCATTTAAGAACTGTTAGAAACAGTTGTCTTTTAACCAAATCTGGGACATGTAAACGCTATTGACAACTGTTAATAACAGTTTTCTATAGTCAAATTCAATCAAAAACACTACAGAATTTACAACTGTGATTAACAGTTCTCTTTTGTAAAATAACTGTTTTCTAAAACATCTTGTTCTAACAACATTACACCTATTTAGGCAATCCATAATGACACATGGTTTAGCCATAATCATGTAGAAATAGCACAATAATCCACAATTACACTTGTTCCAGCAATAATGCTATGGAAACAACAATATATAATCCACAATAGCTAGCAACACCTAGTAAAACACTTTCCAAAACATATATAAGTCTTCTATCACCATGTCAACAAAAAAATACAACACCTGAGCATAATTCAAGTGTATTTTGCAATCCAAATGCAATTCATCTAACAAACAATTCAATATATTGTCTAGATGTCTTAAGAGTTATCAATGTCATGCTACAAGCTACACTTGATCAATACTATCGGAAGAACTAATCAAACTCTGAATCCAAATGCTTCTGCATATAAGTTGTCCATTGCTCTCGAATGTCATCAATTTCATTTTGCTCGTATGCTCTACCGTTGTACCCACACAAGTACTTGAAAATACAATAAAAATAGTATTAGCTCATTACCTAATAAATATCATTATATATGGATTTGATAGTGTATAATGAATCTATTTACCTCGGTAGGAACAATTCTTTTTCTGCTCTCTATAATATCCTTCATGAATCTCATCACATAATAACCACAAACAATGCTTTCACTCAGCTGTCTTGGGCACTACAAAAACAGAAGGAGAAAAAATAACACATTATTATACATCATCTATATTACAATGCTTTCACTATTCTGATTTTGATCGATACAACTTCAACCCATAATAATAGCCACAGCCTTAGATACACCACACTTAGCATGCTTTCAATTTTTAGAAGATCAATGATGAAACTAGAGTAAAGAATAGAAGAAAAAACTAAGTACAATTATCAGGAAAGGAGAACAACAAGTAGACAAAAGGGTTGCCAAGCAAACCGTTTCCACATGAAGAAAGAAACCCAAGTGGATAAACGGCACAACTACAAGAAAATTTATGTCTGTTTTCATGTGGAAGTATGTTATTATGTTATAGGAGAACACATAAACATATCAGTTTGCCTGAAATGAAAAGAAAAGGAAACATGGTAAAGGATTGTAAGATAACACTGAAATGCTAATATCATAAGCAGCATAGGTTATAGCTTTAAGGCTCTATTGACACACAAAGAGTGAATAACCATAATAGTTCCTTTATATTGGGTTAAATGATGTGAATGCCCTGCCCTGAACATTCTGTTCTATAAGAATTACTCAAAAAGGCCAAAGTTTGAGCCTCTCGTAATTGCATCAAAGCAAGGGGAACTTTAATCGAATGTAAGGAAGAAGATCAAGAAGGACGATAGATAGCTAACATTAAAGAATAACTTAAACCCACAGTTTGTGTTACTCCTCTTTCATTACATTCACATCAAAACAATTTAAACTAGAAAGGTAAATCTCCTTCACATTAATTAGGACGACAAAGATGCTACAAATCTAAATTAGATACCTTGATTATATTCCAATTCACATTTCCGCGTTGCTGTTTATCACCACCATGTTTTGCTTTGAATATTTTCAGTCCCCTGCAAGATTTACAATGTAACTTTAATTTTGAACACACATTTTTACGAAATTACTTGCCAAAATGTATACCACACTTACATGTCTACAATCTCCTTCACGTGACTACTCTTTCAATTTTTATCCTTTTAAGTTATTCATGTTCCAGTGATGAGTTCACTATAAATTGCACAGAGAGCGAATGTTTCTATGATAGATTCACAAAACCTTCCAGATTTCAAGCTTAACTTAAGGGGTAATATATCAAGAAACCAAAAAGATCATAAATATACGTATGATATAATTTCTAAGAGCACAAATTAATTATGACCTATAACCCGGACAAAATTTCAAGGTAACAAATGATCATAAAGCAAATATAATAGCATACCAATGTGGTCATTCAGGCATACATACGTACATATATATAAATATATACTGAACAATTCTTTAAAAAGCTACAAGCTGAGAGGAGAATATAAAAGATTAGAAATCTCGAGAACATTAGAATATAAAAAAGCTAGTTATTCCAAAACTATTGCAATTTAGATAATAGGGTATCATAGAGATTCATGAATCAGCCATCACCATGTGCCGACACATTAATGTATAATTTAGAACATAATGTAATTGGGAAAAATATATCAATTAACCAGAAATATGAATCAAGCTAGAACATATACTCTTAGATCCAGTGTCGATATAAATACAGTTTTAGTCAAAATGCCGATCTTTGAGTGCTGATAACTATTTTTTTATTGAAGGGCTACATAGCATAGTATGAGTTACATGTTCAGGGAAAGACCCTGTCAAAACTGACGCTCTAAGGCAGCAACATAATTTTAAGAGGCACGCAGGCCACAAAGACCATACAGCAGAAGCATAGCAGGCCTTCACGGTTATAGCTATGGATCTGCCATTTACATTCTGTATTTCAGATTTGAGATAAAGATCAGAGAGCTAATATCCCCTTGCATATTTCTTCTTTTCTTTCCCCATTCTAGAATTTGAAGTTTTGTGCTAGTTACCATCTCTGTCCAGTTAGCCGCAACTTGCTCAAACAGTTGCATCCACAATTCACTTGAGATGATACATACAGAGAACAGCCCATGAATGGTACAATAATCAGAAGTGACCCCTTATGTATGCTTCACGTTCCCTACAGTTTGGATTGTTTCTATAAGCATCACTACAAAGAGAATGGCTCATTCACATGGAAAAGGAAAGGGTTTGTTCTTTGTAGCCAAGATAACATATATGCATGATGAGATAGGAGACACAAACGAGTTTACAAAATTACACACCGCATATACACATTATCTTCAACACATGCATATTTATATCCACACCAGAATATTACGACGACACAAAGGTTACACACTTACCTCATTATACACACACACTTTGCTTACTGTAACAACATAGACACCAGATTTAACACATATATTAATAGTTTCTTCACACTGACATCTTTAAATAACGTATACAAGCATGGAATTTACACTCACTTTTAATATACACATTATGACAATTTGTATTAACACTACACGAAAGATTATATGTGACACAACAACATTCTAGTGTATCTGCAATAGTATAATTCACACACTTGCACTACATTTTATCATCATAAAGCGCAGCACAGCTACATCTTACACATACATACAACATAATATTTTTAGATGGGTTAGCCTGAGGAACTTGAGTAATATAAAATGTGAAAATATGATTAAAATTTGAAGCTCTGCAATGAAAATTTGGACCAAATCCAACCACAAGAAATGTCTAGGATGATTTCAAAAAATAAAAAAGAACCAAAGGCATACTTGATATGAGATGAAAACAATATTTAGTCAAGCCTTACATGACCAGCAATGCAAGTGCAGAAACGGATGCAACATAGGGAGTGTAAAGAACAGTAGAAGTAGTAGTTGTGAGTTGAGGCGACACTGATGCCCTGCCTCATTAGACGAGATGAAATGAACTCAGTCCATTATACAAACTTCAAAATGAAACCACTCTCCATTAGTGAGAGCAACTTGTAAATTTTATCCAGAAACAATATTGAGTGAATCCGAAAAGAAAATGTATGGTGAGATTTTAATGAATCGCAAATACGAGGTCCAAAAACGGTTAGTCTCTAAAATCCATGTTGTAGCCAGACGCAACCTGTACTTAATTTCATTTCAGTTGTGTAAAAAAGAAAACCAAGTAGATAGCAGAACAGAGGGAATGGGGATAGATAATTGGGATGAGAATTTTAAAAAATAGAAGACTAAATAAAATAGCAGGTAAGGTCAAGGTAAAATGGTTTCCGTTTAGGGGGAAATAATGAGGCAGGGCATCAGTGTCGCCGCAAGATAAGAGCAAAAGTATATGGAGAGAAGCAAAACTTGATCCAACAGGAAAAGAACAGCCTTGATTTTAGGGGAATGTGGGAACAGGGAAGCATAAACACAAATCAATATGTTAGTTCAAGACTCAACCTGCACTTTTAGGATCAAACTACAAAGTAAAAAAGTGACTGTTTTTCTAGAATTTCATAACTTCAACAGAAGTCAGGGACAGAAACCACAAGGACGTATTTGTCTTCAACACAACTTATGGCAAGTGACATGGGGACACCATTCTTCCAGAGTTTACACTGTTTTGACAGAATATAGTGACATACAACATAATATATCTGACACATACTCACAAACAGACACATTTAACTGGATTACAGAAAATCAAACTACACAAAGTCTTTACTATTTACAACTCCTGCACACGTATACCAATCATCACGTCACTTCTTAGACGCATCTCAAGGGCCCCATGTATGAGGGACAAGATATATATACTTGATCACTAGTGCTGTAATAATAGCTTACAGAGCGTGAGAATCATCACAGTAGCATAGTTAGTGAACCAGGCAAACGAAACAAACAGCATAAACATACAGTCAACTAAGAAACGACAGTATTATAAAAATATTCAATCAAAACACACCAAAGAAGTTCCTGATGTCCTTCAGCCGAATTGCTTCACCAGGGGTCACTAGGTGAAATCTATTACCGTAACCTAAAATATTATAGCTTATGTTGACCCAGGTGGGTCTTATTTTAACCACTTCAACTAGAGAAAACTCTTGTGCTGATATTACAACTTATGCAGTAGACGCCATAACCCATCATAGTACAACAATCTCAAATACCACCAGATTACACTATCAGATAGCTCAGAAAACTTACCCACCTCACAGCTGAAATCGATAGCAACTCACAACCTAAGGTAGAAGTAACAGAGAAAGAAGTTTGACCAGTATAATGCATTGAAGGTACCTTAATAGTGAAGGGTTCGATGGATCTGTTCTTATTTCTGGGCGTCGCCGGTCATCAGGGTGGAGGGTTTGACGTTACCATGCTATGGGGAAGGAGGCGACTGGTGAAGGGAGAATGATAGGCGAGGTTGAGGAACTAACACCTATTGGACTCAGTTTGGCGATGGATTATGTGCTGGCAGGTGAGGTTGAGCACTGAAGAGGGAGGAAGAACATGAATTGAGTGATTTGATACATTATCGGGTGCTCTGGCTGGGGAAGACAACGCTCGCGTAGAGATTGACGGGAGGAGGAAAGTGATGATAAAAAAATTGCAAGATTTAGGGATGTAGCGAGCGGGAGAATCCCGCGCCCAACTATAATTTTGTCAAAATAGGGACACTGAAGGCATATTTCAGAAAGATATGGGTATTTAAGTGATTTGGATCTAAATATTTTAGATCTCTCCGCGCCCACATATATAAAATGCATAACAGTTCTTAAAAGCTAGTTATAGCAACAAATATTATAACAGTAGTTGTATCTTATGTTTTAGTAACCCCATTGCACAAATCCATCAAAGACTACTATAATTTTATTAAACATTTTCTTTAATACAGTTCTTAAAATAAAATCTGTAGTAGTGGCTGTCCTCCACCAGTTTTTTTTGCTGATTTATCCTTGCTGTTAGCCTCTGTTGCTACCGATAGTGAGCAAGGAACTTGCTGGTGATTACTGCCTTATGAAAGAACAGAAGTAGTAGTACTCCAGCAAAGATGGAGTAGGAATCAGATGAGAAAGCAGAAGCTAGAATGGTAAAAAGAAAGGAAGCTGTTTTTTTTTTTTCATTACCGGTTCTTGCTGTTGAGTTGCTATTTCTCCTCTGTTGTTACTGATAGTGAAGCAGGGAATTTCCTGATGGTTTCACTGCCTTATGGGGAGGGAAGTGAGCTATAGCCAGTACATGGATGGAGGTGGAAGTCCTGGAAGTAAGGCTAGAACCGAGAAGAACAAGGAAAGATAGGAGCTGGACATTACCGTTTTCTGCAATGTTGTTGGTCTGCTGTTTGTGAACCGGGAATGGAGCTTACGCTGTAGTTCTGTTGCTATTTCTTGCAGAGAATGATGGGTTGTATTGTAGTGGTAGCAATGAAGGAGAAACCAGGTGAGCTAGGCTTGGAACGTGAAGAAAAAGGGAAAGGAGGAGGAGCTTACTCCCTGTTTCCTTCCTGTCGCTTCAGCAGGCAGATTGAAAAGGAAATGCTACTGTCATGTGCAACTAGAAGAGAGCAAGGGACTGATATGTGAATAAGAAGAGGAAAGTTGGCGTAAAGAAAAGGAAAAGGGTCTGTCATGTACTTGTTTTTTTCAGTAGAGAGAAGGGAAGGGAGTAGTGTTGTGAAATTGCAGAAAAGAAAAGAAAAGTGTTGTTTTAAATGATGGAGAGTACGTGAGTATTGACATTATAGGTAGTCTAGCTTGTCCTTTAATACTAATTTAAATTTCTAATGATGTTTTTTTATTTTATATATATAGACAGTCCGCTAGGATAGAAAATTAGAGGGAGTTTGAAATTTCCTTAACTAAAATTGTGACACTTAATTGTACATGTATATATATGACTATGTTAATATCTTACATTGTTACTTATAGTATTTTTTTTTATGTAGGGGTGTGTATATGTGTACATGTTTTTGTCTATAATTGTCTAGGGTATATAATATTTATATAATTTATTAAGGTATACTAGTGGTATTTAATATATGTACTAATATGTACATGTAATGTTAACTTTAGGAGTTTATTTCTCCTTAATAATATTTTCTTTTGGTTAGAGATCAATGTATAATCTAATGTCCAATTTGAACTATATAATTTTGAACCATAATATTTATAGCAATAATTGCTAATGATTTAATTTAATCCTTATTAATTAAGGTAGTAATTATTCGGGGTATTTCACCGGGCCACACTCAACTAATTCCCATCTTAACATGCGATAGATTTTATTTAAATCAAAAGATGTAGTACAATAACATACACATGCTCGTATTCATAACAAGTAGTCAGGCAAGGAATACCACCAACAAGGATATCTTATCTAGTTCATTAGATTAATTACCTTGTTCTTAAGCCTTGAGAAACCCTATTTCAAGTAAGTCTCTTTATCGTTATTCACTAACTTATCCATTTCTCCGGATAGTTACTTGTCTCCTAAATCCTTAGACACTCTCGGTCCGATCTAGTTCTCTAAATTATTCTTCTCTTGAATAATTTTAGATTAAGCCTCATAGGCCTCCAGGAAGAGACACATATAGATCTCACCATCGGGCTTTTATAATCTCAATACGGAATTAGAAAAATTCCCTCATGTTCTTCTTCCTAGCCCATAATACCCAGCTTACCTCTTTATCCAGGTAAGCTCTGCCAATCTCACTCCCAACGGGCACCTCTATGTGGCACACGGCCTCACCGGGCACCACTATGTGGCATACGGCCCTGTAACAAAGGAGTTCGACCACGGAGTTAGAAAACAAACGCTCTGTTGTTTCCTCTTCCTTGCACGCGTGACTCACAATCCCCCTAACCTAACTCTCAGGTTAGTAACAAATATACTCAAATATATATATATATATATATATATATATATATATATTAGTCAGTAGCATCTCTCTTGATGCCATTTCACAACATAGGAGGTTTTCCTAAAATGTTGTATACACCTTTAAGGGTCGCCCCTATACTTCCATTACTTAGGAGTTTTGGTTATTTTCTCGCATTAAGTCACGACCTTATACAGGAGGTCGACTAAGCGTTATAAGGGAGTACACTAGTCCCGTGTGTCACTTTTCTCGGTTCGAGCGAATTCATAAGTTTTGGGTTACCGTTGTCCTCTAATCAATAATTCTCGTGCGTTTTCCCACGTTCGATTATTTCACGGTTTGACTCATTCTACGAGTCCCTAACCAACCGTTAAGCGTTTACAAGTCGGTCTGCAACACTCAGTTTGACCACACATTCAAGCAAGCATGGTTAGTCACACAACATTCATCAAGATATACATATATCAAATGTAGTAAAAATTTCGTGCTTTTATCTTATTAGGTCAGCACATAAAGCAAGCAATACACAAGCCAAGCATAACACCGTGGGACACAAGTTGCAAGAAAACCATACCTGTCACCGAGGGTTCTCTCTAACGTGTCATCTCACGCTCCTTAGTTAGTTCTCGCACAATTGATATTATTTCAAATATTTCCATTAATATCAAGTTCATATGGTATGTAAACTACTATTACTCTCGTACTTACCCCGTTATCCCTTTATCCTTATCTTTACTCTTGTGAACCTAAGTTCTTACTTCCACAATCTATCTAGCACTTGTTTATACTTCTAAGGACCTTTACATGTCACCAAACAAGTCCTAAACATCATCTAAAACTATTACCAATCAATCCCTCATCATTAGAACCCTGTAAGACACTCACGGTGAATTCTGGAGGTGGTCCGGGACTTGGTCCAACCCTTGAGTCCCGAACCAATGCTGATTCTCACTCTCAGCCATTTTTTTCACCTGGTCCGGGTCCTGGTTCTGGACTAAGGTCCTGGACGAATGCACTAGCTAACTCTCGGCAGGTTTTTAAGGGGTGGCCCGGGACTTGGTCCGGCCCCTAAGTCCCGGACCCTGCTAAAAAGCTACTAAAATTGCATTTTTCAACCCCAAATCCAACCTTAATCCTCACCCAATATTTCCTTAATTTTTCCACATGTTTCCTAACATGTTTTAACACCTTAAACACTCCTTAAACCTTCCTAAATCATTGCTCAAACTTATCACTCCATTTTTGCTTAATTCTACATTTTCAATTCCCATTCTTGCACTTATGCACACTAGTGCATTCCAAACCTTTCCCTTGATAGCTTACCTTTGTTCTCACCCATTTTGACCATTCCAAATCCTTTCTAACCATTGCAAATTCATTACTCAAGTTCAACTCTTATTTTCCAAGGTCATACACTCTAGTTCTTTTCTAACTATTCCAAGGTACCCTTATACCATTTTGCTACAGATTTTCCATAACTCCACACCATACTTCCATTCACACCTCAAGGTGATTTATCAACTCAATTCAATCTCTATTAACTCCTAGTTATCCCCTAGGTTATCAAGCTCATAAAGTCGCCTAAATCCCTTAGGATTTATATCGAAATTTCACCATAGTTCACCTACAATTTTCACATTCCCAAATACACCATTTCATCATTTCCTAATACATTCACTAGCCACATCCATAAAGGATCCTACCAGCACACAATACTCATTCAAAACTCATCAAAAACCATATAATGCATTAAACATAACCACTTGGCTCCAAGGCCCTTAATTTATAAATAATTTCACCATTGCATAAACATAACCACAATTGTCTCTCAAGTCTACTAACCACATTCCAAGTCATAATTTTGGGTTCATTCTTTAAATTCCCATCCCATAATTTCTAAGCATTTAGAATAATCGGCAAGGTAGATTATTTACCTTGTTCTCTATTTCTTTTCCAAACTTTCATCTTCTTTCTCTTCTTCATTTCTCTTGATTTTTTGGTCATGGGCAATACTATTGCCAACACTCTATACCAATACCCACATAAGGCTAATGAGAACTCATTGAAGCACTAGGCTCATGAATTAATCTAGAATTCAAGAATAAGGGCTTAAGACACTAAAATTTAGGCATTACCTTTGAAGCCCTAGAATTGATTTTGCCATGAACCAAAGGAGAGCTCCAGCCACACTTTTGAGGGTTGAATAAGTGCTCAAACAAGAAGAAAACAAGGCACTTTAAGCAACCAAAATCAGTTGAACAACGGAATGGAAGGAAATGTTGGATTTTTTGTGACTTTTCTTACCTTGAATGAAAGAGAAGACATCCTAGCTCTATAGAATCCACTTTTCTCTTCAAATGGGCTCTACCCACGGAGATGAACTTCATACTTTGAAGATTTTGAAAAGAGAGAATGAAATCCCTTGATGAGAGGAGCAAGAATATGTGTTTATTTTTCCATTTGGAGCTTTGGTGTGGCTTAGGCATGGAAGAGAATGGCAAAAAGCCATGGGAGGAGGGCTTGAAATCGCCAGCCATGGGAGAAGGAGGGAGAAACGGCAGGGAGAAGAAAGAGAGGGGGAAGAAAATCTGGTGGGGAGAAAAGGAAGAGAGGAGAGAGAGAGAGTATGCGTTGTCTTTTTCAACTTTTTCCCCATTTTTTTTCTTTTTGACTCCTTTTAATTAAAAGCTAGTCAAGTGTGTGAGATAGGGATAATTTTACCTCTTTAAAAACCGGCCCCCTATGTACATATAAGCTGGGGTTTTTTCATCTTTTTACAAGAATTGCTCGTTAATTTCCCGGTTTGGGCACTATTCATTAATCGGGTCAGCTTTCCGGATTTTTCTCGTTTCTTTAATTTTGATGACTCTTAGGCTTCCATTAATGTTTAATTATAGCTATATGATCAACTATAATTTTTACGGGTCCATTTGACCACTTAAAGTTGTGTTTCTGGGTTTCTCGAAAAATGTGCTTTAAAGCTTCATTAGCGTTTTTAACCCACTATATGGATCTGTTTTCTTTGGGAATTGTTCCCACATATTATTTAGGTATAATTAAGCCTTAGGAATTCATCTAAGACCCTTGTCGAGGTCGTATACCTCCTATAGTTGTGCATGTTGGGCAAAATAGTAGTTAAACTATCTTGCTAATTTTGGGCAGTGAACCCAATCTTTGTAGTACAACAAGGTCGTATCCACAGAGACTTCGCAATTATCTAATTAATTATCCAGTTTAGCAAATGTACAAAAAGGCAAAAAAAATGCATGAAATGTAAATTGGGGTTTAGCCGGAGGCAAGCTTGATTTTCAGAATTAGTACAGAAATAATAAATACAGTAAAATAAAGTAAATGGATGGATGTAAAAAGGGTATCCTAGGATAGCGGGGGAATTTCCTAAATTACTTAAACAATTTTATAATCCTGTCTCAAATATTTATTGTCTATTAGAGTTAATAATTGTCAGTTACGAACTCCTATTAATAGCCTTAGTATTTTCCTGCTCAATCCGGAGTGTAAATACCAAGATTAATTCCTTTGTGGTACTTTAACTATCTCAAAATCATATATTGATAGCTACCAAATAAGTGCAGTATTTTGTCAGAATAAGCATTTAACAATATTTGCTGAAAGGAATTAAACAAGTTTAATAAGTGAAACAGGTGATAATATTTATTTAAGTACAGATAATAATTATAATCCTAATTTGCTCTTATTTGTCTGTTAAGAATTTATCTTGTGGCCTTCCAAATCATAGATAAGGACAACTCTTAATTAATTCATTAGACGTTTTACAATCAGAAAAAGTCTAAAATCATTAATTAGCTTTAAGTGAGAATTCTTTTAATAACAGCGATGGATTTTATCTGCTAATCAAGGAGTATAAAATCTAACGTTTATCTCTCTTTGTGGTCTATTCTCAGATTTACAAAATCATTGAAATAAGAGAAACCGTAAATGCATAAAAATGATCATTATTAAGCATTTAATAATTTAGAGAGACAAAACACAATATTTATAAGCAAACTTGGTATTAATAATAAGTCTGAATTTTAGGAACAAACCACATCCTAGGATACGAGTAAAATCACTCAACATTAACAGTAATAAAAAGGAAACAGAAATAGCCATTAATTTGGAGACTGCTGGCGGAGACTGGACTGCGATTCGCTTATGCTCCAGCTCCCTTTTCTTCTGTTCTTTTTATCGTGTTTCTGCTTCGTGGTGAATGTAGAAATAAAAATGAAATGGAGAATGGAGGATTAGAGGATGAATGGAACGTAGGTGTGGAAACTGTGATCTAATAATAAAAATAACACTAACGACTAACAAACTAACAACTAACAATTTGGATTCGGAGGAAGGGAGTTGATTTTATTGCAGAAGGGCGTGGGTTTATATAGAAACAGAGCAGAAGAAGGTCCGTACGATTTCAATTAACTGTTGATTGCTCCAGGGGACAGAGCTCACGCGTGAGGGAAATATGGTAGGCGCCGGCGGGGTAGATAGATAAGTTTTGCAGTGGACGAGTTGCGGAGAGTCGGCGCAAGTTGCAGACGAAGAAGAAGACGGGCGAAGAAGATAAGCTCGGCGCAATTTATACACGACCGCCTGATAAGTGGCGGTCTTCTCTGTCTTTCCGCGAGTGAACCAGGCGGTAGCCTTGTCTCGTCCGCCTGATAAGGAGGCGGTAGCCTCAGTGTTGTCCGCGAGTTAAGAGGCGGTAGCCTCTATATTTACCGCGAGGCGGTAGCCTGACCGCGAGGCGGTAGTCTGTGTGGTGTCCGCCTGTTAAGAGGCGGTAGCCTCTAAATTGACCGCGACGGTAGCCTCTCTCACGTCCGCCTCCTTGAGAGGCGGTTGCCTCTATCTGTTCCGCCTCTTTGAGAGGCGGTTGCCTCTATCTGTTCCGCCTCTGTAACCGCCCATTTAAGAGGCGGTTGAATGAGAGATGTCCGCCCATTTCAGAGGCGGTTGGGTGTGTGATGTCCGCCCCAACTGGGCGGTAGCCTTGTGAGACGTCCGCCTGTTATCTCCATGTATAGCTTATTTCTTCTACCGGCTCTAGATTCTTCGTTATAAGTCCGTTTTCTGAGCCGTTTGCGTCTATGTGTTCGTCTCTTTATCTACTTCACTTCCGGCTTGTGTTTCCTCATGTTAAACCAATAATTTTGTGAGATAAATAATAAACATAAACTAGAGGAAAACTAACCGAAGTGGAGAAATGAGCAAGAAAAGTGCTAATATTATATATGAAAATACCCTATAATCATGCTCATTTGGACACTTATCAGTGCAACACTCGTTTTTACGTTTTACGCTTTTTAAGTGTTTCCTCTTCTTTTGGGTTTTATTTTCTTCACCAATATTCTTCAGACACTATTAGGCCCTTAAATACTATATTAGAATAATTTAATCACCATATTTAAGTCTGGGGTATTTCACACAATAACTAGTTACCTAATTGTTTCCTAACCTTTGTCTCTCTATTCGCTGTCCAACGTCACATCTCGTAAGTCGAATCTTTTTGTATGAAATCATCACTAGGCTCAATAGGATCATAAATGACAAGTAAAGGAATACGTTCCATGAAATCATTATACTCTATATAATTTTCCATCATCCGGCGTATTGATGTATTAGTTCGTACATGCAAAAAAGTCCACTCGTAATCACCCTCTAGCCCTAAATACACCATTGTTGCTACGTTTTTCTACCAAGGAGGGACTATGGAGCATGAACTACTCATTGTTGTAGATCATAGAGATTATTGGGATATGGCATACTTATTTGTAAGCGGCTATGCCCCATCATTCACTCGAACTGTGCACCATGATGGCCAAAAGTAGCCCTATAATTAACGTGTGAACTGAAAGGAAACTCCATTTGATTTTGAGAGCAAAGTGTGGCGTAAGGTATGAAGAATTCAAGCAGTAAGTAATTAGAAAGATTTTGAGAGCAGGATATAAGGAATGAATAGGTTTGGAGACCCATACCCCCTTTTATAATACAATAGTAACGGTCACTGACACACCCAACGGCTAGTTCAACGGCTAGTGTGAAAAGTTAGGTTAAATGATGAGTATTAAGGTAGCCGTTCAAATATCTCTGCATTTATCGGGCACCGTTCTTTTGCAATGTGCAACCACATTAGCCAAATACGGGTGATGTGCAACGTTGTGACCGGCCGCCGCCATTTCTGCCTATAAATATTCCCCTCTTCCACCCTTATTCTTCACACATCTCACAAACTCTGTATCAATCTCTCTTAATTCTACACTCTTCATTACAATATTATCTCTCCTTATAAGCCTGACGCACCTTTACAAACCTAATTCATGGATATCCCATACACCATGTTGCATTACGTTGAACCAATGAACAACCAATCAGATCTGTATTTTTAAAGAACGTATTCTACTCATCAATTTGATTTTGAAATCCCCTTAGATATTACATTCTCAGATTTTGAGAATTTCGTTGAGACGAGGCTGAAAGAGCAGAACGGTTACCATTGCATTGTCGAATCCATTCTCCATTGATTACTATTGTCTTCACATCCACAACCATTTTGGGGGCCATTACAGATAAAGAGTGATGTCGACGTTGAATGGATGATTCGTCAATTCATGTTCAATCAACAATGTTATACCTGGGTTGAACTCTACGTGGTTTATGGCTTCAGAGAGGACAACCCCTTACCGTTACCTTCAAGGAGGCCTAAACTGGGGGAACTGAGGCTATCTATGGTGTTGATGATGTCTTAGATGATGACGAAGGGGGAGGTCACAAAAATGACGACAACTAGTGTGTGGTGTTAAGATTTTTGCTGCCTGGATATCATTTTTTTTACAACAAAGTAATAAGTGTTTTAGGTTTTTCACTTGTTAAGCTTTTCTAAAATGACAGAGGTCATCTTGTATTTTTATAACACAATAACAGTGTATGTAGGAAGTCATCTTCTATTTGTAACAATCTTAAAATTGATTGTACAAACGAACATACAAGATCCATTACGTAACACACAAACAATACATTCGTTCGTTAATCATTACCATATCAATAAACATTAACAAATGTTACTAAACAACATTAAATGACCACTTCTGGTTCGTAGTCGATCATAAGATGAATTACATCTACATCGTCCTGGATTGGGATAAAGTTGCGTATCATGTTCCATACTTCCTGGTCGTTGCATATTGGCATTGTACCCCAGTGTGGCCATGGATGAGTACGCAAAATCCTCCTGTATGTAATAGAAGTCACACGGTAATGTTGGACACTGTCAGCAATTGTATTTTCGATCAACAATTTCAAGTGATCGTATGAGAGGTTAGGTAGATTTAGGATCTCCATCCACTCCCATATTCCTTCATATGTGGGTTCCATACAAAAACCATACATGTTGAAAACTAGTTCATAATCTAAGTATAGGTTAACCACTAGTGTGTCCATTGCGGATCATACGAATCAATGAAATGAAACGAAGTGAGATTTGATCGTATGGTGCGCCTTTTATAATGAGCAACTGAACCTAGGAGTTGCGTTCAGCATATGCGGTTCTTGTTGTCTGTCTGTACAAATAGTACAAAAATGATAGAAACCTAACAAATTGATGGCCACAAGTTTTTTAAACTTTATATGTTTCAAGGAGCTGCGTTTGGCTAATGCGGTTCTTGTTGTCAGTCTGTACGGATAGTACAAAAATGACAATAACCTAACAAATTAGCAGCCACACATTCTTTAAGCTTTATATGTTTCAAGAAGCCACGTTCGGCTAATGCGGTTACCTTTGCTCTAGTCTATAAATACCTAGCTATTATCGACAGCTACTTATATGCATTGCAAACCAAAGGGTCTTCCGATCCTTGCCGTTTTACTCTCCTCTTGTGTTGAAAAGCAACAATGTTTATTCCTTGCGAATTGCACTTGCATTACTTCCCGTCATTTGATGATTGTGGTTTTTATTTTGAATCAATAGATTATTCCATGATACACCCTCTTACTATTGAACCTTTTGTCGACTATAACTATCTCAAATTTCTAGTTGAATGTAGTTTAGATTGCGATGATGAGAAGTTCGTACCTACGCCATTGTATTTTGAAAAATGGTGTTCTCACACTCGATGCCATTCTTGAGCCAAATGGTAATAGCAAATGATGAAGATGTATGTGTTATGGTTGAAAACTTCATAACCAACAATCGACGCATGGGTAAGATTCAATTACTGATAGAATATGAACCAAAGGTTGACAAATAATTGTGTTAGACGTTGGATGACAAGTTAGTAGTGATTGTTTTTTCGTTTATGTTTAAAAGTTACTCTTCTATGTAGCTCCTGCTCGGCCAGGTTGTGCCTTAAGCACGCAAAAAAGAAATAACAAAATGTCTTCATGGAGATCATATTTTATTTTTAGTTTTTCTACAATGACGTTGATGTTGCCCCTAACTCAGATATGGGTGTCATAAAGGACAACCACATCGGTCAGATATTTGAATTATAGTATTTTGCCGACTCCTTTCAAAAAGGAAAGGCTGAGATTGATTCGTGTGTAGTAGGATAGGTGTAATAATGTTACACACTATAAGTCATATGTCTGCGTCATAAAGGACAGCCACATGGGTCAAAGATCTAAATTAAAGTAATTTGTATACTCCTTTTAAAAGGAAAGGCTAAGATTGATTCTCGGGTGGTGGGGACACTAGACGTTGTACTATCCATTGCATTAGCCGTTGGGACGGCAACTATAATAGGGTGTATGGAAGCCCCAACTCACTCATCCCATAATTCGTGCTACAAAACACTATTTACTCATTTCCCTCGGTGAACTCATAAACTCTTAACCGAAGCAAAAACAAAAGCAATATGGCACCTAAAAAGGATTCGTCAATCAAAGGAAGAAAGTCAGACAAGGGGAAGCAACTGCCGCTATTCAATCCTCCACTTCCAAGGTTCCTTCTCGCACCACAAACAAGTAGATGAAAGATTTAATGTCTGATGCTGAATCTTCAGCGAGGAGGAAGGTCCTAGAGATCATTCTTATAAGTAGTGATTCCTCAACTGATAGGCTGTCGGGGGTTATGCACGCTCTTACCGACTTTGTTGTAGAATCGCCTGTGCATTCGGAGGGCACACATCCTCTTACGGACTTTATCATCGAATCTAACGAGCAATTGGAAAGCGCACATGTGCTAACAGACTTCATTGTGGAATCCGATGCCTTAGGAGAAGAAAGATCATACGAATCAATCCCCTTTGGAAAATCCCCTTCATACAGTGTATACCCCACTGGTTCTTTGGATGACAGTGGAGACAACACAAGCATGATAAAGCGTACACAAGAAAAATGGCTTCAAGGATCTAGCCACTATGCCTGCAACTGGTACATTAAATGTCTGTTTACTTTATTTTAAAGTTCATGAAGTATGTAGCTCCTGCTATGTCAGGTCGTGCCTTAAGCAAGCACCCAAAAAATGTAGGTTATGTTTATGTTTACATTGTTGGTGTGGGAATGTTAATGTTGAACTTATTTTGTAATTTACTAACTACTACAAGAGGAATAAGTGAAATTAATGTTCAATGATAATTATGGTATTATTAATAACCGAAACATAACAGATTATCCAAAAAACATACAACCAAATAAAAAGTTTTATAAAAAAACTCTAAAAACTACTAAGGCTCATCCTGGACGATCTTATCCCCCTACAGGCTCTACGTCCCCTCCTGCCTCTTCTAGCCTACTTATACTCGCTACGAGTGTATGTATGTGGATGGTTCATCTAGTTAGTCAACAATATAAATGTAAAAAAAAGTGCATAACAATAATGATAGGTGTGGCAGAACTATTCTCTTTTTACTAGTTTTCGGTCTGTACACATGTGTCTACAAAGAACTGCGTTTCCCTAATGCGGTTCTTTTTGCTATGTGGTGAAATACCCCATAAATTAATTTAAATTAATTTAGGGGATTTCTTTAGTAAACCCTAAATAATACTATTAAATATTAATTTATTATATGGTATTATGAATTTAATAGTGAGATTTATTAGTCAATAAATCTTGGGAAAATTTCAAGACACTCCAATTATATTATAAAGATTTTAGAAATATTTTTAACAATCTTTTAAGGCTTAAAAGTCAAAATAAAATCATAGAAACCTTAAAGCTTCAAAAGCCTTGCTAGGATTGACTTTTGGAGAATGGTCAAATCAGGCCATGAAAACTATACCAATAAAAAGGTTATGGAAAACCAAGAAGATTGATAAAAAGAATGTTAAAAACGGATCATCCTAGCCAAAGTTATGATAAATTGAAGTTTAGAGCCACAATTTTGGAGGTTGCTGACGTGTCCAGAGCTAGCTGACTCAGCCGCGCGCCTCGGGACACGTGCCACGCCCAGTCAGCACCATAGTTAACTTAATCGGTTGAATTTCCTTCAGTTTTGGCATGTCAGGGGTCGATCTTTAGACGCCTATATCTTTTTCTCTACTCCACCATTTGGTATGCCGTCTGTTTCATTCGATTCTCCTATCATTCCTCTTTCCAACCATTACTCACACACCATCTAACTCCTTCTACAATGACCAGAAAATTGATCCAAAGTTACCTCCTTGCGAATTCGTAACCCAGAATTCCAGTTTTTCCTGAAATCAGGTAAACTTCGTCTCGCCATAACTTCTTCGTTTCTCAGCCAAATTTCGTGTTCTTCAGCTTGTTTTGAAGATCTCTAATCCCTCTACAACTATCATGTTAAGTACCAAGGCTGATTCGCACCGGGTTGGGAGATAAAGCTGTCTAAAGTTGCCTACTCGATCACGGTGGTATTTCTACCCAGATTATTCCGAAACCGACTAGGTAAATACAGATCTTGTGAGATCTGTAACTTTCTCCCTAGTTCATCAAATTCAATGATTCTTCCACTACCGTCTAGAGTTACATGTCTAGTTTGGATTGTGATAGGTTTCATGAATCAAATCCCTCTCAGTTGGCGCGAGTTGATTCGAGAAGTGGCCTACCCGAACTGCACATAAAATAACAAGTTTCCAGAGTTTCTGATTTGATTCTCCCCGTTAATGCAATTCCGGTGAGTTTCTGATCAAATTTCTCCGTTTTTGCCAATCGTAACTTCATTATCGGTCAAACCCACATGCCAATTTAGTCTATTACGGATTACGATAGGGGAATTTGTCGAATTCCAACCGAAACCAAACTGTAAACCCTAACTTCGAACCAAGATTCGAAAATCTTCAATTCTGTATGATAATTAGGGAAATCGGTACCAATAGAACCGGAATTTAATTTCGAATCAATAGGAACAAGAATCGTTGAATTTCGTTCTGTAGATTGTGAGATATCGAGGGATTAGTACTCGGGTGCGATTTGGGAGGTTCTGATGAACTCGCGAGATGTAGGCCGTTCGATTGTGGTTAATAGAAATGGACGGCCGAGATTAGATCGTGGGGGTTTAAGTAGTAATAAATTAATATGTTTTCCAGAATAAAGTCCTAACTTGCTAGATTTATTTAATGGCCTTCCCGAATGTATTTTGACTTGAAATTTTAACCATAAGTTCCTTATAAAATCTAGTTTATTTTGATGTAAATTAATATTGGTTTTAGGTTTTAAACGTAAGTTATGATTTTTTTCAAGTTACGAGTATTATGGAATTATTTGGATAATTTAAAAAGATATTTTTATGAAATAAAATTTTTATAATATGTCTAAAATGTTATAGCTACTATATACTTAATTTGGGAATTTTTGGACAAGGGGAAATAGGGTTAAAAATTGTAATGCTAAGGTTTTTCATAAGTTATCTTATAATATAAGGTTTTTAATGTAACAAAAATTAAAGTATAGTCTGTTAAAAAACTTTTTAGGTTGGGAAAATATGAGAAGACTAAGTTAACATCTAATAGCAAGATATTGATAAATATTTTGGGTATTAACTTTAAGTGAAGTAAAAATTGTTACATATATATATATATTCTTATATGTGAGAATTAAAATAGGAACTTATATTTAATCAAGGAATTGAACTAAACTACATTTTATTATTATAAAATATGGAGGTTAATATGCTTAAATAAAACTAAGGAAAATACTTTATTTTATAAACCATATATCAGTTGTGGATGTGTCTAAAAGATATTAAATATAATTAAATACAATAAGAATTTCTCAAAGAATGTTTTGGATAAATCCTAAGGAAAATATAAGTGTATATATAAATACATTAGAAGTAAATAAAAGAAGTAACATACCTTATGGGAAACATAATATGAGGGAAAAATTAGGATAAACCTAACTCATACGTGACAATTAAAATATAAAATGTTAATGTGACATCTAGGTGGACTATTAGGGGGAATACATATCCTAAACCTTAAATAGGTATTAAAGTAAGTTAGCCAAGTGTAACTAAAGAGTTTAATTAAGCTAAACCTATACTCAGGAGTAGGTAAATGGAATAAGTTAAAATATACATTAAAGATTTAATTACGAGATCTAGCTAGATCCTTATGAGAGAGTAACTGTAAACCAAAACTATAGACTAGTAAGAATGAAAGATGTGTAGCATTATAGTGCCTTAACTGATCAATGCTTGGAATACTTTAATCATTGGTGATTAGTGGAAGTAGTTCGCATTTTCAAGTTTGGTTACTGCTTCTACATATACCAGGTACGATTTCTCGTACTCAGATACTTTTGCTAACGGACTTTATGGAAAGTTTTACAAAACACTGATTGAACTGAATGGATTTCAAAAGGAAACTGTTTGTGTGACTAACTCAGCTTGATGTGACTAACTGAGCCTTGAATGTATAACTTACATGAGTATTCGTTCCTCCTCCTATCTGGTTGTCTCATTTGATATTAACTGTCGAGGGTTTACGCCTCTGCACTCTGTAGGACTGAGTGTTTTGGTATTGCACTTGTGCAGTTAATAATCTAGTGGGAATATGGGAAAATGTCAATCTTGGTATTGGGTATGGATTCTTTCTAATAAGTGGTGCACTCACTTTTCACCGATGACTGAGAACGGGTCGGTGGCAGCGGAGGTCTGCTATACCTCGTCCATATGGACAACTGACAGCGGAGGTCAGTTTACCTCGTCCTTGTGACAATTGAGTGGCGGTGGGGGCCATCTCTCCCAATTGGTTTTATTCCACTCTTGAGTTATGGTTCTTGGATCTCTTCTTCCATTTCTAGTCCTTGTGACTACTCGGGTCTTTCTACTCCTAATTGGAACTGAATCTAACATAAGTAATGGATGTTCACTAACTTATGGTGTGGTTTCTTCTTAATTGACTAACTTTACCTTCATGTTATTTATCTCTATCCTTGTCTTGTTACCTTTGACTTGGTGATTTGGATGTGCCTTGTTCTTCTGTTTTTGTTTTAAGCGTTTGACTTCAAGTTATTGTTTTATTTTAAGAGTGATGTTATTAAACTTTTGTTTTGGAGAGTTGTACCAGTTCCATTCCAAGGAACTGACTCACCCCTCCCGGGGTGGGCTGCTTGGTTTCATCTTGTAGCTACGGATTGTTATACAGGTGGCCACAAAAAGTATGAGTGATTGGGATGGGAATTAGGAATTGTGGAGCGTTGGCGTATTTTTCTATCGTTAGGTTTATGTTATGTTTTCTCGAGTTCATACCGTAGCATTTATAATCTTATAGGTTGTAATTGGTGAGGTTTGGTGCCGGGTGTTTGGAACCCGATGATCTGTAATCGCCTTAGTATTTTATTTTCCGCTACATTTTCATTAAATAGGGGCGTTACATAAAGTGGTATCAGAGCGTAGTTACGCTCTGAGCCCGAGAAAACAAGCCGAGTGAAATACTTAGAATATAGGTGCCCTTAAAACTAGGGAAGTGGGGTAGAATTGGGAGGTGAGGATTCCAGAAAGGCACGTTACCCTTACCCCATACCTTACTTTACTTACATTACTCATGAACACTCTAACTACATACCGTCCCTGGGTAGTTATAAAACACTTCGCACGTTACTACATAGATCTAGATTTAACACACAAACATCTGAACAATAAACACCATTATTAAGAGTTAAATGTCTCAAAGAGGAGGACGCGGAGGACGGAGAGGATGAGGAGCGGGACCCCCAGGTGGTTATGGACCCGACACTGTTACCCTGAGGTTATAGCTCAAATCGTGACGGCTGCATTAGCTCAGCAGCCGGCTCAGATCCCTCAACCACCGCCACCACCACCCAACGGTCCACGGGAGTTCAACTAGTTGAAAGAGGTCAACGATCTTGGTCCCCCAGTCTACGAAGGCCAGCCAGTACCGAAAGCTCTTGAGAAATACATTACCGAGATTCAAAAGGCTTTTACCTCTCTACATGTTCTACAGCAGATCACCAAGTGGACATAGCGGCCTACTTTCTCCAGGGGCCCGCTCATCGATGGTGGCAGACAGCCAGAGCCGAGCTGACCGCCCAAGCAAACTTTGATTTCCAAGCATTTCTGGTGGCCCTGAGAGCTAAGTTCTACCCATCCTACCTACAGAAGAGGATGAGAGGTGAATTTGAGCAGCTGAAGCAAGGGACTTCCTCTGTTGCTGAGAACTATGACAAGTTTGTGGAGTTGCTTGCTGTCATTGGAGAGGGAGCTTACGCTCCGAGGTACTTGGTGGATAAATTTCATACCGGCTTGAACTTCAGGATCATGACCATGATCGGTTCCACCAGAGGAAAGACTTTACAGGTATGGAATATGACTTTGGAATTTCTGGTACAATAAGATTTCCCCACTAACACATATTGTAACGACAGGAACTAGCTGATGATGTAAATGACTGCGAAACCACCATTGCCTATCAGGATTCTATGCTAGGCAAGAGGAAGGGAGATGGTGGAGGAGGTAGTGGAGGAAACACTTCCCAAAACTATGAGAGGAAGCGAAAGTTCTTCAAGGGGAAGAATGAAAAGGCCATAGTCCCCTCACATGCCGATGCTGAGCCAATCCTCTCCCAGCCACCTAGTGGTAAGATAAATCAGAATCAACAATGTGGTTACATTTTGCTATCACATTACTAACCCTGAATTAGAACAGGAAACCAACCTGTAAGAAGATACTTCTGCAGGAAGTGCGAGCGGGACCATCCAGGTAAGGAGTGTGATGGAACTCTGGTGATGTGTCACCACTGCGGCAGGAAGGGGCACAGACCTTTGAGTGCTTCTCGAACCCGGATTCTAGGAACTACAAGCCACGCACGCGGGTCAGCGACTAAAGCCCCAGCTACTAATACTATTGGAGGAGGAGGTAGAGGTGGCACCGGAGGTGCTGGACCATCTACCTATCGCCCTGCCCAGAACTACCCTCAGAGGCCAGGCAAAGCACCAACTCTCAACCTGGTGGACTGTGTCGAATCAGCGAGTGATGATTCGAGTTCACCTGGTGAGGACTACCATTTTACTGAAGAAGCTTAGACTTTCGTTTCGCTTCATTTCTTCAAGTAATCTTTCTCCATATTGTAAAGGGGTGAACTATAAATCCCTCTTTTTTTTACATCATTGTGCTAAAACCAATTTTGAACCTGGACTTGCTTAATTAATGGTAATTATTGTTTTCATTCAGCTTTTGATATTTGCTTTCCTATATTGCCAATTTCCACACCCACCATTTCCTTCGAAGCCAAACCACACCCACCAGAGAAGTGTAAGATATTGAGACCTGGGATGATCTTATTACGAGAATTCTTGACCCCAGCTAACCAATATGCATTGATCCTCAAGATCAGAGAATTAGGTGTGAAAGGAGGAAACTTTTACACCCCTACCTTCAAGAACGGTTCAACCATGAAGATGAAGATCATGTGCCTAGGTAAGAAGTGGGACCACACCACTAGAAGCTATGAAGAGGTGGAGGTGCCACCAATTCCAGGAGAGTTGCAGACCATCATTGGAGCTGCAGTTAAAGCAGCCCAAAATTGGAGGATGAATTCGTCCCAGACCTAACCTCAGACGTGTGCATCATCAACTTCTATGGAAAAGAAGGTAAGCTAGGAATGCATCAGGATAGGGACGAGTCTCTAGAGTCCATCACCAGAGGAGTTCCAGTGGTGTCAATATCACTTGGAGACGACGCGGAATTCCTATTTGGAGATCAGAAGAGAATGGATCTTGCTACAAAGATCCTCCTGAAGTCGGGTGATGTGCTGATATTCGGGGGAGCAGCCAGACTTATCTACCATGGGGTGAAGAGAATTAAGCCCCACACAGCCCCCACATCCATCATCAACCAGACCCACATGAAACCTGGCCGTTTAAACCTAACCTTTAGACAGATCTAGCCTTGTATTTTTGCAATTTCAGCATTGTAATCATTAAGATGCTCATGAAGACCTTAATAAGAATGGAAATCTTATGAGTTTGTTACGTCGTTGTAGGGGTTGGAAACTCAGAGATCAGGTTGACTGTGTTGAACCAGGCTCAAGCGAAGAGCAATGGGATGGTCATCACAGGTATAACTACTAGCCTTATTTATTACCTTGGAAGAGTTGCCTGAGAATCTTAGAATTTACTCTGTGGTTTCAGGCACGTTCTTAATTAATGAGGTGGAAGCCTCTGTCCTGTTTGATTATGGAGCCTCCCATTCATTCATATCCCAGGCATTCCATGCTAAGATAGATGCCCCTACAGAGGATATCCATGACTGCTCAGTCTTATTGCCATCTAGAGAGTTAATCAAGTGCAGTAAGCAATGTAAGGACTTGAACATACACATCAAGGGAGCATATTTCCTCTTTGATGCCATTGTCTTCCCTGGCATGGGGTTTAACATAATTGTGGGCATGGACACGCTACAGCGATACAGAGGTAGGCTACACTGTGCAGAGCACCGTCTCCTCCTGAAGTCAACTACAGGGATCACAGTATCATACCGAATGCAGCCCAAGCAGCCGACTGTGAAGGTTGTATCGGCGTTATCCCTGATGAAGGAGGTGTCCAAGGGAGCGACCGCCTACTACTGTTATGCCTAGGATCTGAGGACAGACCCAAAGTTCAAGAGTGACGTACCAGATTGTGTCGGAGTACCCCGATGTTTTTCCAGGGATTTACCTGGATTACCACCCATTGAGGGAGGTTGAGTTCAACATCGACCTCATACCTGGTACGGGACCGATTGCCAGCACCCTACCCGGATGGGCCCTGCAGAGATGGTCAAATTGAAGAAACAACTGCAGGAGTTACTAGATAAGGGTTTCATCCGACCCAGTGTCTCACCTTGGGGTGCTCCTGTGCTGTTCGTCAAGAAGAAGGACAGAAGCATGAGATTATGTATTGACTACAGGGAGTTGAATAATGTCACGATCAAGAACAAGTACCCACTGCCCAGGATCGATGACCTATTTGACCAGCTGAAGGGAGCAAGGGTGTTCTCCAAGATTGATCTGCGTTCCGGATATCATCAGATAGTAGTAGCTGAATCGGATATAGAGAAGATAGCGTTCCGAACCAGATACCGCCACTACGAGTTCACAGTGATGCCGTTTGGACTGACTAACGCACCAGCGAGATTCATGGATCTGATGCAGAGGGTCTTCCAAGCCCAGCTAGACAAGTCAGTGGTCGTATTCATAGATGACATTTTGATCTTCTCCAAGAGTAGGGAGGAACATGAGCAGCATTTGAGGACAGTCTTGGAGATTCTGAGAGAGAGGCAACTCTATGCCAAGTTCAGCAAGTGTGAATTCTAGCTGGACAAGGTATCATTTCTTGGTCATGTGATCTCAGCTGCGGGAGTTTCAGTAGACCCAGCTAAAATTGAGGTGGTGAAGAGCTGGCACAGACCTCGCTTAGTGACTAAGATTCGGAGCTTCCTTGGTTAGCTGGCTATTATAGACGCTTTGTGAAGGATTTCTCCATGCTAGCCAAGCCCTTAACCTCTCTGATGAAGAAGGATAGCCCGTTTGTATGGACAGAGGCATGTGAGGTCTCCTTTCAGGCACTGAAGGATGCTCTGACCACAGCTCCAGTATTGGTAATCCCTGAGGGAAATGAGGGATTCGAGGTTTACTGCGATGCTTCAGGCAAGGGGATCGGTGGAGTATTGATGCAGAATGGCAGAGTTGTGGCTTACGCTTCTCGGCAGCTGAAGAAGCACGAAGAAAATTATCCCACACATGACCTTGAGCTCCTCACCATAGGTTTTGCTTTGAAGATCTGGCGACACTACCTGTATGGAGCCACGGTCCGAATTATGACAGATCATAAGAGTTTTAAATACATCTGGACCCAGAAGGAGCTGAACTTGAGACAGCGACGGTGGATCGAGCTACTAGCTGATTATGATATCGACCTCCAATACACTGAGGGTAAAGGGAATGTCGTGGCAGACGCTCTGAGCAGAAGAGCACATTCACTTCTTGCTCTCATAGAGACGACCACGATAGCTGAAGAGGTATATGCAGCTCAGGACAGTGATGTGTATCTACAGGGTGTCAGGCAGAATATAGCAGATGGGTTGACTGATGGCCTGAAGTATGACTACGAGCTAGACAACGAGGGACACCTTCGAGTCAGAGGCAGACTCTGCGTTCCTCAGGATGCGACAAAACTTCAGACTAGGATTCTCTCTTAAGCTCATTCCTCTACATTGTCAGTACATTCTGGAGCCACCAAGATGTACAAGGATTTAAAGAAGTTATTCTGGTGGAGCGGGATGAAGAGGGATGTAGCAGACTTCGTCTCTCGATGTCTCACCTGTCAGAAGGTGAAGTTCGAGCATCGGCGACCAGGAGGCCAGATTCAGTCGTTACCGGTACCGTGCTGGAAGTTTGACGATATTAGTATGGATTTTGTGGTCGGTCTCCCTCCAGCTAGAGGTGGATTGAACACAATTTGGGTGATAGTCGATAGGTTAACTAAGACAGCTAAGTCATACCTATCAAGGACACATGGAAGGTGCCCAAACTAGCTGAGGTGTTCACCACAGAGCACATCCGGTACCATGGGGTACCGAAGACGATCGTCTCCGATCATGATGCACGTTTCCTTTGTAGATTTTGGCGTCAGGTGCAGGAGGCATTTGGTACTCAGCTGCGACTTAGCACAGCCTTCCACCCTCAAACAGATGGGTAGACCGACAGGACGATTCAGACACTGGAAGATATGTTGAGAGCGGTCGCCTTAGACTATCAGGGGAGTTGGGTAGAGCGTCTACATTTGGTAGAGTTCTCCTACAACAACTCCTATCACTCGTCTATCGGCATGGCACCATTTTAGGCTCAGTATGGCAGACCGTGCCGGACACCTTTATCATGGAGTGACCCTGCTGAGACAGTTTTGGTTGTTCCGGAGTATATTCAGAGACTGCAGGATGACATCAGAGTTATTCAGCAACTCATGAGGGCGGCGCAGTCTAGGCAGAAATCTTACGGGGATCAACGTACCAGAGAACTTGAATTTCAGATCAGTGATATGGTTTTCCTACGAGTGTCTCCGATGAGAGGCATCTTCAGATTGGGATGAGAGGAAAGCTAAGCCCTAAGTATGTTGGTCCGTATAGGATTACGGAGCGCGTAGGCCCAGCAGCATATCAACTAGATCTACCAGCGGAGTTGGGGAAGGTACATGACGTGTTTCATGTATCTCAGCTGAAGAAGTATGTACCTGACCCTTCTCACGTGCTACAGCCAGAGAGATTGGAGATTGAACCTACACTGAGATATGAGGACACTCCCATTCAGATCTTGGACACGAAGGTCCGGGAAACGAGAGGCAGATCAGTCAAGCTAGTGAAAGTTCTTTAGGAGCATCATGGGGTTGAAGAAGCTACTTGGGAGACTGAGGACTCCATGAGAGTGAAGTACCCACGCCTATTCACATGATATTTCCTTATATTCTTGCCTTTATAGGTTCTTGTTCATAGCGGTACGAGGGCGTACCATGGCTCTTTTAGGGGGGTAGTGCGTACTCTTTCTTCGTCACCTCATCCAGATTATGCCCTGTTTGTTTTGTTAGTCGAGTGATGGAGAGGTGTATGTATGTACTTGATTTATACATTGTGTGATTCTTGATTTCTATTGTGTGATTCTTGATTTCTATCTATGAAAAATCTTGGTTTTGGTCTGATGTTGAGTAATCTTGTGTGGAATTTGGAAGTGGAAATGAGTGGAAATAGATTGTGGGAGAAATTACATTTGGCATGGATTGGTATGGAATTTTGGTTGGAATTGTTATTGGATGAACATTCTGGTAATTCTTGACAGCACACCTGAAGTGGTGTGAGAAGCTATTAGTTGGTGTTAAACTTCGGGACGAAGTTCCTTTTGAGGGGGGGTAGACTGAAATACCCCATAAATTAATTTAAATTAATTTAGGGGATTTCTTTTAGTAAACCCTAAATAATACTATTAAATATTAATTTATTATATGGTATTATGAATTTAATAGTGAGATTTATAAGTCAATAAATCTTGGGAAAATTTCAAGACACTCCAATTATATTATAAAGATTTTAGAAATATTTTTAACATTGATTTAAGGCTTAAAAGTCAAAATAAAATCATAGAAACCGTAAAGCTTCAAAAGCCTTGCTAGGATTGACTTTTTGAGAATGCTCAAATCAGGCCATGAAAAGTATACCAATAAAAAGGTTATGGAAAACCAAGAAGATTGATAAAAAGAACGTTAAAAACGGATCATCCTAGCCAAATTATGATAAATTGAAGTTTAGAGCCAAAATTTTGGAGGTTGCTGACGTGTCTAGAGCTAGCTGACTCAGCCACGCGCCTCGGGACATTTGCCGCACCCAGTCAGCACCAGAGTTAACTTAATCGGTTGAATTTCTTTTAGTTTTGGCATGTCAGGGGTCGATCTTTAGACGCCTATATCTTTTTCTCTACTCCACCATTTGGTATGCCGTCTATTTCATTCGATTCTCCGATCATTCCTCTTTCCAACCATTACTCACAAACCATCTAGCTCCTTCTACAATGACCGGAAAATTGATTCAAAGTTGCCTCCTTGCGAATTCGTACCCAGAATTCCAGTTTTTCCTGAAATCAGGTAAACTTCGTCTCGCCATAACTTCTTCGTTTCTCAGCCAATTTCATGTTCTTCAGCTTGTTTTGAAGATCTCTAATCCCTCTACAACTATCATGTTAATGACCAAGGCTGATTCGCACCGGTTTGGGAGATAAAGCTATCTAAAGTTGCCTACTCGATCACGGTGGTATTTCTGCCCAGATTATTCCGAAGCCGACTAGGTAATCACAGATCTTGTGAGATCTGTAACTTTCTCCCTAGTTCATCAAATTCAATGATTCTTCCACTAACGTCTAGAGTTACATGTCTAGTTTGGATTGTGATAGGTTTCATGAATCAAATCCCTCTCAGTTGGCACGAGTTGATTCGAGAAGTGGCCTACCCGAACTGCACATAAAATAACAAGTTTCTAGAATTTCCGATTTGATTCTCCCCGTTAATGCAATTCCGGTGAGTTCCTGATCAAATTGCTCCGTTGTTGCCAATCGTAACTTCATTATCAGTCAAACCCACATGCCAATTTTGTCTATTACGGATTATAATAGGGGAATTTGTCGAATTCCAACCGAAACCAAACTGTAAACCCTAACTTCGAACCCAGATTCAAAAATCTTCAATTCTGCATGATAATTAGGGAAATCGGTACCAATAGAACCGGAATTTAATTTCGAATCGATAGGAACAAGAATCGTTGAATTTCGTACTGTAGATTGTGAGATATCGAGGGATTAGTACTCGGGTGCGATTTGGGAGTTTCTGATGAACTCGCGAGATGTAGGCCGTCCGATTGTGGTTAATAGAAATGGACGGCCGAGATTTGATCGTGGGGGTTTAAGTAGTAATAAATTAATATGTTTCAAGAATAAAGTCCTAACTTGCTAGATTTTTTAATGGCCTTCCCGAATGTATTTTGACTTGAAATTTTAACCATAGATTCCTTATAAAATCTAGTTTATTTTGATGTAAATTAATATTGGTTTTAAGTTTTTAAACGTAAGTTATGATTTTTTTCAAGTTACGAGTATTATGGAATTATTTGGATAATTTAAAAAGATCTTTTTATGAAATAAATTTTTTTATAATATGTCTAAAATGTTATAGCTACTATATACTTAATTTGGGAATTTTTGGACAAGGGGAATAGGGTTAAAAATTGTAATGCTAAGGTTTTTTCATAAGTTATCTTATAATATAAGGTTTTTAATGTAACAAAATTAAAGTATAGTCTGTTAAAAAACTTTTTAGGTTGGGAAAATATGAGAAGACTAAGTTAACATCTAATAGCAAGATATTGATAAATATTTTGGGTAGTAACTTTAAGTGAAGTAAAAATTGTTACATATATATTATATATTATATATTCTTATATGAGAGAATTAAAATAGGAACTTATATTAAATCAAGGAATTAAACTAAACTACATTTTATTATTATAAAATATGGAGGTTAATATGCTTAAATAAAACTAAGGAAAACACTTTATATTATAAACCATATATCAGTTGTGGATGTGTCTAAAAGATATTAAATATAATTAAATACAATAAGAATTTCTCAGAGAATGTTTTGGATAAATCCTAAGGAAAATATAAGTGTATATATAAATACTTTAGAAGTAAATAAAAGAAGTAACATACCTTATGGGAAACATAATAGGAGGGAAAAATTAGGATAAACCTGACTCATACGTGACAATTAAAATATAAAATGTTAATGTGACATCTAGGTGGACTATTAGGGGGAAATACATATCCTAAACCTTAAATAGGTATTAAAGTAAGTTAGCCAAGTGTAACTGAAGAGTTTAATTAAGCTAAACCTATACTCAGGAGTAGGTAAATGGAATAAGTTAAAATATACATTAAAGATTTAATTACGACATCTAGCCAGATCCTTAGGAGAGAGTAATTGTAAACCAAAACTATAGACTAGTAAGAATGAAAGATGTGTAGCATTATAGTGCCTTAACTGATCAATGTTTGGAATACTTTAATCACGGGTGATTAGTGGAAGTAGTTCGCATTTTCAAGTTTGGTTACTACTTCTACATATACCAGGTACGATTTCTCGTACTCAGATACTTTTGCTAATGGACTTTGTGGAATGTTTTACAAAACACTGATTAAACTGAATGGATTTCAAAAGGAAACTGTTTATGTGACTAACTCAGCTTGATGTGACTAACTGAGCCTTGAATGTATAACTTACATGAGTATTCATTCCTCCTCCTATCTGGTTGTCTCGTTAGATATTAATTGTCGAGGGTTTACGCCTCTGCACTTTGTAGGACTGAGTTTTGGTATTGCACTTGTGCAGTTAATAATCTAGTGGGAATATGGGAAAATGTCAATCTTGGTATTGGGTATGGATTCTTTCTAATAAGAGGTGCACTCACTTTCACCGATGATTGAGAACGGGTCGGTGGCAGCGGAGGTCTGCTATACCTCGTCCATATGGACAACTGACAGCGGAGGTCTGTTTACCTCGTCCTTGTGACAACTGGCTGGCGGTGGGGGTCATCTCTCCCAATTGGTTTTATTCCACTCTTGAGTTATGGTTCTTGGATCTCTTCTTCCATTTTTAGTCCTTGTGACTACTTGGGTCTTTCTACTCCTAATTGGAACTGAATCTAACATAAGTAATGGATGTTCACTAACTTATGGTGTGGTTTCTTCTTAATTGACTAACTTTACCTTCATGTTATTTATCTCTATCCTTGTCTTGTTACCTTTGACTTGGTGATTTGGATGTGCCTTGTTCTTCTGTTTTTGTTTTAAGCGTTTGACTTCAAGTTATTTTTTATTTTAAGAGTTATGTTTTTAAACTTTTGTTTTGGAGAGTTGTACCAGTTCCATTCCAAGGAACTTACTCACCCCTCCCGGGGTGGGCTGCTTGGTTTCATCTTGCAGGTATGGATTGTTATACAGGTGGCCACGATAAGTATGAGTGATTGGGATGGGAATTAGGATTTGTGGAGCGTTGGCGTATTTTTTTATCGTTAGGTTTATGTTATGTTTTCTCGAGTTCAGACCGTAGCATTTATAATCTTATAGGTTGTAATTGGTGAGGTTTGGTGTCGGGTGTTTGGTACCCGATGATCTGTAATCGCCTTAGTATTTTATTTTCCGCTGTATTTTCATTAAATAGGGGTGTTACATGTGGTGTCCATCATGTACACATATACACAGACGTACCAAACTGTAAGAAGAGTCTGACCTAGCCAAGCTCTTTTCACTGATGTGACTACAAAGAACTGCGTTTCCCTAAAGCAGTTTTTTGCTATGTGGTGTGCGTCAAGTACACCTATACACAGATGTGCCAGACTGTAAGAAGGGTCTGACGTTGCCAGGCTCTTTTTACTTCCATCCATCAAAGAACTGTGTTTTCCTAATGCGGTTCTTTTTGCTATGTGGTGTCTGTCAAGTACACATATACACAGATGTGCCAGACTGTAAGAAAAGTCTGACCTTGCCAGGCTCTTTTCACTAATGTGACTACAAAGAACCCATTTCCCTAATGCGGTTCTTTTGCTATGTGTTGTCCATCAAGTACACCTATACACAGGCGTGCCAGATTGTAAGAAGTGTATGACGTTGCCAGGCTCTTTTTACTTCCATCAGTCAAAGAACTATGTTTCCCTAATGCGGTTCTTTTGCTATGTGGTGTCCGTAAAGTACACATATACACAGACGTGCCAGACTGTAAGAAGAGTCTGACCTCGCCAGGCTCTTTTTACTTCCATCCGTCAAAGAATTGTGTTTCCCTAATGCGGTTCTTTCTAACAGGAGAGTGCAAAGAATTTCATTTTCTAAATGCAGCTTCTTTGCATTCTCCTTTTCAGCTCGTTTGCCTATATACATATCAGCATAATCTCCTGGTGATTGTCCATTGTGTAGACTTCCTCCTAAACCATCTACAATTTCAGTGTTATTCAAACCAATCATTACAAAAAAATCTACTTCATATCTTTCCTCCCTCTAAACATCTTTTACCTTTGCTGCTGATATCAAAAATACATTTGAAGAATGAATTACCAGTCATTTTATCTCATGGATCTAAATCGTCAGAATTTACCCTCAGATGATGAAGATGATAACTCTTATGAACCTAGAGCCAGAAAATCTTCCAAACGACCCATATATTATGGATGATGGCACTGGTCCGTCTAACCCACATTGCGGTGCTGGTTCGTCACGATCATTCATGGGTGTTGGTTCATCAAATGCCCAGACGCAGGTTCCGTCATTCATAAGCTATATCGATTGGAGTGTTGTCAATAGTATGCAGTCCAACATATACCTTACTGGAGCGCAGGTGGAGAATTTATTAAAAATCAGTTGTTCGAGTCTAAAGAAGAGCTTGTAACTGCAGTGCGCCAGTACCACATCCGTAAGAATTTGGATTTCACCTCGGTTAAAAGTTTGAGTAATATTTTCTACATAAGTTACATAAGTTGTAAGAACGAACAAGGTGACTGTTCGTTTTATCTACGTGTTGTGGCCTCCAAATACACGCTGAAGTGGAAGTTAAAAATATATGTTGCACACACATGTCACCCTAGTCTGGGTAGTCAAGATCATCATCAGCTTAAGTATCATTTTATCGCTTCGTTTATCTTCCCTTCCATCAGAATAGATTCGACCATAGGCATCAAGAATGTGATACAGCTCGTGCAGAACAAGTTCATCAAATGAATATCATACAAAAAGGCTTGGATAGCCAAGTGTGAGGCAATCGAGCAAATTTACGGAAATTGGAAGGACTTTTTGCCCAGTTACCTAGGTACCTGTTATACCCAAAAATTTTAACCCCTTGGAAGAGTGTATCTAAAAAAACAGGTACTAAAAGGGAGCTTAGTCAAATAGCAAGGATTCCCAGTTCGATCAGCATATTCGGGGGTGCTAAGAGTAGTTTGGTCATCTTCAGGGGTATTCTGTAATTTTTCAAGGCTCCTAAGCCCTCTACGAGCTTTCTCTCTCCTCTAAAGAAGGATCCAGTCAATTCAAAATGTTTTGAAATTTCAACCCATGATAGAGGGTGACATTTTGGACATAATGATGTTGGAATTTTGATTTTTTGAATTTCTAATAATTTTCTAGCAATTTCTGATTGAATGTGACAAGAAATTGAATTTAAAAATATTCCAATATTTAAAAAGTTTGATTCAACCTCAGAAAAATCATATTTATCATCACTGACACGTGGCTAAAATTTCTTAATCAGATTCTTTTGGGAAGTCACTTAATTAAGATTCTGAAAAATCTCGTTTTCACTAGATTTTCTTTATCTTTAAGAAAGTCTATGAAAAGGAGCAAATCTCTTGATAAAATTATAATCAAGCAAGCTCAAGAACCCTAAGGAATTAGAGAACACAACCTCTCTCCAATCTCTCACGTTTTCCAACTCCTGGCCACCAAAATCATACTGAAATTTCCCCGAAATCACCTCCTAAACTTGTTTTCCAACTCCCAAAGCAAAAACCATCATAAAAATCCCACTAAAACACCACCAAAACGTGTGAAACACCAAGAACAATCAGTGACCAGAAGCCTAGTTCGAAGCCCTTTCGAATCTGCCATCAACGAGGTTCCCAACGAATCCCGACATGAAGAATCATTGTGAATTTGAGGGAAAAATAGGTGGGAATTTTAATTTTCTTACTCCCTATGACTTACTAACCTTATCTCAAAAGTTGGGTTCAAACTGACTCTTTTCGGCTTCTGTATTTCTAATTGTTTTTTGCTTTGCCTTGTTATTACTGGTTTGCCTAAGTTTCAATGCTTATTAGAATTCACCTCAAATTTTGATTACTAACATCTTGGAAATCTTTAGGGCTACACGTTCATAAGTTTAGAGCCGACCACTGTCAGGAACCACGCAAAAAACCCGCGTTCGTGAGTGGTCCGTGACCTCGGACCTATTGAAATCCCCAAAACCTTAATATATTAATGAACTATCTAATTAGGATATACTAAGGCTAGAACGTGCCTTAGAACATTCGAATAAGTGTTAAACAACAATTTATTCCAAAACATGCTTTAGGAACAATTAGAGCAAAAGGTGTTTTAAAGAGTATAAATAAATTAGGGAACTACCAATAAGTTCCAAAGAGATTTAAATGTGAAATACCTCTAATATTAGTAATACACATTAAGCGGAATTAGCGTTTAAAACCGGAAACGCGCCTTAGAGCACAAAAATTGCTTAAAGGAAAATGTACTTTAAAGGAAAATGTGCCTTAAGCATGTATATATGGAACGAAAAGGCTAATGAGCCAAAATAACATAAAGAAATAAGGGAACAACAATTAAATGGTCATAGGAGCCATTGCGTATACACACAAATTAAGTATACAAAGTCCATAGTAAACAGGTACTAAACTGACGAAAGTCAAGGAGAAACCACTAAACGACTTGGTTTAAATTGGAATGAGCAACATGCTATTTCATGAAAAAAGTTTATAAAGGTTGTAAATATGTTAAGGACACATTTAAACTAGCCAAAACAAATTGCATAATCAATGTGAACCCGGAAGCACAAAAATGGTGTTTTAAGGCATTTTTGGCTATGTAACATACCTGACACATGGTATAAGTCCTTATGAATGAGTTTAAGGCATCTAATATTACATAAATATAAGGAGAAAACAAAAAAAAATCATACAAAATCGTGACTAAGGCTGCCTACTTCATGATGAGTCATTAAAGGTGTTAAAATCAATTTTGCTTACTTTTTACTTACCATGACTTTCCTTTCCTTGATTGCCTTATCACCTTGTCCCCTGAGTAAATCATTAATAAACACTTACCTGTCATATGAGAGCTCTCAAATTCGTAGTTCCTCCTCTCTTTGAAAAAACAACACAAAAAACTCCAATGTTCTTAGATTAGTGCCTTAAAGAACACCTTGTCTTGCACAGATCATAACTTTTTCATCTTAAGTCCAAATTCTAAGCTTGATAGCTCGTTGGAATCCTCTTTCGAAGAGCTTTACAACCATAGCTCATGAGCCCCCAGATTCTCAGGAAAAACCACAAATAAGTGCCTTTGATTCTCGAGGTAAAACATTGCCTTCTTGGAAACTCTTCCGTCTTTGATTTTCATCAAGGCCGAGTGCCTAGGGTTACTAACCCTTCTTATTCTTCATCTTATTATATGATTTTGGAGCCAATTTCTCTAGCAAATTGCTGTCAAATGTCTAAGGAAAACAAGCTTAATATTAAGCTAAAGGTTAATATACAAGGTAAATCCTACAACTACCTATTTCAAGGTTCTAATTGTTGATCTATATATGATCTAACTTATTGTTCATCTTGTTTATTATTACCGAATTATAAGTGTGTAGATTATAATTTTTGACACATTAAATGTTAATATTTTGTAAATCTAAAATTAGATTTATACTCCTTATGATATAAGCTATCATAATATACAAGAAAAATTCATATAATATGAATTTCAATATGTCCGAAAATTAAGGGGTTATTAATGAGTTAGAAAAATTATCTAACTTAGTTAAATTAAAGGAATTAGAGTAATTAAGAGTAATATGTAAATTTAAGAAGTTTTTGGTATCAAAAGGTGAATACCGAAAATTAATGGGGTCAATATGGAATTTTTGAGAGTTTAAGTGATGAGAAAATAATTGTAGAATTAAGTTTACATTTGTAGAGAGTTTATAAGTGTTATAAGGAATTTATAAGGTTTTTGGTATATTTAAGGATAATAAGAGATGGTATTATATACTATAACATTAGATAATTAAATCTCTGTGGTTTAGAGATGTTTAAAATGATTTTTGATGTTCAAAAAATCTGTAGGAAAATTATTACGAAAATTAGAAATTAGTTGGAGTTAAATTGGTTAATAAATGAGTTAGGATAAAAGAAAAGACCACAGGTAAAAATGGTAAATTCCCTGTTCAAACGTGGTCAAACTTGTGTAACACCCCAACCGCTAATCCTTCCATTATCCTCTAATCAATCCCATACTTACCCTTCTCGCAGCGGAATACTTACCTACTCCCGGCGGGTGATACAACGCCGTTACCCATCCAGGTTAACAAGGCTACTGCTACTTACCGTATCGGTCTGATGATTAGAATAAAATGCATACATACTACTTACTTTGCAATACCGATTACTTACTTACATTTGATTACCGAGTATCCAAGTTATACGAATTACAATCCGGTGCTACTTCCCAAAAATTAAGAGTTATACATTCTCTCCTTACTATCCAATCATGAATTCATTATCCAAAAAGGTGTACCACATGGTACACCAGCTACTAAAGGGGCCTTAGCCGTGTACAACTCCGTACACCATCTAATCCTACTATTACTTCAAAAAGAATCACATCTTGACCTTACTTTACCTTCACGCCTCGCGGGTACCTATGGAGTAAAAACATTCCCCTAGGGGGTCAGCTTACGCTGCATATGATAACCGCATACCCCGCGTACTAGCGAGGGTACGCCAATTAATTGGTCGAGTACATGCGGTTCGTTTCATTCATACATACATACATGCTTTATACCTTACAATACAATACATTCATTTTACCAAGCATACATACATACAATACGTACAAGGAATACAATACAAGTCATTCAATCATACTTACCATACTCACCGCATCACGGAGATACAATTCTCCATACATACAAAGGTCCTGTTAGCCTTATTACACACCCGGTTTAGTCGGGTGTTCAATACTTTTACTCCGGGTCAATGACTTACAATAGTCAAGACCAGTACAAATACAATACTTACTTCTTACATACTTTACTTCCAGTTAAGTTGGTATGACCTCCGGGCAGGGATTACTACATCCCACCACCGGGCTTTAGGGTGGCCCACTAATCCAGGATGCTACCCATTCAAGGGATTTGGTCCAAGGAAAAGATTATAGCCAGGATTCGGATCCAACCTCTTGTGTCTCCTTATCCTCATGTGTGGCCGAAACTATATCGGGCTTCTACTCATTCCATTATACTCATTACTCATGTTAGGAGTTAGATGGTTAGGAATTAGTAGAAGTCCATACTTACTTCCCATCATACATACATACAATACACAAGTTACTCATACTTACACATACACTTCATTTCCATCATTCACATTTCATGAATTATACAAACTAAATGTTCAAGAGCATAAAACAAGAACAATATAGTTCAAACACAATTAAGTGCAATATAAGTCCGATTCGTGCATTTATCTTGGGTGATCACATAAGCACACAAATCGGGGTAACCAAGTTAGGATACAGGGCATGAGGAAATCATACCGTTCACCGTCGAATACGTACTACCGGTCCTTTGGAGATCAACTATTGATTCCTATACATACATGAAGTAGTATGATCAATGATCTATTATTGATCTAACTTACTCCTTCATTGATACTTTCAATGTATACTTACTACTTCTTTACATTCATACTTGGTTATAAAACCATTCCTTTCTTTACTACCTCATAAACTTGCTTTCTTACAAACTTACTTACTTCTTACCATTACTACTTCATTAATGGTGTATTACTACATATATATGCATATAGGTATATAGGCATATATATATATATATATATTGATACTATAATCATATAATTAAAACATTTTTTTTACTCGACCGGACTTGCGACTGACCTTGCAAGTCCGGTCCATTCTAGTAGACTACTCGGGTGAAATTCCAGGGCCGACCGACCTTGCAAGTCCGCTCCCAAGGTCGGTCCATTCCAGTAAGTTTCGTATTTGAAAATTTTGGCCCGACCGAATGCAAGTCCGGTCGCAAGGTCGGTCCATTCCAGTAGCTTGCATTAACGAATTTTTTCTGGCCGACCGAACTTACAAGTCCGGTCGCAAGTCGGTCATTCCAGAAGCTTTCATCGCGGAATTTTTCTGGCCGACCGAACTTGCAAGTCCGGTCGCAAGTTCGGTCCATTCCAGAAGGTTTCAGACGGGAAAATTTTCTGGTCCGACCGAACTTGCAAGTCCGGTCGCAAGGTCGGTCGATTCCAGAAGGTTTCCCGTCTTGTAAGTCTGGGCTCGACCGACCTTGCAAGTTCGGTCCTAAGGTCGGTCGGCCCAGTACTTCAGTTTTAAAATCTGTTTTGGGTGTTTTCTTTACCCATGTTTCCCCAATCTTTACCAATGTTTCCCCACATGATTAGCACCATTTACACATCTAAATCACCTTAATTCATTCTCCAAACTTACTACTCCATTCTTACACAACTTACACAAATTTCCTCATTTCTTCTCCAACACCTACACTAGCCTTACTCTTCTAATGCTACAGATTTTTAACTTCCTCTTTTGCTACAGATTTTCACTCAAATCTTCTATCCCACTACTCTCTCAACTAATGCTACCCTTAGCATCTCAAATACATTACTCACATCCTAGTTCCATTCCCTTAACCTACTCTTTTCCAAATCTGTTACAAGCTACTAAACATCCCTTTTAAACTCTCCAAATACTTCCTCTTCTTAAACAACTTAAGTCCTCTCAATTCCTACACAAAATTTGACATGGTTTCCCCTATATTTCTAACATTCTCCACACACTATTTCAGCTCACAGTTCACATTCTCACAACCTGTTTACACAATACATTATTTCACAATACAACACTACTACAACAACAATAACAAAATCCTGCACAACATACACATACTACCCATGGTTTTCCCAAGCTTTTAAAAACTTCATTTAAAATACTTCAAAACTGTTAAATTATCAATTCTCAATACACTCACATTGCTAATATTATTTACTCAATTCCATTACTCATTTCACTACTAAAACTGTTACAATACAATAAAACACAAAAACTAACACAAGGTAAGAGCATTTACCTTGTCTTGCTAGTTTTTCTTTCCTTTCCTTTCCTCTTCTTCTTTCTTCTCCTTTGTTCTCGGTTCCAATGGGTTCACACACACAAAATGCTACAGCCCATAAACATACACAATACCATTTAGCATTCATTTTACTCTAACCCTAGAATTTAATGTTTTAGGGTTTAGACAAGGGTATTACCTTTCAATGGATGAATGGAGTTCTTGACTAGCAAGAGAACAAATTCCTAGCCCAAGGAGAGCCAAAATCGGCTGAAGCAAAAAGGGAGAAAGCATTCAAAAACCGAAAATTCTTAAAATGCTAATGAGGGCTAGAAACGATGGATTTTCGAAATTTCTTTTACCTCAAGATGATAAGGAGGTGAAGGTGCTTCTAATGGTGGACTTGAATCTTCAAATGGTGAACACCCATAAAATCGAAAATGGAGCTTTTGGATTTTTGAAAGGATGAAAATGTTCTCCTTTGCAAGGGGATTCAATGGTGTAATTTTTTTGGGTTTGGAGAAGATTTGAGTGCAAAAGAGGAGAGAAGGAGAGAAGTGAAGAGTTTTGTGGGGCTTCTCCTTCTCCATGGCTGTCGCAGTGCAAGAGGAAGAAGAGAGAATAGAGAGAATAGAGGGGACAGAAAACGTGAGGGAAGAGGGAGAGGGAGTGAGGAGAGAGAGTTAATTTTTTTTTTTGCTTTTTACTTATAGTCTTGTCCTTTAGCAAATAAGAGACAATTAAAGAGAGGGGGAGGCTCATAAAATCGGCCCAACCCACACACACCACAGATTTTACATTTTTATTTGCAAAGTGGACACACTAAGTTTCTTTATTTGCATTCTCACCCCACAACTTACGGTTGTTACAGTTTTCACTAACCGGTACCCGTTTTCCGGAATTTTCTCGTTTAATTAATTTTATTGGTTCTAAAGCTTCACTAATATTTATTAGTGACTATTTAGTTGACCAAAATTGTTACGAGTCTATTTGACCCGCTTAAAGTCACGTTTTCCCGGTTTCCTCGAAAAACGCGCTTTAAGGTTCGTTTATGCTTTAACCCATTTTAAAGGTCCGTTTTCTTCGGGATTTGTTCCCTCGTATTTATTTAAGTGTAATTAAGCCTTTAAAAATATAATTAGCCTAATTAATCACTGTTTTTAATTACGGGGGTTTCAATCTACCCCCCTAAGAAACTTTGCCCTCAAAGTTGCTCAAGGTTACAGTTTACCATTTCTACTCATTTGGCAAGCCAATTGCCACAATACATTCTACTACCACCTTACAAGGTGTTCACAATTCTTACACTACCAGCATACGCAATTCAGATACCATGCACATACTTAGTTCAAATACCATACGCAAACTCAATCATACACAATACTTCATTCAAATACCATACACAATGCTCCATCCAATTCATACATTCCACAATACTCGCAATACTTCACAATGTCATTCGTGTCATATACCGTACAACACCAATGCATTACTCATTACATACATACCATACACATCGTACTACATACCGAATACTACTAGCACTACTTTGTGCCAATACAATACAATTAGCACTACATGTGCCAACCAAAATACAATTACAATACATACATACTACGCAATGCTAACCCGAAGCAATGCAAAAGCAAAAAGGCTCTACCCCCTTAAAAGGGGTACGCCCCGTACCCTCCGTGCTATACGGATACTAGACATCTAGTCTACAACAGATTCGGGTACTTCGCCTTCATGGCGTCCTCTAATTCCCAAGTCGCTTCCTCGACATCGTGGTTAGACCACAAGACCTTCACCATTCGTACAGATTTATGGCGAGTGTCTCTTGTCTTTGTATCAAGGATTCGCAGTGGAGTCTCGACATATCTCATCGTCGGCTCTAGGGATAGATGTTCGGGTTCTAATACATGAGAGGGATCGGCTATGTATTTCTTGAGTTGTGATACATGAAAGACATCATGAACACGCCCCAATTCTTCAGGCAATGCTAGCCTATAAGCTACGGCTCCAATCCTCTCGGTAATGGTATACGGGCCTACAAATTTCGGGCTCAGCTTGCCCTTTTGGCCAAATCGAAAGACACCCTTCATAGGTGAGACACGCAAGAACACTTGGTCGCCCACGGCGAACTCAAGGTCGCGTCGTCGCACATCCGCATAGGATTTCTGTCTATCTTGGGCTGCTTTCATATTGCTCGGATTTGTTGTACCTCAGCTTGTACTTGTTCCAAATACTCGGTCCTATGATGACCGCTTCGCTTGACTCATCCCAACACAACGGGGTACGGCAAGGTCTACCATACAAAGCTTGGAATGGCGACATCTTAATCGAAGCATGGTAGCTATTGTTATACGAAAACTCGATAAGATGAAGCTTCTCAATCCAGCTCCCCTGGAAGTCTAAGGCACATGCCCTTAGCATATCCTCTAGTGTTTGGATGGTCCTTTCTGTCTGACCGTCGGTCTGTGGATGGAAGGCGGTGCTAAGCTTCAACTCAGTACCAAGCGCTTCCCGTGTCGCTCTCCAGTATCTCGAAAGAAATCTGGTGTCGCGGTCAGATACAATGGTTTTGGGACTCCGTGGTGTCGGATGATCTCCTTGTCGAATAGCTCTGCGAGCTTCGCCACCTTCCAGGTGTCCTTCATCGGTATGAATCGGGCAACCTTGGTGAGGCGATCGACTACTACCCAGATCATGTTGAGTCCTCCCCTAGCAGGTGGGAGTCCAACAACAAAATCCATGGAGATGTCGTGGAATTTCCACTCCGGAATGGGCATGGATTGCACCATTCCTCCCGGTCTTCGGTGCTCGAACTTCACCTTCTGGCATGTGAGACACCTCAGAACATACTCAGTCACGTCTGATTTCATTCCTGACCACCAGAAGTACCTCTTCATGTCTTTGTACATTTTAGAGGCTCCGGATGGACATGCAATGTCGAACAATGTGACTCTCGCAGAATGCGATCCCTTAGCTCAGCATTGCTTCGGGGGACGCATAATCTGCCATTCAAACGGATCAGACCATCTTCATGCAGTTTGAAGTCGTACTTTCGGCGCTCGAAGGTACCATCTGTGATTTTCTGTCTGATCTCTGTGAAGTAAGGGTCGCTCAACTGAGCGTCTCGCACCTCGTCAACCAAGCTAGAAGAAGCGAGTAGCGAATGGAGCGAGTGTGCTCGACGACTCAGGGCGTCGGCTACTACGTTTGCCTTCCCTTCTTTATACTGGAGGTTGATGTCGTAATCCGAGAGGAACTCCATCCACCTCCTCTGCCTTAGGTTCAATTCTTTCTGGGTGAATACGTACTGTAAACTTTTGTGGTCGGAGTAGATGGTGATGCTTACCCCATAGAGATAGTGTCGCCATATCTTCAAGGCGAAGACAATGGCTCCTAACTCTAGATCATGTGTCGGGTAATTCTCCTCATGCTTTTTCAGCTGGCGAGAAGCATAGGCTACTACCTTGCCATGCTGCATGAGTACGCATCCCATGCCCTTGCCCGATGCATCACAATACACCTCAAATCCCTCTGTGCCCTCTGGAAGTGTGAGAATTGGCGCTGAGGTCAATGAGTCTTTTAATTTCTGGAAGGATACTCGCACTCCTTTGTCCATACAAAGGGTGCATCTTTCTTCATCAATGACGTCATGGGCTTAGCGACTTTTGAGAAGTCCTTTACAAACCTCCGGTAATAACCGGCTAAACCAAGAAAGCTCCGGATGTCGGTAACAGTCTTAGGTCTAGGCCATGATCGCACTGCTTCGATTTTGGATGGATCTACTGAAATGCCCGCGCTCGAGATGACATGACCGAGGAATGATACCTGATCTAGCCAAAACTCGCATTTGGAGAACTTCGCATACAGCTGGTTCTCGCGCAGTGTCTCAAGTACTCTTCTCAAATGGTTTTCATGTTCTTCTGGTGACTTCGAATACACAAGAATGTCGTCAATGAATACTACTACTGAAGTGTCCAGCTGATCACTGAATAACCGATTCATTAGGTCCATGAATTTGGCTGGTGCATTAGACAAACCGAATGGCATCACCGTGAATTCGTAGTGGCCATATCTTGTTCGGAATGCTGTTTTCTGAATGTCTTGCTCTTTGATAGCAATTTGGTGGTAACCGGATCGGAGATCAATCTTAGAAAAGACGGATGCTCCCTTCAACTGATCGAACAGGTCGTCGATGCGTGGCAATGGATACTTGTTCTTTACAGTGACCGCATTCAATTCGCGGTAGTCGATGCAGAGGCGGAGACTACCGTCCTTCTTCTTCACGAAGAGGACCGGTGCTCCCCAGGGTGATACGCTCGGGCGTATAAACCCTTTGTCGAGAAGATCATGTAGTTGTTCTTTGAGTTCTGCCATTTCTGCCGGTGCCATACGGTATGGTGCCCTAGCAATGGGACCAGTACCCGGTACAAGGTCGATTTCAAATTCTACCGCCCTCTGTGGTGGCATACCAGGTAGCTCTTTCGGAAATACATCAGGGAATTCTGAGACTACTGCTACCTCGTCACTGAACTCTGGATCTCTCTCCAGGTCTTGCACGTGACATAAATACACTTCATGTCCTTTTCTGAGCTCCCGATACATTGCCATGGCGGAGATGACTGTAGTTGAAGGCTCTCTCGGTCTCTGGCGGTATGAAACAGTGACCCCAGATGGACTCTTGAGCAGCAATCGGTGCTCGGCGCATAGGATTCTCCCCTTGTGCCGCTCCAACCAGTTCATTCCAATTATTAAGTCGAATCCCAATCCGTTGAATTCAATGAAGGAAATGGGAAACGCTTCACCTTTGATTTGAATGGTGGCTGATTTGTAATACTTGGTACACTGTACCCGCTCCTTCGATGGGAGAGTAACCAAGAAGTTCGGTAGCTCATCCGCATCTAGCCCCAACTTCTTCGCAAGAGATGGCGATATGAAGGTGTGAGAGGCGCCGGAGTCGAATAATACTGAGGCTTCGATGCCGTTTACTGGGAAGGTTCCCGTTAGAATGGTGCCGCTCTTGCCGGCTTGTTCTTCGGTGAGGATGCTCAGGTTACCTTCGGTACCGAGTCCACAACCTATTGATTCATGAGATTATAAGTAAAGATGGTGGAACGCAAGTGGAATTTAATAACCAACACTGCTTTTATTGAATAACCAACCATCATACATACTGTGTCTCTAATACACGTTACTACTGGATTACATGCTACTACAAGATTAATACTTTCTAAAGGTAAGGTTCAGGCGTCCTGGTATCATGTGTGGCATTGATTATTGCCGGTGGTGCCGTATTCAACTTGATCTTCTGGATCCCGTGATACAGCAACCTTGATTTTCCACCCATGATTAGAACATCTCCTGATCTCAATACCAATTTTTCTGCGAGGTCCACACGCTTCCGCTCGCTATACAAAAATACGGCGTCATCACCAATGGACCAAGACACTACGGGCACTCCTAGTTCAAGAGATTCGCGCTGTCTCGTCCTTGTCTTGGTGTAAGCCAAGTCGTCCTTCTTTCTCATAGAAGTTGACGATACATAGATCTGCTTCAAGTGCAGGGATTGGTTCATCTTCACACTGTTGTGCAATTTCTACAGCTTGTGTGACAAGCATTTGGAATTCTGGGGGTATTGCTGGAGGTGTTGCTCCGTCTCCTGCTCGCGTTGTTTGGTATGTCTTGGTATAAGGGTTCCAGTCCTTTCCCAAGCACATCATTTTCAGCTTCATGTAGCTCCACCGGGGAATTCGGGTGTATAAAATCCTCCTGGACCCGTTCCTAACTCGTTGCATCGTCGGATGATTGAAATTTGTGCTTCGGGTGTCAGGTATCCTTTTAATAAGATCATACCTGGGCGGATGACCTGACACTGTTCGTTGTTGAAGTGGTGATTGGCGATGTCGGTCTCTTCATGAGGTGAGTTTGAAGGTATTGGGTAACAGATATGGAATTTCCCTAAGGTGGTAAATTTCATCTAGAGTGAGTTCTAGGCTTACTAATTCATTTCATGCTCAATACATACTTCCATGTTACTTACTCATGCTCAATTTCATACTTCAAGTACTTACGCATTCATGCTTTCATTCATACAATTACTTTAATACTTAGTCATGCTCTTCAAGGATTAAGGTTAAGGTCAGTGGTTACCTGGGCCGGACTTAGTCCCGGTCCCATCACGGTCTATGATGTGTAAGGCCGGCTGCCTCTGCGGTGCGCCCTTCTGCGGACCTCGGGACCCCTGTCCCTGCGAGGTGTGCTGGGCATGAGCATCGCCAGATGCAACCTCCTTGCCTTCACGCTGCTTGTAGCCCTGGTAGTTGCCCTTGGGCTTAGAGTTCTCCGGGCATGCATTGGCACGGTGGCCCGGTTTCTGACAAGTGAAGCAGCGGATCTCCCTTCCTTGGCAATCTGTGCCGGGATGATCCTTGTTGCAGTTACGGCAGATGTAGCTGCGGCCATCAGATTGGTTCTTTCCTTGGCCAAATCCAGAACCTATAGCTTCCAAGTTAGCAAGGTTCGGTATACTTACAATACTCTATATACATACAAATTCACAAGTGTACTAATTCGGTTTCGGTTTCTTACCCCTGTAGGGCTGAGACCTCAGTGGCTTCGCTGCCACTGGTGCGGTGTAGGCAATCTGTAATGGCTCAGCTGCCTTGCCCTTCTCAGCATGGGCACCGCCGTCTCCGGAAGTGTTCTTATGGTGGGAATGCTTCCCTTCCTTTTCTTCCAAGGTTTGGATTGGTTTTGATCATCGGAGGGGTTACCTTTGCCGCTCACCTTGCGCTTCAGCGCTTGCTCCTCATCTCTTAGCTGGCAGGTGATCTCAACTCGAGATGCAGCGTGGTAACACTCCTGAATTACTTAGGCATTAGGTTACATTTACATACGGGAATACTAATTCACATTACTCATGGCTTTTAAGGGTTCAACTTGTTTACCTGAAGGGAGGTAAACCGTGTGAAGCCCATGCCATACCGGAGTCGATGGCTCAATCCGCCGTAGAAGCGGTCGACCAAGACCTGGCCGGTATACCCAAGGTCGGGTAGAAGTCGGAGAAGAGAGGTGAAGGTGCGGTAATATTCATCAACCGTCATCTTCTCGGTCATTTTTAGTGCATCGAGCTCAAGCCTTTTCTTGGTCTTGACATGCTCGGGGTAGTACTTAGATCGGAGGAGAGAGGTGAATGCTTCCCATCCGAATGCGGGATCAGCTATGTGCTCGGCCTTAACGAGCTTCCACCAGTCCATAGCCGCGTCTTTGAGGTAGTACGCAGCTATCCTCACTCGAACTCCAGCGGGAGTCTCAAGTGTCTCGAAGGCCGTCTCCATCTCGGAGAGGTAGGCCTCGAGCTTGGCGGGGTCGCTCTCGCCTCTAAAGCATGGAGGTCGAAGGTCGGCGACAGCTTTTACCCAATTCGTTTCTCGGGGATGAGGTGGGTCGGGCTGCTGCTGCTGCTGCTGTGGTTTTGCTGTGTTTGTTGTACAGCTGTGATTACATCCGGTAGCATCTGTGCTACCGTGGCGGCGACGATTTCGGCTATCGTCTGCGCGCTGGTCCTTCGTTGCCCCCTCCTCTGGGGCGACCTGGACCACGTCCTGACATCTGAACAAGTGTGGATTACATTAGATGTCGTGATACTATGACCTCATGGTCTTCATTCAAACAATGGTATCGTCTTTGCAGACGTTAATGGTATCCGTTATTGCTAACGGTAGTTCCTAGTTAGGTTTCTAAATATCCGTCTTAAGACGGTTGAAATCCTAACTCGGTAATCACTACTCTTAAGATTCTAATCATCAGAGCGAGACTTCGCTCTGATACCACTTTTTGTAACACCCCAACCGCTAATCCTTCCATTATCCTCTAATCAATCCCATACTTACCCTTCTCGCAGCGGAATACTTACCTACTCCGGCGGGTGATACAACGCCGTTAACCATCCAAGGTTAACAAGGCTACTACTACTTACCGTATCGGTCTGAGAATAGAATGCATACATACATACTACTTACTTTACAATACCAAATACTTACTTACATTTGATTACCGAGTATCCAAGTTATACGAATTACATTGGGCTACTTCCCAAAAATTAAGAGTTATACATTCTCTCCTTACTATCCAATCAAGAATTCAATCCCAAAAGGTGTACCACATGGTACACCGGCTACTCAAAAGGCCTTAGCCGTGTACAACTCAGTACACCATTAATCCTACTACTACTCCAAAAAGAATTACATCTTGACCTTACTTTACCTTCACGCCTCGCGGGTACCTGTGGAGTAAAAACATTCCCCTAGGGGGTCAGCTTACGCTGCATATGATAACCGCATACCCCGCGTACTAGCGAGGGTACGCCAATTATTGGTCGAGTACATGCGGTTCGTTTCATTCATACATACATACATGCTTTATACCTTACAATACAATACATTCATTTACCAAGCATACATACATACAATACATACAAGGAATACAATACAAGTCATTCATTCATACTTACCATACTCACCGCATCACGGAGATACAATCTCCAATACATACAAAGGTCCTGTTAGCCTATTACACACCCGGGTTAATCGGGTGTTCAATACTTTTACTCCGGGTCAATGACTTACAATAGTCAAGACCAATACAAATACAATACTTACTTCTTACATACTTTACTTCCAGTTAAGTCGGTATGACCTCCGGGCAGGGATTACTACATCCCACCACCGGGCTTTAGGGTGGCCCACTAATCCAGGATGCTACCCATTCAAGGGATTTGGTCCAAGGAAAAGATTATAGCCAGGATTCGGATCCAACCTCTTGTGTCTCTTATCCTCACGCGTGGCCGAAACTATATCGGGCTTCTACTCATTCCATTATACTCATTACTCATGTTAGGAGTTAGATGTTAGGAATTAGTAGAAGTCCATACTTACTTCCATACATACATACAATACACAAGTACTCATACTTACACATACACTTCATTTCCATTCATACATTTCATGAATTATACAAACTAAATGTTCAAGAGCATAAAACAAGAACAATATAGTTCAAACACAATTAAGTGCAATATAAGTCCGATTCGTGCATTTATCTTGTTGGTGATCACATAAGCACACAAATCGGGGTAACCAAGTTAGGATACAGGGCATGAGGAAATCATACCGTTCACCGTCGAATACGTACTACCGGTTCCTTTGGAGATCAACTATTTGATTCCTATACATACATGAAGTAGTATGATCAATGATCTATTATTGATCTAACTTACTCCTTCATTGATACTTTCAATGTATACTTACTACTTCTTTACATTCATACTTGGTTATAAAACCATTCCTTTCTTTACTACTCATAAACTTGCTTCTTAAAAACTTACTTACTTCTTACCATTATACTTCATTAATGGGTATTACTACTAATATGCATATAGGTGGTATATATATACATATATAGGATATATATATATATATATATATATATATATATATATGTATATGATTCTATAATCATATAATTAAAACTTTTTTTTTGACTCGACCGGACTTGCGACCGACCTTGCAAGTCCGGTCCATTCCAGTAGACTACTCTCGGGTGAAATTCCAGGGCCGACCGACCTTGCAAGTCCGGTCCCAAGGTCGGTCCATTCCAGTAAGTTTCGTATTTGAAAATTTTGGCCCGACCGACCTTGCAAGTCCGGTCGCAAGGTCGATCCATTCCAGTAGCTTGCATTACCGAAATTTTCTGGCCGACCGAACTTACAAGTCGGTCGCAAGTTCGGTCCATTCCAGAAGCTTTCATCTGCGGAATTTTCTGGCCGACCGAACTTGCAAGTCCGGTCGCAAGTTCGGTCCATTCCAGAAGGTTCAGACGGGAAAATTTTCTGGTCCGACCGAACTTGCAAGTCCGGTCGCAAGGTCGGTCGATTCCAGAAGGTTTCGTCTTGTAAGTCTGGGCTCGACCGACCTTGCAAGTTCGGTCCTAAGGTCGGTCCGGCCCAGTACTTCAGTTTTAAAATCTGTTTTGGGTGTTTTCTTTACCCATTGTTTCCCCAATCTTTACCAATGTTTCCCCACATGATTTAGCACCATTTACACTCCTAAATCACCTTAATCATTCTCCAAACTTACTACTCCATTCTTACACAACTTACACCAATTTCCTCATTTCTTCTCTCAACACCTACACTAGCCCTTACTCTTCTAATGCTACAGATTTTTAACTTCCTCTTTATGCTACAGATTTTCACTCAATCTTCTATCCTTCATTACTCTCTCAACTAATGCTACCTTAGCATCTCAAATCATTACTCACATCCTAGTTCCATCCCTTAACCTACTCTTCCAAATCTGTTACAAGCTACTAAACATCCCTTTAAACTCTCCAAATACTTCCTCTTCTTAAACAACTTAAGTCCTCTCATTCCTACACAAAATTGACATGGTTCCCCTATATTTCTAACATTCTCCACACACTATTTCAGCTCACAGTTCACATTCTCACAACCTGTTTACACAATACATTATTCTCACAATACAACACTACTACAACAACAATAAAATCCTGCACACATACACATACTACCCATGGTTTTCCCAAGCTTTTAAACTTCATTTAAAATACTTCAAAACTGTTACATTATCAATTCTCAATACACTACCACATTGCTACTACTATTACTCAATTCCATTACTCATTTCACTACTAAAACTGTTACAATACAATACACAAACTAACACAAGGTAAGAGCATTTACCTTGTCTTGCTAGTTTTTCTTCCTTTCCTTTCTTTCTTCTTTTCTTCTCCTGTTCTCGGTTCCAATGGTTCACACACACAAATGCTACAGCCCATAACACATACACAATACCATTTAGCATTCATTTTACTCTAACCCTAGAATTTAATGTTTTAGGGTTTAGACAAGGGTATTACCTTTCAATGGATGAATGGAGTTCTTGACTAGCAAGAGAACAATATTCCTAGCCCAAGGAAGAGCCAAAATCGGCTGAAGCAACAAGGGAGAAAGCATTCAAAAACCGAAAATTCTTAAAATGCTAATGAGGGCTAGAAACGATGGATTTTCGAATTTCTTTTTACCTCAAGATGATAAGGAGGTGAAGGTGCTTCTAATGGTGGACTTGAATCTTCAAATGGTGAACACCCATAAAATCGAAATGGAGCTTTTGGATTTTTGAAAGGATGAAAATGTTCTCCTTTGCAAGGGGGTTGCAATGGGTAATTTTTATGGGTTTGGAGAAGATTTGAGTGCTCAAAGAGAGAGAGAGAAGGTGAGAGTTTTGTGGGGCTTCTCCTTCTCCATGGCTGTCGCAGTGCAAGTGGAATAAAGAGAATAGAGAGAATAGGGGGACAGAAACGTGAGGGAAGAGGGGAGTGAGGAGAGAGAGTCTAATTTTTTTTTCTTTTACTTATTAGTTTGTCCTTTAGCAATAAGAGACAATAAAGAGAGGGGGAGGCTCAAAAATCGGCCCACACCCACACACACACAGATTTTACATTTTTATTTGCAAAGTGGACACACTAAGTTTCTTTATTTGCATTCTCACCCACAACTTACCGGTTGTTACAGTTTTCACTAACCGGTACCCGTTTTCGGAATTTTCTCGTTTAATTAATTTTATTGGTTCTAAAGCTTCACTAATATTTATTAGTGACTATTTAGTTGACCAAAATTGTTACGAGTCTATTTGACCCGCTTAAAGTCACGTTTTCCCGGTTTCCTCGAAAAACGCGCTTTAAGGTTTGTTTATGCTTTTAACCCATTTTAAAGGTCCGTTTTCTTCGGGATTTGTTCCCTCGTATTTATTTAAGTGTAATTAAGCTTTAAAAATATAATTAGCCTAATTAATCACTGTTTTTAATTACGGGGTATTTCACTTGGTCAATGGCAGCTTGTGAAATGTTTAGAGGAGCTAGAATAAAATTTTTCGCAAAAGATTAGATATTAAAGGATAAAGGAATAAAAAAGTTAAGTTAAATAAACTTAGGGGTATATTGTAAATATGGAAAGTTAGGGGGTTTGACCATAAAAAGACTGGTCAAACTTGGGTATATCTTGGTGATTGACCAAAGTATAAAAAAATTAATTAAGAAAGACTTTGGAAGAAATTAGAAATAAAAATAACAAGTTTAGAACTAATTATGGGTAAAATAGAGATTAAAGAGAAACTATGGTAAGTAATGTAAATAACACATTTTTATGTGTTTAGAAGGTTAAGGAAGTTAAATAAAGAATTTAGAAACAAGTGTAAAAGAAACAGAGTTAAGGGGGTTAAACGAGACCCGTATATAACTTAAGGTATACGAGGGTATACCCGTAATTTAATAAGTATAGGAGAAATCAATACTTAAAGTATTTTAATGAAAATAGAAGTTACATTGGAAAAAGAAATAAATACGTATGATACGGACGTATACGAAAAATTTTGGTGTACATGAATAGTGCTCGTATACGTGAATAGTATCCATATACATGAATAGTAAATACGTATACATGAACAGTAAATACGTATATATGAATAGTCAAATACGAGACGTATACGTGAATAGTAAAATATGTATACGTGAATAGTGAAATACGGTGAATAGTAAAATACGAGGCCGTATAAATGAATAGTAGAATATGATACCGTATAAATGAATAGTGAAATACGGATGAATAGTGAAAAATACTAAAACCTAATACAAGGTCCGTATAAGTCTAAAGTTGCTAACTGTGCAACTAAGTAACTGCTAACGACGTTAGTATGTTAATGAATTAGAATTGAGCTTGAAAACGCTCCTAAATGAATGAACCCATTTAACGGTAAACTATTATACCCGGGTTAACCTAGAAAGAGGTTTAAGTTGAAAAGAGAACCAAACTAGTTCTAAGACACAGGATACTAATACTAGTTCTGGTTACAGATCTAGATAGTCAGAGGCGTTCGGCGGATTAGGCGAACGTGGGATTAAGAGCTAGCCAATCTCCGGTGTACGGTATGGGATTCTTGTAGCTTGTTTGCTAACGGGGTCTACCTCGGTTTGTGTGCTATGTGTTATTGTGATACGACAAACAAGATAAGCATGAAACCGATCTACTGTATTGTTATTGTGTGTCCATTGCACACTAACACGACTTGATTTAGAGCTTGTTCATTAACTATGTTTAGTAACGATTGTATAAGGTTATAAATACTCCCTGTTGTAGTTGGTTAATACCGAGAGAGGTTTAACTAACAAATTGTCAATGAGACTTCAGCTAACTGGATCTTGGGAGGAGAGGAATCCGAGACTGACTCCGGTCATGCATGTTTAGGTTAGGAGGTCGGCATCTGTATCAGATCTGTCTTCCGCATATGGCTCGTCTACGACTTGTTGCCTAGGGTCGACAAACAGACCCGACCATCTCGAGTGAACAGTTCGAGGTGGGAGGCAAATTCAGGAGGCGCGGGAGGGTCAAGCCTACACCCCTCATAACTTAAGAATTTGTGTTTATTAACCCAATGGAGATAATAACTCATTGGCTAGGGTTACCTTGACCGACAAAAAAAACAATTCAGATAGGGAACAACCAGTTCTATTAGGAGAATGGTTGACACTTATAAGGTATGGTCAACCACGAAAACTAAACAATTCTCAGGCCTCAGGAGTTAGCAATCTAACTTACTCATTAATGGGCGTCCATTACGACGTTCGATTTATTTGAGCTGTGAATGTTTCATATAAATGTGTTGTTTGTTATCGTACTTCTTATTATTATTTGTATGAATAATCAATTGCATGTATACGACAAAGTAGTAGTTGTGTGTAGCCCTGTTTGCTTGTGGGCTGCACGTTTTCTGTACTAGCCATGTGCTGAGCCCCTTGGGGCCTGTGATTTAAACTTTGCAGGTAGGTACCAGACGAAGACTCAACCTGAGAGTAGGAGCGGGTAGAGTACTTCGAGTTGCTTTTACATTTGTTACACGAGTTGTGCTTGTACACTCATTTAGTATATTGATGAGATGTTAGTATGATGTATTAGGATATGAGATACTCGGTATAAGTTGTGGTTTATGGATTGTAATGTATAGATGCTCAAGTAATTATCTGGTTAGTCAGACCGTGACTTGTAAAGAGAATAGGCCTAGTTAGTCATGTGGTGATTAACGGCGGTAACACCAATTTAGTATAACTTTTCAGCTGCGTTGTTAATGCACGAGATGGACTTAGGGCGACGATCATTGTATTTGGAGATGGGGTGTTACAAAAGTGGTATCAGAGCGTAGTTACGCTCTGATGACTGGAAATTGCCGAGCTTAGGAATTACCGAGTTAGGAACTTTAGACTTTGGGATAAGGGTTGAGTGTTAGTGCGAGAGGTGCGTTAGTTAGGATTCCCCGATGTGTATCGGATATCTATAATACCTGACCCGCCCTCCGCGCCCCTGGTTCTAAGATACCGGAAATGAACGCCAGAGAGAAGACAAGCTTTCTCTTACTCGGGAAAACCCGATCTGGCAATTACTTAGCATTATGCAATACGAGAAGCACCTCGTTATGCAATAGTCTTTCAAGACTTGAAGGTCCTAATTGGAGCGCAACGTTGAAACAGGCGCTACCTATAACACCCCTAAAACCAGCCTAAGAGTTAAGGGTATTACACGCCGCGTATTACTACCAATAACGCAAGGCTCTAAAACACTCAAATGCAATAAAGGACCAAAACAGAGTTTACATAAACATTGTAAACCCAAAAAGTACTCAATTACAGCGGAAAGCAAATCAAAAACCCCAAATAAATGTTCCAAACAGAAACAGAGGTCTAACAGAGTAAGGCCCGAAGGCTACAAAGCGAGTGAGTAACGACTATCAAATCACAACAAATGAGATATAACATAAAGCTAAGCTCCAGAAAACTGAATAAGTGATCCTCGCTGATCAATCTGCAAAAATGTTAAAAGTAGGGGAATGAGCACACAACTATGCCCAGTAAGCAGCGACCGTCATCAGTAAGGTCACTCAAAACAAAAAAATTGAAATCAGAAGAAGGAGAAGATAAACGTTATATCCACCATTCTCAATACTCAGAAGTTTCCAGAATAGAAACAGAGGGGACTCAAGGTTCCCAATTCAGAAACAATCAGAACTCTTAAACAGAAAGGGGATAAGACACAATGCACACACTCAGAAGGGTCGAAGACCATAGACCAAACCAGGTCTCTCGGCAACGCAGAAGAGAAATGACTCGAAAGAGCCAAAGAGTTCGTCAACCCCACAGAACAGAAAGGGAATGACCCACACTCAGAACGACGTCTACATGGTATACCACGGAATAGCTCGACCCAGCCATTCACGGCTCAGAAACAATGTGAAATGTCCCAAAACAGAAGGGTTGCTTAAACAGAAGCAAGATTGCATTTAGATATGCCAAAAACACTCATAAATCAGTAGCACAGGTCATAAGGGACCCAACGCCGCAGACGGCACTCAAATCGGAGTTCAAACGAAGAAGTTACTGATGCTGAAAACAGAGGGGGTGGGTGTCCGAATGTGTCGGACGCGAAGTTCGGGCGCAAGTCGAGAAACAAAGAAACCAAAGATGTCAAATGTCCGAATTGTGTCCGTATCACATCAATGTTCGGACACAAGTCAAATTGAAATCAGATAGAGGAATTCAGAATGTCCGAACATCAATGTTCGGACTGATGTTCGGACGGGTTACGGAAAAGAGTTACGCGGAAGGTCCGACCTTGCGTCCGGACGTCAAAGTTCGGACGCAGGTCGAACTAAAATCAGAGAAGAACCCAAGGGCGTGTCCGAACATCAAAGTTCGGACTTATGTTCGGACATGCCCCGAACTTTGAAAATCAATAGAGCAAAACGCACTGTCCGAACTTCAAAGCTCGGACGGAAGTTCGGACAGTGCGAAAACTGCATTTTCCAGAACACGAACAGAGCAGAAAACTTGTGCAAAACATCATCACGAATTGCCAAATTGATACACACACCAAATCACAGAGAAAAACAGAGAACCATGGGGTTTTAACCATTCCAAAACAAACCAAACAGACATCATAACCAGAATTCACACACAAAACAGAACCGTTGCAATCCCCATGGCTGAACTTCCAAACCGAATCGAGTAACCACCTACCTCGTTTATCAGCAGAAAAACAACGAACTGAGGCAGCAGGCACAATCCACGCAGAGCAACAATCCGGACAGATCAACAGCCACTGATTAACCAAACCAATTGACACAAAAATCAGAAACTGAAACGAAGAACCCTAGATTATCCAAGTCCCAAAATCTGCAACACCAACCTGATTTCGGAAGAGAATAAACTCCACAATCTGCAGCAGTTCCACAGCCCGCACAATCACAACTCAATAGCAACGAAGCCTTCTGATTTAATCATGTACAACGGCTCAAAATCAGAAAACAGAGAGAGAAGAAAACCACCAACGCAGTCCCGAATTCTGGAATACAAACCTGAATCGATCAGAGAAACGTAGCAGCAAAACCCTTCAATTCGATTGTAGCAGCAGCCTTCACGATCCTCAGCAAGAGAGAGAACAGAGAGAGAGAGAGAAGAATGGAAGTCGATGTTCTGAACGCACGATGGAACTAGGGAGGAAACTGATCGTGATGTAAAACGATTAGAAGATTAATAATTAAATAAGGCTCCCTTTCCTTATTAATTAAAGAAAACAATTACCTTAATTGTTTTAAGCAATGACTTCCTTGCTCTCATCTATCAAAACAATACCGCCGAAGTCCCAACTAACAATCATAATGTAATCCATCTTAGATCATTATATAAACCAGACATAATATAAGGTTGAAATTATACGGGTTATAACATCACCTCCCCCTTAAAAGAATCTCGTCCTCGAGATTAACTCACCTTACTGCTTGAACAGGGAGGGGGAAACTTGGCACGCAGCTCATCTTCGAGTTCCACTTCGCTTCGCTTTCTGACTGATCAGACCATTGAACCTTAACCATAGGCATGGTCTTATTACGGAGCTGACGAACATCTCTAGCCAGAATACGGGTAGGCACCGCCTCGAAACTGCAGTCCTCCCTCAACTGAAGCTGACTGTGTCGTCGATCACATGAGACGGATCATGCAGATACTTCCTCAACATAGGCACATGGAAGACGTTATGCATAGCTGACAAGGATGGGGCAAGGCCAGACGATAAGCCACAGGGCCAATCCTCTCTAAAATCTCAAAAGGTCCTACAAACCTCGGGCTAAGCTTCCCACGCTTCCCAAACCGGACTACGCCTCTGACCGGCGACACTCGCAGATAGACATGATCACCAACATCAAACTCAAGTGGCCTGCACCTCTGATCTGCATAGCACTTCTGCCTACTCTGAGCAACAAGCAGACGCTCCCGAATCGTCCTGATCTTCTCTACTGCACCCTGCACCAACTCGGGTCCAACCAAGACCCTCTCCTTCAGGTCATCCCAACAGATGGGAGGCCTGCACCTCCTACCATACAACGCTTCAAACGGAGCCATACCAATGCTCGCCTGAAAGCTATTGTTGTAGGCAAACTCGATCAGAGTCACGTGCTGCTCCCAGCTACCCCCAAAATCCAGGACACATGCGCGAAGCATGTCCTCCAGGACCTGATTAGTCCTCTCTGTCTGGCCATCCGACTGAGGATGGTAGGTTGAACTGAACGCCAAACTCGTACCCAGGGCCTTATGCAAAATGCGCCAAAATCTCGAAATAAAGCGCGGGTCACGATCAGAAACTATAGTAGTAGGCGCACCATGCAACCTCACTATCTCATCCAGATACAAACGAGCTAGGCGCTCCAGACTGAAGGTCTTCTTCACCGGCAGAAAATGAGCAGACTTCGTCAGACGATCAACAATCACCCAAATAGCATCACAACCCGAGGAAGTCTTGGGCAAACCCATGACAAAGTCCATCCCCACACTCTCCCACTTCCACTCACGAATGGGAAGGGCTGAAGCAAACCCGCTGGCCTCTGGTGCTCAGCATTCACCTGCTGACAAGTTTGGCACTTCGAAACAAACTCAGAGATGTCACGCTTCATCCCAGACCACCAGAACGACTCTCTGAGATCTCGAAACATCTTCACCCCTCCTGGGTGAACTGAATATGGCGCTCCTTGAGCCTCCTGAAGGATCTCTCTACGCAGAACTGCGTCGTCTGGCACACATACACGGCCTCTGAAACGCAGACCCATCACTGAAGACACTGAAGTCTGAGTTCTGCTCTGAAGGCAGCCCCTCTCTGATCCGACTCAAAGCTGAGTCTGCCTCCTGACCAACTCTGATCCTGTCGACCAACGAAGACTGAACCTGAAGCGCTGCTATCACACTGGCACTGGCTGGTCTGACTACCCAGACGCCCTTACGCTGAAGCTCTAAGGCGAACCTCTGAACTCCTATCAAGGCACAAGCTACACCGGAGCACCTCTCCGGCTCAAAGCATCTGCAACAACATTTGCTCTACCCGGGTGGTAGAGGATCTCTAAATCATAGTCGTGAAGTAGGTCCAACCACCTCCGCTGTCTCAAGTTCAGCTTTTGAGTGAACAAATACTTGAGACTCTTGTGGTCCGTGTAAACCTTACACAACGCCCCATACAGATAATGTCTCCAAATCTTCAGCGCGAAAACCACAGCTGCCAACTCCAGATCGTGGGTAGGGTAGTTCTTCTCATAAGGTTTAAGCTGCCGAGAGCCATAAGCCACTACCTTACCCTGCTGCATCAAAACACATCCTAGTCCCTTATGGGACGTATCACAGAAGACCTCGAATCCCTCGGTCCCAGATGGCAAAGTCAGAATCGGTGCGGACGTCAGCCTCTTCTTAATCTCCTGGAAGCTCTGCTCGCAAGCCTCACTCCACTCATACTTGGTCTCCTTCCTCAACAGACGGGTCAGCGGGGATACAATCTTAGAGAACCCTCAACGAACTTCCTGTAATACCCAGCTAACCCAAGGAAGCTACGGATCTCTGCAACATTCGTGGGCCTCGCCCACTCCATCACTGCTCTAATCTTCTCAGGATCCACTGAGATACCGTCCTTCGAGACCACATGTCCCAAGAACACCACGCGATCAAGCCAAAAGTCACACTTCTTCAGCTTAGCATATAGCTCACGATCCTTCAACGTCTGCAAAACGATCCTCAGATGCTCCTCATGCTCCTCTGCGCTCTTGGAGTACACCAAGATGTCGTCTATGAAGACCACTACAAACTGATCCATATAGGGTTTGAAAACCCGGTTCATCATATCCATGAAGACTAAGGGAGCATTAGTCAGACCAAACGGCATAACCAAGAACTCGTAATGACCATAACAAGTCCTAAAGGCGGACTTAGGCACATCCTCGGCCTTAATCCTCAACTGATGGTAGCCTGAACGAAGATCTATCTTCGAGAACACTGTGGCGCCCGCCAACTGGTCAAACAAATCATCTATGTGCGGAAGGGGATATCAGTTCTTGATGGTCACCTTGTTCAACTCTCTGTAGTTGATGCACAATCTGAAGGTCCCATCCTTCTTCTTCACAAACAGCACTGGCGCTCCCCAAGGCAAAACGCTAGGGTGAATGAAGCCCTTGTTTAGCAACTCCTGAAGCTGGACCTTCAGCTCCTTCAACTCCGCCGGACTCATACGGTAAGGGGCCCTAGAGATGGGCTGTGTCTCTGGCACTAAATCGATGGTGAACTCCACCTCTCTCACTGGTGGTAGTCCGGGCACGTCATCCTGGAAAACCTCAGGGAACTCTCTGACGATCGGGATGCTCTCCAAGCTGGATCCCTCTCGCACCTCTGGCAGATAGCACAAGAATCTCTGGCAGCCCTTCCTCAAGAAGCTGGCTGCCTGCATCGCAGACACAACCACAGGCGCACACGGGACTGCATTCCCAGTGAAAAAAAAACGGCTCCCGTCTGGCAAACCAAACACTACTCTCCTCGCTGCACAGTCTATATGGGCATGGTGCTCTGCTAGCCAGTCCATGCCCAAAATCACATCAAAACAGGTCATCCGCATCGGGATGAGGTCAGCACAAAAGGTCTTGTCCCGAACTACTATGGGACAAGCCTTACACACAGAATTTAGCACACAAGGGGCAACCCTACCTAATGGACTACTCACACACAAGTCTACCTCACTAGGCACAGCAGTCAGTCCAAGGTCACCCAACAAATCACAGCAGATAAAAACGAGTGCGTAGCTCCAGAGTCAAACAGACAAAATACATCTCGAGAATGGATCTGGAGAATACCTGAGACGACGCGATCTCCAGCTCAATCACGCTCTCCAGCCATAGCGTACACCCGGGCCTGAGTCTGAGGCTTCTTCTGGTCGGACCTCGCCCCTGAATCTGAATCTGAACCGGTGCCTCTATCTCCTGAGCCTCTACCGGATGCCTGAGGGCACTGAGCGATCCGGTGCTCCATCGACCCGCACTTAAAGCAGGCACCAGTCTTCTTGTAGCACTCCCTACCAGGATGGGAGTGGCCACAAGACCCACACTTCGCCCAGCTGACGAAGATGAAGAAGCTCCCCGACGATCTCCATAGGACTGCTTCTTTTGAGGAGCAGCCTCCTTCTTCTGAGGCTCTTCAGCACGCCTCTTCCCCTTATGGTCCTTGCCGGCCTGTCTGCCCCTGATGTCGGCCTCTACCAGCAGAGCGACATCTGCCACATCTCTGAAGGTCCGGTGACGAAGAGGTGTCACAGCGGACCTGATATCCGGTCTGAGCCCACTCTCAAACATACGAGCCTTCCTATGCTCATCCGGCTCCGGAGCATACTTCGAGAGCATCACGAACTTCCTCACGTACTCCTCGACTGACATGTCTCTCCCCTGGCGCAGCCGGTTGTACTCGTTGATCTTCTGATCCTTGTAGACATCCGGATAGAACTGCTTGTTGAACTCCAAGCAGAACTGATCCCAAGTCCAAGGCTGGGGATGCCTACCCATCACCATACGCCACCATTCCTTCGCCTCCCCCTAAAGAGGAATGTGGCGAAGTCCACCTTCTGGTCATCCTCCGACCCCATCACTCTCAGCAGGTCCTCGACCTCAGTAATCCAATGGCTCGCCTCCTGAAGGTCACCACAGCCGTCAAAGGAAGGCGGCTTAAGCTTCATGAACTCCTGGAGCGCCCTGACTCGGCCTCCCATAGCATTCGCCCCTGCTGGGCCTGCTCCGCCAGCTCCTCCACCAGCTCCCCCAGCAGCTGCAGCCATCGTCTGCATCAACTGTGCCACAAACTGTGTACTGCATCCGCAACATCTCCCTGAGGGGTCATTGGTGCTCTACGAGGAGGCATTCTGAGATACACAAATCCAAAACTTGTCAGAACTGACTCACACTTCAACAGTTGCCACAACTGAACCTCACACAAGCAAACACAACCACAGACCCTAAAGAAAGCCAAACCTGGCTCTGATACCACTAAATGTAACACCCCTAAAACCGGCCTAAGAGTTAAGGGTATTACACGCCGTGTATTACTACCAATAACGCAAGGCTCTAAAACCTCAAATGCAATAAAGGCCCAAAACAGAGTTTACATAAACATTGTAAACCAAAGTACTCAATTACAGCGGAAGCAAATCCAAAACCCCAAATACATGTTCCAAACAGAAACAGAGGTCTAACAGAGTAAGGCCCGAAGGCTACAAGCCTGAGTAAGAATATCAAATAACAAATGAGCTATAACATAAGCTAAGCTCCAGAAACCGAATAAGTGATCCTCGCTGATCAATCTGCAAAAATGTTAAAAGTAGGGGAATGAGCACACAACTATGCCCAGTAAGCAGCGACCGTCATCAGTAAGGTCGCTCAAAACAATTGAAATCAGAAGAAGGAGAAGATAAACGTTATATCCACCATTCTCAATACTCAGAAGTTTCCAGAACAGAAACAGAGGGAACTCAAGGGTTCCCAATTCAGAAACAATCAAACTCTTAAACAGAAAGGGGACAAGACACAATGCACACACTCAGAAGGGTCGAAGACCCATAGACCAAACCAGGTCTCTCGGCAACGCAGAAATGACTCGAAAGAGCCAAAGGGTTCGTCAACCCCACAGAACAGAAAGGGAATGACCCACACTCAGAACGACGTCTACATGGTATACCACGGAATAGCTCGACCCAGCCATTCATGGCTCAGAAACAATGTGAAATGTCCCAAAACAGAAGGGTTGCTTAAACAGAAGCAAGATTGCATTTAGATATGCCAAAACACTCATAAATAGTAGCACAGGTCATAAGGGACCCAACGCCGTAGACGGCACTCAAATCGGAGTTCAAACGAAGAAGTTACGCTGAAAACAGAGGGGTGTCCGAACTTGTGTCCGGACGTCGAAGTTCGGACGCAAGTCGAGACTCAGAAACTGTACGGTATGAAACGTATAACAGCAAGTGTACTGGTCTGTTGTAGCAAGTTTTCCTAGGTAGTATTCTCTAGGTTATCGAACCAAAGGAGGCTGTGTCTAGTTTAATCTCTACCCTAATCTGACTAATAAATTATAGAAAAGTAACAATAATAATTGGGGGTTTGATTGCAAAATTAAATAAACTAATTAATTAAAACAAAAACAATTAAAAGTGATTGTCTGACAAATCAAAAGGGTGAATCCTGGTTTACTACTTTTCTCTAGTTTATCAATTCCCTTCCTGAGTGTTTCTAAATTCTAGATTGCAACCTCAGATCTAAATTAATCTAAAACCGGTCTCCCGCAAGATAGATTCTTACTAGCAATTCCCAAATCCTAACTCTCGTTATGAATTTACAAATTAACTAATAGCATTAACGATTCATCTGGTTTCTAGTCAGCTAATCCCCAGGAATTGTCATCTGTAGTTTCACTGGTAATATTCCTATGGTCTAATGAACGCCGCAGTTCTCACTTGTAAGCAATTCATACCAATAAACTCAAGCAATAAATAATCACAAGAGAATTCAATAATAAGCAAGGAATAAAACTACAATCTGTATAGAATTTATATTTAACAACTCAGAAAGAAAAACAATAAACTAGTTGTCCATAGCAAACCAGAATTCCAACAACTACTCAGACATTGGAGACAAAGAAATAATAACAATGTTAAAGAGATTAGAAAACGTCATCTAATTAAAGAACGATGACGAATCCAGTCTCTGCCTTCTGCTCCGGTCTCTCAACTGCCTGCTCGAAGAACTACTGCTCAAAGAACTGATCTCTCTCCAAGAACGGCTGCGCTAGGGTTTGATGGTTTATACTGTTCTGTATCGTACCGTGCGGCTCTCGGTTCCGAATGTAACCTCTGAATTAATTCCCCTCGTACATATACATGCTGCAATCAAACTCCACTTGTAGTCCTCTTCTGCATGGGTTTGTTCACGTCGGCACATTGTCCGCGCCTCTCTCGTCAAAATCTGCGGGCTTCTGAATTATGTCGGACCAAGATGCAACATCCAGTGAAATCAGCCCATCATGGCTCATGTGCATGCGCATGACAAACTTCACTTGCATGGGCCTTCACGTGCATGTTGGTCGAGAATGAGTAATTAATTGGGCTGATCCACCGTAGAAGAGTACGTCCTCAAGGTTGTCGGCCATGTCCAACAACACGCGAATGAAAATTCTCCTTGGTCCGGTAATTGAAACAAAATGCAAACGCGGACCAATGCAAATTTATACAATAGCTTGCGTCAAAGTGTGGTCCGGGTTTATAAACAGTACATAAAACCGGACCATGCTATAAATTAAGCAGAATGTCCACTTTTGCTTCTGTTTGGTCCCAGTTTGATGGTGAAGCTTTTGACATATATTTTAGACCTATTCTTCAGTGTTTTTAACCTGTTTTAGCATAAAACCACATGTGAGGAATAATTTAAACATTTAACATAATTAAGCATATAAGTAAGGAATTTATCATATAAACCAATAAAATATTAATCAAGTTAAGCATAGAAATGTAGATAAATTCCGCACTTATCAGAAACCAAAGATTGTCAAATGTCCGAACTTGTGTCCGGACATCAATGTTCGGACACAAGTCGAATTGAAATCAGATAGAGGAATTCAGAATGTCCAAACATCAATGTTCGGACGGGTTACGGAAATGAGTTACGCGGAAGGTCCGACCTTGCGTCCGGATGTCAAAGTTCGGACGCAGGTCGAACTAAAATCAGAGAAGAACCCAAGGGCGTGTCCGAACATCAAAGTTCGGACTTATGTTCGGACATGCCCCGAACTTTGAAAATAAATAGAGCAAAACGCACTGTCCGAACTTCAAAGCTCGGACGGAAGTTCGGACAGTGCGAAAACTGCATTTTCCAGAACACGAACAGAGCAGAAACTTGTGCAAAAACATCATCACGAATGCCAAATTGATACACACACCAAATCACAGAGAAAAACAGAGAACCATGGGGTTTTAACCATTCCAAAACGCAACCAAACAGACATCACAACCACAATTCACACACAAAACAGAACCGTTGCAATCCCCATGGCTGAACTTCCAAACCGAATCGAGTAACCACCTACCTCGTTATCAGCAGAAGCAACAACGAACTGAGAGGCAGCAGGCACAATCCACGCAGAGCAACAATCCGGACAGATCAACAGCCACTGATTAACCAAACCAATTGACACAAAAATCAGAAACTGAAACGAAGAACCCTAGATTATCCAAGTCCCAAATCTGCAACACCAACCTGATTTCGGAAGAGAATAAACTCCACAATCTGCAGCAGTTCCACAGCCCGCACAATCACAACTCAACAGCAACGAAGCCTTCTGATTTAATCATGTACAACGGCTCAAAATCAGAAAACAGAGAGAGAAGAAAACCACCAACGCAGTCCCGAATTCTGGAATACAAACCTGAATCGATCAGAGAAACGTAGCAGCAAAACCCTTCAATTCGATTGTAGTAGCAACCTTCACGATCCTCAGCAAGAGAGAGACAGAGAGAGAGAGAGAAGAATGGAAGTCGATGTTCTGAACGCACGATGGAACTAGTGGAGGAAAACTGATTGTGATGTAAAACGATTAGAAGATTAATAATTAAATAAGGCTCCCTTTCCTTATTAATTAAAGAAAACAATTACCTTAATTGTTTTAAGCAATGACTTCCTTGCCCTCATCTATCAAAACAATACCGCCGAAGTCCCAACTGACAATCATAATGTAATCCATCTTAGATCATTATATAAACCGGACATAATATAAGGTTGCAATTATACGGGTTATAACACTACCAGTGGAATCCTACCAATGAGAGAATAAATAATAATTACGGCAACTTGGGTCGACATGCTACGCAGTCGATATAACCCCGCCATACTAGTAAGAAAGAAAGCACTACGAGTGCAATGAGGACAAGGAAGAGGACAGCAGCGACACACACCGGACAACAATCCAAGGAAGCAATAACAGCGGGATAATACCGCGCAAGAGCATAGGGACTACCTAAAAGTCAATTATGCAGTGGATAACTCCGAACCTACAAAAAAAGGGGTTACAAAGACCTAACTGCAATAGCCTAGACGACTACGAATGCATATGCAAGTCATACTCCAAGATAGGACTACGACATAGTGCCCAAACAGAGTCAATACTCGGTAACCAGGACGAAGGTGTGGAAATGAGAGTGAGAACCAGGGCGAAAGCAAAAGAAAAAGGGTTCCCTCAAAAAGAGGAATACCCTGGTATATACTAACGAAAGCAGTCAGGAAGCTGGCTAGATAATCAATTAACCAAAGCCAAAAAGGGTAACGAAGGAGTCCCATGGACTACCACCTATATGAAGTTTAGGAGAATGTACCATTACTGACGTACACAGTACCGATAGCCATCTTGCATGGCACACTTGCCTTGGCAAGTGCTGCCGCAATGAAGCTATACGGGAAGCCGTGAAGACCAAATGGTAAAAACCACGGATATAATACATATTAACACCGGATTACAAATCCTTAAGACTGAAGAGCGAAACACTAGGAGGGCCTGACGGCCTGACCATGACCACTAAATCAATACACCAGTCAGCAGGGAGCTGAACTTGGTCAGGAAACTAGACGACGTGAGCATCAACAACAGACACCCGACACTACACGTAAGAACATCAACCCCAAAACCAAGCCTAACCTTGAATGGAGGAACCGAAGAGATTACTCAACAATGTGAGAGGACCGGATGTAAGTAATAACCTACTAGGAAGGTATTACGACATACAATGAAGATGGAGGACATAACAACTTTCAATAAAAACGGGATGAACTCCCGGAATAATACCATTAACAGCACTCTTCATTGAGGATGTTGATAAACCCAAGAAACAGAATCAGAGAAAACAAATTTAAGCAATGACCTACCTAGGATCAAAGACGTGTAATCACACGGAAGAGAGAACCTCAAAAGGACTACACCATAGAGTTGGTATAGTTTAGCAGAAAAAGACCACAAACGATGGTTAGTATTGCTTACCTAACTCATTAACACCCAAGTATGATTAGTCATTAACGGGTGGCGTAGTCAACGAAAGTTGAACAAAGTATTGACATGGCAGCACATGATATCCAGGGTAAATATCCGATTTAGACACCTCAAGGCAGATGCCTAATGAAAACGAATCCTTAATTGCTAAAAGACGCAAGTCTATGAGAGCGAAGGTATTGTCACAGACACTGATTAACATCGGATTACCTAAGCGAACTTCCACAGCAGGAAGAGAGATACAACAACTTATTGTGAAACCCTATATTACATCCAATGGAGTGACCCAACATTGACAGAGCTCAGAGAACAAGAGAATTACGTGGATAGCCTACAGATGATTAAGAATACAACAGTGAACCGAACACCAGCTCGCACTTGAGATTAATCAAGCATTAAGGGCCTACGAGCCAAGGATGTTAAATACATCAGAGCTCGAGGCACAGGAAAACATAGAAGGCTTATCTAGGCCATGAATGAACTACAACTCGTACATACGAGTGGTTATGAAAACCTATACTAAATTGAGGAAGAATTGCCAGGAAAGGGCACCAATGAGAATGTTGAGATAGTGCTATTGACAGGGGTGGAGAACGAACCATTCCTTTTAGGGTGGGGATACCTCTCCTAGTTGTGAGGCCATGAGTGGGAATAAACCCCTCAAAAAGGGCTTTCACTTCTTAGAGATTGAATACTCTCTATTGGAGAATTGGAACCGTAGACCTTGAAATTACCTTAGAACATTCCAGCTACACATAAATAATATAGAAGGCTGTAGAGACAGACCTTATATCCAACACCCAGGATTTAAGAATCAGCAATCGTCAGAGATAAACATTGTGAGTGCGCAGTATGACACGTCAAGTGACCAACGCTCAAAAGAGCTTGTGATTCAACGGATGACTTCTTCAGTGACCGGTTAGATTACATGGTAAATAACATCATAAAGGATGAAAGAATGTGAGAGAAATTAGCCTACTTACGAACCTGAGATTGAAGCAGAACACCTTCATATTAAGAGATAACCATTTTACAACACAATACGACAACCGCCAAACACCGAAATTAGAGAACTTCTAGTTTGTTTACACCGTGAAGGGGATTGAAATAAGACAAGACGTTGAAGTAAAATAATTGAAGAATTGTGCCATCAATGGGCAATATGAGAAAGCTAAAGCTACTTTGATAGTGGATGCCATGATAATAATACCTATCAGGTAGATTAAGTTACAATGCACAGCAAAGCAACCACTATATATAAGCCATCAAATATTGACACGAAAGCAATCAGATTTATGAATTAAAACCCGATGTAAGTAAGGTGATGAATGGGAGACAGACTGTGCAGTAACGCCAGTAGTCTGGACCATGTGATGAAAGATTTCACAGGAAGCACACTGTCCATTCCATGAGGAACTGGAAGTGCATTTCTAGTGGATCGATATGAGAAATAGGATAAGAGACTCTAAGGAAAGAGACCTCAAATTATTAAGGGATCGAGTCTGTACTAAATACAGAAGGTATAATGCAGTTATGAACCCAGTAGATGGATATTCCTTGATTAAGTTCAAGAAGAACGACATGTGCGTTATCAAGGATTGACGAAGAGGGGATCGACAACAGAATACTTCACAAATTAGTTGTAACTAAGCGTGCGACGAACACTACGAGGATACTTAAACGAGATGTGGGACGACCGCACTCCAAAGGAGTTTGTGGGCCTGATGGACTTATTTATAAATTAGTCGGGTAAGTAGCAATGTATCAGTAAGGTACCCCATATATGTAAACTAGTAGTGTAAGAAACACAAGAAGTAGTTGACTCCGTAAGATAGTCAGCGATGGAAACTCACACCAGAATAGCAATTTACCGTGAACACTTGAAGAGGAAGAACTCAGTTAAATTAACGAGTCTAAATGAACCAAAGAACTCATTCCAGGAGGAAACAGCTAAGAATAATGAAATGCGAGAAGCAATAATTAGTAAGCATGAACAGTTCATATGTTTCAAGATTTTGAGGAAACTGTGAAGAGCAATAAGCACTGAACAGTAACTCCAGAGTATACAAAAATCTCAGACTGAGGGTCAGTTAGTAGGAAACAAATCAGTCACTGGAAGGCGTAATAAGAGTATGAACATCAGACCTCCAGAGAACTGGATAGACAAGCTATAACTCATAGAGACCGTGTATAGATGAAGATACCATGCGTCAATTAAGAGACCTTTATTCCTAAGCTATAAGGATACAAAGGGAGCTGTAAAACATATTGAAGAGGATAGGAAGGGCAAACTAAGCCCAAGATTATCAGAGTCACGCAGCAGAAGCTAGTGAACCGTATTTTAAAGGTTTGATATACCTAACAAAAGAGAAGAAGGAAGGATGTGTTTCACATCTTCCAGTCGAATAAAATATACGACTTATCTACCAATTACTTTGGAGCCTTAGAGACTACACTTGAACCAGTTGTAAGATTGGTATAAACACCAATAAGAATCCTTGATACAGAGACTAAGCCATTACCATGGTGAAGATCCTCTGACCCAATCATAATGTGAGATAGATTACATGGAACCTAGAATGCTCCATGACACATAAACATCTTGAACCTATGTTCAAGGATGATATAATGTTGATTACGTGGGCGTAATCCATTTTAAGGGGGGTAGAGCGTACAATCGCTTAGCCTATATTTCATGTATTGAGTACGTAACCTACAGTGTGCATAGCACAATACAATTAGTTGTGATGTTTGATACGTATGTTATATAAACACATGTATTCATTCTTATGTGGTTGTGGTTATTACGCACAATTAAATGCGAATACCAGATGTATTAGAGGACGACCTCGTTAACTTCGGTGCGAGAGAAAGAGTAGAAACTCTAGGGGAATTAAAATCCCTATGATATGTATTGATATGAGACCAAATATGGTAATGTTATGAGGTATGAATTGGTACGAGACCGATGTAGAAACTGGTAGGAATTAAATTCTCTAAGTAACTGCTGAGAGGTGAATTAAGAATGACTTATGGACTGAGTTCCATAATTTGGAGATGTATTGATTTATGATTATGACTAGAAGGACTAAAAGGTATAAAATGCTACATGAATAATTATTTGGTTGTTTGAAGTTGATGGGGAGGTAGAACTTGATCTTGGCCAGATCAAGGAAAACTGAACACAAATTGGGGTGAAAGGATAGTTCAACACTGATGCTGATCACATCAGGGTCGGATGATTCCTGAAACTCCCTACAAGTGGTCACAATTAACCACGTTAAGAGTAGATGCAGTAGCATAATGTGGAATTGGAGTTGACATGTTTTTTTTGTATTACTCACTCATGAAGTCGAGGACATGAAAACCTTTGTCTTCGGACCGGTTACATGAGGAGTATGCAGCAAAGAATATACAAAGAGTATTTCGATTACTGAAACATACGAAAGATATGTTGTGTGGTAAGTGTGCTAAATATATATATACATATGGCAGACCTTATGAGTCAAAATGCCTATACAGATATTGAGTGATCTATATGATCTTTTAGTGTGAAGTTACCTGTGTGTTCTAAGAGATATAGATACATAGGAACTTTGGGGACAAAGTTCTTGAAATACCCCAAACCTTAATATATTAATGAACTATCTAATTAGGATATACTAAGACTAGAACGTGCCTTAGAAACATTAGAATAAGTGTTAAACAACAATTTACACCAAAAAATGCTTTAGGAACAATTAGAGCAAAAGGTGTTTTAAAGAGTATAAATAAATTAGGGAACTACCAATAAGTTCCAAAGAGATTTCAAATGTGAAATACCTCTAATATTAGTAATACGCATTAAGCGGAATTAGTGTTTAAACCGGAAACGCACCTTAGAGCACAAAAATGTGCTTTAAAGGAAAATGTGCTTTAAAGGAAAATGTGCCTTAAGCATGTATATATGGAACGAAAAGGCTAATGAGCCAAAATACCATAAAGAAATAAGGGACAACAATTAAATGGTCATAGGAGCCATTGCGTATACACACAAATTAAGTGTACAAAGTCCACAGTAAAAAGGTACTAAAGTGACGAAAGTCAAGGAGAAACCACTAAACGACTTGGTTTAAATTGGAATGAGCAACATGATATTTCATGAACAAAGTTTCTAAAGGTTGTAAATATATAAGGACACATTTAAACTAGCCAAAACAAATTGCATAATCAATGTGAACCGGAAGAACAAAAAACGGTGTTTTAAGGCATTTTTGGCTATGTAACATACCTAACACATGGTATAAGTCCTTATGAACGAGTTTAAGGCATCTAATATTACATAAATATAAGGAAGAAACAAAAAATCAGACAAAAAATTGTGACTAAGGCTGCCTACTTCATGATGAGTCATTAAAGGTGTTAAAATTCAATTTTGCTTACTTTTTACTTACCATGACTTTCCTTGATTGCCTTATCACCTTGTCCCCTGAGTAAATCATTAATCAAACACTTACCTGTCATATGAGAGCTCCCAAATTCGTAGCTCCTCCTCTCTTTGAAGAAACAACACAAAAAACTCCAATGTTCTTAGATTAGTGCCTTAAAGAACACCTTGTCTTGCACAGATCATAACTTTCTCATCTTAAGTCCAAATTCTAAGCTTGATATCTCGTTCGAATCCTATTTCGAAGAGCTTACAACCATAGCTCATGAGCCCCCAGATTCTCAGGAAGACCACAACAAAGACCATTGATTGAAGTATCAAACATACTTGAAGTACTCTTGATTCATCAAGGCGGAAACCTAGGTTTAAACGAAGTACCTATTGAGGTTATCTTAACCTTCTTGATTTCTTCCTAATATCTATGATGATTTGGAGCCAATTTCTCTAGCAAATTGCTGTCAAAATGTCTAAGGAAAACAAGCTTAATATTAAGCTAAAGGTTAATATACAAGGTAAATCCTACAACTACCTATTTCAAGGTTCTAATTGTTGATCTATATATGATCTAACTTATTGTTCATCTTGTTTATTATTACCGAAATTATAAGTGTGTTAGATTTAATTTTTGACACATTAAATGTTAATATTTTGTAAATCTAAAAATTAGATTTATACTCCTTATGATATAAGCTACAATATAAGCTATCATAATATACAAGAAAAATTCATATACTATGAATTTCAATATGGCCGAAAATTAAGGGGTTATTAATAAGTTAGAAAAATTATCTAACTTAGTTAAATTAAAGGAATTAGAGTAATTAAGAGTAATATGTAAAATTTAAGAAGTTTTGGTACCTAAAGGTGAATACCAAAAATTAATGGGCTCAATATGGAATTTTTGAGAGTTTAAGTGATGAGAAAATAATTGTAGAATTAAGTTTACAATTTGTAGAGAGTTTATAAGTGTTATAAGGAATTTATAAGGTTTTTGGTATATTTAAGGATAATAAGAGATGGTATTTTTATACTATAACATTAGATAATTAAATCTGGTGGTTTAGAGATGTTTAAAATGATTTTTGATGTTCAAAAATCTGTAGGAAAATTTATTACGAAAATTAGAAATTAGTTGGAGTTAAATTGGTTAATAAATGAGTTAGGATAAAAGAAAAGACCACGAGGGTTAAATGGTAATTTCCCTGGTCAAACGTGGTCAAACATGGTCAAACTTGGTCAATGGCAGCTTGTGAAATGTTTAGAGGAGCTAGAATAAATTTTGGGAAAATTACATCGCCCACCCATGACGTTTGGCGAAATTACACAGCCCACCCACAAGGTTTCAAAAATTACTTTGCCCACCCATGTGGTTTCCACAATTTTACATCCAGCAACTTTTCTAATATTTGATCAACTTAAAAGATGGTTAAATGATATCCAAATTTGATGAAATTTTACATGGACGATATTAAAGTGTTATATTTTGGTAAAACGTGAAATCCAACATTTTTAAGCTCACATATGATCCGTGGGACCCGATGAACGTGTCTCATGTTTCATTGGGTCTCACAGGTCATATATGACCTTAAAAAACTTTGGATTTGGCATTGAACAAAAATATAACACCTTAGCATTGTCCATGTAAAGTTTCATCAAATTTGGATATCATTTAACCATCTTTTAAGTTGATCAAATATTAGAAAAGTTGCTGGATGTAAAATTGTGGAAACCACATGGGTGGGCAAAGTAATTTTTGAAACCTCGTGGGTGGGCTGTGTAATTTCGCCAAACGTCATGGGTGGGCGATGTAATTTTCCCTAAATTTTTTAGCAAAAGATTAGATATTAAAAGGATAAAGGAATAAAAAGTTAAGTTAAATAACTTTAGGGGTAATATTGTAAATAATGGAAAGTTAGGGGGTTTGACCATAAAAAGACTGGTCAAACTTGGGTATATCTTGGTGATTGACCAAAAGTATAAAAGAAATTAAATAAGAAAGACTTTGGAAGAAATTAGAAATAAAAATAACAAGTTTAGAACTAATTATGGGTAAAATAGAGATTAAGAGAAAACTATGGGTAAGTAATGTAAATAACACATTTTTATGTGTTTAGAAGGTTAAGAAAGTTAAATAAAGAATTTAGAAACAAGTTGTAAAAGAAACAGGGTTAAGACGGGGTTAAACGAGACCCGTATATAACTTAAGGTATACGAGGGGTATACCCGTAATTTAATAAGTATAGGAGAAATCAATACTTAAAGTATTTTTAATGAAAATACAAGTTACATTGGAAAAAGAAATAAATACGTATGATACTCCGTATCATACGGACGTATACGAAAAATTTTGGTGTACATGAATAGTGCTCGTATACGTGAATAGTATCCGCATACATGAATAGTAAATACGTATATATGAATAGTCAAATACGAGACGTATACGTGAATAGTAAAATACATATATGTGAATAGTGAAATACGGTGAATAGTAAAATACGAGGCCGTATAAATGAATAGTAGAATACGAGACCGTATAAATGAATAGTGAAATATGGATGAATAGTGAAAAATACTAAAATCTAATACATGGTCCGTATAAGTCTAAAGTTGCTAACTGTGCAACTAAGTAACTGCTAACGACGTTAGTATGTTAATGAATTAGAATTGAGCTTGAAAACGCTCCTAAATGAACGAACCCATTTAACGATAAACTATTATACCCGGGTTAACCTAGAAAGTGGTTTAAGTTGAAAAGAGAACCAGACTAGTTCTAAGACACAGGATACTAATACTAGTTCTGGTTACAGATCTAGATAGTCAGAGGCATTCGGCGGGTTAGGCGAACGTGGGATTAAGAGCTAGCCAATCTCCGGTGTACGGTATGGGATTCTTGTAGCTTGTTTGCTAACGGGGTCTACCTCGGTTTGTGTGCTATGTGTTATTGTGATACAACCAAACAAGATTAAGCATGAAACTGATCTACTGCATTGTTATTGTGTGTCCATTGCACACTAACACGACTTGATTCAGAGCTTGTTCATTAACTATGTTTAGTAATGTGTATAAGGTTATAAATACTCCCTGTTGTAAGTTGGTTAATACCGAGAGAGGTTTAACTTACAAATTGTCAATGAGAATTCAGCTAACTGGAACTTGGGAGGAGAGGAATCCAGGACTGACTCCGATCATGCATGTTTAGGTTAGGAGGCCGGCATCTGTATCAGATCTGTATTCCGCATATGGCTCGTCTATGACTTGTCGCCTAGGGTCGACAAACAGACCCGACCATCTCGAGTGAACAGTTCGAGGTGGGAGGCAAATTCAAGAGGCGCGGGAGGGTCAAGCCTACACCCCTCATAACTTAAGAATTTGTGTTTATTAACCCAATGGAAATAATAACTCATTGGCTAGGGTTACCTTGACCCGACAAAAATAAACAATTCAGTTAGGGAACAACCTATTCTACTAGGAGAATGGTTGACACTTATAAGGTATTGTCAAACACGAGAACTAAACAATTCTCAGGCCTCAAGAGTTAGCAATCTAACTTACTCATTAATGGGCGTCCATTACGACGTTCGATTTATTAGAGCTGTAAATGTTTCACATAAATGTGTTGTTTGTTATCGTACTTCTTATTATTATTTGTATGAATAATCAACTGTATGTATACGACAAAGTAGTCGTGTGTAGCCCTGTTAGCTTGTGGGCTGCACGTTTTCTGTACCAGCCATGTGCTGAGCCCCTTGGGGCCTGTGATTTAAACTTTGCAGGTAGGTACCAGACGAAGACTCAACCTGAGAGTAGGAGAGCGGGTAGAGTACTTTGGGTTGCTTTTACATTTATTACACGATTTGTGCTTGTACACTCGTTTAGTATATTGATGAGATGTTAGTATGATGTATTAGGATATGAGATACTCGGTATAAGTTGTGGTTTATGGATTGTAATGTATAGATGCTTGAGTAATTATCCGGTTAGTCAGACCGTGACTTGTAAAGAGAATAGGCCTAGTTAGTCACGTGGGTGACTAACGGCAGTAACACCAATTTAGTAGAACTTTTCCGCTGCATTGTTAATGTACGAGATGGACTTAGGGCGACGATCATTGTATTTGGAGATGGGGTGTTACACCTATGGTCCGAGACCACAGACTGGTTGTCCGTGGCCACGGACACCCACGGACGGTGGTGGAATTTTTATTTTTCAAAATTTTTAGGGTTTAATGGTACATCTCCGGGCCCACGGACAGCCTGTCCGTGGCCCCGGACTTTTCAAAATTTTATTTTGTGTTAATTCGACTTTTATTTTCACATAAATTAACTAGGGTCTTTAGTTACGGACAATAGGTCCGTGGCTAAGGACGGAAAAAAATTTGATCTAATTCTGTCACCGAAACCCTAGTTTGGGTAATTTCAATTTTACTTTACTTTCCTCAAAAAATGTTAAAAAATTCAAAAAAATTAGAAGCGCGCACTTAGGTTAAAATGACTTGTAATAAGCCGTAATTGAACTAAGTAGAGGAAAAAATACTTTGAGGGTAATGAAAGTAATTGAACCCTAATTAAGTCGGATATCAAGCCCCCGGACCCAAACTCTCCTTTCCTAATTTGATATAGGTTAAAATTAGGTGGCGTCTCTAATTAGGTTCCAGTGAGCTAACTTAGGTTTTAATAATTAGTGTTTTATGACATGGTTATTAAGCTTAGGTTATAAGTGGACCTAGAACCCGACCAGATCCTAATCAACTCGAATCAATATAGGATAGGGTTTAAAAATCGAGGCTCAAAGAATGACGACTCCACTGGGGACAAATTCTTAATATTAACTTGTTGAATTTTAAGAAAGAGGGCTTAACTTGAAAATTATTTATTTATGGCTTTTATTACATTGTTTGTTTACTTTTGTGCGCACTTTAATTTTTGCACCTTTGTATCATATGAGAGCGAGGGTCCATAGGAGCCGATTTCACCTTGGGACCCGTTTAAGGGTCCCCTGTCAAGGACTCACACCTTTAGGTGATGTGAATTAGTGGGGGAAAATAGGTGGATGTCGTCTAACCACATCCCCTTAATACCTGGGCTATAGCCCCAAGCGATTTTCTGGCAGTGTCCTTACCTAGCCCAGTTTGGTCATCCAAAGACCCGACCGTAGACGCACACCTTTAGGTGATGTGAAAAAAGTGGGGAAGCCCAAAGAGAATACCGGGAATGCCCTATTCCTTTGCGGTAACTTGGGCCCACACCCAAGCACCTCTCCGGATCGAACCATACTCATTGGTCCAAATCGCCTAGTGAGGACATGTTGAATTTGTGTGGGCCTTGTTTGCTTGTATGACCAGCCCACTACCAGCCTTGAAATGTATAGGAACCTTCCTTACATAAACTCAGCCTAGATCGAGGTGATTTCCCCTTCGACCCAATTTGAATTATCCAGGCCCACAAAAAGAAATCCACCCGAACCTGAAATAACTCATGAATCTTGGAAGAAATAAGGCCTTAATTTTGAATTCCTTTTCAGCTCAGTAGCAATCTTCTCTCACTCAAAGAAAGTTAGGCCCATTCGTGATTTAGGAACCATTTCAGCCCATGTGTCTTACTTTTAACCCAAACACATTTCGGCCAAAGTGCCTCATTCTCAAAATATTTCAGTCTAAAGGCTCATTCAAGTCTAGGTGAACTTTTTATTTGGGCCTTGGCCCAAACCCTAGATATGGGCATCATCTTTTGGGCCCAATCAAAACCATCCAATTAGGCTTCAGTCCAAATTCCAATTCACAGTCTGAAAAAATACTCCGGCCTAAACACCTCATTTTTGGGTATCCTGACCCACTTGCTTTCAGTCTAAGCCTATTCTGGTCTTCAATTTACCTTGTGATGCGCCATTCTCACCTTAGCGTCATTCAACCCATTTTCCTTTGTTCGCTAACAGTGGACATATTGGAAACAGGTAGACCCAAATCCTAGACGCGGTGAAGGAAGAAATCCATTCAACATGGATACCCGGCTGGGAGCTTTGGAACGAAAGTACATGGCCATCATTGATGCCATGGAGCAGAGACATAGTGTTGTCCTGGGCGCCATGGAATTCAACTACGTCGCCATCATCGAAAAGTGGAAAGCGAAGGCTCTTTCCCTTGAGGTCGAGTGTCAAGATCGGGATAAATTAGTGGATAGGCTTATCAACACCCTTTATGACTGCATTGAAGTTGGCTCCATTAGGGCCCAAGGTTCAGAAAGGAATGTCAATGAAATTGCTCAAAACTCAAGAGAGTGATTAGGCAACCCAAAGAAGCCAGCAAGCCAGCCATTTCTAACTTTTCCCTAGGGGCAAGCCCCAAAACCGGTATCCTTGTGAAGCTGATGTTGAATCTCGAGCATGGGCTAAGGTTAGAAATAACCGAAGGCCCAGGGTGTGAGCATCAAATTTTCCAAGGAGGAGGCAGCCAATGCGGAAGCAGTAGCTCCAACGTGTGCCATACGACAACCTAGGAATCCAAGACAAATCACCAGCACTCTATCCCGTAAAAGAAGAGTTAAGCCTCTGGAATGGCTCATCTACAATGGGCAGCCTTTAAGCCAAGTGTTCAAGGAGCTTCAAGAATGGAATTTGCTGCGACCCCTGATGCTTTGTCCTGGGGTCACATAGATCGGAAAGTGAGTAGATCAGTTTTATCAGTACCATCAACTGCTGGGTTACGACATTGACAACTGTAGAAAATTGAAGCATAAAATCCAAGATCTCATCAATCAAGGGCTTCAATTCTCATAACGTGGCAGAATAAGCGGAGCACCCCTGCCTAAAAATCATTAGAGATTGTTATTTTATTATGTTCATTAATTTTTCTTTTCTTGATTAGTTGTCTTTCGACTTTTGTTGCAGTTAATTTTCTTTATCATTGTTAGTAGTTTCTTGAGTTTGTAATTTTCAACATTGTCTTTTCATATATTGAATAAAACATGATTCCATCCTTACAATTTCTTCGCACAGCATTATTAAAAAAAAACGAGCACTCACATCTTTCAAGGATCACGAAGTAATCATTTTCTAACTATGGAACGGAACGACTTGCCTCTTGTTTCTAAAAGTTTGAACATGCCTTATAAAACACTACAACTCACCAAAAACATCCAAACAACCCATAAAGCGGTTCCAAGTGCACACATGCCGAATTGTTGTCATAAACCCTAAATCAATACAGGGGGCAATCTGAGTTAAGGATCGATAATGTTTATTTCTTTTGTTTAAACGCGTGAACAAGTCTCTGAGTGAAAACTTCGTGAAAGTGCCTTGAGTGGTAAAACCAAGAGAGAATGAGCGTGTCATTTTTACACGACTGCAGTGAGATTACATTCAATGGTAAGGTGAACAGCATAACTCCAACTGAAGGAGATAATTTGTAGATTTATGCTTAGACCTGTGGAAAGTAACAATGAACGGATACTCCACTATCAGGAATGAGGAAGCACCTAGGTACAACACCACATAGCCAAAAGCTTGTAAACCCTGTCATTAAACCCTAGGCACCCCCGCTAAGCCTTTCATACATCCCTTTTTCGTTATTATGAACTCCACAAAAATAACCCAGCCGATGATGAGTTTCCAACCTGATGACCAAAGGAAGCAAGGAGCCCGACTCTCAGATAACGTTCTCATCAGTCCAAAGAAGCAATGTCGCTATCAGCTTGACGAAGCGATCCGCAAATGGTCCCATATTAACACAGGATCCAAAGACCTCACATCAAAACAACTCTAGAGACTCAAAAACCGAGAGACACAAGAACCTTGAAGGAGATGTCAAGAAAGGATAAAACAAAAAGGAAAACCCGAAGTGCCTCGAAGAAATCCAAAATGGCAAAAAGAAGAGAAATTGTGTAAAGGACAACTTCAAATTCCAAGTCCAGAAGCTCGAAAACAACGTCAACATGAAGCAGCTAGACGACTTCTAGACAAGGAAGATGAATCCGAGAAAAGGCGCAAGGTGCAACTTTGGTCACCCCTTTTAACTCCACATACCTCAAATATCCCTCCATGTTCCCGTTGTCTTTCATCACACCTCATGACCACGTTATAAGCTTTAAAGACTTCCGACTTGGTAATTGTGTATCTAATCACGTGAAAGTAACAGATCGAATGCGTAAATCCATCAGATATCAAATTCAATGGTCTAGAAGTTGTGACCGTAAGCGAGAAATGAGTGCAAACACCAAACGCGTCAAGTGTAGGTTAGGAAGCACCACATCAAAACATAAGCCTTGACCCTGTGAGGACGAGACTTGTTCGCATGTTTAAACAAAGGAAATACCGGGGGCAATCGATCGTCCCGATCGACTGCCATGAACTCTAGCTCAGATTGTCCTAAGAAAAATACTAGGGGCAATTGTTGGTTCCAACAATTGCAATGAAAACACCAATTGGAACCTAAAGCTCAAGCACCATCAACACCACCACCACACAGGCCCACATAAGCCCAAACCTCCACACCACCACTACACAGGCTCACATAAACCCTAACCTCCACATAAACACTCTCAGGCCCGTCATTAGCCTTACCTCAACGAAATCTCAAGCTTGTCATAAATCCTGAACACTTGCAAAACATCCCAACCACTACTCACATCACATACTCCCACCAGTGGCATGTTCGTCTCCTAAGAAACAAATGACAGATCTGAAATTTTAGGTCAGGAAATGGTAATTTCATTTTTCTTTTCCAGTAGACAGAATTTTCTTCAAACATTGCCACGTTTGGCACCTTTCTCGACATCTTTGTAATTTTTTATTCCAATTTGCACTCTGATCGCATTTTATCATCTTTGCATTATCATAGCCATGTGTACGGTATGAAACGTATTACAGCAAGTGTACTGGTCTGTCGTAGCAAGTTTTCCTAGGTAGTATTCTCTTGGTTATCGAACAAAGGAGGTTGTGTCTAGTTTGAATCTTTATTCTATCTAACTAATAAATTAAAGATAAATAACAATAATAAAGTGGGGGTTTGAATGTAGAAATTAAACAATTAATTAAAACAAAAACAATTAAAAGTGATTCTTTTACAATTCTAAAAGGCGAATCCTGGTTTACTACTTCTCCCTAGTTTATCAGTTCCCTTCCTAAGTGTTTTCTAATTTCTAGATTGCAACCTCAGATCTAAATTAATCTAAAAACTGATCTTCCACAAGATAGATCCTTACTAGTAATTCCTAAATCTTAACTCTCGTTACGAATTTGCAAATTAACTAGTAGTATTAACGGTTCATCTGATTTCTAGTTAGCTAATCCCTAGGAATTGCCATCTGTAGTTTCACTAGTAATATTCCTAAGGTCTAATGAATGCCGCAGTTCTCACTTGTAAGTAATTCATACCAAATAAACTCAAGCAATATTTAATCACAAGAGAATTCACTAATAAACAAGGAATAAAACTACAATCTGTATAGAATTTATATTAAACAACTCAAGAAGCAAAATAAAAAATAGTTATCCATAGCAAACCAGAATTCTAACAGACTACTCCGACATCGGAGACAATGAAATAATAACAATGTTAAAGAGATTAAAAAACATCATCTAATTAAAGAATGATGACGAATCCGATCTTTGTCTCTGCTCTGATCTGTTAGAACTGACTGTTGTTCCTGTCTCTGTCTTGTTTCGAACTCGTCTGCGCGGCTGCCCTGTAAATCGCGGCTAGTCTATGGTTTGATAATTGTTGTCGACCCTTCTCCTATCGTCGTCCCTGCGTTGAATAATTGTTTTGGGTTCGTTGGGGACAGCTGCTCTGCTGCTGGGTCCTGCTGCTGAGAAGCTGTCTGCTGATGGTTTTACAGAAGCAGCTGCGTTAGTGTTTGGTGGATTGTGTTTTAAAAAGTAGAGGGGAAATTGAGCTGTCGACAGCTGATGATTTTTGTAAAAGCTGTCAGCTGCTGGTTTTGGGTGTTGGTGAAACTACTGATTTTAATTGAGAAGTTGTCAGCTGCTGGAAGCTTGAGAAGCTGTGTCCCCAAACGACACCATTGTCGAAGACATTCGCCGACGTCTTCTCTGCATTGGCCGTCTTTACATTTTTCAATGGGTCAAAGGAATTTGTGGGCAAACATTAACGTGGAGCCCATTATCTCATTTGCATGTACTATCCACATCAGAAAAATATTGCGGCTTAAGTCATTCTCTTCATGCATGTCTGCGCCTCTAAAGTTGAGCCCAACTCTCACGACGAGTGCATGTGCTTCGCCATGCATGGCCATGAAGAATGTATTATTAACAAGTACCATCATGACTGAAGCACACATATGCATGGTCGTGTATATGCTATCAAAAACATCGGCCCAGTCAAAATGTCTGTGCCTCTGCCATTGTATACTTTTACATCACGCAAGATCTCTGAAGCTTTGTCGGCCCAGCAGAAAAAAGTGTCTGCGCCTGTCTCAATTTATTTCTGCGCCTCAAGTCCTAGACAAAGTCTGCGGCCCATCATCTCATTATCTCTTAATAAATTGGTCAACGTATCAAAATTATTGATCCAACTCACGCTTAATATGGCCATGTCATTGTCGGCCCTGTAGTCTGGTCATTGTTGGCCCAATGATGATCGCGTGTGCATGGCTCACACACGACGCTCTTTTTTTTTTAATCTCGTTTCATAGTCCGGGTTTGCATAACTGGACTCATACCCAGACCATGCCTTAATTTGGGCAGAATATTTGTCTCGAAGTTGGTCCGAATATACTTGTCCGGACACATGTCCGGAAACACCCTAAAATGCATTCAAGAGGTTGTTTTTGCTCCCATTCTGTCCCATTTTGATCATTAAACTTGTGGCATATGTTTCTAGACATTTTCTTCAGTATTTTTAACATGTGTTTGCATGAAACCACATGTGAGGAATAATTTAAACATTTAACATAATTAAACATATAAGTAAGGAATTTATCATATAAACCAATAAAATATTAATCACATCAAGCATAGAAATATAGATAAATTCCGCACTTATAAACTACCCCACACTTAGCTTTTGCTTGTCCTCAAGCAAATAAAGAATATAACTACTCCAAAATGAAACATTAAACTTTAGGATCAAACAAGGAGAACAAGCAAAATGGTAATCAGAAAAATCAATCTACTCTAAGCTATCAGTTTTCACAAACACTGAGTAAAGAATAGTTTTAATAAAAGCATGAATAAACTGAGTTGCATAAACTGAAATGCATATTAGCTTAGGACCTTCCACCAATTTCATTAAATTACCATTTGGATAACAAGGGGTGTGAAGTAATGCCTTATTTTGTAATACCTTTCAACACCACACACTCATGATCGAAAACTAAAAACTGCAATTAAATATTTTGTATGCAAAAACTTTTCTTGGTCAAGAAATAAAAACAAACAATTTATTTAATTAATTGCATAGTTGTTCCTTCAGCCAGACTTTTCTTTTTACCCATATAACGGCTTTTGGCAAACTATCCCAGATCACAAGATCTTAGATAGATAGGTGATAAAGCACCCCGAGGACTTAATAACTAGTTAAAAGAGGCCTGATTCGGTTTAAGAACATTTTGATCAGAGGAGTACCTTGCCTTATCCTTTCATTCCAAACATTCATATCATTTCCATGATCGAAAGCTAAATGCGTCCAGTCTCCACAATTAGTCAATCCATAAAATTTCAGTGAAAATAGAGTAAATTTAAGAAAAACAATTCCGGAAAGACAACTTTTAAGCAGAAAGATTTTTAAGGTTGTCATCAGGCTCAATTTCAAACTCCCACAAATATTTTCACCCAAAATTCAACTTTTAACGGCAAAGAGAAGCACATTATTGATCACCTGAAAACAAATCAAAAACTAGTGGTCTGAAGTGATAACTGAAGGTCACTCCCTACCTCACACTTAAAATTAAACAATGTCGTCATTGTGTGACAAGGCAGGAGTGAAAAACTCAAAGCTCGTAGAAAAACATTTATGTCCAAAGGAAACAAACAATAGAGTAGTCATTATTAAAAATTCAAATTAAAAGAAAACAAACTAAAACTAGAACTCCCCTAGAGTTTGTTGTTGTTGCATATGTAGAACGACCCCACCCCACACTTGAGTTTTGCTCAAGTGTTGCAGCCTGGTTCCAGTATCACCATGAAGAATTCATCTAAAAATAAAAAAAAAACACAGAAAGCAACCAAAACTACAAACGAAGTTAAAAGTTAATAAACAACAAAACTAGGAAAAAAACTACAAAATAAATTAAAACCAAAATTAAAAACTAACAAAATAAAATATAACTCTGGGTTGCCTCCCTGCCAGCTGCCCTTCTTTAACGTCTTTGGCTAGATGTGTCTCGTTCTCTCAAGAGACTCCAGATGATTGAGCTGTCTTTGGAACCCAGCGACAAGAAGTTCAAGAAGCTTCCAAAACTTGTTTCGAAGACCTACCAGCATAAAATAGTAATTGCTCACCCTCTGCATTCAAAGTGATCATACCATGAGCAACTTCGATTCGAGCGTCGGCTGTTGCTAGGAAGGGTCTTCCAAGGATAATAGGGACTGTAGGATCTACGGCCATGTCGAGCACGACAAAATCGTAAGGAAAGTACAGATGCTCCACCTTAACCATCACATCCCTTGCAATCCCACAAGGATAAACCATTGAGAGATCTGCTAGCTAAGTGTCATTCGGGTAGACTTTAAGTCTCCAATCCCAAGCTTTTCAAATACAGTGTATGGTATGAGACTGATCGACACTCCCAAATCAGCAAGGCAGTGGTCGAAGTCAATGTCTCATACTTTGCAAGGAATTGTGAAACTTCTAGGATCTTTGCATTTTTCTGGAAGGCGCTTCTATATGATCGCTGAACATGTTTCTGTGAGCTGAATAGTCCCTGTCTCAACTAACTTTGTCTTATTAGATAAAAGCTTCCTTAAATATTTGGCATAGTTAGGAACCTCGCAACTAATTCAACAAAAGGGATATTAACAGATAGTTGACAAAGTAAAGTAAGAAACATATCAAACTCACTATCCTCTTTGGAACGCTTGGTTCTGTTTGGGAAAGGAACTGGAGAAGCAACTTCAACTGTAAGTGGTGTAGGTGGAGAAGACTGGGTGGCTTCACAATTACACTCATTCTCTAGCACCGGTTCCTCTATGTTCACCACCTCAGGCTCAGTAGCTTTACCTTTACCACTGCTAGTAGTTACCTTCTTCACTGTTTCCTTTTCCTACAAAGAAGATTTTTTAGCCAAGATATCATCCACCAGTTTAGCATAATTTGGCATAAACTTAACCATATAAGAAAAAGACATATCCTTAGTTGATTTCTTAAAAATTTTAAGAAATTTTCTAAGCTGTTCATCAAGGTCCCTTTTCTTTAACCTGTCAAGAAAAGGAATAGGTTCTTCAAATTTACGATTAGAAACAAAAGAGTAAGAAGATTGAGTTTCAGGAGACACCTTCTCCTTGGGTGTTTCAAAAACTTTACTAGAGTCCTCAACCTCTTTTCGAACAGCCTGAACTACAGCAACAAGTGAAGTATCATCTTCCACAACAAAAACAGCTTTGGCCTGCTGATAAGTGTGAAATTGATATGGTTTTATAGGTGCAAAATCCTTATTTTATGCAACCTTTTAATGCATTTTCTCACACTTATCGTATGCTTTTCATGACGCTTACTTTGGGCAAAAGCTGATGAAAATTTATATTTTAAAAGCATGAAATGATGGTGAAAATGCAAAGTTCTCCTCAAGAGCTTTCCAAAGCCGCAAACGGGGAGCCAAACCGGAGCTCAAGCGAAGAATCTGGACCAGGTCGAAGTTTGCGGAAAAAAGATACAAATATACAAGTGTCCGACTGACCTGTCCGACCCAGTTTCTCGGACACGTTGTAAACTGTCCGGCAAAGTGGTGCAGACGCTGAGCCGGACACGACTAAAATCGCACCAGTCGAAGCTTTAACGTGTCCGGATGATGTGTCCGACCCTGTGACCCGGACGCGCTCAGAAGGAAAAAAATATTTACGATCACAAGTGCAACGCGGAGATTTCGATACATATACGTGTCCACCCGGGGTGTCCGGCTAACCGATCCAGACGTAAAGCCAGACATCTCAGAAACGAGAAAAAAATCTTGCCTGACACTCTATCTCACGTCCGGCTAAATGACCCGGACAAGTGAGCCAGACGTATGTATTTAATGTCCAAAAATTTCTTTTTAAAGGAGCATGCACGAGATAGAGAGAACATTCAGATTTTAGAAAGGAGGCATACGCAAGGCATTTAGAAGACAGAGGCGACGCCGTGCAAGCCCAGGGGAGAATTTCTGCTCCGATTTCTTCTGTCTGTTCAACCCGACTCCTTGCAAATCTTCAGATTAACATAGAGATGACTTTTACACCTTCTTCTCTTGTTATTTCTTCTATTGCTATGCTTGGCTAAGGGAATAAACTCCAGGGAATTGTGGTTGTATATAGTTAGGTTTTGTAGTTTTATTATTAGTCGATATGGGATTAAAACTTGGGTTTGTTTCAGATTATAAATCTTGTGTGTGCTATCAATAAAATTGCAACTTTATTTTTAGCTTTGTGAAAGTTGTCAATATCTGATCCGTGATTGATAACTAGGTCGTTATAATCTGTTAATCTGTGAATAGCTTAATCTGATTGATGAGTTAGCCTTCAGATGCAATTTAAATTCATATGCTTAATCCCTCTGTGTTAGTAGTGATAGGTTTATGATTTAATCTGTCGCGTTCTACACAGTGGAGTTCTAATTGGCTAGGATTTAGTCTTTTAGAAACTTGCTAGAATTAGCCGAACCCTAATCCCCAATCAACTGGTAATAGAATTGCATGACATAACTAGGAAAGACAATCTGAACCCGGAGTTCCGCTTTCGTTAAATTTTTATCAGTCACTCTTTGCTTTTCTTAATTTTATTTGATCAACAATTTCCCCCGATTTACAGCATTTGCTAGGATTAAATTTATTTTCTTAGTCCCCTGGTTCGATACCTCGGTTGCTCATATTAGTTTACTACTATGACCGGGAATTATTTTGCAACCCGTAGGTTTATTTTATTTAATAATTTCTAGGATTAATTTCATAGTTTTTAATAGATCAAAAAGACCGTTTGCAAATTGGCACCGTTGCCGGGGACTAGATTTCTATCTAGTCCTTAGCCTTGGTTGTTAGTTTATTTTATTTTTGTTTATTGTTTTATTTTACTTTTTTTCTTTCCATCTATTTTATTTTATCTATTAGCTTAATTTTTATTTTGTTTATTTCAGTATTTTTCATATATTACTTTTCTATCATTTATTTTATTTTAGTTCTAATCCTTTTTAGTTTGTGTTTTTTTCTTCTTCTCATCTTTTGCAGGTAGTTGATGGTACATACTCGCTCTCGGTCAGATACTTACATTGATTAAATAAGGTTTTGGACCCATAGATCGAGCATACTTTTCAACGAGCCAGACGCCAACAGAGGTTTCAGAGACAGTTAGACATAGCGGCTCCAGCAAATGGTGCTCAGGCGATGAGGCAATTCAATCGACCTGAAGTTGTACCGAGAAGAAGTCCGATAGTCCTTCCGGTGCTCACACCTGCACTTACAGAAGAGTGGAAGGGCCTGAAACCTTTCCACCAGTCCAAGGTTGTTCGGGAGCTACCTGGAGGCACATTCAATGGCACTAATCCCAATGACACTCTGGATCATGTAAATCGCTTTCTCATTCATATTGATCAGATCGGGTGTTCTGAAGGTTTGTTGGAGTTTGTTCGATTGAGTCCCTTTCCTAATACCTTATCCGGTGAGGCTGTTAATTGGTTTTATCGTCTTCTCTCTGGTATTATCACGACATGGGAGCAAATGACTACCAGGTTCTACAATAAGTATTATCCTATTTCTTGAACTATTAACTTGGTAGCCGCTTTGCTTGCTTTTAAACAGACAGGATCTGAGACGATATGTGAGGCATGGGATAAATTTAAGGAGATGCTTTGCCAGTGTCCACACCATGGCCAGGACATGACCTGCATAGCCATGAAATTCTTTCACGGGCTCCACCATATACATAAGGATAAGGTGAGATCTATTCTAGGTGGTGACATCCTAAACAGATCTGGCACCAACTTCATGGCAACCATGGAGACTTATATTGATGAGGTGCGCTAGTGGGGATCAGAATGTAGCAGGTCTATGACAGTTGGGGCAAAGGGTGTGCAGAATCTTGATCCTTGGATGGCACACATGGAGGAGACTCAGGCTCAGCAAACTACTTTGGTAAGCTCACTGGTTAAAAGATTTGATGATTAACCAGCAACTAGTGCAGCAGGTTAAGAGGATAGCTACCAGCTCATCAGACCCACTTTGTTGTCAATGTGAGTGCGCTCATTCTTTTGAGATATGCCCACAATTGGAGAAGACAAGACAAGTTGAGGAAGCTCACTTTGTGGGGCAGGGGAATTACCAACCATGGAATAAGAATCAACATCCAAATCTCAAGTATGGTAATCCAAACAATGCTTTGAATTCTAACTTGTTGCAGAGCAGCCAGTAGGGACCATCTGGGTTCTCTCAGTCCTCTTATAATCAAGCCCGCCCACAAGGCCAGTTTCAGCAGGGCTAGAGTTCCTATAAGCCCGTTGCACCTCCCACACCAACTAAATCCTCCTCTGATGCGAAGATGGACCAACTTCAAGAATTGATTACATCTATGGCGAGTACCCAAAAGACTCACACTGAGACGCAGAACAATATCAATTAATCCTCGATGGCTGGTCAAAAAACTTTGGAGAACTCAGTTCAGAGTATGCAGCAACAAAAGTGTGAAGAGGTAATATCTCCTATGGTTGATCTTGAGGATGATACTGTAACTGCAACAGTAACTTTGAGGAGTGGAAGACAGTTGGAAGATAAAAGCAAAGAACAAGTGGCTAAAGACCAAACTGGTGAAGAGATCAACCCTTCTTCTGTTGATGTACCATCAGGGTCTTCAGTCCCTCCTATGGTAAATTCTGAGGAGATACAGGCTCCTATTCTTCTTACTTCCTCTCCTACTCGCATTACTATTGATTTTCGTCTTCTTCTCCTAGGCATATAGAACTCCCATTTCCCAATAGGATGAAGAAGAAACACTTGGATGAACAATTTGTTAAGTTTTTGAGCATTCTTAAGACATTAACCGTCGATATCCCTTTGATTGATGTTTTGCAAGAGATGCCTAATTATGCCAAATTTATGAAGGATCTTCTGACAAAGAAAAAGAAGAAAGAGGATAAAGAAACAGTTCACCTGACAGAGGAGTACTCTGCAGCTCTTCTTCGAGCACTTCCTCCTAAGCAGAAGGATCCAGGCAATCCCATTGTCCCCTGTTTCATGGGTGATGTAGATTGCGGCAGTGGCTTGTGTGACTTGGGTGCTAGCATCAACATTATGCCCTACACCACCTTCCTGAAGGTACGAGGTGGAGAGTTGCAACCAGTCCCCTTCAAGTTCCAGCTAGCCGACAGATCTGAGATCAAACCAATGGGTATTGTTCGAGATTTAGTAGTTGGGGTGGATCGTTTTATTTTTCCCACTGATTTTGTTGTTTTGGATATGGATGATGATGTAGAAGTTCCTCTTTTTTTCTGGGTTGACCTTTTCTGAGTACTGCTAAAGCTGTTATTGATGTGCATGATGGTAAGATTACTTTACAGTATGCAGATGAAAAGATTGAGTTTGACATGAAAAAGATGATGAGGTCAACTTCTAACTCTGCTCATTCTGTGATGTCAGTTCTTGTTGCTTCTTTGGAAGCAAAGACTGCTAATTTTGAGGTGAATGCAGCACTTGCTCATATGGAGAGAGGAATGACTAATTTTCATGCTTATCACCCTCCGTTGGAGAGGCTTGATAGAGAGATTCAGAGGCCCATTCCTTCTGTTGAGCAGCCACCTACACTTGAGCTTAAGGAGCTCCCTTCTAACCTTAAGTATTCTTTTCTTGCTGATAATAATTGCTTGCCTATCATTGTTTCTTCTTCTTTGACTTCTGGGCAGGAAGGCAAATTACTTGAGGTTTTGAAGAGGCACAAGAGAGCGATTGGGTGGACGTTAGCTGACTTAAGGGCATTAACCCGGCCTTCTGCACACATCATATCTATATGGAGGAAGATTCGAGCCTGTCAGACAGCCCCAACGTCGGATCAACCCCAACATGCAGGAAGTTGTAAAGAAAGAGGTGGTGAAGCTTCTAGACGTTGGGATCATCTACCCCATTTCTGACAGTACATGGTGAGTCCTGTACAGGTAGTCCCTAAGAAAGGTGGGTTAGAGGCTGTTCTGAATGACAAAGGTGAGTCCATTCCTCAAAGAAAGATCACTGGTTGGCATATGTGCATAGATTATAGGCGTTTGAATTCTGCCACCAGGAAAGATCATTTTCCTCTCCCTTTTATTGATCAAATGCTTAAGAGGTTGGCTGGGCAAGAGTATTATTGTTTTCTAGATGGTTTTTCAGGGTACTTTTAGATCCCTATTACGCTAGAGGACCAATACAAGACCACTTTCACTTGTTCTTATGGTACCTTTGCGTACAGAAGAATGCCCGTTGGACTATGCAATGCTCATGTCACCTTTCATCGTTGTATGCAGGCGATCTTCGCAGACTTCATCGAGTAGAGCATTGAGGTATTTATGGATGATTTTTCTGTTTATGGCTCTAGCTTTGAAGTTTGTTTGGCACAGCTTGATAAAATCCTTGGCCGATGTGAGGAGACAAATTTGGTTCTCAACTGGGAGAAGTTCCACTTTATGGTCAAGGATGGAATTGTGCTAGGCCACAAAGTTTCTGCTAAAGGGATTGAGGTCGATCAAGTGAAGGTGGAGGTAATCAAGAAATTATCAACACCTACTTGTGTGAAAGAGGTAAGAACTTTCTTAGGGCATGCATGTTTTTATAGACGGTTTATTCAGGATTTCCCTAAAATTGCAAAACCGTTGACTGACCTGCTTCTGAAAGATGCCCCCTTTGTGTTTTTCTGATGATTGCGTATCTGCTTTTGATTTGATTAAGCGAAGACTGGTAGCTGCACCCATTGTTGTTTCACCTAACTGGTCATTACCTTTTGAGATTATGTGTGATGCAAGTGATTATGCAATGGGGGCGGCTCTGTGCCAAAGGAAAGATAAAATTCTCAGGGTCATTGCTTATGCAAGCAAAACATTGAATGATACCCAGAGGAACTACACTACCACTGAAAAAGAGCTTCTGGCTGTGGTATTTTCCCTTGACAAATTTAGATCATATCTTTGGGGAAGTAAAGTAATTGTTCATACTGACCACACTGCTCTTAGATATTTATTTGCTAAGAAAGAGGCCAAACCCCGCTTGCTTCGTTGGATTCTCTTGTTACAGGAATTTAACATTGAAGTGAGGGATAAGAGTGGCAAATTGAATGTCGTGGTTGACCATCTTTTTAGGCTGGTAGTTCCTGATGATGGTGTACCTATCAATGATTTTTTTTTTTCCCGATGAAACTGTCTTTGTTTTGCATAAGGTGCATGAGCCATGGTATGCTGACCTGGCCAATTATCTTGTTTCTGGGATGGTACCTCATGATTTCTCTAATGCTCAAAAGAAGAAATTTTTAGCTGATGCTAAGCATTATATCTGGGAAGCCCCTTATCTTTTTCGAGTTTATGCAGATGGTTTAATTCGCAGGTGTCTTCTAGATGATGAGGTTGCTAGTGTCATAGAGTTTTGTCATTCCAGAGATGCTGGAGGTCACCATGGTTCTCACAAGACAGCTGCAAAGGTTTTGAAGTCTGGTTTTTATTGGCCCACTCTCCATAAAGATTGCCAAGCTTTTGTAGCCAAGTGTGACAGTTGTCAAAGGCTAGGCAACACTTCTAGACGGCACGAGATGCCTTAGCACGGTATTTTAGAAGTTGAATTATTTGATTGCTGGGGTATTGACTTTATGGGCCTTTTTCCTTCTTCTCAAGGTTACCAATACATTCTCGTGGGTGTTGACTATGTGTCAAAGTGGGTAGAGGTTATTCCTTGCCAACATGCTGATTCTAAGACAGTGGTCAAATTTCTGAAGAAGCACATCTTTACTCGCTTCGGAGTTCCTAGGACGATTATTAGTGATGGAGGATCACATTTCTGCAATCGCTCCTTCGATGCTCCAATGGCTAAGTATGGAGTGCGCCATAAGGTTGCTTTTCCCTACCACCCATAGATGAATGGACAAGCTGAAGTGTCCAATCGAGAGCTCAAGTGGATTCTTCAAAAGACCGTCAGTTCTTCCAGGAAGGATTGGTCTCAGAAGCTCGATGACGCTCTATGGGCCTACAGAACTACATTCAAGACTCCCATTGGGATGTCTCCTTTCAGGTTAGTTTATGGTAAGTCTTGTCATTTGCCTGTGGAGTTGGAGCATAAGGCATACTGGGCAATTAAGGCCCTAAACTTTGATATTCATGCTGCTGGTGAGAGGAGGAAGGTTCAGCTCTCAAAGCTAGAAGAGCTAAAGGATCAGGCTTACAATAGTGCAAAAATCTACAAAGAACGCACCAAGAAGCTCCATGATCAGATGATTAAGAGAAGGGACTTCCAAGTTGGAGATTGGGTGCTGCTCTACAATTCTAGATTGAAGCTTTTCCGTGGGAAGCTTAAGTCCCGTTGGGCCGGTCCTTTCAAAGTTAATGGTATCACTTCTTACGGGGCCTACGAGCTTGAGAATAAAAAGGGTGAAATTTTCAAAGTCAATGGGGATTGATTGAAAAAGTATATTGGTAGTGCTGATGCTAATCTTGATTTGCATGCAGTGTCTTTTGTGCAGGATCAACCGGCTGCCCTAGATGTTTCAACCCTCTCGAAGTCGAAAGATAAAAAGAAGAGAATTCCTTGGAGACTCCGATATGCATTTAGGAAGCTTCGAAAGCTTGCTCTAGGAAGTTGTGGTATTCCCAGCCATATTTCCTCTTCTTTTGATCAGTAAGCTTGGGAAGTGTAGCCAGAGACTTTAAATCTGGGCAGCTTGGTGGGAGGCAACCCACCGGTTTGTGTCTCTTTTCATTTTCTTAGTTAGTTGTTTGTTTTGTTTTTTTTCTTCTCTTTTAGCTTGTGGTGTGTTAACTGGTGCTATGCTCACTGCAAGAGCCTTGGCTCTTATTATTTTTATACTAATGATTTTGTCTGGTTCCACTTGAGTTCTTCTAGCTTTGCAGATAATATTATCAGCTTGCTTACTTCATCGCTTAGCTGAACTCAAGTGTGGGGTTGGCCTTGCAACACACCCTGAGCGGTCTCTGGGGAGTATTCTTTACTTTTCTACTCTTTTATGTTTTACACACTCCCTTCTGATCTATTCTGTGTGATTTTGTTTCCCCGTTGGATTGCTTGCGCAATGTTAATTCTTCCTAAGCAATGAGGACATTGCTTCAATCTAAGTGTGGGGGTGGGTAAGCTCCTTCGCTGCTTATTTTCTGTGCGTCTCTAAGTTTTTTTCTCTTGCATTTGTTAAAGTTTAGCTGTGATTGCTCAACTTGGAAGGAAGTCATAGAGGAAGTATAGTTGGTTAGCTGATCTAAAGTTGACGTTGAACGCCCAAGTGCATGGCTTCTTTTTCAAAATGCCGGTCATTTCATTCTATTTAATATCTGCACCTCTCTAATGTCTTTGTTGTAGTCCGCGTCAAAAACCGTCTTCAGCAGATGAGCCCAACTCTCACGACAAGTGCATGTGCATGGCCATGCATGGCCTATGAAGAATGTATTATTAACAAGTCCCGTCGTGACTGAAGCGCACATATGCATGCTCGTGTATATGCTCTGAAAAACATCGGCCCAGTCAAAATGTCTGTGCCTCTGCAATTATATACTTTTACATCACGCAAGATGTAGCCCAATGGAAGGCTTAGTCAACGTGCAGGTCTCTAAAGCTTTGTCGGCCCAGCAGACAAAAGTGTCTGCGCCTGTCTTAATTTATTTCTGCGCCTCAAGTCCTCGACAAAGTCTGTGGTCCATCATCTCATTGTCTCTTATTAAATTGGTCAACGTATCAAAAGTATTGATCCAACTCACGCTTAATATGGCCATGTCATTGTCAGCCCTGTAGTCTGGTCATTGTTGGCCCAATGATGATCGCGTGTGCATGGCTCACGCACGACGCTGTCTTTTATTTTTTTAATCTCGTTTCATAGTGCAGGTTTGTATAACCGGACACATACTCGGCCCATGCCTTAATTTAGGCAGAATACTTGTCTTGAAGTTGGTCCGAACATACATGTCGGGACATATGTCCGGAAACACCCTAAAATTCATTAGAAAGGCTGTTTTTGCTTCTGTTTGGTCTCGTCTTGGTCATTAAACTTGTGGCATATGTTTCTAGACATTTTCTTCAGCATTTTTAACCTGTTTTTGCATAAAACCACATGTGAGGAATAATTTAAACATTTAATATAATTAAACATTTAAGTAAGGAATTTATCATATAAACCAATAAAATATTAATCACATCAAGCATAGAAATATAGATAAATTCCGCACTTATCACCACGTTTGGTACATTTCCCAGCAATTTCCTACTTTGGACAATTTTCAATTCTTCTTATAGTCACGTTTGGCATTTTCACAATCAGTTTTCATCACAATCAGTTGCATAAAACATGCTATGCATCGTTTGCATCACACCATCATCATTGCATAATCCAGACTAGAATGAATCCCACTCCCAAACTTTAGGCACCCATAAGACCTACTGCAAACGATTTATTTGATGTATTAAATACTAAGAAATAATCCTAAAAATTAACAATTCAATAGATCGTCGGGTTGCAAAAATCCCGGTCGTAGTAGTATAGCAATTATGAAGCGACCAGGTGTCAATCCACGAGACTTGATAAAGTAAGTCTAGCCTAAGACAATGGGTAATTCAAAAGGGGTTGTTTTTGTTTTAGGATTTAAATAAATAACAAGAATGAAAAAATAACAGTCAGGAAAATAAATAACAGATAAAATAAAGTGATAGATGATATGGAAGAGCGAGACTCTGGGTTTAGGTTAAGACCGTTTGATCAATTATGTCTACTGGTTAATTAAAGACAGATTGGCAAAATTCCTAATATTTTCTTAAGAGTTAAATCATAGTCCCAGAAGAATTCGTTTACCAGAAATGTGGGGTCTAGTCTAGACTCAAGCAGAAACACATGTGAACGGATTAAGTACGAGGAATAATAATTTACGTCTGCAGGAATAATTAATTAATCCAATCAATAATTCCACAGATATACAGATTAATTTAACCGATCTATTTATCTCTTGGTCGGATCAAAATAGATTTAGTAAAACAATTTAATAAACTCATGACATTTATTAAAAAGCGCAAAAATAACATTAACCGTAACAATCCGCAATTAATCAAAACCAGCAAAAATATAAGTTACATAATTAAAATAAACTGAAATAAACCATCCTCAAAGTAAATCCTCTAAACCGACATAATAAATAAATAGACAGAAAGAAATCATCTATCTGACATCTGAATGCCTTGTATTTGGACTGATAAATGTCGATTTATCGGTTGAATAATGAGTGTGAATGAAATGGATGAATGGATTATGAAGGTGAGTGAGGTGCTGTATGTTGGTGATATTGTGAATGAAATGGAATGTGAAGGGATGAAGGTGTGTAGTCGACGGAGGGATGGGATGGAGTGAACGGTCGTCGAATGCAGGGCATCAGCCCCTCTCTGGTGTCGTAGTCGTATATATTCTCTGTAGCCGACCCTCTCCTCCTTTTCTGTACTCGCGTCCAGTAGCCCTTTATACTCTAGAAGTCTTCGAATTCACAGCCCATAATAGTCATGTCAGTCCATTAATATTCACGTGCAGGCCAATATCCATTCTCCCATGTGTATCTGCGCCTGAATTGTTTTAGCCGTCCCCCTGTATGCATGTTGATATATCCTTCGATGTCGGCCCATCTGTAGAGCGCCACTCAGCAATTGTCTGCGCCTCTGATCATTTGTCAGGCCATCCACGAGAGCAGCCCCTCTACTTTGTTCCCCATGAGCGACCAAAGTAATGCGCTCCATGTTCAACATGTAATCACTGGCGCGTGAGTGACCACAAGTCCATGCGAGTGTGTGTGGCTCTGCAGAAATTAATTCCAGCCAATCTCCACCTATTTGTTTTCTAAAGATAAATATATTTCGAAGCGGCTCTCGTGACTTCGCACGAGATCGAAGGCACGGTACCTTCACTGATCTCAGCCTTTAGATCATTTTTTTTAATCCAATGGTTTATATTTACTGTATGATATTCAGGGGTATATGAGTAAATTATATATTCTGTCAGGGGTTTTGGAGGATACATCGGTAAACTTACCCAACAATCCAATTCCACGCAGAGACGTAAACTCCTCCGCCAGTTTTCATTTGTATCTTCGCCTCTACGAATGATAAATCACTGGAACTTCTGCCTCAAACACTAACTGGAGAACAAAACATACATCTGCACCTTCTTCATTCCATTCTAGTTTCCGCGCCCCTGAATTGGTAAATCACTGGAACTTAGTATTTCTCCCGACAGATTAAAGAAGAGGGCTGAGAACAGTTAGATCTGACAAGGAAAGATGTGGTAAGGTTCTGTTCTTGTGATTTTTCTTTCTGGTTTTCGATTTTGAACTCAATTTTTATCTTTCCTCAGCTTCGTTCTTCTACATGTCGTCATGGCTCAGATCTTCCAAAACGAAAAGGAAAAACAAAGAAAAACCCTAACCGCTTTCTAGGGACTTCTTGAAAGATTTAGTTTCTGTCAATTTTGTCTCTGTTGAGTTTAATTCGACACTTTGCAACAAGATTATTATCCTTTTTAGATGAGCAGTGTGTATGCTCGATTTCCTGTTGCTTTTTACTTGTGAAATTTCCCTTTCAAACTGGTGCTACATGGTGAAGTAGTTGGTCGAGTGGGGGTACTACTTGTGGTAGTGCTGATCAATTACTAGCTTTGGTTTAGTTTTGTTCTAGTGGGTATGGATCTATCTTCGTTGTTGATGAAAGAAAATGTATGTACGGTTTCAGAGTGTGGAAGGAAGAGCATTATTTGGTTTATGGATGCATCAGACAAAAAGGTTGGTTTTTCTTCTCATACCCCTTAACTAATATCAGATAACAAAGCCTGCAAGCAGCTTGATGCATTATATAATCACTCCAATTCATTAACGAAAACTCAAATTGATATGTATTTCCAAACAATCAATTCCTTATGATGGGGTCATCTTCTACTATTTGTTAAAAATGTGAGTATTTGAGCGCAATATAAGTTGGTGTTTTCTTCTCTATTTGGTGATAAGTAAGGATCAAGCTTCTCGTACTTATTGGAGTTGTTATACAGAGTTCATATCCTTCCCCATTTGTGATACTGGCAAGACACTTCTTAACATCCTATACGTGCTCTTATGGAGCTTGCAATACATAAAAAAATTGGAGCAAAGGGAATGATCAAGGAGGGATAGAAGGGGGATACCGAATAATCCACAACAATTTTTCCTAATCGACGCTAATTTTCTTATTCATCAGGTAATCTGGGTGGAGGTAACTGAGAGGTAGATAAAGCCAGTGAGAGCGAAGAGAAGCAACAGCAGTCAGAGATGCAATCGGAAAATATAAGCTCGGTAGGATTTTTAATGAAGGTATATGTATATCCTTTCTGCTTTTACATGTTTTGAATGTTAATGAGATTGACGATAATATATGTGTATAAAATACATTGATTTTGAATAATTAAGTCTCAGGTTTCTATCGTTTGTTGATCTATATCTACTATTGTATGCGCAATGCAGATAATGTGTTTGTGAAAATGCGTAGAAGGGAATTTCACTGAGATTTGTTAGATGTAGAAGCAGTTTAACACTTCATTAGTTCTAAACTTATTGTATTGGTTATGATTTATTAACCAAAGTTAAGAGTATGCCTAGAGGAATTGATTACATGATTGGATTTGTTTACGCAAGCTTAGAGTTGGAGTAGTTAATTTGTTTGCTTGTTAAAAAAAGTGTAGTTGATTGGTGTTGGTAAGTCTTTTCGGTGCAGGTTTTCTGTATTTATTGTTTGCGTTAAATTTTGTGGCCACGTGTATATACTTAAATTCTAAAAAAGTGTGTTTTTCAGTGTGGGTGGTGAGGGTGGAGCTGACATGTGTTCATGATCTGTTTGGTATTAGTTATTTGTAAAAGTTCTTAATTTTTATAAAGCTTTAGTAACATTCCTTACCATGGTGAATTTAAAGATGTTAGAAATGATCATGGTGAGTTAGGAGATGTTACATATCATCATGAGATTTTGGTAAAATAGTACACATCACTTGTCGTCAGTGAGGCAGATATTACTACTTCGCTGGTGGTTAATTGTATGCTTTAAAGTAGGCTTCCTCTTGCTTTGAGCTTGCACCTATTATTTTGTAACTTATCCTACAAACTTAGTATATGTATGTATATGAAGTTCTGGTGCACTTATAAGTATATGACAAACCATAAGGATATTGAAACTTATGTGCTAATTAGACATGTTTTGTCAGAGAGAGTGGAGTGGGTGGTGCTGGCAACACATGTTGCTTTTGTTTATTTATGTAATATTATATTTCTAATTGAAGTGTTAATTTATCAGCTGGGTACGTATGCTTGATTAGTTTGATTCTTGTAGAATTAGTTTATCCCTTATACATTGAGTGAGATTTATGTCTTTAATATAGCTATATTGTTTCAGTAGTGAAAACACTTTGATTGCTCTAAGTTGTTGACATGTGAGAATTTTTAGCAAAGTAAATATGTGTCTTTGCAGAGTAAGTCAAATACTGGAACCAACCTCTTATTATTGAGCTATACAAGTAGCATACTCCACCAGACCGGGGTAGGGGATGTCACAAATTATCTTTATGCTGTAGTCATATTGGCCACGTGACAATTATAAGATCTTTTGAGATTTTTGGAACCTGCAAAACAAGGGCTCTGTTCGTTTTTCCTACAGAAGCTTGTCATGCCATGTGTCCAATTATGTTTGCTATTATGCTTCTAATGTTTGTTCTCTGTCGGTGCCTTCTAGCTATGTGTAAAGACTGACTCCCCCCCCCCTCAAACGATTAGTTTGATTTTTAAATGACGGGAGGTACTGGATGTTTGCTTGAACCTTGCTACAGCGTATCTCTGTATGTTAACAAGCTAATATAAGTCTCTTTTGACTTGTAGGTGGCCTGACTGGATATCTATGTTTCAGAGAGCTGACTTGTGAAGACTTTCTATGGTATGCACCTCACATGATTTTGTCCAATTGTGCTTCTTTGTGAAGCGCCATTCTGTACTTGAGGAAAGGTGTAATATTTATTACTCATTGATTTATTAAAGGGATTTGTTTTCATGGTGATATTTTCCCCGTACTGGGGCAAATGATACAACAAGTTTATTCTTTCAGGGCAAATTTTGTTTTCTGGACTCGAGCTCTAAATATTCATGTTCCACAATTGTTCATTTTTCCAGAAACTCAATCTAAAAATAGTAGTTGCTCGCTTGAGAGTTAATGAAAAGGGGGGAAAAGGTTGGGTCCCTTTCCCTATTTTTGATATTTTATTAACCACTTCTCCCTTTTAGTGTAGTGACATATTGTTGTTTATATAGCTTTTGTGCCTGATTTTAGACTTGGTTGTCCTACTATGCAGAGTCTTTGAATAATTTATGAATGTACCGATTTCCAATTCCAAGCAAGGGGAGATAGTGTGGATTGAGGACCTTGTGAAGATGTTATGTTGTATAAAGGGTTTGTTCAGAGGATGAAATTCAACAAGATGAAGGTATTGTTACTTCTTTACCTCTATCACTTAAGATACTGTAATTATTACCTAGAGTATTTGAGAGCAGATATTGATTTAAAGACAAAAATATAAATTTGTCGCAGTGCAGATGAAAGGAGAAGTCAAAGTGAACAAGTTCAGCAGTAGATGATGAAATGAAAGAGGGGATATCATAGTAAAGGAGCTGGGGGCAAAAGGGGGACCAAGCAGAGGAACAGATAAATATTGGTTCATCCGTCTTGGGAGGTTAAGTTATGATACTGTAGAGTACAATGTTGACTATAATCACTTGTAAATGTGTGAAAGGTTGCAGTTGATTGATATAATATTTGTTTTTGGATGTCATGTATACTTTGGGATTTAACCTTTGTCTGTACTATATGACATGTTACTACATCCTTCCTTAAATGAAGAAAAGAAACCTCTGTTGAAGCGATTTATATTTTTTTCATCAGCTGATCGTTATTGTATGTCCGTTTTCCCTTTATTTTCTTTTTAACACTTTTGTCTTGCTTTTCAGAAGAGTGATCTGAAGCTTGAGTAGCTTCTTTACTTGTATTTTACTTTGTATTATAATTTTGGGTTTAACTGATTTATAACTTAAGTTTTTATCAGCAAAATATAACTTTCAATCACCAACATAAGATTTCTGATCAATCAAATACAGAAATCTACTCAATGGTCATAAAAAAGTATGATCTAGTCATGTTGTACACAAATCTATTTTTTTGCCAATCTATAACATTCTATACCCCTACAGGGCTACATGACTGGATACCAATGAGTTACCTACCCGTTTTTGTGATACAGCTACCTGAATCTTCTCCGGCCAAGCTGTTTTGACCAAGTCTTTTCAATACCTGACTAATAGTCAAGGTTTACCACCATCTAGTCATAAAAATCTACTTTGTGATCATAAAAAAGTATGATCTAGTCACGTTGCACACAAATCCATTTTTTGGCCAACATATATAATTCTATACCCCTGCAGAGCTACCCGACCGCACACTAATGAGCTACCTGCCTGTCTGTGATGCAACTACCTGAATCTTCTCTGGCCAAGCTGTTTTGACCAGATCCTTTCGATACCTGACTAATAGTTGAGGTTTACCACCATCTAGACTTAAAAATCTACTCTATGGTCATAACAGAGTATGATCTAGTCACGTTGCACTCATCAGGTCCTTTATTTGTACTTAAATACACATTATAATTATTCTATTATTCAAAGCATTTTATGATATATGTATATATATAATATTTTGGAAATAACATTAGCTATATAAATAATAAATATTAATTATGAATTATTTTCTTTTAAAAGTTTTACCACGGATAAAAATAATACCCCCAACAAGTTTTAAAATGACTTGTCATATAGGATAACTAGTTAACTACTACCTTCATAACATTTAAAAAATTAGTTTATTATTTTTCCTATAAAAGCATAAAAAAAGAATTAACTCAATCTAAAGGACTTAACTAAAAATAAAAACACTAACAAAATATTGAAAACTTGTAACGTTTAGTATATTAACCTGCTCCACTATGTAATGTTTGTTACATTTTTCCATTCTCCTATTCAAAAGTACATTTAGTTAATATATTTTTAGAAAATTTAGATTAAATATGCTTATCACCGTTTATATAAATATTATTGGGAAAATTGTTTATAAAATATATATGTTTGATAAATTTCAGCGTAAAACATTGTTTAAATATTAGATATATACTTTTTTTAACAAATAAAATAAAGAAAACACTAAGTAAAAGTTTCTAAAACAAATCTATAAGTTTTTCTTCTAAAATCATTCTCATATATATATATATATATATATATATATATATATATATATATATATATATTTGTCTTTATCTTTTTATGTTCTACTTAGTAGAATCTATTCGACCCATTTTTTGGAAATTAATGCTTAATTTTTATTATTAGTTACTAGTGGAATGGTGGTGAATTTCAAAAATAATAATTTAAATTTAAAATGTATATATTTTTTAACAAATTAATAATCAAAACTACTTATATCATAACTGAAGAATCTAGAAACTGGATTAGTTTCATCGGTTGCGAGTCAAATTCAGGTGGCTTAGAACATCGGTGTGTTGAAGATTAGCCTAGGTAACAAATATAGAAAAAAGAGAACGAAAAACTAAGAAAGAAAAGTCAAAATTAATACTCCCACCTTAATCCAGGTGTTAAATATATATATATATACCATAAACATATCGAAACAAATCATAAACATAAATATAAAAGATACCATAAAATAAGATGAATAACAATTACAAATATTCTAGAAACTATTTATTGTGAAATAGAATATAAAATTTAAAAGACATAATATTACTTAAACTCATTTAGTATGCACTTGAAATGATTTTGTACTAAAATTATATTAACTAAATGTACTGTCAAATAAAATAAAGGAACTGACCGGAAAAAAAAAGAACAAACACGCCAATATACTTGATGTTACTAGTAATATTTTGTAAGTTTTTGTTTTTAATTAAGTTTATGCTTTTTATATGAAAAATAATAAACTTAAAGGTTAAGCAAAATAGTAGTTATTCTATATGTCAAGCCTTTTTAAAAGTTATTGGTGTATTATTTTTATCCACGGTCAAAATTGTAAAAGAAAATAATTCATCATTTACATAATTTAATATTTATTATTTACATAGCTAATGCTATTTCTAAACTATTAAATATTAATATATATTTAAATATATATAATAAAATGTAAGATACTTAGAATTGTATGATCATTAAGATGTTGGAATTTAATTGTGGGATAAGTATGCTTAGGGGAGAAAATCTCAGTCATTAGTAGAATGGTTAAGGGTATACTTAAACCATTACATAAATGGTTAAGGATTTGTTTAAGGAGATTAAGTAACTATGAGTATATCTAAGGTCATTATAAACAAGTTGATTATGTCAACTTTGATCTAGTGAAAACAGTGACCAGGTTAGTGTTGACCTCGTTGACAAACCAACTAAGTAGACCAAGGGGTCAAGCGACCAATTCATTGAAGTAGATAAGAACCACGAGGCCTAAGGCCATCTATACCGAGGGTCAAATTAAAGTCCATGCCTTGCAGTACACTAAATCAATGTGAATGTATACATATGATTGAAAGGAGATAAGTAGGATAAGGACTTAATCCTAAAGGTTGTATAAAACTATACAACCATGTTAGCTACTAACAACGGGAGAAGAATAATTAGTAATCTAGAATGTGAATGCCTTAAGTAACAACCCGGTTAGTAATAAATGACCATCATTGAGGTTAATTACAATGGGATAAGTAATTACAAGGGGTACCAAATTTGTTTAAAATTATAGATAATCAATACTTAGTATTACATTCCAAATCTAAGTGATTAGAGAAAGGTGTGGGATAATACGCTAGCGTCTTCTTCGGTGTAAGGTATGCTGTTACGTGATCCGATTGTTCCTGAGGATCACCTTGGGTTCAGATGTGTGAATGAATGATAAGATGATATATGTTATTGTATGCTATTGTTCCTTGTGAAATAATTGTTTGAATATCTTGCGCTATTAATTGTTCGCAAAAAGTATTCGAACTAAAGAAATATCGAATGTATCTTGAATTAAGATATGAGTAGTGATAACAGATGTCACTTATGGAAGGATGATGGTGTACATTGTATTATGCATAATTAACTTGAGAAGATTACTTAGGTAGAGTTCAAGTAAAAGTAAATTCAAACATGGAAATACACTAGACAAGTTCTAGATATATAGTAAGCAGGGTGGATTAGTTAGCGGTGTACACTACTTTTGATTATACTGTTTGGGGTATATGATTGGTATATATAGACAACTCACTTGTTTTTGGATTAAGTGTTATATTTCGGATTATGCTACCGAACTCATGGTAATCCTCGAGAACAATCGGATCACATAACAAAATTTTGATAGTACTAATTTAAGCAACCTTTATAATCCTTGTATTGATTTTCATATTCGGCTTCAAATTCTCCTAATATAGTGCTACCATTGATCAAATTCAAGACCACCATTGTGAATTGGTTAGACATAATCAAACTAGAGATAAGGGAGAAGAGATAGCCATGGGGATAGAAGAAGGGCTTCAATGGAGGTAAGTGATGTGGAAATTGTAAACTATGCAAGTTCTAGATATGGGCAAGTGTACCCAGTCGTAGTGGTAAATATAAGTGCCATTCCGCTAGGAAATTGAGAAACTAATCTCTTGAGTTCCGATATCTAATTAATAAAAGCAACTAAAGGAGGGGTTTTAGCCGGACACAAACCTGGACTAGGTCGAAAAGAGGGCAAAGAGTTTCAGCGCAGTGTGGTCCAAGTTTGTAAACCCGGACACAAACCCGGACGTGGTCGAAAAGAAGGCAGAAGCTTCAGCGTAGTGTGGTTCGGGTTTATAAACCCGAACGTAAACCCAAACACGTCTTCAAATGCTACAGAATGCAAGTTTTGCTCCCCTTTCGGCCCCGTCTTAGTCTTAAATCCTGTGGCACGCATCTCAAAGTCTCGTATAGCATCTAAACAACTTCTTTTCATCATTCCATTGTGCTCCAATGAGCTTTTACCTAAATTATATCCAAAAGTGTGTAAGTTCACTAATAATTACCAACTACTCGTAGTCTTAGTCATTTTACCTTTACTCTTATCATATAGTGGATGTCATGTTAGGACAATCTCATTTATAATTCATAATATTTATCTAATTGGACAGTCATCCTAAATGCACCATAGGGGCGCCCATATTGCCAAGGATCCGGAGATCCCGGGACTTCCTCTCTGCCTAATAATGCAACCTTAAGCGGCCGGAGTCATGTACCAATAGCAGGTACCATTTGTTAAGTCAAGGACCTTAGTTTTGATGATAGCAAACCTACGGTGTTTATCTAACATATTTGTCAAGTTTATCATTCAGATAAACAGGTGAATAAGTGGCTTAGCACGCAATGTTGCAAGCGCACTTAAGTCATGAGTGGCTTAGCATGCAAGGTTGCAAGCACACTCACCCTACGACATGTGCCCAACCAGTCGGGCACCTGTCTGCGAGAGCTCCGTAGAACTTCTAGCACATACAAACAAGTCAGACACAACACGAAGATATCTCTCATGCTTAAGAAGAAAATCAAAGACAACAGACTACAAAAGGATCGACATATTCAGACAGACTCATATACTCACATAATCAACTAGCTCATGACAAAAGGAGTAGTTCATTAATGCACAAGATAACAAAGGTTATTAATGAACATCATTACATAGCTGCAATAAATTCAGAAGAGGGCATTTATGAGCATTTAATGAATCAAACATAATCAGGCAAGTGGGGCACACAAGACCAATCAAGAAGGTTGCCGCCAACGTGACCAACCATGAGGCGACACGTAGTTCAAATGCCTCCAGATCAAGTTGAAGATTCTCTGCAAGTCCACGACCGGTCGGGGACGCATCAGGAGCTCCAGCATGTTTCACCATTTGACCAACAATCCTATCGGGCTTGTCTTGTTGGATTTTTCCAAGAGCGGACCCGATCCGGGTATCCTCTCTAGTGATCGATCACTATGTGCAACCAGCCAGTCTGGAGACTACACTGGATTTCTCCCCTCATCATATACCAATTCTCTCATATGATTAAATACATTAATCAATTTCCTAAGATATACTCTTAAGTTATGAAGAATACAATTTCATATAGTCGTCATCGAGGTCATACGTAGTTTCCTAGAAGTCGTCTAGGTCATATTCATGTTTGAGAACAAAGCTCTAGAGATTAGTTGTTAATGTTGATGTTTAAGTAATCCTTAGTGTTTAATGTGAATACTTAGAATTATATGATCCTTAAGGTGTTGGAATTTAATTGTGGGATAAGTATGCTTAGGGGAGAAAACCTCAGTCACTAGTATAATGGCGTTAAGGGTATACTTACACCATTACATAAATGGTTAAGGTTTTGTTTAAGGAGATTAAGTAACTAGGAGTATGTCTAAGGTCATCGTAAACATGTTGACTATATCAACTTTGACCTAGTGAAAACGTTGACCAGATTAGTGTTGACCTCGTTGACAAACCAACTAAATAGACCAAGGGGTCAAGCTGACCAATTCATTTAAGTATATAAGAATTACAGGGCCTAAGACCATCTATACCGAGGGTCAAATCAAAGTCCATGCCATGTAGTAAACTAAATCAATGTAAGTGTATACATATGATTGAAGGGAGATAAGTATGATAAGGACTTAATGCTAAAGGTTGTATAAAACTATACAACCATGTTAGCTACTAACAACGAGAAAATAAATTAGTAATTAGTAATACGCTTGCCTCTTTCTTCGGTGTAAGGTATGTTTTTATGTGATCCGATTGTTCCTGAGGATCACCTTGGGTTCATATGTGTGATTGATTGATAAGATGATATGTATGGATGCATGTTTATTGTACCTTGTGTATTATGTGCTCGAATACATTGCGCTATTAACTTTACAATTTTCCACCATTTCAAGCTATCTTCCAATTTCAAGTTTTCACCAATCATCTCAAAGTTTCAAATTCAATTATCCTACAAGTGGTGCTAAACAGACCCAATTTGACATTTTCGATTTCCACCCTAACCTTTCTTAAATTTTCGGATCCCCCCTCAAATTTTCCTAAATTTTCAAAACTACCACTAACTCACTACAACATATCTTACAATTAGTGACACACACTATTAATGACACATATTTTTGTGTCCCTAAAACTAGTATATAATGACACATAACATATGTCAATAAAACACTATTAGATTTATTGACTCATTTTTCAAAATGTCAATACATATAATACATATACTGACACATAATTTGGGATAACTATGCCTTTTTTGACTTATATAAAAATAAGTCATTATATGTATCTCATCCTATTTCCTAATCCTAAAAGTGTATTATCTAAATTTTTTATATAAGTCACTAAAAACTATAAGCGGGAAACTGAAATAAGAGAGGAAATTGGGGCGCGACTTAATTTCAGAATAGATCGATCGTGGGAGCCAAGACCTGTCCTCGGTTTTCTTCTTCCTCAGCTTCTTTTGTATTCCACCGTTCTTCATATCTTGGAAAATTTTGCGCACCTTTCTCATTTCCAGAACAGCAACAGTCGGCTTCGAGAAGAGTTTGAAGTGGAACTTTCATCGATTCACAGGATACACTTCTCCACATCTCTATTAAGACTAATCTCACAGACGACGACTTTTTCCCCCCAAACTGCTAATTGCCTGCCATTCACGCACCGTCTCCACCCTCCTGCATTGCCTCACCCGCGCCAAAGATAAGCTTACCACTTTCTTCTTTTACCCGCGACGCAAAAGCTACTATGAAGAAAAATTATCTAAAAATAGTTGCTTCGTCTCCAGCAAACATTCATCGGCGCCTTTCAGTTGCAGTGACGTCTACTCTCAGTCTTCACCGCAAACACTCATCAGATAGGACTCTCCTTTGTCTTCGCTGGTTGCACTGAACATCAAAGAGGTACACTTCAATCTTCTCCTCCCCTTCGTTTTAATTTGTATTCAATTTTAGGGCTCTAAGTTTTTCCCCAAAATCTAGAACCTTGTCAAGCTGCTTTCCAGATTGGTCTGACCTAAATTGTCAACCGAGGATATTTTAGAACTGAGGTGTACCATATATTGTCACGCACGTTAGATATAACAACCAGTACTTAGAAAGAGGCCAAGCAATACCATTGGCATTAAACTACTACCTTTTTGATGAAACAACAAATTAAACATATAGGAAAACTAGAGAAGAGAAATAAGTCATTAAATGTGGAACACTGACATCAATAATAGACACACATCTGAAGCATTATGCTTGACATTGATTTTCAATGAAAACTCTGTGTTACAGATGATGAAGTGGAGAAACCGAGCAGCCTGTATGGTTGCACATTCATGCTTATAGGGTTTGTCTTGGATTTTCTATTCGAGTATGGAAATTTTTGTGACGATATTATCATGTAAAATATTTATTATGCAATCGTGGAGAACCTGAACATTGATTTGTGAAATTTTTTGTTTAGTTATGGGAAAAGTTGAGGGCCAGGGTGAATCTTGGCATGGCCATGTTATTGCTGTTACAGTTGCACCCGAATATTGTCGACAACAATTGGCAAAGAGACTAATGAGTCTTTTGGAAGAGATCAGTAACATGTAAGTATCCTACTCATGCAACCTACCAACCGGGGGCCTGAGCAATATGTATTGAATTCAAGCAGTGTGGCTAAACCTAGAAAAGATTGTTCTTGAATCTCTTTAGCAAATATATCCTTTTTGGCTTGAGCTAAAAGCTACATTGTAGCTAGTTTACATTAATGTATAAATAAACCTTTTACTAAAGTAAATATGTTGGAGAATATATCCATATAAAGGGGTTCTGACCTAATCTATACTACTTAGGAAAACAACCCTCCATGATAATATTTCTGGAAAACAAATCAATAACTACTAGGATACCAAAGCTTGAGCATAGGAGATGCTGAGTGTGAACAAATGATTAGATCGGGCTGTTATGTTTTTATGAATTGATGTTTAATTCTCTTGGTGTATTACTACTCACCAAAGTCCATAATGAAGTCCACGGGTAGTTCAAGGATGCTCCTTGGTATCTTTTTTATGATTATATACATGTCCCTTCTGCAAACGGATGTAGTCTTGAGTTAAAATGTATAAGTTTTCTGGTTATAGGTTGGTATGTGGTAGAATATCCTTTTCTTAATGTACTCAGATCTTGGCATACAACCAAGTTTTGTAACTATATATGCTATATCTATATTGATATGTCTAATCACGTTATGTATTTGATCTTTGAAGTTTCTGAAAAGTAATGAATTCTTGAAATATGTCGAACACTATTGTATCATTGAGTAATTATGCTTTTCCTCTAGTTCATCTAAAAGACAGATACTAAAGTATTTTTCATAGGAATATACAGATGAAACTATCGTATTCCTTTACTGCACAGAGTAAGAGAAGTCCAGGATTTCCTTAAAAATGAAAAAATTAAACTACATCTACAATTATAGTTAACATTGCTTATTGGATCTTGAGTTACTTCGTCATAGTAAATTCTCCAATTTTCAGCTTCCTACTTAGCCATTGCTTTTAATATTCATTTGCAAAATGTAATTGCTTATTTTTCTACTCATAAAGTGCTGCTATTTTCAGTGATGAAGCATATTTTGTGGATCTCGTTGTAAGAGCATCAAAAATACCAACCATGAAGATGTATGAACAGGTAATGCTCTCTTCTTCAGATCTCTGGAACTTAGATTTGCTGTTATGTTGCTGCTTCTTGTTTAGTATAGTAATTTAACAGCTGTTGTTAAGTTGCTGCTTCTCGTTTAGTTAATTTATTGTTGTTAAGCTGCTGCTGTAGCTCAGTAAATTAATATGTTTGCCCATCCTCTCTTTCTGCTGGTGATAGACGTCTTAATTGTGCTCTGTTCTTTGCTGTTTAAGTTGTTGCTATTGCTTCTCGTTTAGTTTAGTTGTAGCTATTGTTAAGTTGATGCTGTTGTTTCTTGTTTAGTTTTGTTGTTGCTGCTACTTAGTAAATTAATACGTCTGTACATCCTCTCTTTCTGCTGGTGATTGAAATCTTCATTGTGCTCTTTTCTCTACTGCTGCTGCATAAGTTGTTGTTACTGATATTGTTGATGTTGTTGCTACTGTGCTTTATATTGATTGTTGCTGCTGCATAGCTACTTATTTGCTAAAGTTTTTACAAACAATATTGCAGGTTCTTCACATACATGAGCTATTGGGGTGATTGGATGAAGCGTGGCTGTAAAAATCTGACTTACCATTCTTAACTGCATCACTCAGACGTTGTTTAAATGTGAAAAATTCCCTCTTAAGATCTCAGCACCCTATTTTAATCGTCAAATGGTTGAAAGATCACAAGACCTCTCTTACTGTGGCTGATTTTGGATGCGGTGAAACCTTGCTTATTTCATTTATTTATCCTGTGAAAATTGACCTACTGAGAACCTAGGCTAACAAATCTTCTTTTCTGACATTACTATCCTTATTGTTCTTATTATTTCTATTCTAGGGAACGCACACTTAGCAAAGAGTGTCGTGAATAAGGTCTTCTCTTTTGATCTTGTTTCCAGCGATCCATCTGTATTTGCTTGTGACATGGTGAATGTGAGTTATTAATTCTTCTCTCTCCCCTGGTTCCATTTTTCCTTGATGTGCTCAAGTTCTGTTTCTTTGTGGGGGTGAAAAATGATCTTATATGTACATGATATTGATTCTTATGCTTGCATTTTTCGCAATTCATCATTCTCCTCTTTTGTTTCTTCCCTCTTCATTCTCTTCTTTTGTGCGCCTTCTGGAACCGGTAATATAATTCAACTTATCTCCGCTGTTTTAAGAATCTCGGCAACCTGCTTTCCCGATTTGTCTGACCTAAAAAGTCAATCAATTTAGCCTCACCCATGTATTTTTGCATAATGCGCTCAGGCACTTGTGACCGTCGTCAGTGGAATCTTAGACGAGACTACTGAAAGGAAGAATGCAGAAATTTCACTTGTATGAGGTTAAGTTGGTTGATATTAGGAAGAATGCAGAAATTTCTCATGTATCTTCTTTTCTTCGATAATGGACTGCATATACTTACCGTTCTATTGTTGTAGTCTGGTGTCGGAAACAATTCCCTTCCATCGAGATTACTAGAGCGTACATCAAAGAGAGAGGAAACTCTACAGACTACAGAGAGGTAAGCTTAAGGTGATAATGCACAATTAACTTGTTATGTTTTATCTAATATTTCATCTGCTAAATGACAATAATTTTGTAGAAGTTGTTACCTGTATTAGACGAGCTTGAATCTTTGAAGCCTTATATTCAACGTCATAGACAGGAGTTGAAAAGTGATTTCCCTGGATGTGAACCATATCAAGCTGAGGGTTTAGGAAAGAATTTATATGCGCTGGAAAGATACTCCCAAAGTTCACTTTCACCTTCTGGATTTAATGCGACAACAATTGTAAGTGAGCTGGTGATGAATTAAGCATTATCTTGTTGACGCTGCTATCCAATATTCAAGTGTTGCTCTATTCAATATGAAGCTTGTCTGCTGCAATGATTTGAGAGGTCCACAGATGGGTCCTTTTTGTTGGTAGAGTAATATGCTAATAACATCTTTAATAAAGTTGCCCAAACACCATATCAACTAGGGACTTATCACCTATTAATCATTAACTTGCTGCAATTTCATCATTGTTTGACGATACGTGCTAGTTTTTATTACATTGATTGTAGCATGGTCATGGGTATGATCACTATCCCTTTATCTTGTCTTTCTTGTCGATTTTGGTGGGGTCAGCCAGTACCATATTTTTAGTTTCTAAACTTGTTAGATGTTGGTAATTGAAATGCTTTGAATTTGTCAGTTTGTCTTCACAATGCGCTCACCCATGTATTTTTGCATAATGCGCTCAGGCACTTGTGACTGTCGTCAATGGATTCTTAGACGAGACTACTGAAAGGAAGACTGCAGAAATTTCACTTGTATGAGGTTAAGTTGGTTGATATTAGGAAGAATGCAGAAATTTCTCATGTATCTTCTTTTCTTCGATAATGGCAGGTTGCTTCGCTACTCTTCAATTGGTACAAACACCAACCCTATATGCTCTTGTTGTTTCGTTCGATTTCCTTATTTTAGTTTTGTGAATATTAGTGCAGATTGGTTCAGATTAATCTAAGTTCGTGCTTCTTTAGTACGTCATCGATTTCATCAGATCAGATGTGAGACCAACTAGAGTGGTCTTTAGCTTGTCTACTTGGTTGATTCCATAGTGATTGATAAGTGCTTATTTCTGAACCTACTATCTGGATTTAGGTTCCACTCCCACTTTGAATCATCTGCTTTACTATGCTGCTACTTCTTCTGCTCTTTTTTACATTTGACAGCTTTAATAGTCATGCTAGTACCTGAAATTTGACCTCACTTGTTTCAGTTCATTACTCTCAATTGTTGGAACGTGTCATAGATAAATGATACCACTGCTGTACTTATTTATGACAGCAAGTAAATATTAGCTTATGATCAATTTCATACACTTCTGCTCTGCTATGCTTTGCTGCTGCATTATTGTTTCTATTGTGTTTGTTTCTAAACAGCTTAAATGACCCAGTTCTAGTGGATTGTTATTATCCGTTGACAGACTATATTGCCGAGTTGTGATATCCAATTTGTTAGGCAATGTTTCAATCTGAAAAAGAAGTTAATCGTGAACATTAAAGTGCCATAAATACTCAATCTGTTACAGCTGTTTGTGAATGCTTAAATCTGTTTTTGTTTTCAGTTTTCTTTATCTGTTTTAATCTCTGTTCTTCCAGCATTTCTTCTTTCAGATTTCAGCATGTCATTGTTTCTCTTGGTCTGTCTAAGTATACAATAAGCAGCATAGTGGTCATTTACATGATATATGGCATTAGCTTACTGAAGGTAATTGGAATAAGACTTTCGTAGCTAGATAGTTTATTTTGGGTAAATGTAGGTAGACAACGCATATCTGATGGAAACCATAGATTATGAAGCATCCACTTAATCATCCGCTACATCTAGAAGAGTGGCCTAATTCTGTGTTACCATCGCCTTATTGCTCTTATTTTTTTTCTGTTGTTACTGTTACAACCTATGAATACATTTAGAACTTTGACTATATGAAAAGTTAGTTTGTGCTTGAACTAATGTGATGAGCAATTATTAAATCACTTTCACTTTGTTATACTGGTACTAAAATGAACATATGCGATGATAATTTATGGGTTAGCCTATTAAGTAATCACTGGGATATGTAAACCCTGACCCAACTTCCTTGCCTCTTTTATATACAATTTGTTGCCGGTACTCAGATGATCATTCTAGTACCTCTAGGTCGGCATTTGTATGTAAACAAAGAGGTGGTAAAAATGAAGCTTAGTTATATGATAGAATTTGATAGATGAGTAAGAGATGCTACACAAATTTTTGAGCAAAAAAAGGAAGTTGTGAGTTCATGTGTGTTTATATACTGCTGATTTACTAGTGCGATAATGAGAGGCTAAAAAATGCACTGTGCAAAATATTATGCCACAACATCCCGCAAATGGTGTTGAACTTCTTGTGTGTGGTCATCGTCACACTCTTATTTGCATTAAAGGTGGGAGAATTCATGGGTGGGGTTATAATAGATATGGCCAGGCTGGAAATGAGAAGTCCACTTATGCTTGGTATCCTTCACCCGTTGATTGGTAAAATGGTTGTGGACAGCCTCTTTAAGTTAGTTGTGGGTTTGATATGCTTTATTCGTCCCAATTTCTCTTTGCTTTTAGATATATAGTATATTCTTAGACCTTTGTTCTGGCTCATAATTATGTAACGTGAAAAACGAAGAAATTTATGCTGTAATAACGAAAAATGGAGAATAAAAGACTATCCGGCAAGCCATGCCAGGCTGCTGTCACGTGATATTAATGTTTTCCAGTTCTTCTACAATGACAACTGCTAACTTTTGCTTGTATTTGATTTTAGCTAGAACTCTGGTTATGTAATTATTGGCAAATTGTTTTGCTTGTAGGTGTGTTGGTCAAGTGAAGAAGCTGGCTGCTGGTGGAGAACATTTTGTTTTTTTTTTACTGATGCATGCTCTATAAAGGAGTTGTGTGAATTCAGTCTTGCAAATAGCATTAATATGGCAAATGCTGATGAGAAAGACTTGAAAGAAAACACAGGTAGGTTTCTCATATTGTCTCTGAGAAAGACTTGAAAGAAAACACAGGTAGCCCCCTCAAAATGTTTTATCATCCAATACTTCTAGTATATCCAGCTATTGACAAACATACCTTGTCTTGTGAGGATGCTGCGGATTGCTGCTTCTTGAATTGTTCATGCAGGTGAGTGGGAGCACACTATCATGTTAGATGCTTCTGTGTCTGGTGGAATTCTGGCTGCAGAGACTGGAACATTAACCTTCATGGTAAGCTTCATAATTTTCTTTCGTGACTACTGTGATTCTCTGGTACAATGGTCCTTATGTGGTGATTTATGTGGTGATTGCATTTGAAGTGGTAACTTGTTGAACCAGCTCTGATTCCCTTACATGCCTTAGTGAATTCAGTCTTCGTGGTCAATTAGTGTTACTATGGCAAATGATGACGAGATTGAAGATGTTGTGTGAATTGACCAGCTTTGATGATGCCCTTGCATGCCTTTGTGAAAGACTGAGGTAAGGATAAGGAAAGGCTCTCAGCTTGTTTCTATCTCAGATTGTGCAGCAAAAATACAAAGCATGGGAGAAATTATAAATGAGCTTGTGGAGAGTTCTTGAACTTTTCTTATTGTTTTTGTTATGGAGTTTGTTATCTACAAAGCAGATGACATAGGATATGTTTCTGCTGGACATTATGTTCCTTATGGTAATTGATTTAGAGTTATGTAACAGGGTTCATGGAGGCACTGGACTGGAAGGTTTCATGGAGGCGTTGCTTATTCAGGAGCTGCTATGGATGTGTTGACAAATCTTCATTTCTAAAAATTGAATTAGGTCTTGATGACTTATTGTTGATGATGGGAGAGAAAAAAAATGTATATACTGATTTGAATCACTCACTCACCTCATTTGTGGTCAAGTGTAAAAGTGGTATTTATCATACTTCAACATTGTATGCATATGCTATTCTATGTATTGTAACTTTAGCAGTATGTAAGCATATATTAGCATATTGTAAAACTCCAAACTAGATCCAAGCACTGATGAATCAAGTGAAAACTTTGTTGTGTTTTGCACAACATTAAAAGATTCTAGTGTTACATTTTTATATTGTCAAACACAATGATTCTCCAGATTTAGACTAGGGGTATTCCTGATGAGTTTGGACGAAATATTACGTGAGGTGAATTCCGATGAAAATTGTTGAAAGCGTGATATAAACAAAATGACCACTACAAGGCTACCTGACCGCACATTAATGAGCTATCTGTTTGTCCCTGTGATGTAGTTATCTGAATTCTCTCTGGCCAAACTTTTTTGACCAAACCCTCTTGATACATGACTTATAGTCAAGGTTTACCACCATCTAGTCATAAAAATCGACTATGTGGTCAAAACAAAGTATGATCTAGTCATGTTACAATCACAAGTCTGTTTTTTGGCCAACATATCGAATTCTATACCCCTACAGGGCAACCCCACCGCACACCAATGAGTTACCTGCCCGTTCTATGATGCAACTACCTGAATCTCCTCCGGCCAAGCTTTTTTGATCAGACCCTATCGATACCTGACTTATAGCTGAAGTTTACCACCATCTAGTCATAAAAATCTACTCGGTGGTCATAAAAAAGTATGCTCTAATCACGTTGCACACAGATCCATTTTACGCTGGAATTTATCAAATATATATATATATATATATTAAATCAGATTTTCCCAATAATATTTATATAAACAGTGACAAGTAGATTTAGTCTTAATTTTCGAAAAATTATATTAATTAAATGTACTATTAAATAGGAGAAAGGAAAAAAGTAACAAACATGACATAGTGGGGTAGATTAATATACTAAAAGTTAATAGTTTTAAATATTTTGCAAGTGTTTTTATTTTTAGTTAAGCCCTTTGGATTGAGTTAATTCTTTTTTATGCTTTTATAGGAAAAATAATAAACTAATTTTTAAAAGGTTAAGAAAATAGTAGTTATCCTATATGACAAGTCATTTTAAAACTTGTTGGGGGTATTATTTTTATCTGTGGTCAAATTTGTAAAAGAAAATAATTCATACGTAATATTAATTATTTATATTGCTAATGCTATTTTCAATATATTATTATATATATATATTTTTTGGCCGTGCACGTAAATCATTGTTGTGTGGCAGGTAGCCTTGAGAAGTTTGAACAAAATACACCGCGGGTAATTATATTTCTATACCCCTATAGGGCTACCAAACCGGACAGCATTGAGCTACCTGTCCGTCCTATGATGCAGCTACTTGAATCCTCTCCGGCCAAGCTTTTTGATCAGACCATCTCGATACCTGAAATGCCCCAAACCTTAGTATGTTGTTTAAACATTAAAACATGATTTATTAAGACAAGAAAATGTCTTAGAAACATTAGTAAACAATTTAAACCTTAAAGAACACAATTAAATACCTTAAGGTCAATAAGGGCTAAAATGTGCTCTAAGCTTGGAATAAGCTTGGGTAAGACCTAATGAACTTACCAAGACCTTATTTATATATTAATGAACATATTAAATCAATTACCAAAGAAAACCAAGCTTGAAAACAAGTTAAAACACAAAATGTGCTTTAAGAGGTCTTAAAGCACATTTTTGAAAAATTGTCTTGTAAATGAGTTTTGAGTGGCTAAATGTCCATCATTACTCTTAAATATATATGTGTACTATATAGTATCACATTTGGGTGGCTATATTAATGGGAAATCAAAAATTTCACTTCTAAGTGCCTTGTTTTGGTGAATAGTGATTTTTATAAGCTAGTTTGTAACATATGTTGTCATAAGTAATTAAATTGACAAACAAAGACAAAAATACCCTCATTATATTATAGGGGGCCGGTTTTCTAAGTGTGGTGACTCACCACTCTCTAGTTAATATGATAAGTAAATAAAGAAAACTAATTAAGTTACCTTTTTACTTTATAAAGCATAAATATCTTCTTAAAGCAAATTCTATCTTCATTCTCATTTCCCTTCTTCATTTCACACGGTTCCAACTTCTTCTTCCTCCCTTCTTGCTGTTCTCTCACGGTAATATCACCACCACCATTAAAACTCAACTTTGACCTCTTGTAAATCCAAGCTCACTTAACCAAATCAAAAACAAACACCACCATTCTCTTCCCCTCATCAAGCTCTTCATTTCTATCTTCTCAAAACTTCAAGAGCCCCATTTCGGTGCCATGGAGTTCCACCATTGAAGGAGCTTGAGCTTGTATTTTTTACATATTGTTACTCTCCTTTGCTTCTAGGTAAGGAATCTCAAATAAAAACTACATTTCCTCCATGTTTTTGTTGTGACCGAAAATACCCATTGATGGAGCTCTTTATGTGACTTTGTTCTAGCTTCATTCCAACTCTTCATGGACTAGGTGGAGTCCTCTCTTGTTATATATTCAAACTCTCTTCAAAGATCAAGGTAAAACAACTACATTAATGTTTTTGAAACAATGTAAACCTAGGGTTTGCAATGAGAAGGAGCTTAAAGCTTGAATACTCATTATGTTGTTTGTATAATGTTTAGAACTTGACAAGGAATCAAATACCTTACCGGTTTTATAAGGAAACAAGAAAGAAGTTTGTTTGGAAAAGAGGTAAATATACTAACCTAATGTTGTTTAATGCCTTAGGAGAAATGAGCTTATAATGCTTGTTAAAACTACCTAAAGAGCAAATGGTGAATGACTTAGTAAAGTGTTCTCAAGGAGACTAGTAAAAGAACATATATGTTGTTGTATGTATTTGCAGGTCAAAGGCATATACATTGTGGAAATTCAGTGTTTATGATTTAAGCACTTTAAGGGCCTAAGTGCCAAGCAATTTAAATTATGCATTATGTTGTAATGTAGTGTATTGTGAGTGAAGTTTTGTGTGTGAGAGTGTTCTTGGTGATTTAGGTGCTCTTGTGTTGTTAATGGAGGAAACAATGTGTTTTGGTTTAGTAATGTTCTAGGAGAACCCATGTCAAAATTTAGGAAATATCCAAGGAGTTCTAGGTGTTAGTGTAAGGTTTGGTGAACTAGAAAATGTTAGAAAATGACTATGTGTTGTACAAGAGAAGAAACTAGGTCTTAAGGTGTTCTAGGTAAACAAAAAGGACTTAGACATCAACTAGGGTTTAGGTTGGTAAGAAATGGTGCTTAAGAGATGATGTTAAGATGAGGAGAAAGCATTTGGGATAGTAGTTTTCTTAGGTAAGAAACATCATTTAGAAACCTAATGTAAAGTGTTATAAGTGTTAGTGAATTTATAAGGAAAAAATGAGTAACAAGTGAAACATGGATTTAGGTGTGTTTAAGATGATATCTAGACATTAGAATATACCTAGGAACATTTGGTAAAGCTATACAATTAATGGAGGTGGAGAACTAAGGTAACAACATTTGAAAAATGACTTTTATCAATTCTGTAGGTTTGGTCCGGGACCTAAGTGCTGGTTAAAGTCCCGGACCAGGGGTGTAAAATAGGCCGAGGGTCACATAACAATGTGGTCCGGGACTTGGGTCTTGTACAAGGACCCGGACCACCCCCTGAATTACCCCCGAGGGTTGAGTTAGCATATGGTCCGGGACCTAAGCTAGGGACCAAGTCCCGGACCACTATAAAACTTGGTTTTTAGGTATTTAAATGATGTCTAATGATAGGGATAAGTTAGGAATGATATTATAAGGTTACATAAGACATGTTAGGAGTGTTATAATGACATTTTAAAAGATGGGAAGTTAAAACAAAATGTGGAAATGTGATAACTAGAAATGTGAAGTAGTTAATATGACAGTGGACTAGTGCGTTAATTAACCGACGTTACTAAATGTGTTTAGGAATCTCTCAAGGTGGAAACCAGTCGAGGCAAGGACCAAGGTATGGTTTTCTTGCAGTCTGTTGTCTACCGGTTTACACCGGCTTGGGTGTTGTTTGCTTTTCTGTGTGTTACGACCTTAAAAGATTAAAGCATGAAAAGAGTTTACGGTTGATATATATTATAATGTTGTATTATTGTGACTCCCTTCCCTTGGTGTGTCTAACAAGACCTAAACACTTGCTTGTGTGTGACTTAACAATATATTGTGTGATCACTAACAAGTGCTAACCGGGGGAGTGAGGAGTCCGGTCATGTTCCGGCCACGCGTGTGAGGACGGGAGTCGATATCATATCCGGTTCGGCTCTCTTGGTGTATGTATAGGTTGTATTCCAATTTGGTTTCTACCTTCCCTTAGCTTATCCAAAGCTAGTTACTGACTCACGTCGGGCCACAGGGGCATACGAATGTTATTTCAGTGTGCTTGGGATTACTATATCCGACACACCTTGGGTATAAGTTAACCGTTCGATATAACTGGACGGTAACGAGGTTGGTAACGAGCTTAACATGAGATTGGCAATAATCTCTAGGCTCACCATGTATACTAACTATGTTGGAAGGTTCCTTGTGAGAACCGATTTTATGGTGTTATGTATTGTTGTTGTGCTATGCAATTTCCCTTGCTATGCTATGGTATATATATACATATGTTGGATGTTTTAAAATGAATGCCATGTTATCATGACAATTGGTTGCGCGTATCCCGGTAGCCGATGGGCTGCGCGTTAACCATACCAGCAAAGGTTGCTGACCCCCTCGGGGGCTCCATATTTTATTGCAGGATGAGGATCGAAGAAGCGGAGTGGCTCTAGATCCTAGGTCGATGATGTACTTTTGGTTGTTTTGGTTGTTGAGCCCGGGATGCGCCTGTGCACCCGAGGCATTACATTTTGGTACCGGTTGTTAAACAGTGGTGGATGTTTACGGTTGGTAGTTGTGATGTAAATTAAATACTCGGTATGGTTGGCTATGTATATATATGTGGATGTTAGGATCTATGCTCGGGAGTCTGATCATCAGACCGATACACTTGTATTTATTCTACCTAGTTAACCACGTGGGTGGTTAACGGCGTTGTAACACCAAAGCGTTTAATTATTGTTGGTTGGTTTTCCGCTGTGATTTCAGTAGTTGATAGGGGCGTTGTAGGGGTGTTACAATACCTGACTTACAAGCGAGTATGATCTAGTCACGTTGCACACATCAGGTTAGTTTTTGGCCAACATATATAATTCTATACCCCTACAGGGCTAACCCGACCGCACAACAATGAGCCACCGGCCCGTCCTGTGATATAGCTACCTGAATCCTCTCTAACAAGCTTTTTTGCTCAGACCCTCTTTATATCTGACTTCTAGCTGAGGTTTACCATCATGTTATCATAAAAATTTAATTTTTGGTCATACTAAAGTATGATCTAGGCACATTGCACACATCAGGCCAGTTTTTGCCAACATATATAATTCTATACCCCTACAGGACTACCCGACTGCACAACAATGAGCTACCTACCGTCCCGTGATGCAGCTACCTGAATCTTCTCCGGCCAAACTATTTTGACCATACCCTTTCGATACCTGACAAACAGTCGAGTTTTATCACCATCTTGTCATAAAAATCTACTCTATGGTCATACCAAAGTATGATCTAGTCACGTTGCACACATCAGGTCCGTTATTTGTACTTAAATACAATATTTATAATTTTTCAATTATTGAAAGCATTTTATGATATATATATACATATAATATTTTGGAAATAGCATTAGCTATATAAATAATAAATATTACATATGAGTTTTTTATTTTACAAATTTGACCAAGGATAAAAATAATACCCCAACACGTTTTTAAATGAGTTGTCATATAGGATAACTACTACTTTCTTAACCTTTCCAGCGTAAAATATTTTATAAGTGTTTTTGTTTTTAATTAAGTTCTTTAGATTGGGTAACTAGTTTTATGCTTTTTATATAAAATAATAAACTAACTTTTCAAAGGTTAAGAAAGTAGTAGTTATCCTATATGTCGTCTTTTTAAAACTTATTGGGGTATTATTTTTATCCACGGTCAAAATTGTAAAAGAGAATAATTCATTTACATAATGTAATATTTATTTATATAGCTAGACTAATTATAATTGTTTTATTTAAGTACATATAAACCGTTATCAATTTACTCATAATTATTTGGTTTATATGCTGTTTGTACAGGCTATCTGCCACTATATGGGGAGCTACCTGACTTTTGTGTGTAGCTCCCCTCTTCTTCTCTCTCGAACAACTTGAGCAAACCCTGTCCGTGTGTCACTATAGTCAAACATTGCGATCCTTTGGTCACAATTCTACAGTCGGTAGTCATTCCACTGTATGATTTCATGAGTGAATATGTATTTGAGGTTCTGTAAATTCTTAATGTTTTTATGTCTCATTAGCCTTTCTTTTAATGATTAAACATTGGTTTAAATCTCTTAATTATATTAATCCCTCCTTAATATTAAGGTGATTGATTAATGTTTACGGTATTTCATCTGATGCTATTTTCAAAATATTAAATACTAATGTTTATAATAAAATGCTTTGAACTATAAATATTGTACTTATCCGGTTACCCATAAATGTTCATCCATTACCAAATAAAACACCAGCCATCATTAAGAACCTTGATGTTAAAAATTGTATCAATTAAATGCACTAAAATTGTATTAACTAGTATAAAATAGGAGAAAGGAACTGACCAAAAAAATAGGAGAAACACGTTAATATACTTTATGTTACTAGTTTTTAAATATTTTGTAAGTCTTTTTGTTTTTAATTAAGTTCTTTAGATTAAGGTAACCAGTTTTTATGCTTTTTTTATATGAAAAATAATAAATAAAATTTTTGAAGGTGAAGAAAGTAGTAGTTTTCTATATGTCAAGCCTTTTTAAAACTTATTTGTTGTATTATTTTTATCACGGTCAAAATTGTAAAAGAAAATAATTCATTTTTTACATAATTTAATTTTTGTTATTTATATAGCTAATGCTATTTCTAAAATTCAAATATTAATATATATATTTATAATATATATATAATAAAATGCTTTGAATAATAGTCTAATTATAATTATTTTATTTAAGTACATATAAATCATTATCAATTTACTCATAATTATTTGGTTTATATGTTGTTATGTACAGGGCTACTTGCCACTATATCGGGGAGCTACCTGCACATCTGGTGATTCAGCTACCTGCGACACCAAGGTGGGTTACCTGCACTTTTGTGCTATAGCTACCTACTTTTTTCTCGAACAGTTTAACCAAACCCTGTCCTTGTGTGACTATAGTCAAATATTGCGATCCTTTGGTCACGATTTTATAGACTGTAGTCATTTCACTGTATGATTTTGTGAGTGAATATGCATTAGGGGTTCTTAATTAAAGTGATTAATGTTTGAGATATTTCATCTAATGCTATTTTCAAAATATTAAATACTTATATATATAATAAAATACTTTGAATAACATAATAATTATATATATATTATACTTAAGTACATACAAAAATTTGTCTATTTCCTCTTAATTATACTGTTTATTTGTAAGTTGTGATCCCTTTTTATTGGATTACCGATTAGTGACTTAAACATATTTGAGAATGACGAATTAGGCTGATATTAAATGATAAAAACAAATATAGATTGAGTAGAATAAATCCTCTGATTTATACTGTTTAAATTATTGTTTTTGAAATTCACGATCTCTCCTCTCGTAACTAATAGTACAAATAATAGAAATTTAGCATTATTTTCTAAAAATTGAGTAGAATAAATCCTATTAATTAGGGAAAAAAAGGTGATAAAAGCAAATATAGATTGATTTTACAAGAAAAACTTTTACTTATTTGTTAATAACAATTTAGTATATATCCAATATTTTTACTATCTTTTACACTGAAATTTATTTAACATATATTTTTTATAAACATATTTTTCCTAATAAAATATCTATAAATATTGAATTGCAAATTTAGTCTTAATTTTCTAAGAATTGTATTAAGCTAAATGTATTATTAACAGGAGAAAGGAAAAAAGTAACATTACTAGTTTTAAAATACTATTTATTAAGTGTTAATATTTACTATTATTTAGTCCCTTAGATTTGACTTGTTTGTATGATTTTTTATATGATTTTTTTCTAAAGGTTAAAAACATAGCCGTTATCCTATATATCAAACTTTTTTTTATAACTTATTGATAGTATCATTTAATTAGCAACCTTCAACCTTTAATCATCAAAACATAGTTTTATTTGATCATACTTTGGTACGACCACATAGTAGATTTTTATGACTAAATGTTGATAAACCTCGACTATAAGTCAGGTATCGAGAGGGTCTGGTAAAAAAAGCTTGGCTGGAGAGGATTCAAGTAGCTGCATCACAAGACGGGCAGGTAGCTCATCGTTTTGCGATCGGGTAACCGTGTAGGGGTATATATTTAATATTTAAACCATCTTTTACGCTGGAATTTATCAAACATATATATATATATATTATAATCAGATTTTCCCAATAATATTTATATAAATAGTGACAAGTAGATTTAGTCTTAATTTTCTAAAAATTATATTAATTAAATGTAGTATTAAATAGGAGAAAGGAAAAAAGTAACAAACATTACATAATGGGGTAGATTAATATACTAAAAGTAAATAGTTTTAAATATTTTGCAAGTGTTTTTATTTTTAGTTAAGCCCTTTGGATTGAGTTAATCCTTTTTTATGCTTTTATAGGAAAAATAATAAACTAATTTTTAAAAGGTTAAGAAAGTAGTAGTTATCTTATATGACAAGTCATTTTAAAACTTGTTGGGGCTATTATTTTTACCCGTGGTCAAATTTGTAAAAGAAAATAATTCATATGTAATATTAATTATTTATATTGCTAATGCTATTTCCAATATATATTATATATATCATAAAAAGCTTTGAATAATAGAATAATTATTAATATTGTATTTAAGTACAAATACCAGACCTGATGTGTGCAACAAAATACACCGCAACTAAATATATTTCTATACCCTACAGTGCTATTCGACCGCACACCAATGAGCTACCTGCTCGTCCTATCATGTAGCTATCTGAATCTTCTCCGGCCGAGCTGTTTTGACCAGACCCTTTTGATATCTGACTTATAGCTGAGGTTTACCACCATATAGTCATAAAAATCTACTCAGTGGTCGAGTATGGTCTAGTCACATTGCACACAGATCCGTTTTTTGGCCAACGTATAGAATTTATACCTCTACATAGCTACCCGACAACACACCAAGGAGCTATCTACCCGTGCTGTGATGCAGCTACCTGAATCCTGATAAGTGCGAAATATATAGACTTTTAAGGGTTTAATTGTCTTATAATTTGCAGTACTTTAAGTAATATTTCTCACTTATCTTACGATTTTCCTAGATTTATGTTTTGATAAGACCTGATATATTTTATGTCTCAACAGCAGAAAATAGCGGCACATATACATATATATTCTATATAATATAATATATATATATATAGTTCACGGAATGTTACCCGATAAAGGAAACACTCACGTACAGCATCACTAATAAATTCATGAATGTCGCATGGGACGTTTGCAAAAAGAATGCTGCATTGGGATGAAGTGACGGGGCGCATCAATTGGTGGGGCTGGACGGAAGTTAATAAAAAAAAAAAAAGAAGGCGGCTGGACACACAGACCGCAGGAGTTTGAGCGGTCAGTTAGGCGGACAGATAGGAGGGAGTCCGCATGATTTTGAGCGGTTGCTGGGCGGACAAAATGAGAGAGGAGTCCGCCTCCTTAGGCGCGGACAAGAGCAGAGGCAACCGCCTGTTTTGGAGCGGACAAGAGGATCAGCACACCAGATTTCAACGCCGAACAGTTTTCTTCTCCGTTTTTCCTTCTTCCTTTACGCCGCACTCGAACTGCTCCTTCATTAATTACAGACGGCGCCTACCTTAATTCACTCACGCGTGACGCTCGCCGCCTCTCTGATTGCTGCTGCCCGACCATGATTTAAATCTGTCTGCAATCTTCACGGATCTGCTTACCGACTCCACCGCCATCTTATTCCATTCACACTTCTTCACCTTCTTTCCTATAAATAAGCTACGTTTTCTTCAGTATTTGGTATCCCTTCTTTAAATCCAAAGCAGTTCACCATCATCTCACCGTTCACCACGCCTGTTCACCACACTTCAGCTCTCCGGAGCATTTATCACCACACGACCACATCCATTTCTCTTCTCCCCATTTTCTCCATTTTAATTTGTTTTTCCACCACACCATATCACTACCATTTATTAGTGTTATTATTACGGGCGACGTGGATACAGAGGCGGAGCTAGGATTCAGAGTCAACTTGCTAGCTGGAGTTTTCTCTACCCTTTCTCTTATTTTGTTAAAACATTGTTTATATATAGTTATGTTTAATTAATAAAAGCCCTCCCAGGTTTGGGATGCGAGCCTATTTTATATAATTATGTTATGTTAAGCTTTCCACTATGATTTTATCTAAAGTAATAGTTTAATTCCAGTTCTTCATCTGCTTTAATTCTCTGATCAATTATTAAAGCAATTTTGTAGTTTTCTAATCAACACGCGAGCTGAGATAGTAAACAAGACATAGGAATTAAACCTGATTAACAGCTAGAAGCCTGATCCGGCCTATAGGTTAATTAGTCTCAAATAGAAGCTGTTCTTTATGCGATTGGTTGTGTCCGGATTAGAGCATTAGTCTGCTGCTAGTTCTAGCAACTGGTTAGGGTTCGTTAGATTTAGTCGTCAACGAATTATTTATAGTTTCTGAGTTTTTACTTAAGTGGTAAAGTTCATATTAATATAACTGATAAAATAGGTGAGCAGAACTAACCCGGGATGCTTTCTTAAAAGACAAAAAAAATTTGTTTTTATTATTTTGTTTTTGTTCAGGTTAGGTTTTTCGTTATTTCTTCTCCTTAAAAAATGATAAAATCTATTTACTAGAAGTCTCAGTAAATTTAATCCACTGTCAGTTATCCACAGCGAGGTCCCTAAGAGTACGACAACCCCACGAATCCACTATCCCGCAAAACGATTAGGTACACTGCCTATGTGGTAGAAGTAGTCACATATTTCTCCAACAAGTTTTTGGCGCCGTTGCCGGGGACCTCCAGCACGGTTAATTGATAGTTTTTAAATTTTATTGAGATTTCTATTTTTATTTTACTTACAAAAAAAAATATATATACATATTTCTTGTATCTCTGTTTTATTTTTGTTTTTGTGTTTCTTTTCTATTTTTATTTTCTATTCTACTTGGTATTTTTGTTTTTTTTTGTAGGCTAGTTACTGATAATGGAGAGCGGCCACGATGAGGTGAGAAGATTGTTGATCAATCTGGAATGGACACGAATGCAAGAGGAAATATCCTCATATCAAAGATTGGTCAAGGATTATCAACTACCTCAACAATCAAATCGAGAGCCGTATTAGTGGGAAGTCAACCAGGCTAACGCACAATACAACGAAGCTCAGTTGGGGTATTACTACTTCAATCAGAACGAGCAGCAATCTACACGAAGGCTAGACGAATTTCTCCTGAGTCAGGCCGAGCCACCAGAAGAGATTTCAGTGGTGACTCCAAGGAGTGAAGATCGACTCGAGCCAGATAATCTTGAAGCTACAAGTTCTGATGAGGAGATAAAGAAACTTCTCAGGACATTTTTCTCCGACGCCGAGTTAGAACAAATGTCTGAGAGTTACAATCTTCCTCCATCTCCATCCCCAACACAGGAGAAGCAATTAAAATTAGAAGATATTGTGTCTGAGCCGGTCAACCAGCTGGAAGAGCGCTATCCTGTTGAGCCTCACCAACCGAAAGAGGAAATTTACATCCTCGAATCTGAGGAAGGAATACCACTACCACCGGTCTCTCATCAACTTCCGTCCTGCCTCCATAAGCCTCAACAGCAAGAGGAGGATGTTTACATCCTCCAATTTGAGGAAGAAAAGTCATCACCACCTGGTCTTCTGTTACAACTACGTTACCGGCAGTACCTCCTCAAACACCAGGTTTTGTGGAGTATTCATTTTCCTATTTTATTTACCGAAGTAACGTTTTGTTTTGATCCAGGTGGTTTGCTTTTCATTACTAACTTCGTTTTCCTGGCGAAGATATTATCTACTTTTATTTTGATCCAGGATAACGAAGCGATAGTCTAGCCAAAGACTAAAACTACGGGCAGCTTACTGGGAGGCAACCCAGTGGTTAAGTTTTATTATCTTCTTATCTTTATTTTATATATTTTATTTTTCTTAGTATCCTATTTTTGTTTTATATTTTATTATTTATACTATCCTATGTGATTTTTCAAAAAAAAATTTAAATGCAAGAAGGGAGCATATGGTTTTATTTTAATTTTGTCTATGATTTTATTTTAATTTTTATTTTTCTTTTTCTCAAGAAGTGACAATGGAATCGGTGCTTTAATGCAACGCTTTTTAGCGTTTATTTTGGGTAGTGTGTGCAGGTGAAATTCTTATCATGGTATCTGAAGAACTCCAAGGCTGGACACTTGCTTGAACGCAAGTGTGAGGAACGCTACTACCCCCATTGTTCGCACTTAAGTGTGAGGAAGGACACCTTCCTCAATCTATGATATCAGGGGAGTTTCAGTTTCTTTATTTTAAATGTTTGTGTCCAGTCTATCACGCTTAATGAATATTATTATATCAGTCCATGATTATCCTGAATGAAATTCTTCATGAGTCTGGCATATTTTGAAAGGTCTTTTCTTGATTATTTTATGAACAATGAGGACATTGCTCCTCTTAAGTGTGAGTTAGTTTAGACCTTTCTCTGAAAATATGCCAAGTTGCACCTAATGCCACACTTGATTTTTATTGTTCTCTAATTATGATAGTAAGCTTCTCTAAAGGCCAATACATGTTGAATTTTCAGGCTAAATTTTTGTGGTTTTTAAAATCAAGCCTGATGACAACCTCAAGAATCATTCTGCTTGACGTTGTTTGTATGTATCAAATTCTTTCTTCAAAATTAAATCTATTTTCACTGAAATCTGGTGGATAAGCTGATTTTGGAAATTGAACTACCTTAGCTTGGCAATCATGGAACTAAGTGAAAGTTTGGTATGAAAAGGATAAGGCAAGGTACTCCTCTGATCATATAATGAAGTTTTCTGAACCAAAACAGGCCTCGTTCACTCGGTTATTAAGTCCTTGGGGTGCCTTATCACCCATCTACCTAAGGTCTTGTGATCTGGGATAGAAGGCCCAAAGCCGCTACATGGGTGAAGAGAAAAGTATGGGGGATGAAACAACTTGTGCGAAAAAAAAATGAAATAAACATGCAAAACTCTTAATGTTGAATGATTGTCGCAATTTTTCATATTTTGATCATGAGTATGTGGTGTTGAAAGGTATCACGGAATAAGGTGTTACTTCACACCCCTTGTCATCCAAAGGTTAGAGGAAAGAAATTGGTGGAAGATTCCGAGCTAATCTATGTTCAATTTTTACAATCTAACTTATCCATGCTCTTATTAAAAATTTTCTGTTTCACTGTTTACAAAAACCTACATCTAAGAGCAGGATTATTCTTTTGATTGCCATTTAGCTTGATTTCCTTCCACGATGGTTGAATCCCGGAGTTTGATACTGTAACCTTAGAGAAAGTTGTTCTTTATTTGCTTGAGGACAAGCAAAAGATAAGTGTGAGGAAGTTTGATAAGTGCGAAATATATAGACTTTTAAGGGTTTAATTGTCTTATAATTTGCAGTACTTTAAGTAATATTTCTCACTTATCTTACGATTTTCCTAGATTTATGTTTTGATAAGACCTGATATATTTTATGTCTCAACAGCAGAAAATAGCGGCACATATACATATATATTCTATATAATATAATATATATATATAGTTCACGGAATTGTTGCCCGATAAAGGAAACACTCACGTACAGCATCACTAATAAATTCATGAATGTCGCATGGGACGTTTGCAAAAAGAATGCTGCATTGGGATGAAGTGACGGGGCGCATCAATTGGTGGGGCTGGACGGAAGTTAATAAAATAAAAAAAGAAAGAAGGCGGCTGGACACACAGACCGCAGGAGTTTGAGCGGTCAGTTAGGCGGACAGATAGGAGGGAGTCCGCATGATTTTGAGCGGTTGCTGGGCGGACAAAATGAGAGAGGAGTCCGCCTCCTTAGGCGCGGACAAGAGAGCAGAGGCAACCGCCTGTTTTGGAGCGGACAAGAGGATCAGCACACCAGATTTCAACGCCGAACAGTTTTCTTCTCCGTTTTTCCTTCTTCCTTTACGCCGCACTCGAACTGCTCCTTCATTAATTACAGACGGCGCCTACCTTAATTCACTCACGCGTGACGCTCGCCGCCTCTCTGATTGCTGCTGCCCGACCATGATTTAAATCTGTCTGCAATCTTCACGGATCTGCTTACCGACTCCACCGCCATCTTATTCCATTCACACTTCTTCACCTTTCCTATAAATAAGCTACGTTTTCTTCAGTATTTGGTATCCCTTCTTTAAATCCAAAGCAGTTCACCATCATCTCACCGTTCACCACGCCTGTTCACCACACTTCATCAGCTCTCCGGAGCATTTATCACCACACGACCACATCCATTTCTCTTCTCCCCATTTTCTCCATTTTAATTTGTTTTTCCACCACACCATATCACTACCATTTATTAGTGTTATTATTACGGGCGACGTGGATACAGAGGCGGAGCTAGGATTCAGAGTCAACTTGCTAGCTGGAGTTTTCTCTACCCTTTCTCTTATTTTGTTAAAACATTGTTTATATATAGTTATGTTTAATTAATAAAAGCCCTCCCAGGTTTGGGATGCGAGCCTATTTTATATAATTATGTTATGTTAAGCTTTCCACTATGATTTTATCTAAAGTAATAGTTTAATTCCAGTTCTTCATCTGCTTTAATTCTCTGATCAATTATTAAAGCAATTTTGTAGTTTTCTAATCAACACGCGAGCTGAGATAGTAAACAAGACATAGGAATTAAACCTGATTAACAGCTAGAAGCCTGATCCGGCCTATAGGTTAATTAGTCTCAAATAGAAGCTGTTCTTTATGCGATTGGTTGTGTCCGGATTAGAGCATTAGTCTGCTGCTAGTTCTAGCAACTGGTTAGGGTTCGTTAGATTTAGTCGTCAACGAATTATTTATAGTTTCTGAGTTTATTACTTAAGTGGTAAAGTTCATATTAATATAACTGATAAAATAGGTGAGCAGAACTAACCCGGGATGCTTTCTTAAAAGACAAAAAAAATATTGTTTTTATTATTTTGTTTTTGTTCAGGTTAGGTTTTTCGTTTATTTCTTCTCCTTAAAAAATGATAAAATCTATTTACTAGAAGTCTCAGTAAATTTAATCCACTATCAGTTATCCACAGCGAGGTCCCCAAGAGTACGACAACCCCACGAATCCACTATCCCGCAAAACGATTAGGTACACTGCCTATGTGGTAGAAGTAGTCACATATTTCTCCAACAAATCCCCTCTGGCAAAGCTTTTTTGACCAGACCCTCTCAATACGTGACTTATGGCTTGGGTTTATCACCATATAGTCATGAAAATCTACTCGATGGTCATAAAAAAGTATGATCTAATCACGTTGCACACATATTCGTTTTTTGGCCAACATATAGAATTCTATACCCCTACAGGGTTACCCGATAGCACACCAGTGAGCTACTTACCTGTCCTGTGATGCAGTTACCTGAATATTCTCCGGCCAAACTGTTTTGACCAGACCCTTTCAATACCTGCCTAATAGCCGAAGTTTACCACCATCTTGTCATAAAAATATACTCTGTGGTTATAAAAAAGTATGATCTAGTCACGTTACATACAGATCCATTTTTTGACCAATACTACTACATGACAAAAGTTGCGTCTTTTACTTTTCTTAAGATTTTTTCTTCAAGTATAAATTCTTATTATAATCTATGGAAACAGGCTAATCCGCGAACATAGGTCGTACCTTACGACGAGGAACAGCTCATTAACTTGGTTATCTTACTTTTTACAACATTTACTAAATTTTTTAGAAAGCGTCTTGTAACAGTTCTCCTTGGAAGCTCTTCACTGATACTACTACGAAATGATTAGCACACCCTCTAATCTCTATACAACAACACGAGTAAAGAACAGAGAAAATGCTCTCGTAAACACCCTACTTCCTACTTCTACCACTCACTCTAACCAACATATAACTAAAGTCTAAATGAAGAAGAGCAAAACCGGGGTGACGTGAGTCTTGAATGGATCTTAAGTGTTTCAAAGAGGTCGGTGTTGAAGTCTCCTGGTATATCTTTGAGGATGAGATCGTCTGCCCATCAAACTCCAGCTGATGCTTGCTTTCCCTTTTTGCCACCTCCATTCCTCATTACCTCAGAATGGCAGTAATAATAAATAGAGAGTGAGCTTTAGTTTAATTTATAAAACTAAACATGGCTCATTACCAAGAATTAGGATAAGATATCTCATAACATATAGCGTATATAACCAGCAGTATAAATTACTGAGGCAAAGCTAGACTGAATAATAAAATTTTGTAAAAACGGTGATGATAATGCATAGCAGGAGCCACAAGATGTTTTCTCTAATCGTATGATTGTCAAAGTAATTATCAGAACTTCACATGATTTCTTACCTTTTCATCTATATTATCTGGAAAACTCTAGGTACAGCAGCAGGAGGCTTATGATGCAATCTTTGTTGATTCAAAACAGCCAGGATGTTAGATGTTTTAGTAGCGAATTACTTCTATTAAAAAATAGTACAAAGATTAAATCAAAGTTTTCATAAAAAGGCCTGAGCAATGAGTGCTGCAAATTTCAGTCCAAAATTATGTAGACGTTTGGTATGCAGCAGGTTTACTTATACTAGTTTTCCATGTGTAGGTTTAAAAAACAGCAGCATGGAGCAACAAAACAGATGGGAGTCAGAAAGCTATATTGTCTATATTGTGCAATCAGAACAGTGATTTTCCTATCAGCTTTTATCATAGCTGCCACATTAGCCACCAGGGAAGCTACTACCATATCTTTCCCCTCACTATCCGGGGGAACTGGAACTGCCCAAGGCATCCCTTGAGATAAATCTTCCTCAATCTGCCATGAAGATTCAATCTTAGTTGGCGTACTTTCTCTAACAAAAATATCTATTATTTAACTCTGCATACTCATACTAAAGAACACTTTGAAACAAGAAAAGAGAAGGCACATTTTTTGCTGCAGTTATTGTGAGCTTTATCCTGGTTTATTACTAAATAAAATCTATGTGGTGAGTAAGAACAAGAACAGCCATTCAGAAGTTGATAGACACCATCTCATATTAACAGACCCTGTGTAAATGAGACCACATCACCAATGCAATAAACAAATGCAATCATTAAGCCACTAAAAGGAGAACATGTATGTTTTTGCAGATCTCGATTTCAAGCATGTTTGGGAGTTTTTTTGGTGCTATATGTTTTGGTGTCTTTCACTAGTCCCCCTTTGCACAAAGCATTCAAGAAGATCATTCTCAACAGAGAAAAAATAGCAAACATTGATGACAAGAAATCAACACATACAAGAAGAACAAGACTAATGACTGGTGAAACTGCTCGAAAGATGCATATAGGAATGTAACTATATATAATACTAAATACTCACTTGGGCACGCAACAAGTTAATATCATGCTGAGTTTCAGTTGTATCATAAGTCGCCATCAGATGCCTCCCAACATTGTCACAAGCGTAAGGGAAGAGAACATCAGTGACAAAGGATATAGGGGTGGTCGTCCCTTCAATGTCAAGCACAATACAGCGCTGCATGACGATAAAAAACTTTTAAGTATAAGTATACCTCACTGAAAAATATTTGTACCAGAGTTCAATAATCAGCTTTCTCATGATTTTCTATTATACAACGGGAGAAATCTAGAAAATCTGCTCGTACAGGCTCCTTTCCTTGACCTGTCTTCCCTGACTTCACAACACATTGGAGATCTCTGGATGCCCCTGCACTAGTCTTCAGAAAATCATGTGCAGGAGTTGACCAATCGATGCCCATTTGATGAAGTTTTATAGCAGCATCAAAAAGGTAGTGATAGCATTCAGCCTGAGAAGGCAAAGAAAACAGAAATATTCATTAGTTTGGAGACTTCGTCCAGCCAAATACCCCAAGACACAGGAGCTTCTACCTACGTTTACTACCGTAAAAAGTTAATCAACCAGTATTTGAAACAAACCTGAGTTTTGGCACTGATCCAGGAGTCTCCCCAGACATAAATACCATGGTTTCTGACAAGCACAACAGTAGCTTTTGGATATGCTTCGATCTAATAAGAACTCAAAAGGCAAAATTGCAGTTATTGAATTATTCTAAGCATACTATGAACCACAAATTTAAGGATAATATCTCTATATAAGTCTATTATTGTACATAATCCATTGTCGTTTTTACATGATGCATCCCCATAATATAGGCAACCATGTCGATCATTTAAAGTAATAACGTGTCTAACCTTCATAAAGAGGGGAGCACAATCTGAACATTTGGGAGGCTTGTTAGGGTATGGTTTTTGACTTGGGGAAGACACTATCGTGCCGTCTGGTGAGAGCACGTACATGTCTTCTGGTTGCATCCTCTCCTTCTGAACACCTGATGACACAAACAGACAGCTCAATGGCAAAAGCAAATCAGCAAAATTAATCTTGCATACAGGGGCCAGAGCATAGCTTCACTTAATATACACCATACTATATAATTCACAGCTCAAGTAAAAAACTGACCAAAGAAAATAAGTCAAGTAATTACAGATAAAAGTTGAAGATGTGGAAGAGATGGAACAGCGAAAGATAACCAACTGACAAATACAATGTTCAACAGGCAATACGCACTTAACTCCCACGAACAAAACCTTCACCTGCAGTAAGTGGGGGACCAAATAGAACGTTTAATATCATTTGTACAGACATCTGCTTTTGAAAGTCAATTCGAAGTAGTAAGACCTGATACTCAGGTTGGATCAAACCCCACCGAATGAATGCTCAAAATGTAAGACCTAAACTGTTTCATAGACCCTATGAGTAGCCAATCCAGTGGCCTTAAAGTGATACCACACCCAAGTGCACATAAATTAATCAGACGAATGATTCCTACATTGCATGGTTCATCAATTAACACCAAACATCAAAATTACAAATTCAAATTCACGGGAAACCATGAAAATATATTCTATGGAGCATGTAACACTTGATTCACGGGAAACCACAAAACTATATACTAGCATAGATTATCAATTTGCCACCAAGCAGACAAATCATTGAACCCCAATAAAAGCAACCAATAACAAGAGTAGTGACTAGCGGAATACCAGAAGGCGACATGATGATGACTTGTTGGGTTTAGGGATTGAGTCGTCATGGACTTTGACAGTGATACTGCCGCCGGTACCACCGACCCAACCAAGGTTGTAAAATTGGCGGCAAAGTTCTGTGATAAGCAGCCGTGTTTCTTGAACTGGCTTGCTTTCCAGATATACTGGTGTAGACGTTTTGGTCGCCATTTTCCACCCGTTCACTGCTACGGAAGGGGCTGCAAACGTCGGAAGTGCGAACATCCCAGCCATTCTACTCACCCGTCTTAATATATACAAACCGAGGGGCGACGCAGGGGCAGATACCGAGGTTCACGCCTTGGCTGCTGCCAAAGTCTGTGCCATTAGTTTAATCGATTTGAACAGGTTGAGCTGAATACTGAGAGAGGGAGAAAGGAAAGATAGAACAGAAGATTGTTAAAGAAAATTCACAGCGCTACTTACTCTATTCGAAGATGGAAGTATGAGAGGCGACGGTGAACGGCGTTTTCCGTCGATTATAGCGTTTGTGGTGGAAGAACATCTCAAAACAGAGAGAAAAGAAGCTTCTAGCCAGTGAGACAAAAGGCGAGATAGAATTTTGCTTCTCAAAGCACTGACAGAGTATACAATTTACACATATACCCCTAGATATTCCATGTTAGATACAGACCATTAGATTATGGAAAAAGTTGATCCAAAGGCTAAAAATAGCGAAGGCACCGTGACTTCGATCTCCAGCGAAGTCACGAGAGCCGGTCCCAATATATTTGTCTATATTCTGTTCACGTGCAACCTCCTTATGCATGTACATAAGCTAAGAATGATGATGATAAATGTTGAATTGCAAATGAGGCCCATTTTACCGCTGCTTATTGGAGAAACCCAGACTGGGTTTGTCAAGGGGAGAAACATCCTTGAGGGCCCTTTAATTGCAAATGAGGTTATAGCATGGTTGAAGAAGACTAAGCGAAAAGGGATAGTCATAAAAATCGATTTGAAAAAGGCTTATGATTCTATCTTGTGGGATTTCATTGACCAGATGATGGAGTGTATGGGATTTGGTGTTACTTGGAGGAATTGGCTAAAAGAATGTATCACAACTTCAAGGATCTCCTTACTGGTGAATGGTTCACCTACTAGGCCGTTCTCTCCCTCTCGTGGCCTCAGACAAGGGGACCCGTTGTCGCCTGCGTTGTTTGTCATTGCTGCAGAGGCATTGAGTTGGTTGATTCAAGAGGCAGTGGAAAAACATCATCTCTCTGGTTTGGTGGTAGGAACGAGGAGAGTGCGAGTCACCCACCTCCAATTTGCTGATGATATTTTGCTCTTTAGTGGAGCTGAGAGAAGAGAGCTGGTGCACTTGCATAGAATTCTCATTGGGTTTGCAGAGATGAGTGGCCTACGTTTGAATATGGAAAAATCGAAGGCGTATTGTTTCAATGTGGGAGAAGAGGAGGCGCGAATGGTAGGGAAAATTTTCGATTGCCAAATAGGTTCCTTGCCGACCACCTATTTGGGTTGCCCCTTGGGGGTGAATATGAGAAAAGCAGCCACTTGGGAGCCGGTTATTCAGAAGACTAAGGCTAAGCTTGCGACGTGGAAAGCCTCTAGCCTGTCCAAGGCTGGGAGAGCGGTTCTACTTAGGTCAGTCCTTGAGGCTATCCCCCTTTATTATGCTAGTTTATTCGTGATTCCAGCGAAGGTGCGGAAGAAATTGGTATCCATCCAACGACAGTTCTTTTGGGGCAAGAACAAGAGGAAGTTCTTGACTACGGTCTCTTGGAGGAGGATGTCTAGACCTAAGGCAGATGGGGGGCTGGGTTTCTCTGATCTGCAGGTTAAAAACCTGGCCTTTCTGTCCAAGTGGAGGTTTAACTTTGCTGCCAATAAGTCCCCACTTTGGAAGAGAGTGGTTTCGTCAATTTACAAAATGAGGGGTGGTCTTTATACTAGGGACTTGGATGGTCGGATGTTGAAGGCGGGGGGTATATGGCCTTCTATCATTAAGGCTACGGATGCAAGTGTTGCTCTCAAAGGCGTTCTCGAGGAGAAGGTGCAAATCTTGGTTAAAAATGGTGAGTCGATACTATTCTGGTATGATAACTGGTCTCATGTAGGATGTCTGCGGAGCAAGTTTCAGCGCCTCTTTATTCTGAGTTTACAGCAAGAGTGTACTATAGCCCAAATGGGGCATTGGGTGAATGGAAGTTGGCAATGGGATTTTCAGTGGCGCCGTGAGCTTTTCACTTACGAAGAGGACTTCCTCGCTCAATTGTTGGGATCGATTGATGTCGTTCCATGCTCGCCGCAGCTGCCGGATATGTGCTCGTGGAGGTCGGGTGGTAACCACTCTATTGTGAAGGATATTTCACTCTCTTTGTATAATGCAACTGCCGAGGTGCCCGGTACTTCTACGGGTATTGACCTAAGGGCCATATGGAGTGGCTTGTGTGAGCCAAGGGTGGTTATGACCTTGTGGTTTACGCTCTTGAGAAGATTGATGACAAGGGAAATTCTATTTGAGAGAAATGTAGTCCCTATTGGTGGGAGCATGTGCCCTTGGTGTAGCAGGGTTATGGAGAGTGTGGAGCATGTTTTGTTTCATTGCACTAGGGTAAGGAGGACTTGGGATCTCATTTTGAGGTGGTGGAATGTACCTTTTGTCTTCAGAGAAGGGGTTGGTGATATATATAATGACTGGTTTTCGGTCACCTTTTCGAGTAGAGCGAAGCGAGTATGGAAGTCTACTTTTTGCTATGGTGTGTATTATATTTGGATGCACCGTAATGCTGTGGTTTTTCGAGAAGAGGTGTGCAATGTCGACCGAGTCACGCTGCAGATCAAGCTTGGGGTTTGGCGCTGGTCGAAGATATGGTGGAAGGATCTTCCTTTGACATGTAGTGCTTTCGTAGGAGTTAGTTCGCTGAGAGAATTTTTGTAGTAGGTTGTGTGGGCCTTATTTGGTATGATTTGGGTGAGATGTGAGTGTGTGGTTGATCGTCTTTGGGGTGTACGCTTTGATGTTTCTTCTTCCTTGCTTAGTTGGACATTTAGTTGTTTTTGGATGTGGTGGGTACTCTTTTTCCCCCCTAGGATTTTTTTCCCACTGGGTTTTTCTCTAGGGGGGTTTTAATGAGGCCCGTGTTAAACCCATCCGCCTGGTTCACCAGGTTTTTCATTTAATAAATGGCTTATGCCCAATTATCAAAAAAAAATGTTGAATTCTTTTCTTCAGCCCACGCCAGGCTAATGTCTGCGCCTCTCTGAAGTTGTCGGCTGCACCTCTTCGTCTCACGAGTCCAGCATGTGATGACGTGGTAGATTCAACGATAAATAATAAGTGAACAGATCATGACCTCTGTCCTGTACATATCATGCTCCACTAATGATTCGTGAATGTGGTGTATAAATGCCGACAATGATATGGTGACTAATTTGTCCCCCTCATGCAGCGTGAGTTTGTTGCAGAAACAAATATATATACATATATTTGAAAGAAAACCATAGATATTCATTAAGATATCAGTGTACGTACAAAGTCTGGGAAGACAATCGCTTCCCAACTGCAACGTGAGAGTTGCGACGTCCTAGCTAAGGAAGCTAGGTGATGAGCCCCTAAATTCTCCGAACGAGGGACATAAAACCATGAGACATCATGAAAATGACCCAAATTAGCTAAGACAGAGTCCAGAACTGCAGTCGATTCCGGAAGCAGAGACGTCGAAGAAGAAGCAGAGAGGTAGCGTATCATCTGCTGGCTGTCCGCCAAAATCCGGATATGGGTATGACCCGCTCGTTGAGCATGTGCTAAAGCAAACTGTAGGGCCAGGCATTCAACAGTGGAGGGAAGGACATCAGCGACATACCCATGAACACCAGCAGAAAGAGGAATGTCACGGCGCGACGCTAGAAAGCCCAAGCCCAAGTGATGATGAGGATCAAGACTTCCATCAACCGCAATTTCAACATAATCGGGGTGCATGTGACGATGAGTCCGCAAGAGATGTGGATCCGAGGACACTGCCGACTGAGCAGCGGCCAAGAAACTATCCCCTTGACACCAACCCCAGCTGAAACGGAGAGAGGAGCTGTGCGAAGCCTGACAACGAGCAAACCAAAGATGCCAGAAGAAGGTAACTGTACGGGTAAGCAACTGCAACGGCAAGGAAACACACTTGGAAGAGAACCAGTCCATAAAACTCCGATCAGACTGCAACCCAGTGGGACAAGAAAAGCCAGAAGTGGACCAGTAAGGATACACAGAGGGGCAGTGGATGAAAACATGGGTCAGGGTCTCCGGCTGACCACAGAAGGCGCAGGCTGGATAATGGGAGGAGCGCAAACGACGCTGAACAGTCGCCTGACATGGAACAAAACCATGGAGTAACTTCCAACCAAAAAGATGTACCCGAGGGGGCAGGGTGCACTTACGTAACCGCTTGAAGGCCAGCCCAAAGGCAGAGGGATCACTGGTGGAAGCAACAGGAATTGCGGAGAGTAGACGATCCACATAGTAAGCCGACTTAACAGTGAAAACCCCAGAGGGCGTATGGCCCCATAGCCAGCAGTCGTGACTTGTTGAAGCAGATAAAAGAGGAATCTTTATAATTAGAGCAATATCATCCGGGACAAAACGCTGTTGAAGGAGCGGAAGGTTCCACGAACCTGAAGCAGAAATAAAGTCTGCGACCTTGGCAGAGGCCACCTCAGAGGGGGGAAACATCCAAAGGAAAGGCTGGCCGCCTGGCTTGCCAGAGATCCAGCGAGAAGCAACCGAGGTGGCCCGACCGTCGAAGATAGAACGACGCTGACCAAACTGCACTAGATCACGGACACCCATTAACGCCCTCCAAATAGGGATAGAAGCGGAGGTGGGACAGTGGTCCCAAACAGAACTGTGCTTCAAATACCGGGCATGGTAGACCCGACTGAGAAGAGAGTCCGGCCGCTGAAGGACACGCCAGAGCTGCTTGGCTAGAAGAGCTCTATTGAAAGACCGCAGGTCCCGAAAACCCAGACCGCCACTAGATACATCACGACAAGCGGCGGCCCAGGTGCACCAATGGATAGAGGATTTGGATTCTGTGCCAGACCAGTAAAAGCGCGCCATAAGCTTCTGTAACTGCTTTATGAAAGACGTGGGAAGGGCCATGACGGACATCACATAGGTGGGGATGGCCTGCAGAACAGATTTAATAAGCACGACACGACCTGCCTGCGATAGCTTCTTACTCCAAGAATGCAAGCGTTTGTAGACACGATCCTTAATATACTGGAAAACAGAAGAGCGATGACGGCCAACGTGGCTAGGGAACCCCAAATAGAGCCCAAGATCCGACACCTGGCGGGCCTCCAACGTGGATGAAATAGCATGACGGAGGGCCGGATCCAAGTGCTGGGAGAACATAATAGCCGACTTGGAAAAATTAATACACTGACCGGAGGCCTCGGTAAAGTCCGCCAGGATATTCTGTAAAGACTGGGCGTTGGAGACAGTGGTTGCCCCAAATAGCAAACAATCATCAGCAAAGAGAAGACTTGATAGAGGTTGGTCAAGGCCCCGGACCTTAAAACCCTGGAAGAGGCCAATGTCAGAAGCCAGCTGGAGAGAAGAAGATAGAACTTCCATGCAACAAATAAACAAAAAAGGGGAGAGCGGGTCCCCCTGCCGCAGACCCCGCTGGGGGTGGAAGGAAACCCCGGGATGACCGTTGATAAGAACATCCATAGAGACACTTGAAAGGCACTTGGAAATGAGGGCAATCCAGTGAGGGTGAAAGCCCATGCTACGGAGAACATCCAGGAGAAAAGACCACTCTACCCGATCAAAGGCCTTAGACATGTCAACTTTATAAGCAAAAAAACCACGAGTGCGGGCTCTTGAGGTGCGCATCTGATGAAGCAGCTCATGTGCAAGTAAAACCTGATCCGTAATCATACAATCCTGAACAAAAGCACTCTGATTCTCGGAGATGACATGAGGCATGACTGGCTTGATCCGATTGACCAAGACTTTGGAGATAACGCGATAAATCGTATTACACAGAGAGATGGGACGATAATCCTGAACCGTTGTAGCAGCAGCGGACTTAGGGATCAGCAGTAAGTGGGTGTGATTGATAGAGGGAGGGACCGATGCAGAATTCAGAAAAGAGAGGGCCGCTGAGATGAAGTCGTCACTGATCAACGGCCAGAAGGAGTTAAGGAAGACCCCATTAATACCATCAGGGCCTGGGGCTTTTGAAGGAGCCATCTGCTTGAAGGCTGTCACAACTTCATCACGAGTATAGGGCAGACCCATTGAAACAAAAAGATGCTGAGGGACTCGGTTTTCAACACAAGAGAGCAAATGCGGATTTGGCACCGGATGAGTGGTAGTAAACAGATCAACGAAAAAACCCCACGCAACCGACTCAATGCCCTGCCAAGAAGTACTCGGAGGGCTGTTACCTGAAGATAAGGCCATTATTGCATTCGTACGGGCCCGTGTAGCCACTCGAGAATGGAAAAAGGCCGAATTCCGATCCCCCGCCTACAGCCAGGCCTGCCGCGACCGCTGTTGTAACCTAACTTCATCCTTAAGCAACAAGGTATCCAATGTATGAGTAAGGTGACTCTATTGGGCCATAGCCGTTGGCATGGGAGGAGCAGCCTCTAACCGCTGAAGCTGAGACTGCACATGAACTAAGACCTGCTTCTCTCGCCAGTACTGCCTGGTGCCCCAGGCCCGAAGCCGCGTGCCACAACGTTGTACCTTAGCCTGATAAGAAACATCAGCCGCTGGAGCCAACCATTCTTGCCTGACGAGTGCTTGGCACTGATGGTCCTTAACCCAGCAATTTTCAAAACGAAAGGGCTTCCGACCTTGGCGAGCTATGGGGCACAGGAATAACTGAATTGGCTTGTGATCAGACCTACCCCAAGGAAGGTGAAAGTTTTGAGCTTGATGAAAATGATCATGCCATGAGTCGTTGCAAAGAAAACGATCGAGGCGAGACTTTGCATGGGAAGAACCAGACGCTGTTTTAATGTACGTAAACTTGGAACCCTTATAACCCAAATCATGCAAATTACAATCGGCTAGGCAGTCACGGAATGCTTGCATGGATGCATGATTCCTGTTACAGCTGCTTAAGTGCTCGGAAGGAAATAAAACCTCATTCAGATCGCCACCCACCAGCCAAGGACCCCCCCATTGAGGTTGAAGATAACGAAGAAAAGCCCAAGATTTCCATTTATCAACAGAACTTGCCCACCCATACAGACCAGTGAAACGCCATTTAAACCCACCCACTTCAGTTACTACAACATCCACATGCCTACTCGAGTAGCTGAGAACCGCAAGATCAACAGAATGTTTCCAAAAAAGAGCAACCCCCCCTGATCGACCTGCACTATCACCCGCAATCCAAAAATAAGAACCAAAAGAAGATGCAACCCTACGCATCTCAACGGAGGACAGTTTTGTTTCACACAAAAAAACAACAAAGGAGCAGCCCTAGAGACAACTCCCGTCACCCATCGAACCGCCGCAACCTTGCCAAGGCCACAACAGTTCAAAGACAACAAGGACATTATACTTGGCGGCTCTGGGTATCTCCCAGAGGCGCCTGATCAGTTGGAGGTGAGCCACCATTCTTCCCACGCTTGGACTTATCAACAGAACCCGCTTCATCGTGACCAACAGCAGAAGAAGAAGGGAGAGCAACAACAAGCTTGCGCTTCCTAGTGGCTGAAGTCTGCGGAGACACTGGAATTTCGCCTTCTTCAAGCTCCATATCGCCCTCTTCCTTATGAACATCACCTGGAGCTGCAGCCTTCACAGGAGAGACTGAGTGCGCGTCATCAGAGAGGGCAACAGGGTAGGCAGAAGGACCAACGTGGAAGACACGGGACTGGTTCCCTGCGTTGCTCTGCCGACTGGGACCACGGTGCCTAGCCTTGAGCCACATCCCATAAGGGTAATCAATCACTGGAGCATCCGGACGTGAGGGACAGTCAGTAGTAAGGTGAGTGAACTGGCCACACACAAAGCACAGGTTGGGGAGACGTTCATAAGAAAGACGGAGCACCAGAGGAGATCCATGACAGGTTACAGTGAGGCAGCGTAGAGGAGGCACGGTAATGTTGAGCTTGACCTTGATGCGCATAAACGAGCCACTGAAGCGGGAGTCAAAGTCGATGTATTCCATGAAAATCCCCAGCTTGTCTCCCAATCGCTTAGCGAACAAAGCATGCATAAACTGGAGAGGGACATCATGCACCCGAACCCAGAAGGGTGCCCATTCGAAGCAGTGCGCCACAGGAGGAATGCTTTTATCAATGGGAGACAGAACCATCAAACTGCCGTCAACCGTCCATGGACCCCGAGAGAGGACGTCGTGGACATGCTCCTCATCAGGCAAGGCAAAAAGCATCAAACGCGAGCCCAGGTTGCGAATCTTCAGGTGCCCCTCACAACGCCACGCCCTGGAAAGAGTGCGTTCCAAAGCAGGGATATCCACTGTTTTCACCACAAAAACCTTACCCAGAACAGAAGTGGCCATGGAACTGGCGGAGTGAGCGTGCTGGATGTCGTCGACAGCCAGAAGTTCGCCCTCCGCAGCGGTGAGCTGGAGGCCGGCATACTGGCGAGAAAGATCATCGACCGGTGCAGCAGGGGTAACTGGAGTAGCCATCGAAGGAGCAAAGGGTAAAAAAACTAGAGCAAGCAAGAGAGCTGAAGCCGAGGAAGGGGGTGCGCAACAAGAGGCTGTAGAAGTGTAAACTGTAAAGATAACAACGGAAGACACCACTTTTAAACTGGGTGGCGGGTACGCATGGTCAGAGTCGCAAATGATTAGGGCTAGGTAGCTGCGGGACTTGCTGGACCGAGAGCACTCAACGTGGCCAATGAAGCAGACTAACGTGTGCTGTTGGAGATGAGTTGCAGAGGAAGAAGCTGGCGGCGTGGGGTGGAGCTTCGGAAAACACAGCCACCAATGCATGGCGAGAACTGTAATGAGTGGCGTCGCCAAAAAACGTTGGGAGAAAACCCACTGCAGAAGGAAACGTTGGCTATTATATATATATAGTGGAATGTTGATAAATGAGTCTCTGTAATGCATGATAGTGTGCGCAGAAAATTGTTTGCTTCTTTTTTTTTCCTTTCCAGTGCTACCGTGAACATATGCTACCGTGAACATATTATATAAATACATATATATATATGTTACCGTTTGTTGTGTTGTAATCCTTATGAGATGAAAAATATAAGTTTAAGACTTTTTCCTACATTAGACACATAAAATATATCAATTCACATCAAAACATAAATCTAAGGAAAAACATATGATAAGTGAGAAATACGACATGAATTGTTATTAAAATAGGAAGAATTAAAACCCTAAAAATAGATATATTTCACACTTATCACCTACCTTACGTTCAATAACTTTAGGCACCCATAAGACCTACCTTGCATTCAATTACTTTAGACACATATAAACCCTACCACTCACATTACATATCATGCCTTCTTTCACTCATTTTAGGTTCCTGACACCTTAGACGCTCGGCGTACTTCCCTTAGGTTCCCTATACCTTAGATACTCCGAGGAGTTGGCGGGCAATGACTAAGTCCCCTATCATTGTGTCAACTCAATAGGGAGTAACAACTAGTGGACAGTGGCAATAAGTCCCCTTGGTAGTCTAGAAGTTATCCCTGCACCCTACTTGGTTGGCAGTGGCAATAAGTTCCCATAGTATACCAACTAGGAGCTTTTAGGTTCCTGACACCTCCACGCTTGGCGTAGTTTATCCATTTTAGTTTCCCGACACCTCCACGCTCGGCGTAGTTTATCCATTTTAGGTTCCCGGCACCTTCATGCTCGGCGTAGTTTATTCATTTTAGATCCTAAAATATACTTCGCTTGCTCCACCCACATTTCTTCGCAATGACATTGCTTGTTATATCAGAGCCAAACTCAGTCACTTTTCTAAGACCTAACTGAGTTATTTCTTCAAGTATTTCCTCGTTGGTCTTAACCCGTGGTGCCCTCTTTCGTACCTTTTTTCCTTTAATGAAAGAAACAGTGTCATTTTGAAACTTGTGCTTACACGGCAAGAACTTCCTACTGTTATCAAACCATGATTGTTTTCGACTATGAGGAAGCGTAAACGCATCACTGTCTTCCATACAGTACGGACAAGCCAATCTCCTCGCTGTGCTCCACCCCGAGCATTGCGTATGCAGGGAAATCACTTATTGTCCACAATAACGCAGCGTACATCAGAAAGTTTTGTTTCTTAGAAACATCATAAGTGTTGACTCCTGCACTCCATAATTGTTGTAGTTCAGCAATAAGAGGTTGGAGGTAAACATCAATTTTTCCTTTTGGATTCTTTGGCCCAGGAATTAAACATGCAGGAAAAGAATTCTCCTTCATACACATGCGAGGTGGAGATTGTATGGAGTTAAAATGACAGGCCACGGTGAATAAGGTTTCCTGACGGGCCAAAAGGTTGAAATCCATCAGTACACAAACCAAGACGAACGTTCCTAATTTCTTTGGCAAAATTGGGATTTTTTTCATCAAAATGTTGCCATGCCTTTGAGTCAGATGGGTAACACATCTTATCATCTTCCATCCGGTGCTCAGCATGCCATCTCATTTCACTGGTGGTTGCTGGAGAAGCATACAATCTTTGCAACCTTGGAATGATTGGGAAGTAGTGCAATTTTTTTCGAGGAACATTTGCCTTTCTTCGTTTAGATCCTTCTGCAATTACCTTGTACCTTGGTTCTGCACAAACCCTACAGTGATCTAGATCCTTGTCAGCTCCCCAGTAGATCATGCAGTGGTTAATGCAGCTGTGTATTATTTCAACCGGAAGACCAGGACTGCTAACAGTTTTCTTACAACTATAATAGTCCTTGGGTTAAATACCCCGAACTTAAATATGGTGATTAAATTATTCAAATAAGGAATTTAAGGACCTAATAGTGCCTAAGTAATTTTGGTAAGGAAAATAAATCCAAAAGAAATGAGAAAACGCTTAAAAAGTGAAAAACGCTAAAATAAGCGTTATATAACCATAGGAGGTACGAGACCTTGGTTAGAGTATTATAAGGATTCTTAAGACCTATTCATGCCTAATCAATGTACGGGAATGATTCCCGAAGAAAACGGATCCAAATAATGAGTTAAAACTCTAATAAAGCTTTAGCGCACGTTTTTCAAGAAAACCTGAAAACGTGACTTCGAGTGGTCAACGAACCCGTAAAAATATAGTTCATTAAATAATATAATTAAACATTAATGGAAGCTTAATAACCAATAAAATTAAAGAAACGAGAAAATTCCAGAAAAAGGCCGGTTAGTGAATAGTGCCTAAAACCGGGCAAATTAACGAGCGTTTTCTGTAAAAGACGAAAAACGCTCCAACTGGTATTAATGTGTGGGGCCAGTTTTTAGGAGCTAATTAACTCCCTCACACACACACACACACACACACTAGCTAACTAATAAGAAATCAAAAAGCAAAAAGTGAAAAAGTAAACAAATACCTTTCCACACTCTTTCTCCTCTCATTTTCTTTTCCCCCACACGTACAGCTCTCTCTTTCTCCCCTCTGATTTCTATCTTCTTCTTCCTCTGGCTGGAACGATTCCAAGCCCTCTCCCATGGCTACCCTCTCTTCTCTTGATCACCCAAACTACATCCAAGCTCCAAATTCAAAAATAATTACATATTTGAACTCCCCTCATCAAGAGCTACAATCCCCTCTTTTTAAAATTCCAAAAGGATGAACTTCATCTCCATGGGTTTTCCCCATTTGAAGAGAAGATGGCATCAATGTGTAGCTTGGAGTCTCCTCTTCCTCCTAAGGTAAAAATTTACATGAAAACCCCATGTTTCCTCCATTTCTCTTTGTAGCCAATTTTCCCCCTTTGCAATGCTCTATTTTTCTCTCTCTTTTGAGCACCACTCCAACCTTCCAATGGTGGTGGGAACACCTTCTTGAACCAAGGGCTAAAACCCCTCTTTGAAAGACTCCAAAGGTAAACCCTAGATTTGGTGTTTTAAGCATTACAATGAACTAGTATTATTCCAAGGGTTGGTATTTTAATTACACTTATTTTGTGTTCCTTGGGTGATGGGAATGGATTTTTGCAACTCCATTGCCCACTTGATCGAATTTGAAAAGGAGAAGAGCAAGAAGAGGTTGGAAAAAGGAAAAAAGAAAGTATGAGCTTAAGGTGAGAAATCCTTCTTAATGCCAATTTTAATGCATTAGAATAATGGGGATGGGTAAAGTAATGAAAGAACCCAAAATATAGTACAAGGAATGTAGTTGGTGGAAGTTTGAGAGTATTTGTGAAGTAATGTTTGGATTGAAGGCCTTAGAGCCAAGTAATTTGAGTATGTATATTGGTATTGTTGTTTATGGAAGTTTTGGTAAATTGATATTGATTTAAGTGCTGGTAGGACCCCTTGTGGGTGTGGCTAGATTAGGAATGAAAATTGGTGAGAATTGATGGTGTTGAGGATGTATGATTTATGGGGTGGTTATGACAAAAATTTTAGTAGAAAATAAGCATTTTTAGATGACTAGGTGAATGGGAGAACCAAGGTGTGTAATGGGTTGAATAGAGATGTTTAGTAACCATGGAATGGTAGTTGTAGGATGATAATAAAGGGTGTAAAATCTGTAGCAAATAGCATGTAAGATGCATTGGAAAAACAAGAGAAAGAGTTAGTGTTTGTAATCTTGAAGATGGAGATTTGACTTGGGTATAGGTAGTGCATATGTCTAGGAATGAATTGGTATGGTAAAATGAAGTTAGGACAAAATGCAAAGTGCAAAGGAAAGTGTAGAAATGCACAAGTGTGCAAGTTGTAGAAATGAGAATGGAAATTTGTAGAAATTGGGCAAGAAGTTGAGTATGGATTGGACGAAGGATTTAAGGAGTGTTTAAGTGTGTTTAAACATGTATAAAACATGTGGAAAGATTAGGAAATGATTGGAGGTGAGTTAGGGGTTGAAAAGAGGTCAAAAACTGTCAATTTAAACACCTACAAACATGGTCCGGGTTTGTAAACAAGTACACAAACCTGGACCACATTAAAAACGTGCCAGAAACACATCCCAGCATGTGGTCTGGGTTTGGATCAAAGTACACATACCCGAACCAAGGCAAAAACATGGTAGAAATTGAAAACCGTAATTGGTCCGGGTTTGTAACCCCGGACACAAACTCGGACCAGGCTAAAAGTGTACCAGAATATGTTTTAAGGTGTCCTAATGATGGGGAATTGAATGGTGATGGTTTTAGAAGTTGTTAAGGCCTTGTTTGGTGATATTTAAAGGTTCTAAGGAGTGTAAACAAGTGTAGGAAATGAGTGGGAAGTAAGGACATAATTTGACATAAGTAAAACTAAGCATAACGGGACAATGGGGTAAGTACGGGAGTAGTAATTATTTATGTATCGTATGAACATATTATAAATAACAATGTTGGAAACAGTATCAGTGGAACAAGTGTGAACCATGGAACAAGGGAACACACGGTAAAGCTAACCCCGGAAAAAGGTATGATTTTCTCATGCCCCGTATGCTAACCGAGTTACTTTGATTTGTGTGCTGTATGCCGGCAAATCAAGATTAAAGCATGAAAACGGTTATTGCCTTTCATTGTATGTCTTGATGTATGTTGTATGAGCTAACCCTTCTTGATTGATTGTGTGACTTAACTTAGTGAGTAGACCGACTCATAAATGAGTCTCGTTGTTTAGTGACTCATAGTAGGAGTCCGGTTGTGAATTAACGACAATGTGGCAACGCACGAACACTAACGAACCAAGAAACGATAACGCAAATGAATGAACTCACTAGAACGTGAGAGAGTGTACGGGAGTAGTAACCTCCCGATAACGGTAAGAGAACCGAAATGAATAATCTACAAACAATAAATAATGGAAGTACATATAAGTAACCTCTATTCGAGGAAGTGTTGACGGTGCAAGACATGAACCATGAGAGTAGTAAAGAGTGATGAGGGATCTCCAAACCCCTTAGAAAATTAGTTGACCCACTATGAGAGGACCCGACTGATGTAAGTAATGTCCCAAACATGAGAGTATTCGATACGTTGGAGAAACCCTTAAATCTGAGAATACTAGACGTTGGTAATTCCCGAGGCTAGTAGAGGTTATCAAGAGAGATACTTCTAGGCTAATCCATGAGATTGTAAGATACTCCGAGAGAGGAGTGTTGGGAATTTGAGTAGTCCGGTAAAAACGAACATTAGAGTATTTGAGGAGCTAAGTGTATAGCCCCTTTGTATTGTAGGCCCGGTGGCGAGTCTTGCGTATGACTCCGCCCGGAGGCCAAAGTAATGAGTATTGAGTATTGTGTATGTATGAGTAAGTAATGTGTATTGAGTAAGGGGTGAGTGAGTATGTAATGAGTACCGAGCAATGAGTAAGTACGAGTAAGGAAAAGAGTATGGAGTACTGAGCATGTGAGGGCACGTGATACGTACTGAGTAAGAGTAAGTATTGGTAGTAGTGAGTACTGAGTAAGCATGAGTAAAACAATGAGTAAGGTACTGAGCGCAGTGTGAGTAAAGCAACAGGTAAGTGGGATTAAGCTTGGTGTAAGCCTTATGAACCCAAGCAAGGAGAAAGAGAGCATCCGACGAAACCGGATGAACGAATAACTAAATGAACGGTTGACTGACAAATTGTCCTCCTTGGTAGGTAATGATCCTTGTATATGTATGTAAGTATTGTTGATTGTATTGTCATAGTATTAGTATGTATGTATGCATGTAAAATGAACTCCATGTATATCCAACCCAAAGTAGTCGGCGTACCCCGGTTAGCACGCGGGGTATGTGAATTTCATATGCAGCAATTTTGCTGAGCCCGTAGGGGCATCGTTTTTATTTACAGGTACTTCGAAGCCGACTACCGTTTGAGAGTGTAGGACGGCGCTGCTATGTACACACGGGTAATAGAGTAATGGGAACTATATTTGTATTGTAATACGAATGTGTAAGTCCAAAATGTATTAGTAGTTTGAGGATTGTAGTAGACTCGGTATAGTATTGATTTTGGAGTTTGTATTTGGAATTACGAATTGAGCATGGAATGGAAAGAAATGTTTTGTGTAGTGTACTCGGTATATTCAAGTCATCAGACCGATAGTATGTAGTAGTGTAGTTGGCCTTGTTAGTCATATGGGTGACTAACGGTATTGTACACCCGCTGCTGCGTAGGTAATATCCGCTGCAAAGGTAAGTATTGTGTAGTAATGACGGTATTAGCGGTAGGGGTGTTACAAAAAGTGGTATTAGAGCGAAGTATCGCTCTGATGGATGAAATACCAAGTTTAGGAAAATACCGAGTTAAGAATTAGAGACTTAGGGCTAAGGGTTGAGTGTTAGCGTGTAAGGTACGCTAGATAGGAACTTCTGCGTGAACCGGAAACCTACAACAACCATACCTGCCCTTCGCAACCCCCGGTATTAAGTTGGAATACTAACGCCATAGAGATGGTAAGATCTCACACACTCGGATAAAACACGATCTAGCAGTTGCAAAAACAAGCCTTATTAGAAAAAGAACCTGTCATACGGTAGAGTCCAAGAGCTGGAAGTCCCGAAGACGGTTCCCGTTGAATGGCGATGACCGCACTAAATGGCGGAGGATTGAAGATCCTAAATAAAGGATAATGGAATTTATGGCACCATGGGTTGACGTGCTTCACAGTCGCAAGTACCAAGCGCAGCCGGCAAGAAGAGGAGCACAACCGCGCAACAGAGCGAAAAAGGATAGAGTAACAAGCCCGAGGCAAGAGAGTCTACGGACAGTAATGTTTGATAATACCAATAACGGTATACAAACCGACTAAGGAATTAGTCAAGGTTGGATTAATACCAAACCTATACGCCAAGAGGCCGTAATAACAGAACAACATAGTTTAGATAACTATGAAAGTATTCATAAAACATACGCCTATAGGACTACAATGTGGTTCCTAAGGATAAGTCAAGTCTCGTTAACCACTGTGAAGGTGTGAGACACCCGGATTGACGACAACCATGTCAAGTACACTGAGAAACGACTTAGGATATTGATCACCAAGATCAAAAGATCAAAGGAAGATCTAATAAGACTACCAAATATGGATGGAAACGATACCGTAACCGGTATACGTTAACCGAAAAACAACCTATCCGCGCACTTGCCCAGGGCAAGTGCAGCAGCTACAAGACGGTTGGAAGACTTTTAACAACCCGCAAATACTTGCTAAAGTACCGCTATGACTAATGGAGCAAATATAGGATCACCAATCCAAAGGATTTTAAATAACGAAACCTTGGAAAGGCCTAACGGCCCGACCATTGTATTAAGAACATACCAGTCAGCGAGGAGCTAGATTTGGTCAAGACCTCAGACATGGCGACGCCATGAAGAACTTTTCTTAACACCGAATTGTTATTTCAAAACTCAAATTTTCTTTCAAAACCACAAACCCTTCTTTTAAACCTTGGATTTTAAAAAAAACCAAACCGACGCAATTACGGTGAGTATCATAGAATGATACAAGAGGAGTTGACAATAGAATACTTCACCTAGGCGTGTGACGAGCTCTACGAGTGTACCCAAATACGGGATGTGGGATGACCGCACTCCGAAGGAGCTTGCGGGCCTGACATATAGTCAGGTAAGTGGTAACGTGCCAATAAGGTACCCCACCTATGTATACATGTAGTGTACGAAACACGGGAAGTAGTCAACTCCTTTCTACGGACCATAAGTAAATTCAAAAAAGAACAGTTGGATACCCCAAACGAGCAAAAGAAACTCAGATAAGCTTACAAGCTAAGGAGTTAGAAACTCACTTCAGGAGAACCATTAAGAGTAAAAGTGCGAGAAGCACTAACAACGGAATAAGACATTGGATATGTCTCGAAGATATCGAAGTAAAGCATGATAACTGGAAGGAATACCCAGTCTAAACAATGTAAGGCAAATGCCTGACATTAACACATCAGTGTTCAATGAATGGGATGGAATTCCCAGGACAACTACCACAAACACATAGGGTGATCATATAAGGTACCAAAAAAACCATTCATCACCGAAGAGAATATCAAACCCGTTATAACATGAGGAAAAACACCAATGGTCTACCCTAAGAATGGGAGACGTTATAACCCTCAACAGATAACTTAGATCCAGAACCGCAAAGTAGGATGACAAACTGGACATACTCATAAATGTCAACTAGATGCTACTGTATAATCAGTAATACCCAGGAGCAATCCATAAAGGGTATCAAGTCAACACAGTTGAACGAAATGTTGTGATATGAACACTACAATTGGAACGAACATCTGGTTAGAAAACCGAAGGGATCCCACTTGACAGGGGATACCCCAAATTAATAAATGGTATCCATCAATACCAAGATACAAAAAGGGTCTCCTACAAACGGAAGCGTGATGCGACGATCTTATCATGGAGCCCAGTATCACCTCCAAGCCATTTTATGGTATATGGAGAAGTAACCACTTTGGAACAGCCTATGATGAGCAGAGCTCTAGGCAATATGGCTAGTAGGCCATGAAACCATTACCATACACAACCCAACGGTTGCAAAACCCATTGTGAACCATATAGAAAGTGGTCAAGGACGACACCAATAAAAGGTTAATAACAACGAGCGAGGATACCCCTCATAAATGTGAGACCGCAAGAGCGGTGAACACATGGATCCCAAGAAGGGGATACCATCAATAAATGTCTGATAATATATCCCTTTCAGAACTACTAAGGTAGTGAAGCTTGAGCATACAAATACTGTCAAGCAATGTAAAATAAACATCAACAACAATTATTGACAACCAAGGAGTAATCGGTTCAGGAGGAACACGCTATGTAGGAATGTAAAGTATAAGTAAATGACGCTCAAGGAGCTCAGAAGTATAAACACCGAACCATGGTATAAATGGTGAAAATGCATGAGCTGAAGCTAGCAACAGCGGATGCCATGTAAACCAATACTGTAGAATCAGCAGGAACATGGTGCGCAGCAGGCGACCAATGTATGTGAATAACCATCCAATGCTATGGAGTTGTTAAATACAAGTTGGTAGACAGACCAGGTAACAAGGAAATAATGTGCATTCCAATTGCAATTGCATGAGAGATTTACTGCCAAGGGTTTACGCCTCTGCACTCTGTAGGACTGAGTGTTTTGCTATTGCACTTGTGCAGTTAATGATCTAGTGGGATAGCTAGCAGTATGGAGATGTAAATTATGGAAAATACTTCCTTTCACCAAGGAGCATGGCATAAGCTAGTTAAGCAAAACCCTACAAACAAACCGTGCGGCCTAAAACCAAAGAAGCACAAAGAGTGTGAAACACACCGACAATCACAAGATGTAAATTCCATTGGAATAAAAGTGAAAGGAGGCTTAAGAAAGTCACAAGGACCGGCGCATAGAAAATACAAGGTCATACGAGTAAAGAACACTTGTACCAAACAAAATAGTGAGCAGAATTCATAAGCCACTGACAATAGAGGAGGCACTACAACTAAGTAGTGGCTTAACCTCACCCGACAATAAGTCGGAGGAACCAAGTGAATGATCACTACAATACACAACAGTATGTATAATAGATTGCCAGAGACCGGGTTATAAATCTAAAACTCATTGAGTTCATGCACGGTAAAAGAATACCTCATTTGGTTAATAAACCTTATTTCCACAATAAGAGGGATAAAAAGGTGATGTGTAGCACGTTAAGGAGAACGAGAAGGGCGAATAACCCAAGTTAGTAGTGTAACACCTCCAAACACTGGCCTAGGAGTTAGGGGTATTACACACCGCGTATTATTACATAATAACGCAAGGCTCTAATAAACAGACTTATACAGGTAATCAAATAAGGCCCAAACGAACACTTGAATAAAGTATAAACCAAAATGATGTCGTAACATCCCAAAGTAATAACAGAACCCACCAAAATGAATGTCAAAAGCAAAAGCTAACTGAAGAGGCCCAAAGGCTCAAATTCAAATACAAAGTCTCCGAGAACGAAATAACAAAACAAACTAAACTCCAGAGCTGAGCAAAGTGATCCTCGCTGATCAATCTGTAATGTTAGATAAAGTAGGGGAATGAGCACACAACTATGCCCAGTAGATGACAAACTTCATCAACCAGCATGCTCAAAACATTTATAGAATGTTAACAAATCAGAAGGAGTCAATGGAATCCATAAGCATGTCAGAAAACAGAACAGAAGTCCATACAATAGAGGACTAAACAGAGTCAGAAGCAGACAGAAGCAGAAAACAGAGCGGGACACTAGTTGATCACAGCATACAGACAGAACAAGCAACTAGCTCGTGAACAGAACGAGGAAACCTCACTCGTAAACAGAACAGGTGAAAAACACCCGTGAATAGAACGGGGAACATCACCCGTGAACAGAAGGATCCTACATAGCGCGCTACGAGACAGCGAGACCAGCCATCTAGAGGTTCAGACACAGAGATAACTAGGTCCCAAAACAGAAGCTTAAAACCATTAAGCATGTGTGCACCAAAGGCACCAGAAAGCACATAGATAGCTTGGAAATCAGAAGGGGAAACCAACCCCGCAGACGGAAGTCAAAACAGAGCTCAAACGAGCAAGTTATGGCCAAAATAGTACCATGTCCGAACTTGTGTCCGGACATCAATGTTCGGACACAAGTCGAGACTCAGAAGTCGAAATCAGACAGATGTCCGAACATGTGTCCGAACTACGAAGTTCGGACACAGGTCAAACATTAAAACAGTAGTAGAGACAGAGGTGTCCGAACATCAATGTTCGGACTGATGTTCGGACGCTTTTCGGAAAACAAACACGCGTAGTGTCCGAGCTTGTGTCCGGACATCAATGTTCGGACACAAGTCGAAGCCAAAATCAGAGAATACAGAAGGCTGTGTCTGAACTTCAAAGCTCGAACGGAAGTTCGGACACAGCGAAAACTTCAGAAATTTTAAGTGCAACATGGTATGTCCGAACGTCAAAGCTCGGACAGACGCTCGGACACACCAAAATGTGCAGTTTCCAGAAACGAATTCACAGCAACACAGAGGGTTTAACACAACAAAACAGAAGTAGAGCATTAAAACAACCTTGGGGGTTTGTAATTATTCAAACAACACAAACGGACTGATTCACAAACACAACGCAGAGGTAGTTCACACACTAGAGACCAGAATTCGAAACGCCCCAAGGCTGAACACACTAGCCGAATCCATAAGCCACCTACCTCGAAATAACAGCAGACGAACCACAATCTGAATAGCAGAGTCCAGACCAACACAACTCCAGCAACGCAGACCAACAACGCAATGCGAAACCTCTGACTAAACACAATTGCAAATCCCAAATCAGAAACGCAAACCTAAACCCTGAAACTGAAACTGCAATCTGAAATACCATTCTCACCTGAATTCTGACAGCAAAGGCAGCGGATTCGCGGACGACGCCAACAGTAGAAGAGAATCGACAGAGCGCAAGAACCAACACTGAACCACAATCAGATTGCAGAGGAAATCAGAACGAGGAGACACCGAAACCAAAGGATTAAAGAAAGAAGAATCTGTCACGCCTACCTTGAATTAACAGCAATTCGCAACGGCGGAGTAATCCACAGAAGAACTTGGATGGCAAACAACGTCACAGGAGTCTTGACTGATTGAGAACAGGAACAGCGCAGAAAGAAGAGAGAGAGAAGAAATGAAGAGAGGAGCGTACTGGCGAGTCGTGTGATCGTGATCAGAAAGGAGTAATTAAGAGGATATGGAAATAAAATAGGTTAAGGGAATTAATATGAGATTAACTCACCAGAAAATAGAACGGATGGGGAAAAGACCTGCTCGCCCCCAACTTCCTTAATAAGGACTTCCACGTCCTAAATATCGAAATAACTCAACATAAGGCAACGTTACACGAATTAAAATTGTAACGAACTTTGGGGTTATAACATCACCTCCCCCTTAAAAGAATTTCATCCTCGAAATTAAACATACCTACTGCTCAAAGAGGGCGGGGAACTTGGAGCGCACTTTGCTTTCGACCTTCCAGGGCGCCTCCTCCTCTGACTGACCCGACCACTGCACCTTCACCAAGGGCATGGTCTTACTCCTGAGCTTGCGGACATCCCGCGCTAAAATCCTCGAAGGAACTGCCTCGAACGTGAAGTCCTCCCTCAACTGAAGCGGACTGAAGTCAATCACATGAGATGGGTCCGGAATATACTTCCTCAGCATAGACACATGAAAGACACTGTGGGCCCCAGCCAACGACGGTGGCAAAGCTAAACGATAGGCAACCGGTCCGATCCTCTCCAGGATCTCAAAAGGACCCACAAAGCGAGGGCTAAGCTTGCCTCTCTTCCCAAACCAGACGACTCCTCGAACTGGAGAAACCTTCAGATACACATGGTCGCCCACCTCAAACTCTAGAGGTCGTCTCCTCTGATCAGCGTAACTCTTCTGACGACTCTGAGCCACAAGCAAGCGTTCTCTGATAGACTGAATCTTGCCCACAGCATCCTGAACTAAGTCTGGACCAATCACGGCTCTCTCCTTCAGATCATCCCAACAGATGGGTGACCTGCATTGCCTGCCATACAAGGCCTCAAACGGAGCCATCCCGATACTGGTCTGGAAGCTATTATTGTATGCAAACTCTATCAAAGCAACGTGCTGATCCCAGCTGCCCCCGAAGTCCAACACACATGCTCTGAGCATGTCCTCAAGGACCTGATTCGTCCTCTCTGTCTGACCATCTGACTGAGGATGATAAGCTGAACTGAAAGACAACCTCGTCCCCATAGCCTGGTGCAAACTCTGCCAGAATCTGGACATGAAACGCGGATCTCTGTCAGAAACAATCGAAGCTGGAACTCCGTGCAGACGCACTATCTCATCCACATATAACTGAGCCAAGCGGTGCAAACTGAAAGTCTTCCTGACAGGCAAGAAGTGAGTGCTCTTCGTGAGCCGGTCCACAATGACCCAAACCGCATCAAAACCCCTCGGAGTCTTAGGCAGTCCCATAACGAAGTCCATACCGACGCTCTCCCACTTCCACTCCGGAACGGGAAGAGGCTGAAGCAAACCAGCTGGCCTCTGATGCTCGGCTTTGACCTGCTGACAGGTCCGACATCTGGATACAAAGTCTGAAATACCCCTCTTCATGTTGCTCCACCAGAATGTCTCACGTAGGTCCCGGTACATCTTCACACCTCCTGGGTGTACCGAGTACGGGGCTCCATGAGCCTCCTGCATAATCTCCCGCCTCAAGGCGTCGTCTGCAGGCACACAAACACGGTCTCTGAACCTCAGGCAGCCATCCTCTGAAACCCGGAACTCAGACTCCTGACCAGCAGCAACACTCTCTCTGATCTTACACAAACTGACATCGTGCTCCTGACTGGCCTTGATCCGGTCGATCAAGGTAGGCTGAAGCTGCAACGCTGCTAACATCCCAGACCTCTCTGGACGGACGACCCAGATACCCATACGCTGCAACTCAAGAGCAGACCTCTGCATACCAGACAAAGCACAAACGGTCCCAGACGGACCCCTCCTACTGAGCGCATCAGCAACCACATTCGCCCTACCCGGATGGTAGAGGATCTCCAGGTCATAATCGTGTAGCAACTCTAGCCACCTCCTCTGCCTCAAGTTCAACTCCTTCTGAGTGAACAGATACTTGAGGCTCTTGTGGTCCGTATAAACTTTGCACGCTGCTCCATACAGGTAGTGCCTCCAAATTTTCAACGCGAACACCACAGCAGCTAACTCCAGGCCGTGGGTCGGATAGTTCTTCTCATATGGCTTCAACTGACGAGAGCCATATGCTACCACCTTCCCATGCTGCATCAGAATGCACCCAAGTCCCTTATGAGACGCATCACAGAAAACCTCTAGACCCTCGGTCCCCTCTGGAAGAGTCAGAATCGGTGCAGTAGTCAACCTCTTCTTCAGCTCCTGAAAGCACTGCTCACAGGCCTCGCTCCACTCAAACTTCACATCTTTCTGCAGCAGACGAGTCAAAGGGATCACTAGCTTGGAGAAGCCCTCCACAAACTTACGATAGTAGCCCGCTAGTCCAAGGAAGCTACGAATCTCTCCTACATTAGCAGGCCTGGCCCACTCAGTAATAGCCCTAATCTTCTCCGGATCTACGGAGATACCATCCTTGGAGACAACGTGTCCCAAGAATACCACCTGATCCAACCAGAACTCACATTTCTTCAACTTCGCATACAGCTCCTTCTCCCTCAGAGTCTGGAGAACGGTCCTCAAATGCTCCTCGTGCTCCTCAGCACTCTTGGAATACACCAAGATGTCATCAATGAAAACTACAACGAACTGGTCCAAGAACGGCTTGAACACCCGGTTCATCATATCCATAAACACTGAAGGCGCATTCGTCAAACCGAATGGCATCACTAGAAACTTGTAATGTCCATAACGAGTCCTGAAAGCGGACTTAGGCACATCGTCTGCCTTAATCCTCAACTGATGATAACCGGACCTCAGATCGATCTTCGAAAACACCTTAGCTCCTGCTAACTGGTCGAACAAGTCATCAATGCGAGGGAGAGGATACCTATTCTTAATGGTAACCTTGTTGAGCTCCCTGTAGTCAATGCACAACGCATGCTACCGTCCTTCTTCTTGACAAATAACACTGGCGCTCCCCACGGTGACACACTAGGGCAAATGAAGCCCTTATCCAGCAGCTCCTGCAACTGGACCTTCAACTCCTTGAGCTCAGCAGGCGCCATCCGGTATGGGGCCTTAGAAATGGGCTAAGTCTCAGGTGCGAGCTCGATCGAGAACTCCACCTCTCTGATAGGGGGAAGCCCAGGTACGTCATCCTGGAACACGTCGGGGAAGTCTCTGACCACGGGAATCTCCTCCAACTTCGCATCCTTGCGAACCTCAGGGATGTAGCACAATATCCTGGCATCCTTTCCTCAGAAACGAATGCCTGCATCGCTGATAACTGGCGGCGAGCACGGGAGTCCATTCCCTGCTACAAACGGGGCTGCCCGACTCCTCAAAGGTCACTCTCGAAGCGGCACAATCAATGTGGGCATGGTGCGCAGCAAGCCAATCCATGCCCAAAATCACATCAAAAGTAGTCATATCCATAGGGATGAGGTTAGCACACAGAGTCCTATCTCTGACTAACACAGGACTATCTTTACAAACAGAGTTAAAAGCAAGAAGAGTCCCTAACAATGGACTATGCACACAACTCAACACCCAGAGGCACAACAGGCAAACCGAGCTCACCCCAACTAGCAGAAATAAAAGAGTGGGTGACTCCAGAGTCAAACAAGCAGAAAACAGAACGAGAAGACAGCTGGAGAATACCTGTGACAACTCTGTCAGCCGATCGGTCTCTCTCTCCAGCCATCGCGTACACTCTGGCCTGGCCCTGGGGCTTCTTCTGCTCAGCCCGTCTCGATTCTGGACCCAGAAGCAGACTCACCAGCTCTACCTCCAGAGCTACCCCTACCCCTCTCAGCCTGAGGGCAATCAGCAATCCTGTGGTCCAAGGAGCCGCACTTGAAGCAGGCTCCTGACTTCCTATAGCAGTCCTGACCTCTGTGAAACTTGCCGCAGACCCGGCACTTCGGACGGGAGCTGACGAAGACGAACCACCTCTATCTCTCGAACGGTCCAGAGCGGTCTCCAGCTCGGTCTCCAGTAGACTCTTCTTCTGAGAAGCAGGCTGATCCCTCCTATCCCTCGTCGGACCTCTGCTTCCTCTTCTGGTCCTTCCCTCCAGACTGGCGACCCTCAAGTCAGCCTCTACCAACAGGGCGACATCAGCAACGTCCCTGAAGGTCTTGTGACGCAGAGGCGTCACGGCAGAAGGATATCAGGCCTCAGGCCGCTCTCAAACTTCCTGGCCTTCCTATGCTCGTCAGGCTCAGGTGCAAACTTCGACAGACTGATGAACTTCCGACGTACTCCTCACACTCATATCCCGACCCTGGCGTAGTCGGTTATACTCCAGATGCGCTGGTCCTTATACACATCGGGGTAGAACTGTTTGTTGAACCCCAGTAAACTGCTCCACGTCCAAGGCTGTGGGAATCTCCCATCACTGACCTCCACCACTCCTTGGCTTCGGCCTTGAAGAAAGGTGGCGAAGTCCACCTTCTGCTCCTCCTCAGAGCCCATCACACGCAGCAAATCCTCGACCTCAGTCAACCAATGACTGGCCTCCTGGGGGTCTCCTGCCCCATCGAACGACGCGGCTTCAGCTTCATGAACTCCTGAAGCGCTTCACATTCCGGCCTCCAGCATCAGCCCCAGCTGGGCCTGCTCCGCCACTGGTCCTCCTCCAGCTGGTCCACCTCCTGCAGCCATGGTCTGCATGAGCTGCGTCATGAACTGCTGAACAGCATCAGCACATTTCCTGGAGGGTTCGTTGCTCTTCTTGGCGGCATTCTGAAAGTCCAACAGCAGCAGTTAACTCAGACACTACACTGACGTTTCTGACTGACTGGCTAACTTAAAATCCCAGCAGATTAGAACCCAGAGCTCTGATACCACTAAATGTAACACCCAAACACTGGCCTAGGAGTTAGGGGTATTACACGCCGCGTATTATTACATAATAACGCAAGGCTCTAATAAACAGACTTATACAGGTAATCAAATAAGGCCCAAACGAACACTTGAATAAAGTATAAACCAAAATGATGTCGTAACATCCCAAAGTAATAACAGAACCCACCAAAATGAATGTCAAAAGCAAAGCTAACTGAAGAGGCCCAAAGGCTCAAATTCAAATACAAAGTCTCAGAGAACGAAATAACAAAACAAACTAAACTCCAGAGCTGAGCAAAGTGATCCTCGCTGATCAATCTGCAATGTTAGATAAAGTAGGGGAATAAGCACACAACTATGCCCAGTAGATGACACACTTCATCAACCAGCATGCTCAAAACATTTATAGAATGTTAACAAATCAGAAGGAGTCAAGGAATCCATAAGCATGTCAGAAAACAGAACAGAAGTCCATACAATAGAGGACTAAACAGAGTCAGAAGCAGACAGAAGCAGAAAACAGAGCGGGACACTAGTTGATCAACATACAGACAGAACAAGCAACTAGCTCGTGAACAGAACGAGGAAACCTCACTCGTAAACAGAACAGGTGAAAAACACCCGTGAACAGAACGGGGAACATCACCCGTGAACAGAAGGATCCTACATAGCGCGCTACGAGACAGCGAGACCAGCCATCCAAGGTTCAGACACAGAGATAACTAGGTCCCAAAACAGAAGCTTAAAACCATTAAGCATGTGTGCACCAAAGGCACCAGAAAGCACAAGATAGCTTGGAAATCAGAAGGGGAATCCAACCCCGCAGACGGAAGTCAAAACGGAGCTCAAACGAGCAAGTTATGGTCAAAACAGTAGCATGTCCGAACTTGTGTCCGGACATCAATGTTCGGACAAGTCGAGACTCAGAAGTCGAAATCAGACAGATGTCCGAACATGTGTCCAAACTACGAAGTTCGGACACAGGTCGAACATTAAAATAGTAGTAGAGACAGAGGTGTCCGAACATCAATGTTCGGACTGATGTTCGGACGCTTTTCAGAAAACAAACACGCGTAGGTCCGAGCTTGTGTCCGGACATCAATGTTCGGACACAAGTCGAAGCCAAAATCAGAGAATACAGAAGGCTGTGTCCGAACTTCAAAGCTCGGACGGAAGTTCGGACACAGCGAAAACTTCAGAAATTTTAAGTGCAACAGGGTATGTCCGAACGTCAAAGCTCGGACAGACGTTCGGACACACCAAAATGTGCAGTTTCCAGAAACGAATTCACAGCAACACAGAGGGTTTAACACAACAAAACAGAAGTAGAGCATTAAAACAACCTTGGGGGTTTGTAATTATTCAAACAACACAACGGACTGATTCACAAACACAACGCAGAGGTAGTTCACACACTAGAAACCAGAATTCGAAACGCCCCAAGGCTGAACACACTAGCCGAATCCATAAGCCACCTACCTCGAAATAACAGCAGACGAACCACAATCTGAATAGCAGAGTCCAGACCAACACAGCTCCAGCAACGCAGACCAACAACGCAATGCGAAACCTCTGACTAAACACAATTGCAAATCCCAAATCAGAAACGCAAACCTAAACCCTGAAACTGAAACTGCAATCTGAAATACCATTCTCACCTGAATTCTGACAACAAAGGCAGCGGATTCGCGGACGACACCAACAGTAGAAGAGAATCGACAGAGCGCAAGAACCAACGCTGAACCACAATCAGATTGCAGAGGAAATCAGAACGAGGAGACACCGGAACCAAAGGATTAAAGAAAGAAGAATCTGTCACGCCTACCTTGAATTAACAGCAATTCGCAACGGCGGAGTAATCCACAGAAGAACTTGGATGGCAAACAACGTCACAGGAGTCTTGACTGATTGAGAACAGGAACAGCGCAGAAAGAAGAGAGAGAGAAGAAATGAAGAGAGGAGCATACTGGCGAGTCGTGTGATCGTGATCAGAAAGGAGTAATTAAGAGGATATGGAAATAAAATAGGTTAAGGGAATTAATATGAGATTAACTCACCAGAAAATAGAACGGATGGGGAAAAGACCTGCTCGCCCCCAACTTCCTTAATAAGGACTTCCACGTCCTAAATATCGAAATAACTCAACATAAGGCAACGTTACACGAATTAAAATTGTAACGAACTTTGGGGTTATAACAAGTAGGGTCGCGCAGCAGATCCTAGCGGGCCCAAAATTCCAAGTGAAATACACCTAATGAATAAAAGGTTAAACATCGACGCCTTAAAGCCATTTAGGCTAGAACCGAACCAGATTAAGAGTTAGATAAACTCCGATGAAAATTCTTGATCCAGGGACCAACCGGTAATACGGTTAAGACCCATTGATCAAGGAACATTGTATAATAGACCGCATGGAAGCTGAACCACTCCATGACAGCTGAATGCCTTCGACCAATGTCCAACATTGACACATGGTAGATTACGTGGGCGTAATCCCTTTTAAGGGGGGTAGAGCGAAAACCGTGGAATGTACGTTTTACGTGATAGGTGCGTAAACTACAATGCGCATAACGCAAAGGAATTTGTTCTGATGATTGATACTTATGTTACATAAACATTTGTATTCACTAATCGTGTAATTGTGGTTATTTGGGAAATAAGAATAGGAAAGGAGTTGAGAAACTCCAGGGGAATGAGACCCCAATTGGTAATAGTATGAGGAATGAGTACGTATGGGAGACTTAAGGAGTATAAATCGGTATGAAATTGATGTATATTATGAGTATAAATCGGTATGAAGCCGATGTATTTTACGAGTATAAATTGGAGGATAGAAAATTAATTGGATATTATACCTTTGAATTCCTTAAGTATAGTAGTTGAAGATGATGTAGTAATAATTGATGAGATGATTAGTAAGTGAGTAAGTGAATTCTATAAATTGGAAAATGTATGTGTGTGATTATGACTAGCAAGATTAAAAAGATAGAAAACGAAACAATGTTTGACGATTTGTCTGTTTGGAATGGAGGTGGGAGGTGGAACTTGATTTGCTAGCGATCAAGGGAAACTGAACACCATATTGGGGTGGAAGGATAATTCAACACCAATGCTGATCACATTGAGGTTGAAGGACTCTTGAAGCTCCCTATAAGTCGTCACAGTAATAACACTAGTAATAGGTATAATCATCATAAATGGAATTTGGGAGATGTATGCAAGTTTACAAATGAATTCCCAAAACTAATTTGGTACAACGTTTTCTTCAAACTTGAGAATGAGGATCGGTTTTGAAACCACTCCCATGGGCGCTAGTGGATCTTCCATGACTAGGCACGGGTATCCGGTTGAAACCATGGAGGTGAAGCTAGTTTTGAGTCAGTGGAAGTGTTGATTAGTTTTGAAACCACTAGACCGTTCGTGCGGCGGTCCTAAGTGGCCGGTTAGGTGCGGTGACAGTGTGTGTTTTATGTTTTTCCAAGGGCACTGGGAAGTAAGTATGAGTAAGTATGAGTAAGTAAGTATGAGTAAGTGCCTGTGGATCTCTATATATGCAAATGAATTTGATCTAAACCAAAGGACCGTGGCCAGAAAGCGTAAGTGCCATTAGTCATGACGGCCGTGAACCAGAAAGCGTAAGTGTTCAAACGTGACCAGTACCTGAGGGATCGCTCGACATGGGAGAGATGGTACCTCATTTATCTGCGGACGGACCCCATGGAGAGCTTGTAACAGATATTTTTGATTGTTATGCATGCAGTGACATGCTGTTTGGATGTGTAGTATACATCGAGTCAGACATTTGGAGTTTGACAAGTTATATGTAGAGGTTATAACCTTAACATAGAGTACTTATACGAGTAACAATATTATATTCACCAACTTTGAGGGCAAAGTTCTTTAAGGGGAGTAGATTGAAATACCCCAAACTTCAATATGGTGATCAAATTATTCTAATATGGTATTTAAGGGCCTAATAGTGACTAAGTAATTTTGGTAAGGAAAATTAATCCAAAAGAAATGAGAAAACGCTTTAAAAGTGAAAAAACGCTTTAAAAGTGAAAAACGGTAAAATAAGTGTTATATAACCATATGAGGTACGAGACCTTGGTTAGAGTATTATAAGGATTCTTAAGGCCTATTCATGCCTAATCAATGAACGGGAATGATTCCTGAAGAAAACGGATCCAAATAATGAGTTTAAACGCTAATAAAGCTTTAGCGCACGTTTTTCGAGAAAACCTGAAAACGTGACTTCGAGTGGTCAAACGAACCCGTAAAAATGATAGTTCATTAAATAACTATAATTAAACATTAATGGAAGCTTAATAACCAATAAAATTAAAGAAACGAGAAAATTTTGGAAAACAGGCCCGGTTAGTGAATAGTGCCAAAACCGGGCAAATTAACGAGTGTTTTCTGTAAAAGACGAAAAAGCACCAACTGGTATAATGTGTGGGGCCGGTTTTTTGGGAGCTAATTAATCCCCTCACACACCACACACACACACACACACACACACACACCACACACACACCACACACACACACACACACACACACACACCCAAACAACAACCACACACACACACACACACACACACACACACACACACACACACACACACACACACACACACACACACACACCACACACACACACACACACACACACACCACACACACCCACCACACACACACACCCACACACACACACCCACACACACACACACACACACACACACACACACACACACACACACACACACACACACACACACACACACACTAACTAATAAAGAAAAACACCACACACACACACACACACACACACACACCACACACACACACCCACACACACACACACACCCACACACACACACACTAGCTAACTAATAAAGAAATCAAAAATCAAAAAAAAAAAAGTAAACAAATACCTTTCCACACTCTCTCTCCTCTCATTTTCTTTCCCCCTCACGTAGTGTTCTCTCTTTCTCCCCTCTGATTTCTCTCTTCTTCTTCCTCTGGCTGGAATGATTCCAAGCCCTCTCCCATGGCTACCCTCTCTTCTGTTGCTCACCCAAACTACATCCGAGCTCCAAATTCAAAAATAATTACATATTTGAACTCCCCTCATCAAGAGCTACAATCCCCTATTTTTAAAATTCTAAAAGGATGAACTTCATCTCCATGGGTTTTTCCCATTTGAAGAGAAGATGGCATCAATGTGTAGCTTGGAGTCTCCTCTTCCTCCTAAGGTAAAAATTTCCATGAAAACCCTATGTTTCCTAAATTTCTCTTTGTAGCCAATTTTTCCCCCTTTGTAATGCTCTATTTTTCTCTCTCTTTTGAGCACCACTCCAACCTTCCAATGGTGGTGGGAACACCTTCTTGAACCAAGCGCTAAAACCCCTCTTTGAAAGACTCCAAAGGTAAACCCTAGATTTGGTGTTTTAAGCATTACAATGAACTAGTATTATTCCAAGGGTTGGTATTTTAATTACACTTATTTTGTGTTCCTTGGGTGATGGTAATGGATTTTGGCAACTCCATTGCCCACTTGATCAAATTTGAAAAGGAGAAGAGCAAGAGGAGGTTGGAAAAAGGAAAGAAGAAAGTATGAGCTTAAGGTGAGAAATCCTTCTTAATGCCAATTTTAATGCATTAGAATAATGAGGATGGGTAAAGTAATGAAAGAACCCAAAATATAGTACAAGGAATGTAGTTGGTGGAAGTTTGAGAGTATTTGTGAAGTAATGTTTGGATTGAAGGCCTTAGAGCCAAGTAATTTGAGTATGTATATTGGTATTGTTGTTTGTGGAAATTTTGGTAAATTGATATTGCTTTGTGATAAGTGTGAAATTGATATGATTTATAGGTGCTAAATTCTTATTTTATGTAGCATTTTTATGCGCTTTCTCACACTTATCGTATGCTTTTCATGACTCTTAGTTTGGGCAAGAAATGATGCTAATTTATATGTTTAAAGCAGGAAATGATGGTAGAAATGCATAGATCTCCTCACAAGCTTTCCAACGCCACAAACGGGGAACAAATCGGAGCTAATATGAAGAATTTAGACCCTGTCAAAGTTGTGTCCGGTGCGATACATTTATATATGTATATATATATTTGTATGAGATTGCCGTGAAAGGATTGAGAAAAATGAGGGGGAAGATTGAAAATATGAAAGAAAGTAGGGGAGAGAAGAGAATAAGAAAAAGAAGTAGTAAAAAAATGAAAGCAAAACGTCTGCTGTTGAGCATGAAAAAATAATAAAAAAAAAAAAGAAAGAGAAAAGGAGGGGGAAGCGCAGACACGCAGAATGGGAGGCAAATGAAAAAAGAAAAAATAAAAAAAGAAAAAAACAAGAAAGAAACGGAACGACAGAGGCGCAGAGGGAAGAGGAAAGAAATAAAAAAGAAAGAAAAAAATAAAGAAAGAAAGAAAAGCAGAGGGGAGAGGAGACGGACAGACAGAGAGAGGGGAACCAGGCAGAAATAAAACAGGGAGTCAGACACAAAACAAACAACACACACATTCGCATACAGACGTCCGCGGCTCTCTCTTTTCCCTTGGCTCTGTCGCGACCATTCCAGCACCGGAGAAGAATATTTTCTGCTCCAATTTCATCAATCTGCTCAACCTTTCATCCCGAATTTTAGAACTAATAGCAAGATGATTTCTATTTCTCTTCTTGTGTTATTTCTTTAATTATGTTAGGCTAAAGGACTAAATCTTGGGTGATGGGGAATTCGTAGTTAGACTGATAATATGATTATTTTACCGGTTATTTGAGATAATTATTTGGATTGTTCAGGTTGTTGTTTTTATTTGTCCTTTTAATAAAAACTGCAGATTTTATTATTAGCTATGCGAATTTCTGTCAGGATCTGACCGGTGAGTGATAGAAAGGTCGTAGCAACCTGTTAATCTGTGGAAAAATTGATTAGATTAATTAATTTGACCTTCAGATGCAAGAATAATTCTCCGCTTAATCCTTTATTTGTATGACATTAGTTCGTGATTCGGCCTAATGTGTTACGGATAGAAGAGCTCAATTTGACTAGGATTTAGTCTTAAAGAGATAAAAAGAATTTTGCCAATCCAAATCTCGATTAACCGGTGATTAATTATATAGTCTAGCTAGCAAAGAATTCCCCTGAACCCAAGGTTCCGCTTCATTCAATCTTTACAATTTTATTTAATTTCCTCGCTTGCTACTTTTAGTTTAAAAACAAAACAAACGACAACCCTCTTAATTTTATTTCTAGGATTAGATTTAATTACTAAGTCCCCGTGGATTCGACCCCGGTAGCTTCTAGTTCACTATACTCTTTGACCGGGATTTATTTTTGCAACCCGTGGGCATTTTTAGATTTATAGATTTTCTAGGATAATTTTCTTAGTTATTTCTATTTGTCTTCAATTTTCCCGTTTGCAAATTGGCGCCGTTGCCGGGGACTTGACTTTTGTCTAGTCCTTGACTTTGGTTGTCATTTGTTTTGTTTTATTTCATTTTTTTTTTTCTTAGTTTATATTGTTTTCTTTGTTTTTATTATATTTTCAATTTATTTTGAGTTTATTTGTTTTCTTTAGTTTATTTTGTTTTCAATTATTTCACTATTTTTTATTGTTCTTTCTCTTACTTTATTTACTTCTAATCTCAACTCTTTTGTGATTTTCTTTTTGTGCTATTGCAGGTACCTAGTGGATGCGGAGAACGCGTTCCTTTGGTCCTCCTGAAGCAAATTTTGATCCGAGATTGAAAGGACTTTCCTCGGGCTCTGAGAGCGAGAAGGCAGCTAGATTTCACATGGCTGATAATATTCCTCAAATCGAAAATGGCCAGAATAATGCTACGATGGGTACAATCAATAGACCGCCTGCTACTCCGAGAGGGAGCCCTGTTGTTCTGCCACAGTTGACCGCTGAGTTGCTTGCTGAGTGGCAAAAGCTGAAGCCCTCACATCAATCACTGCTGTGCGCAATCATCCAGCTGGGTGTTTCTCTGGAGCAGACCCTGCAGATGCGTTAGACCATGTGCACCGATTCTTGGTTCATCTGGACACTCTGGGTCTAGTTCCTGGTTTGGAGGAGTATGCAAGATTATGCTTATTTTCGAACAGCCTTTCAGGAGAGGCATCAAAATGGTATCATCGCTTGCCTCCAGGTATTATCACTTCTTGGGATCAGATGACAGAGAAATTTTATGAGAAGTACTTGCCTATCTCAAGGACTCGTCAGTTGATTGCTGGGTTGATGACTTTCAAGCAGTCAGGTTCTGAGACAGTCTGTGAAGCTTGGGACCGCTTCAAGGAGCTTCTACGACAGTGCCCTCACCATGGACAGACACTACCTCTCTAGCACTTGGTTTCTTTCATGGGCTTAGAGATGAGAATAAGGGTGAGGTGCGCTCGGCCTTGGGTGGTAACCTGTTAGCTAAGAATGGTGAAGAGTTTATGGCTGCTATGGAGTCATACTGTGAGGAGCTTAGACAGTGGAGCTCCAGTGGTGGTAGAGTTTATTCTGTGGGTTCTAGTTCGTCCAGAGCTGTAGACCCTATTCTAGAGCAGATGGCTGCTAAGCAGGCTCAGACCGAGACTACCATGAGCCACATGTTGAAGATGTTGGAGCAACTCACGATGGGTAAAGCTCCTGCTCATTCTGTGAAGCAGGTATCTTCTAGCTCCAATGATTTATGTTGTTGTCAGTGTGGTGGGCCACATGAATTTGAATCATGCCCAGAGATAGCTGAGATGCGTAGAAATGAAGAAGCAAATGTTGTGGGTCAATCTTTTAATAGGCAGCCTTGGGTTCAGAATCAGCATCCGAACTTAAGGTATGGTAACCCCAACAATGCCTTGAACTCTATCAGATGAGGCCTCAGCAGCCTACTCAGGGAGTGCCTCCTGGTTTTTCTCGGCCCTCCTACAATCAGAATCAGCAATCTCAGTTCCAACAATCAGGCTCCCTCCTCTTCAAATACTTCCAATCTTGCAGATTTGTTGGCTAAGTTGGAAGCCAAGCAGCAGAGTCAGTATGAGCAGCAGATGATTACCAATCAGACTCTGACTGCTGGTCAGCAGAAGCTTGAGCAGCACATGGAACAACTGACTAAGTTGTTATTGAATCAAAGGACTCCTGGTTCATTACCTTCTCAAACGGATCCCAATCCAAAGGAGCAGATGAAGGTAGTGACCGTCCTAGATGTTGATGAAGCAGAGGTTTGTCAGGGAGTTAGTCTTCGAAGTGGGAAGCAGTTGATAAATAAAGATCAAGTGGCTGAGGACAGAACTGGCGAAGAGACCGGTCTTCTTTCTTCTAGCACTGGTGCACCGTCAGGGCCTCCAGCCCCTCCTGAGGTAGTTGTTGAGGAGACCCAGGCTCCTATCTCTTCTCCTTCTCATACTTTGATTGCTAAAAATTCCAAGGTAAGGTGGTTCCTAAGGAACTTCCTTTTCCTAATAGATTGAAAGAAAGAACTTGATGATCAATTTGGGAAATTTTTGAATGTGTTTTCTAAGCTTACTATCAATATTCCTTTGATTGATGCTATCAAGCAGATGCCTAATTATGCTCGCTTTGTGAAGGATTTGATTTCTAACAAGCGAAAGTTTAAGGAGAGTGAGATCGTTCAGCTGACAGAGACATGCTCTGCAGCCATCCAGCAGAAGCTTCCTCCAAAGTGTGGAGATCCAGGGCAGCCCATCATCCCTTGCACCATTGGAGACATGGACTGTGGTTTTGGACTCTGTGACCTTGGAGCGAGTATAAATTTGATGCCGTACTCAATGTTTAAGAAGCTTCATGCTGGTGAGCTTGTTCCTATTATTTTAACTTGCAATTAGCTGATCGTTCTTCAATCAAACCTCGAGGTATGGTTGAGAATGTTGTGGTAGGTGTTGGTAACTTCTTCTTCCCTGCTGATTTTGTCATTCTTGATATGGATGAGGATGTTGAAGTACCATTGATTTTGGGTAGACCTTTCCTGCGAACTGCTAAAACTGTCATTGATGTTGACAAGGGAAAGATCACTCTTAAGTTTAATAATGAGGAACTTAGTTTTGATATCACTAAGATGATGAGAACAAATGCTTCTTCTCATGCTGTGCTTTCAGTTGATGTTGATTATTCTGATGATTATGATGCTTTTGTTGCTAAGAATGCTGATGACTCTTCTTTCTTGCTTGAGAATTCTGATTTGCTAGAGCAGGTGTTATGCCACTCAATTGAGGATGATAAGGAGAGCACTGAGGTAGCTACTGTTGTCCAGCAGCTCAACCAGGGTCGATCTTACTTTCGCCCTTATGCTCCTCCTGTGGAGCCACTGGACAGGCCTACTCAGAGGCTCGTTCCTTCAATAGAGAAGCCCCCTACTCTTGAACTCAAAACTCTCCCTTCAAATCTTAAGTATGCTTTCTTGGCAGAGGGTAGCGCCCTGCCTATTATTATTTCTTCATCTTTGTCTGTTTCGCAGGAAAGCAGACTTCTGGAGGTGTTAAGAAGGCACAAGGGAGCTTTGGGGTGGTCAGTTGCAGATATTAAAGGGATCAATCCAGGGTTCTGCACTCATAGAATTTACATGGAGATAGTGTCAAGCCAGTGAGGCAGCCCCAGAGGAGATTGAATCCAAACTTGAAAGAAGTAGTGAAAGCTGAAGTGCTGAAGCTTCTGGATGCAGGTATCATTTACCCCATCTCCGATAGTCGTTGGGTTTCTCCTGTGCAAGTTGTTCCCAAGAAAGGGGGAATAGTTGCAGTGCCCAATGAGAAAGGTGAATTGGTGCCTCAGAGGCAAACCACTGGTTGGAGGATGTGCATCGATTACCGGCGCTTGAATGAAGCCACAAGGAAGGATCACTTCCCGCTACCGTTTATTGATCAAATGTTAGAGCGGTTAGCTGGGCAAGAGTTCTACTGCTTCCTTGATGGGTATAGTGGTTATTTTCAGATTCCCATCGCACCAGAGGATCAGGAGAAGACCACATTCACCTGTCCTTATGGTACTTTTGCCTATAGAAGGATGCCCTTTGGTCTTTGTAATGCTCCAGCCACATTTCAGCGATGTATGATGGCGATTTTTAATGATTTTATTGAGAAGAGCATAGAAGTTTTCATGGATGACTTTTCTGTGTATGGCCAGAGTTTTGATGTGTGTCTTGATCAGCTGGATCAGATACTTGGCCGATGTGAGGAGACCCATCTGGTTTTGAATTGGGAGAAGTGCCATTTCATGGTACAGGAAGGTATAGTGCTTGGTCACAGGGTCTCCAAAGATGGTATTCAGGTGGACAAGGCTAAGGTGGAGGTCATTGAGAAGTTGCCTCCTCCCACTTCAGTTAAGGGTGTTAGATCTTTTCTGGGTCACGCAGGGTTCTATAGGAGGTTCATCCAGGACTTTTCCAAAATTGCCAAGCCCTTGTCTGATCTTCTGCAGAAAGATGTGAAATTTCAGTTCTCGGAGGAGTGTTTGAAAGCTTTTCAAACTATCAAGAGTAAGCTCATTTCTGCTCCTATTGTGGTTCCTCCTGATTGGTCTCTTCCTTTTGAGATCATGACAGATGCCAGTGATTATGCTGTTGGTGCTGCACTGTCAGAGGAAGGACAAAATTCTGAGGGTTATCACTTATGCAAGTAAGACTCTATCTGAAGCTCAAAAGAATTACACCACTACTGAAAAGGAGCTACTTGCTGTGGTGTTTGCTCTTGATAAGTTCAGGTCCTATTTGCTGGGAAGTAAGGTAATTGCTCATACTGATCACTCTGCTTTGAAGTACCTATTCCAAAAGAATGATTCTAAGCCCAGACTCCTGAGATGGATCTTGCTTCTCCAAGAATTCGACTTGGAAGTTGTTGATAAGCAAGGAAAGCAGAATGGAGTTGCAGATCATCTGTCTAGGCTTGAGACTCCAGATGACGGGGTCCCCATAAATGAATTTTTCCCTGATGAGACAATCTTTGTGATTGGGAAGGTTAAAGAGCCATGGTATGCAGACCTGGCTAATTATCTTGCCTCTGGTTTGATTCCTCATGATCTAAGCTACAACCAGAGGAAGAAATTTCTGTCTGAAGCCCGTCATTATGTTTGGGAGGACCCCTATCTCTTTAGGGTGTGTGCTGATGGTTTGATAGAAGGTGTCCTCCCGATGAAGAAGTTGAAAGTGATTGAGTTCTGCCATTCTCGAGAGGCAGGTGGTCACCATGGTCCTACTAGGACATCTGCTAAGGTGTTAGAGTGTGGTTTCTACTGGCCCACTCTACACAAGGATGTCCACCGCTTCTGCTCTCACTGTGATAATTGCCAGAGGATGGGGAACATTTCAAGAAGGCATGAGATGCCTCAAAAGGGAATTCTTGAAGTAGAGTTGTTTGATGTTTGGGGTATTGACTTTGCTGGCCCATTTCCTTCTTCTCATGGAAACCACTACATCCTTGTTGCTGTAGATTATGTTTCCAAGTGGGTCGAAGCAATCCCCTGCCCTTCTGCTGACGCTAAAACTGTGGTTAAATTTTTGAAGAAGAACATCTTTACTAGATTTGGTGTGCCCAGAGCTATCATCAGTGATGGTGGTTCTCACTTTTGCAACAGGGCCTTTGATTCCTTGATGTCTAAGTATGGGGTGACTCATAAGGTTGCTTTGCCTTATCATCCCCAAACTAATGGTCAAGCAGAAGTGAGTAACCGAGAGCTAAAATGGATTCTTCAAAAGACAGTCAACTCCTCCAGGAAGGATTGGTCTGTCAAGCTATGATGCTCTGTGGGCTTATAGAACTGCATTCAAGACTCCCATTGGGATGTCTCCTTTTAAGCTGGTGTATGGGAAGTCTTGTCATCTCCCAGGTGAGCTAGAGCATAAAGCTTATTGGACTTTGAAAGTCCTCAATTTTGATCTGAATGCTGCTGGTGAGAAGCGAAATTTCAATTGTCTGAGCTGGAGGAGTTAAGGGAGCAAGCTTATGATAGCTCCAGGATCTACAAGGAGCGTTCTAAGAGGATTCATGACCAGATGATCCTACGGAGAGATTTTAAGGTTGGTGACTTGGTTCTCTTATATAACTCTAGACTCCGTCTCTTCCCTAGGAAGCTCAAGTCCCACTGGGCTGGCCCATTCAAGGTTGTGGGAGTCACTTCCTATGGTGCCTAAGAGCTAGAGAACAAGTCTGGGGAGGTCTTCAAGGTGAATGGTGCTCGTTTGAAGAAGTACTTTGGCTCTGCTTTTGCTCAGCCTTCTGCACCTGGAGTATCCTTGATTGAGAGTTCCTCTTCTCCTACTCCTGTTTCTACTGTTGTTTCTGATGTTACTCCAGCACCGAATTCTGAATCTTTGAAGAAGCCGCGCTTGCAATGGCGTTTCCGACTGAAGAAAGCCCTTGCTAGCTGCTGTGGCGGCCCTCCTTGATGCTATCTTGTGAAGTCTAGCCAGAGACTTAACTCCGGGCAGCTTGGTGGGAGGCAACCCACCGGTTTGTATCTCTTTTCACTTTTTAGTTTAGTTGTTTATTTTACTATTTTCTTTTAGTTTGTGGTGTGTTCGCTGATGTTATGCTTATTGCAAGAGCCTTGGCTCTTATTTTTCTACTGATGGTTTTGTCTGGTTCCACTTGAGTTCTTCTGGCTTTGCAGATTATATTTCTCAGCTTGCTTACTTTGTCGCTTAGCTGAACTCAAGTGTGGGGTTGGACTTGCTACACACCCTGAGCGGACTCTGGGGAGTATTCTTACCTTTTCTTCTCTTGCAAATTTTACATGCTCCCTTCTGATCTGCTGTGTGCGATTTTGTTTCCCCCGTTGGATTGCTTGCGCAATTTTAATTCTTCCTAAGCAATGAGGACATTGCTTCACTCTAAGTGTGGGGTGGGGTAAGCTCCTTCGCCGCTTGTTTTTTTGTGCGTCTCTAAGCTCTTTTCTCTTGCATTTGTTAAAGTCTTGCTGTGATTGCTCAACTTGGAAGGAAGCCATAGAGGAAGTTTAGTTGGTTAGCTGATCTTGGGGTGCAAAATTTTGAAAATTTTCTGGTTTTTTTGCTAAATTGAAGTCTTTGTTTGAAAGTGCTGAAACGAGTGAGAATATTCTCCATCTGAACCTTGCTTTTAGCTTTGAGCCTTGGAATGAACTGGATTGAAATGGTTGGAAAAGAACAAGGCAAGGTACTCCGCTGATCCTAAGCATGCTAATTTTAATTCTGATCCAAATCAGGCCTCGTCCACTTGGTTATTAAGTCCTTTGGGGTGCTTTATCACCTAGCTACCTAAGGTCCTTGTGATCTGGGATAGTTGACCCAAAGCCGCTACATGGGTGGAGAGAAAAGTCTGTGGTGAAAGAAATTGAAAGCGCTCTAATTGAAATATTTATGTAAATGCTATGCTAAATACAGATTAATTTCTCTTATGGATCAAGAGTATGTGGCATTGAAAGGTATGATGGAATATGATCTTACTTCATGCCCCTTGTCGTTTCTATGGATTGTGAAGGAAAAAGGTGGATTGGCTCAAGGTTAAAGGCAAGAATCTTATGGTTTGTTTCTCATTTGTTAGCTCCGAATGACTTCATGTTTTGGAAAGAATAAATTGTTTTAGTTTTGAATTGCCCCCTTGATTGGTAAAGCTAGCAATTCCTTTCTTCTGTGCTCTTCCTTTCTGTTGAGTTCCATAGCTTGGCTTACTTGTGCTTGAGAGTTTTGCTTGGGGACAAGCAAAAGGCTAAGTGTGGGGTGATTTGATAAGTGTGAAATTGATATGGTTTATAGGTGCTAAATTCTTATTTATGCAACCTTTTTATGTGCTTTTTCACACTTATCCTATGCTTTTCATGACTCTTACTTTGGGCAAGAACTGATGCTAATTTATATGTTTAAAGCAGGAAATGATGGTAGAAATGCATAGATCTCCTCACAAGCTTTCCAACGCCACAAACGGGGAACAAATCGGAGCTAATGAAGAATTTAGACCCTGTCAAAGTTGTGTCCGGTGCGATACATTTATATATGTATATATATTTGTATGAGATTGCCGTGAAAGGATTGAGAAAAATGAGGGGGAAGATTGAAAATTGAAAGAAAGTAGGGGAGAGAAGAGAATAAGAAAAAGAAGTAGTAAAAAAGAAAGCAAAACGTCTGCTGTTGAGCATGAAAAAATAATAAAAAGAAAAAAAAGAAAGAGAAAGGGGGGGGAAGCGCAGACACGCAGAATGGGAGGCAAATGAAAAAAAAGAAAAGAAAAATAAAAAAAGAAAAAACAAGAAAAACGGAACGACAGAGGCGCAGAGGGAAGAGGAAAGAAATAAAAAAAGAAAGAAAAAAAATAAAGAAAGAAAGAAAAGCAGAGGGGAGAGGAGATGGACAGACAGAGAGAGGGGGAACCAGGCAGAAATAAAACAGAGGAGTCAGACACAAAACAAACAACACACACATTCGCATACAGACGTCCGCGGCTCTCTCTTTTCCCTTGGCTCTGTCGCGACCATTCCAGCACCGGAGAAGAATATTTTCTGCTCCAATTTCATCAATCTGCTCAACCTTTCATCCGACGAATTTTAGAACTAATAGCAAGATGATTTCTATTCTCTCTTCTTGTGTTATTTCTTTAATTATGTTAGGCTAAAGGACTAAATCTTGGGTGATGGGGAATTCGTAGTTAGACTGATAATATGATTATTTTACCGGTTATTTGAGATAATTATTTGGATTGTTCAGGTTGCTGTTTTTATTTATCCTTTTAATAAAAACTGCAGATTTTATTATTAGCTATGCGAATTTCTGTCAGGATCTGACCGGTGAGTGATAGAAAGGTCGTAGCAACCTGTTAATCTGTGGAAAAATTGATTAGATTAATTAATTTGACCTTCAGATGCAAAGAATAATTCTCACGCTTAATCCCTTTATTTGTATGACATTAGTTCGTGATTCGGCCTAATGTGTTACGGATAGAAGAGCTCAATTTGACTAGGATTTAGTCTTAAAGAGATAAAAAGAATTTTGCCAATCCAAATCTCGATTAACCGGTGATTAATTATATAGTCTAGCTAGCAAAGAATTCCCCTGAACCCAAGGTTCCGCTTCATTCATATCTTTATACAATTTTATTTAATTTCCTCGCTTGCTACTTTTAGTTTAAAAACAAAACAAACGACAACCCTCTTAATTTGTTATTTTCTAGGATTAGATTTAATTACTAAGTCCCCGTGGATTCGACCCCGGTAGCTTCTAGTTCACTATACTCTTTGACCGGGATTTATTTTTGCAACCCGTGGGCATTTTTAGATTTATAGATTTTCTAGGATAATTTTCTTAGTTGTTTCTATTTGTCTTCAATTTTCCCGTTTGCACTTTGAGTGCTGGTAGGACCCCTTGTGGGTGTGGCTATATTAGGAATGAAAATTGGTGAGAATTGATGGTGTTGAGGATGTATGATTTATGGGGTGGTTATGGCAAAAATTTTAGTAGAAAATAAGCATTTTTGGATGACTTGGTGAATGAGAGAACCAAGGTGTGTAATGGGTTGAATAGAGATGTTTGGTAACCATGGAATGGTAGTTGTAGGATGAGAATTAAGGGTGTAAAATCTGTAGCAAATAGCATGTAAGTTGCATTGGAAAACCAAGAGAAAGAGTTAGTGTTTGTAATCTTGAAGATGGAGATTTGACTTGGGTATAGGTAGTGCATATGTCTAGGAATGAATTGGTATGGTAAAATAAAGTTAGGACAAAATTTAAAGTGCAAAGGAAAGTGTAGAAATGCACAAGTGTGCAAGTTGTAGAAATGAGAATGGAAATTTGTAGAAATTGGGCAACAAGTTGAATATAGATTGGACCAAGGATTTAAGGAGTTTTAAGGAGTGTTTAAGTGTGTTTAAACATGTATAAAACATATGGAAAGATCAGGAAATGATTGGAGGAGAGTTTGGGGTTGAAAAGAGGTCAAAAACAATCAATTTAAACACCTACAGACATGGTCCGGGTTTGTAAACAAGTACACAAACCCAAACCACATCAAAAACGTGCCCGAAACACATCCCAGCATGTGGTCCGGGTTTGTATCCAAGTACACATACCCGGACCAAGGAAGAAACATGCAGAAATTGAAAACTGTGATTGGTCCGGGTTTGTAACCCCGGACACAAACCCGGACCAGGCTAAAAGTGTACCAGAATGTGTTTTAAGGTTTCCTAATGATGGGGAATTGAATGGTAATGGTTTTAGAAGTTGTTAAGGCCTTTTTTGGTGATATTTAAAGGTCCTAAGGAGTGTAAACAAGTGTAGGAAATTAGTGGGAAGTAAGGACATAATTTGACATAAGTAAAACTAAGCATAATGGGACAACAGGGTAAGTACGGGAGTAGTAATTATTTGTGTATCGTATGAACATAGTATTAATAACAATGTTGGAAACAGTATCAGTGGAACAAGTGTGAAACAAGGAACAAGGGACACACGGTAAGGCTAACCCCGGTGAAAGGTATGATTTTCTCATGCCCCGTATGCTAACCGAGTTACTCTGATTTGTGTGCTGTATGCCGGCAAATCAAGATTAAAACATGAAAACGGTTATTGCCTTTCATTGTATGTCTTGATGTATGTTGTATGAGCTAACCCTTCTTGATAGATTGTGTGACTTAACTTAGTGAGTAGACCGACTCATAAATGAGTCTCGTTGTTTAGTGACTCGTAGTTGGAGTCCGGTTGTGAATTAATGAAAATGTGGCAATGCACGAACACTAACGAACCAAGAAACGATAACGCAAACGAATGAACTCACTAGAACGTGTGAGAGTGTATGAGAGTAGTAACCTCCCGATAACGGTAAGAGAACCGAAATGAATAATCCACAAACAATAAATAGTGGAAGTACATATAAGTAACCTCTATTCGAGGAAGTGTTGACGGTGCAAGACATGAACCATGAGAGTAGTAAAGAGTGATGAGGGATCTCCAAACCCCTTAGAAAATTAGTCGACCCACTATGAGAGGACCCGACTGGTGTAAGTAATGTCCCGAACATGAGAGTATTCGATACGTTGGGGAAACCCTTAAATCTAAGAATACTAGACGTTGGTAATTCCGAGGCTAGTAGAGGTTATCGAGAGAGATACATCTAGGCTAATCCATGAGATTGTAAGATACTCCGAGGGAGGAGTGTTGGGAATTTGAATAGTCCGGTAAAAACGGACATTTGAGTATTTGAGGAGCTAAGTGTATAGCCCCTTTGTATTGTAGGCCCGGTGGCAAGTCTTGCGTATGACTCCGCCCGGAGGCCAAAGTAATGAGTATTGAGTATTGTGTATGTGTGAGTAAGTAATGTGTATTGAGTAAGGGGTGAGTATGAGTATGTAATGAGTACCGAGCAATGAGTAAGTACGAGTAAGGAAAAGAGTATGGAGTACTGAGCATGTGAGGGCAAGTGATGAGTACTGAGTAAGAGTAAGTATTGGTAGTAGTGAGTAATGAGTAAGCATGAGTAAAACAATGAGTAAGGTATTGAGCGCAGTGTGAGTAAAGAAACAGGTAAGTAATATTAAGCTTGGTGTAAGCCTTATGAACCCAAACAAGGAAAAAGAGAGCATCCGATGAAACCGGATGAACGAATAACTAAATGAACGGTTGACTGACAAATTGTCCTCCTTGGTAGGTAGTGAACCTTGTATATGTATGTAAGTATTCTTGATTGTATTGTCGTAGTATTAGTATGTATGTATGCATGTAAAACGAACTCCATGTATATCCGACCCAAAGTAGTCAGCGTACCCCGGTTAGCACGCGGGTTATGCCAATTTCATATGCAATAATTTTGCTGAACCCCTAGGGGCATCGTTTTTATTTACAGGTACCTCGAAGCCGACTATCATTCGAGAGTGTAGGATGGTGCTACTATGTACACACGGGTAGTAGAGTAATGGGAACTGTATTTGTATTGTAATACGAATTTGTAAGTCCAAAATGTATTAGTAGTTTGAGGATTGTAGTAGACTCGGTATAGTATTGATTTTGGAGTTTGTATTTGGAATTATGAATTGAGCATGGAATGAAAATAAATGTATTGTGTAGTGTACTCGGTATACTCAAGTCATCAGACCGATAGTATGTAGTAGTGTAGTTGGTCTTGTTAGTCACGTGGGTGACTAACGGTATTGTACACCTGCCGCTGCGTAGGTAATATCCGCTGCGAAGGTAAGTATTGTACAGTAATGACGGTATTAGCGGTAGGGGTGTTGCATTGGGAATGTCATTGTCGTTTGGCCACAAATCATGGTACGTCTGACATACTTGATCAATGAGAGCCTGGGGTGCTTGATGGTCTGTCTTTATTGACATCAACTCAATTGTTAGTGACAGGAGTGAGTGGTTTCCATTAAATAACTTCTTTTTTTATGCTAGAGATTTAGCATTTGTCAAAGAAACAAGGAGAAGCAAAAGAAGAGTTTGCCGTACAGAGAACTTAGGTTGACAGGCCTAGAAAGCAAGAAATATTAAGTAAGTGTTTCTTAGTTTTTGAAAATGTTCGTAACAGACTTTATTGACGGTAGCAAACTTTAGGAATTAATCAGCTCTAACTTAAAGTTCATTTATAGAGTTGCAAAATCAATGCAAAAACTCCATAATTCAGAGTTGAATATTTGATAACTATAACTGTAAGCATAGTTCACCTTTAAACATGACTTAACAGATGGGAAATAAAAAGACGTTTATGCCTAGAGAGAGTGGCACCAAAGTGAAGTGGAGATTTGGTAAGATACTGTTTTCTTGACTCAAATCACCCATAAGCTATGCTTTTTATGTCTCGTTCCAAAAATTAAAGCTCCAATAAATATCGGTTACATGCAATCTGTTTAGATTCATATTTTTTAATATCCATTTCTTTACGAAGTTCATATTGTGAAAGAGTGAATTATCATTAATTAGCAATCCCATCTAAAAGCTTTTAGCATCGAAGACAAGTACACACAGACATCTTGCTGCGTCTAACTTCTGCATCCAGTAATTAACACGTCATAAACTTATCTCAACTTCATGGAATTACATCAAGAGCTTATGCATATTGGGTAATAACAGTCAAAACCTTTTATATTTCTTTCATTTGTGTTTTCCCCTTTTTAGATCTCACGACTCCACCCTCTGTCTAAGTCTAACTGTTTAGCTCAGAAGAGGTCTTCCTTATGTTGGAAAGATGTGATTAATCTATTATTCTTGTTATGCAGACAATGTCATGATTCAGTACAAAAAGATTGAGGAAAGCATTTGAGTAAAAACGGAAGTTCTCTGTGTGAGTACTACTTTCAATTTAAACGATAGTTCCTAATGTTCAACAGATGGATAACAATGAACAATATCGGACAAAAGCCAATACATCAAATTTTAGATTTTTTATTTTGAAATGGAGTGAACAGAATTCATAAACATCACCGGTTTCTAGGGTTCTTGTCCCAGCGGATACAATTACAGCTCAAAACCTAGCTCTAGAATTCTAGGGTCCTAGCTACTGCAAGAGAGGAAATATAGTTTCAAGCGACAGGAGAGGGGAAGAATGGCTTACTTGTTCACCTTCTTCAGGCAACAGCACGGCGATAGCACAATAGACTAGGAAATTCTTCAGATACGAACAAGGGAGCAGTTCTTCAAATTCTTCAATTTGGATTTGGGGAGCATTCAACAACACAAGGTTTTGAAGCAGTGTGTTTTCGAAGCAGGTTGAACACAAGGTATAGAGAGTACACTAAGAGTCGAATTTGGTGTGAAGCAGCCGAACTAGGTGTGGAGTATGGCGGTCTGAGTTTGGGAGTCAAAATTGGAGTCCGAAATGTAGTCGAATTCAGTGTGAAGAAGTTGAAACTGGAGTGGAGTATGGCGGATACGGGAGTCGTAATTGGCAGTGAACAACACAAGGTATCGAGTAGTAGAATTCCAGTGTGAAGCAGTCGAAATTGGAGTGGGGTATGTCGGTGACTGAGTGGGAGTCAAATTGTTCAAATTGTACTCAGCCTTAGGGATGCAGGAGAATAAAACACCATTGTTTTGATGTATATTTTACCTACGGGACCAGTCCGTGGGTAAATACCTACGGAACTATTCCGTAGGTAAATGTGGCCTCAGAATGCAGGTTGTTAGCCAAGTCAAACGCGGTCATTTTTTATAATATTGACCTACCGAAATAGTCTGTGGGTAAATACCTACGGGACAATTCCGTGGGTAAATGTGGTGTCAGTATGCAGGTTGTAAGCAAGGTGAAACGCAGTCGTTTTTATTATACATTTACCTACTGAAATAGTCCGTGGGTAAATACCTACAGAACCATTCCGTGGGTAAATGTGGCCCCAATATGCAGGTCGATAGCCGAGTAAAACGCAGTCGTTTTTTACAATATATTTACCTACGGGAAATGTCCGTGGTTAAATACCTACGGAAAAATTCCGTGGGTAAATGTGGTGTCAGTATGCAGGTTGTGAGCAAGGTGAAACTCAGTCGTGTTTATTATACATTTACATACAGAAATAGTCCGTGGGTAAATACCTACGGAACCAATCCGTGGGTAAATGTGGCCTCAGTATGCAGGTCGATAGCCGAGTAAAACGTAGTTGTTTTTTACAATATATTTACCTACGGGAAATGTCCGTGGTTAAATACCTATGGAACAATTCCGTGGGTAAATATACTGTCCTCATTGCAGGTTGTTAGCTAGGTTAAACACAGTCATTTTTGATAGTATATTTACCTACGAGACTAGTCCATGGGTAAATACCTACGGAACAAATCCATGGGTAAATGTGGTCTCAGTATGCAGGTTGTAAGCAAGGTTAAACACAGTCATTTTTATTGTATATTTACCTACGGAAACAGTCCGTGGGTAAATACCTATGGAACAATTTCGTGGGTAAATGTGGCCTCAGTATGCAGGTTGTTAACTAGGTTGAACGTAGTCGTTTTTATAGTGTATTTACCTACGGGAAGGGTCCGTGGGTAAATACCTACGAAAACATTCCGTGGGTAATTATTACCGCCCTTTTACCTACGAATATGGCCTGTGGGTATGTTTCGCGCCACTTGGCGCTGCTTCCCCGCGTGACTGCCCACGCCAGTTACCTATGGAATAGTCTGTGGGTAAATATTACCATAGGTAATCCATGGGTATTCTATTAGAAAACTCCTTCTTCACTATTCCGTAGGCGTTTCATAGGTAAACCGTAGTTAGTACCTACGGTTTTTTGTCCCGTGGGTAATTTTCCGTGGGTAAACAACAACTTTTTAGTAGTGATAGGGTATTAAAATCGAGGCTCACAGTACCTTCTTGCAATTCAAAATTTTGTGCCTAACTCCGTGGTGGACATGAAGTCTTGTGTAAAGACGGATGATAATGGTGTTACGATTAGGAGGCTTGTTCGGTGTTTTTGGGCATTCGGACCATGCATTGCAGCTTTTCGTTATTTCAAGCCCCTGCTTCTAGTAGATGGTACCCACTTGTATGGTAAATTTAAGGGTAAATTGTTAGCAGCATGTGCCCAGGATGGTAATAACAAAGTTATCCCAGTTGCGCAATAGTCGAAGGGGAAACCAATGAAGCATGGTAGTACTTCATATACTATGTGTGTGGTCTTGTAGTTGGCTTACAAACTGGTGTTTCTATCATATTCAATCGTTGTCAAGGAATCATCAAGACAATGTAGGAGTAGGTTTATTGGTGACCACTGTTTGGCTACCATTACTACTGTATCCAACTAATTGCTTCAAACTTTAATGCAATATTCAAAAACAAGGAGTTGAAGGACTATTTGATAAACACTGGTACTAATCTAGCACCTTCTTATTTTTTACAGTTCTATAAGCCATTATTTGTTGATGCTAACAACGGTACACTTATACCATATTGGAAATGTAGCTTACATGTTTTCAATGGATAAAGTGGAACGTATGATACTGCATCTAAAGTCTGTGAAGCCAGAGATCGCAACTTTCCTTGACCAAATACCCTTGGAAAAGTGGTGTAGAGCTTACGATGATGGTAGACGGTGGGGCCATATGACATCTAATTTGGTGAAATGCTTTAATGGAGTGATGAAGGGTGCTCGCATGCTACCGGTGAAATCAATAGTAGAGGCCACACTATACAAATTAATGGGTTTTTTGTGCAAAATATTTAGACAGATACTGCATAGAGAAATTCAAATGCGATGTTTACAGAGCATGTGGTCAACACAATGAACGTAAATGGCCAGTACGCAAGGAGGCATGGTGTTATACTCTGTGACCCAGTCACACCTATTTTTGAAGTTGATGACCAAGGCGATAGTACTGCAAGACGTCCTCGTGATAAGTTTAGGGTGTCAATGATTGACAAAACTTACGATTGCAGAGAGTGGCAAGCATTCAAGCACCCTTGTTCTCATGTCATAGCCGTGTGTGCGAACTCAGGAACTCATTGGCAAGACTATGTTGATGATGTCTACAAGTTGGATACGATTATCAAAGCCTTTGGCGAAGTTCGTTCTAATACTCTAGGAACGAGAGCAACTGGCCAGAGTACAATGGTCCTGTCCTTGTACCAAACCCAATGCTGGAAAGAAAGATCAGAGGATGCCCATCTCACTCTCTAATCCGTACATAGATGGATGAGACACAAGACAGGGAGCCTAGACATTGCTCAACTTGTAGACAACCGGGGCACTCAAAAAAGTCATGTCCGTTTAGGCGTAGTAACCATTAGTTTGACATATATTTTCTTAATTTTCTTAGGTTTAACTAATAGTTTAATGAATTTTAATCGCTCCTGTATTGACATGTCGTTCCTTTAGCAAGCACGGAAAAAAAGGTTATAATGTTAATGTTACTTGGTAATCATGTTTTTATTGTTCACTTTATCAATCACTTCCATCCCTCGCGTTACACTTGGAGTTTCACTCGACGATGTTGTGAGAATGTCTTCTTTGTCGAGTAAGTGGAATTCTAGATGGAGGAAGCTATCATTTTTAAGAGTTGATCCATTAGTTCTATCTCACTCTTTTGTAATCCTACAAGACCTGATCCATCAGTGTATTAGGATGTTGTTTGGGAGAAAGTCTATGCAAAGGACAACCACCTGGAGATTATGCTGATCTATATATAGACACGCTAGCCGAACACAAGAGTGCAAAGAATCTGCATTTGGCAAATGCAGCTTCCTTGCACTCCCCTGCTAGGATGAACCGGCGGATTCTGCCGATTTTGTAGGCACACGATCACTGCTTGAATAAACCATCAACGGGGCTCTTTCAAGCAGTGCATGAAGCCTATAAAATCTCCAACATCTTTATAAGGGAGATTTGTGTGAAAAATGAGGGAGGTAGAGGAGGTTATTTATAGGGAGAAGATGTGGGTGGCCATTTTTTAACATGCAAAACAACCGCATTTGAAGAATGTGGTTTTACATTGCAAAATAAACGCGTTTGACAAATACAGTTGTTTTACAAATGTAAAACCGCCAAATACGCTTGTTTTGGTATTGAAATTTTTAGGTAGTTCGGCCTCGTATAACATTTTAATTAAGCTACTAAAAACAAACGCTTAGACCCAGACCTCTGCATTTAAGTTCGGACCAGAACCACACCATTGTTTTGTGCCTCCCCCGTCACCGCTACTTGTGGGTTAAGGTACGGGTGAAAACTCCCATCGCCCAAATCGAGCAGCAAAACCAGCCCCCAATCATTTCCTGGTAAATACCTCCAGACTCCAGAGTCATTTACGTTGAATTGTCCATCTAATCTTTCCTTCACCAATCTCTTTAATTCTCGCGCGACAATCCTTCATCATTTTTTCATATGTTTCTCTCTCTTTCCCCGGAACACCTATGTCTGTTGCGTAATTATGATCCATCTTAATACGTCATTTATTCGGTTGGAGTTTCTGTAGTTGTTTGTTTTTCGTGGTCAGTGTTTCTGGGTAATGTGGAGTGCGAGCGGGCGGGAAGAAGATGGGGGATCGCTCTATGGCACTGAGGACGATTATTCAACCTATGGCGGTAGAGAGAATTTGCCGATCAAGAATATGACGCCTGGTAAGGCCAGGGCCTCTTTCGAGTCCATGGTGAATAATTCTCCTCCTAGTAGCCCCTCTCGCTCCCCTTCGCCTCACTTGTTTGTCCCACAGGTCATCATTTGCTCTCTACTTCTTTGGTTGATCGATCGCAAGATGCCGATCGGGCTGTTTGCATCTTTACTTATGGCTCGTTTGTCTGGTTTATCTGATCACGTTGGTTTTATTGTGATTAATCGTTCTATGTCTCTGATCTGCTTATTGTATGTCTGCATTATACAATTCTAACGAGCTCAGAGTGGAAGAAATCCATCAGAAATGGAAGACATCTTTATGGATTTTTTACAAAGAGGAACAATTGTCTCGAGGGACTTTGCAAAATACATATCTCTTAATAGGATCAAACCCTATCTTGCCAAGTAACTCCATCGAAGCGGCCAAGTAACTCCACCGAAGTGGTCTATATCCTCTCAATGAGGCTAAAATACTTTCAAATTAATTGATGTCTTTGCTTACAACACCCAAACCCTTATTTATACTAACATACTAGCCAAACTCCTAATCCTATTCAAACTATCAATAAGTGCTATTCAAACTTACAATAAATACTAACAACAATATCTATCCTAATAAATGCTAAGATCCAAATCTTATTTTAAATAATAATAAATGCTAAGATCCTATTCTATTCAAACTAATAATAAAAGCTATTCAAACTTACAATAAATATAATAGTTAAAACACCTAGCACTTCCTTGAAATACCCTGAACTTAACTATGGTGATTAAATAATTCTAATATGGTAATTAAGGGCCTAATAGTGCCTAAATAATGTTGGTGAAGAAAATAAAAACCAAAAGAAAAGAGAAAACGCTTAAAAAGCGAAAAATGTAAAAATGAGCATTACATAACCGTAGGAGGTATGTGACCTCGACTAGAATCCTAGATGGGTTCCTAAGGCTTAATTATGCCTAAATAATATGTAGAAACAATTCCCGAAGAAAATTGATCCATAAAATGGATTAAAACCGCAAACTAACCTTAAAGCACGTTTTTCGAAAAAACCGGGAAACATGACTTTAAGCGGGTTAAATAGACTCGTAAAAATTATAGTCAATCAAATATCTATAATTAAACATTAGTGAAGGTCTAGAGCCATCAAAATTAATTAAACAAGAAAATTCCGGAAAACGGGTTCCAGTTAGTGAATAGTGCAAAAACAAGAACTTGTGGGGTGCTAATTGTAATAAGAGTAAAATACCTCACTCCATTTGCAAATAAAAATCAGACATTCTATGTGTGTGTGTGTGAGGCGTTTTATTCAGCCCTCCCCACTCTAATTACTCCCTCTCACTCACTAAAAGACAAAGAAATAAAGTAAAGGGGGAAAAAGTAAAAAGCAAATATGGCTCTTTCTCTCTCTCCTACTCTCTCATTTCGTCACGTTTTGCTCCCCCATCTGAACTCTCTCTTCCTCCTCAATCCATCCATGGCGATTTGAAGCAGCCCTCACCAAGCTCGTCTCCTTCCTCCATCTACAAGGTGCAAACAACCTCCAAACACTACAAAAATCACACCATTAAATTCCTCTCATCTTAGGGATTAATTCCCACCTTTCAAAATCAGAAAAAATCACACTTGACCACCATGGCTGAAGCTTCATTTGAAGGTTGAAGGAGCCCATTTTGATCTAGAACTACTCCTTTCTTGTTTAAGGTAAGAAAGAAGTCCAAAAACTCTGTATTTCTAGCCTTTCTTTGATTATTGAAATTCCAGATTTTGAGCTCCCTCTTCTCCCATGTCCTAGCCGGTTTTTGGCCTTCAAAAAGGGCTGGAGTTCTACTTGACTTGTTGCCTAAACTCTCTATCCAGAGACTTGAAAGTAATCTCCCAATATAAACCTTAAACATACTCTTGTAAAATCCTAGGGTTTGATAAGGAATTGGAGATTTATTAGCCTTGTTGTGTATCCTTGGAATGTGGCTTTAGCTTGGCCCATTAAACAAGAAATACAAGGGTAAATAAGAGAGAAAGAACAAAGGAAATGAGAAGATAAAGGAAGGAAAGAAAGCTATAAAAACTTCAAGGTAAATGAACTTACATTGAGCTGGTTTGTATGTCTTGTGGAACAGATTTTGTATGTTATTTATGTTGTGTTTAGGCTACTGCATAGTGAAGAAGAAATTAAGCTATGTTTAGTGTTGTTTAAATGATGATTAAAGGCTTTAAAAGCCAAATTGTTTAAGGTGTTGGAATTTATATAATGTGCTGGAACTAGAGGTGTTGTTAGTGCTTAAATTGATGTGGATATTGGAAATGGAGTAGGTGAGCTGAATTATGCATGTGGGCAATGTTAAAATTATGGGGAACTTCTGTCAAAATTGTCTTAGAAATTAGATGACTTAAGTGTTTTAGTCGAGGAGAAAGGAACCTAGGATTAACTAGGTGTTGTAGAGGTAAGTTTGAGTGGCTAATTGCCTTGGTTTTGGATTAGAAGAGAATGATGTATTTGGGTGAATTTGGGAATGAGAAAAGATGTAAGTGTGTGCTAGAATAGCATTAAGTGTAAACCATGGAGATAGTAAAGAGGAGAGCAAAATCTGTAACTTAGAAAGCTTGAAACTAAGTTGTAAGTTTTACGAGAATGTAAGTGTGGAATTGGTGTAAATTAGCCAAGAAATGAGTAATGAGTTTAGTAAATGATTTGGGGAAGTTTAGAGTGTCTAATTGGTGTACAAACATGCTAGATTACATGTGGAAAGATTAGGAAAGGATTGAGTATGAAATAGGGGTTGAAAGGAGGCTGAAAAACTGCAAAATAAAGTGTAACAAGGCTGGTCCGGGTTTACAAACCGGTACACATACCCGGACCACCCCAAAAACACGCCAGAAACACACACCAGAGTATGGTCCGGGTTTACATTCCGGAACACAAACCCGGACCATTGTAAAAATGCGACATAAAGGTTATTCCAGGTTTGGTCCGGGTTTGTAACCCCGGACACAAACCCGGACCACCGTAAAATCTTCCCATAAAGTGTTTTTAAGCAATTCTAAGGTGAGGATTTGAATGGTATTGGTATTATAAGATTGTTAAGAGTTAATTAAGGACATGTAATGGTCATTAGGGGTATAAACAAGCTTGAGAAGTGATGAGAAGTAAGTAACTTATGTGAATGAAAGTGAAATGTAAGGAGTTAGTAAATGTAAACCGGGAAACACTAAAGATGAAGTGGGTTAGGTTAATTATAGGTAATTAACCGCCTGATTCCATGTATGTTATAGGATTGGAATAGCTGGATTCCGGAGGAGAGTCGGCAAGCCTAGAGCTACGGTGAACGGTATGATTTTCTCATGCCCTGTATGCTACCGTGGTTACTCTGATTTGTGTGTTTGTGTGTTATGTGTTATCACCTAAACAAGATAAAATGCACGAATCGGATTTATTGCACTTTCTTTTGCTTGTAATGTATTGTTCCCAGTTGGACTATATTTTGAACTAGAAGTTTGTATAATTCATGAAATGTGTGATTGTGGATGAAGTACTTAGATGTTGAATGTGCAAGGGTGATACCCTTGACTTGTTGAATGTGCACTTCTCACTATCTTGTGAACATTGTGCCTTGATTGAATTGTGGCTGAATTGGAAGGTGGCGATTGAAAGTGAAATGTTGATGGATTGGTGGTGATAACCTTGATTGGTTTGATGATTATAGGCCTCTCACTAACTCCTTAACTATCTAACACTCTAACTTTGAGAATTGAGTCATTCGAAGTATTTGAGAAGCCTGATATAGTTTCGTCCACGCGTGAGGATGAGGTAACAAGAGAGATTGTTAACCGAATCCTGGCCTAATCTTTTCCACGGTCCAAATCCCTTAAATGGGTAGCAACCTGGATAAGTGAGCCAACCTAAAGCCCGGTGGTGGGATATCATAGTCCCTGCCCGGAGGTCACACTGACTTGACTTGAATATTAAAGTAAGAAAAGTAATTGGTCAAGTAAGATCATGACTGGTGTAAGTCAAATGATCTCGAGTAAAAGAGTAAAATACATTCGATCAATCCGGATGGGTAAGTAACTAACAAAGTATTATGGATGAACTTGAGAAGTGTATCTCATTGCCTTGGTAAGTATGAATGGTTGATTGTGACGGTCTTCCATCGTGTGATTTGGAATGTATGTATGTATGCACTATGGTGTAAATGTATTGTTGTTCATTATAGCATGTATGCATGTATAAAATAAATGAACTCCACGTATGCGACAAAGTAGTCGGCACACCCTCGTTAGCACGCGGGGTATGCGAATTTCGTACCAGCTATTTGCTGAGCCCCTTGAGGAGCTGTTTTTATCTTCCAGGTACCCAAGAAAGTTGATGGTCGTGACGAGACCGAGATGCTTCACTTTTTGATAGTTAGCAATTTATAATTGGTGTACCGAGTTGTATATTGGCTAGTAGCCTTTTGAATTACCGGAGTACCACGTGGTGCACCCTTATGTATTTTGAGAAGCATGTAAACTTGTGAGACATGGGTAGGATGCTATATTGATGATAAGTGTTCTTAGACTTATGAGAACCGATTGTAATTGGGTTGCACATTAGTAGACTCGATATATTGGATTGTAAGTGTTGAGCACTGTTTAATTGGAGAATTGTATACACTCGGTTTGGAAATTGAAGTGTGAATTGTATTGTTTATACTCGGGTATTCCGGTCCATCAGACTGATGCTGTAGTGGAAGTAGGTCTTGTTAGTCATGTGGGTGGCTAACGGCATTGTATCACCCGCTGATGTGTATATGGATTATCCGCTGTGTAAGTATGGAAGTACGAGGTGATTAGACGGTAACGATGAGATTAGCGTTAGGGGTGTTACATTCCTAAACTACCCTAACTACTATGAGTCATCATCTCTTATATATGGTTAGGGCTAAGAGTCCACAAGCTATATAGAGGCTCTGACTGTTAATTAACAGAGCTAACAAATGGTCCTATATCAGACCCTTATAATGGTATGTATATACGACTATATGCAGTTACTAATTATCTTCCCAGTTTCTGTGTGACAGGAGGATAATCCTTTTCTACTAGTGTCTTTGTCAATACATCCGCTAGTTGTAGATGTGATGGTACAAATTTAATGTTGATGACACCTTACATCTTTTGTCTAACGAAATGATAGTTCACTTCAATGTGCTTTGTCTGCTCATGGAAGACAGGATTTTACGCAATGTAAAGCACATTGATTATGTTATTTTAGTGGTCTAGGCATTATCTCTTCTACTCCTAGCTCGTGCAGTGATTTGGAAATCCTACTCAGTTTTGTAGTGGCCTGTCTCATTGATCTATACTATGCTTTCAATGATGATAGTGCCACACTGCTTTGCTTCTTGGCCTTCCATAAGATTTGGACACTTCCAAGCTCCACACAGTATTCACTAATGGACTTCCTTATGTTTGGACAACCTGCCCAATTAGCATCATAATAGGCAATTAGTTTATAGGTTGGACTTGTATTAATCATCAGTCCATCGCTTGTTGTCCTTTTGATGTAACGAAGAGTGTGCAAGGCTGCCTTTAAATGCATATCTCTGGGTTCTTGCAGAAACTGACTCAACACTTGTATAGTAAAACATAAACCAGGTCTCATTAGAAAACTTATTTTTCCAACAAATTTTCTATAAACTAGGGGATATTTGAGAAGGCTTCCTTGGTCTTTTAACAGCTTGTTGTTTAATTCCAAAGGACCTGAAACAGTTATACAATTTTCACAACCGAATTCTTTGATCAGATTTTCATAGTACTGTTTCTATACCACAAGCACCCCTTGTGCAGTATGTATGAAATACTTGCCAAGAAAGTAAGCAATTTTCCATAAGTCCTTGATTTTAAATTTGCAGATAAGTTCATGTTTTTATCAAGTTTATCATATCTATATCATCTCCCATCAGCAAAATATCATCAACACAGCAAGGTAAACAGTCATTCCTTTGTTCTTTCTCAAAAACAATGAATAATCATTCAAAGACTGTTCGATCCAAAACTGAAAAGGAAATCACTTAGCTTCTCATACCACTGCCTAGAGGCTTGTTTCAACCTATAATGATATTTTCTAAGCTTGCAAACTTGATTGCTCTCATTAGTTCTATATCTTAATGGTATCTCCATATATACCTCTTCCTTTAAATTCCCTTGTAAGAAAGCATTATTAATGTCGAGTTATGTTATTTTCCGATTCCTTTACTAGTAACAACAACAACTAATGCTCTAATGGTGGTAAATTTTATCACATGAGGGAAGGTTTCTTGATAGTCTATGCCATATTTTTGGGTACATCCTTTCACTACAAGCTTAGCTTTATATCTCTCTAGTGTTCCATCTCCCTTGTATTTCAGCTTATAAACTCACTTACAACTTATTGCCTTTTCCCTCTAGGTAAATCTACGGTGTCCCAAGTCTGATTTCTCTCTAGTGATGAGTTCTTCCTTCATGGTGTCTATCCATTTATTATCCTTGATTGCATCATAGTAGTTTGAGGGCTCTCAGTCTCTGTTGATAGAAGTAGCAGCTGGGTGGTTCAATAGAAAAATTAAAGACTTCTGTTGTATCTATTCTAATAGATCAGACAAGAGTTATCATGGAGCACAGACAATAACTTTCATCAAGTGGAGGGACATTTTCAATCTCTCCATTATTGTAAATAGTGGTAGTATTGCATGAATTCAGTCTTTGATTTATAATAGTAGAAAAGGGATCTAGGAACTTAGCTGGTTATTGTGTAGTTGGAGCGTTTTCTTTGGGTGCCTTTCCCATAACATAATCCTCCAAGTACTGAGCTTGATCTTTGGTTCTTGTGGATCCTTCTTAGGTTAATTAGGTCTTGTGGCTGGGGTGATGCAACCGGAACATCTTACTGGCTAGGTTGCTGTCTAGGAAGTCTTGCTTCTGTTGGAAAGATACGCTGATTGTCTACGCCATCACCTGTTTCTTGATCAAAGAAGATGGGATTAACTGGTTCTATATAAATATTTGATGGCAAGAAAATTGTTTCATTCTTGTTAACAGAATTAGCAGCCTCTGTGTCCCTTTGACAGGTTCTATGGATTGCCCTATAAGTATAAATGTTTTCAAAAAATTTAACATCTCTAATAATTATGATTTTTTGGTTATCCAAATCAAATAATTTATCCCTTCTTATTGGGGGCATACCTTAGAAAAATACTCTTTACTGACTTTGAAACAAACTTGTTATGCAAGTCTTGATTAATGTGAGCAAAGGTTAAGCATCCAAAACACTTTGCTCCTCATAATTGGGATTCTTACCGTAGACAATTTGATAATGAGAAACACCATCTAGACAATCTAATGACATCCTGTTAATAATGTAGACTGCGGTAACGACACTTTCATCCCCAAATTTCAACGGTGAACAGGAATGAATCATTAGGCTTCTAGTTGTTTCTAGAATGTGTTTGTGCTTTCTTTCAAACCATCACATGCTGTTGTGGTGTGTGAGCATATGTTACTTGGTGTATTATTCTCTTGCTTTTAAGAAAATATGAAGTTGTTTTAGAGTTTCCTAGCACTTAAGCATTATCAGTGCAAATGGCTTTCACTTCCTTACCAAACTGCAACTTTAATCATGTTCAAGAAATCAATTATACCAGCAAAAGCATCAGATTTCACAGCAAAGAGATGCACCCAAGTTGCTCTAGATGTGTCATCAACAAAAGTCACAAAGTAGGAGAAACCATCATGTGTTTCCATCTTACAAGGACCCCACACACCTATAAGTACAAGCTGAAATACATCACTAACTGTAGATCTTTTCTTTGGAAAAGCTAATGGTTGGATTTTCCCTTTACTACAGGTTAACACATGAATTGCCGCTTACAAAAATTTCCTGTATAAAAGTTTCAATCTTTCTATCTTGGCAACAGGTAAGTGGCCTAATCTATGATGACATAAGGCTATCATGTCATTGCAGTCAAAGCCACTAACAAAGATCATTCTTTACACAAGCAGAAACACTTACATCTCTTTCATCACAACTACGATAAAGTAAGTAGACTCCAGATCTGTAGGTGTCTATTTGCTGCTCAAGATGGTTTATAGAGTCTTGAAAACTGTAGCATGATTCATCAAACAACAATCTACCTTTCATATGTTGTGCAAGTTTTTCTACATATATGAGATTAAATGTAAAGACAGGAACATGTAAGACAACGAAGAGAGTTATTTTCCCATTTATTTTGATAGTTCCTACAGATCGCACAACTTGTCGATGCCCATCTGGCATGGACACTGAGTGTTCACGCTGTGAACTTTTAATTTCAGTGAACAAATTTATATCGAAACACATATGTTGTGATGCGCCTGTATCTAAAATCCATTCGGTATTTTTTGTTCCCTTAAGATTACTAGAATGTAAGCAAGATTCCATTTCATCGAAGACAGTCAAGGATTTATACTGAGGCAAAAGTTTAGGTTTTGCGTTACCAACAAAGTAGCTTGAGGCACTTTGTGAATTCATAGTGTTTGCTGTTTCTTCTCCCTGTGCAAAATGTGCAAGGATCTGGTTCAGCTCAGTGGTGTAGGTCCTCAATGGCTTCTCTTCATTGGCACTCTTTACATCTCCTTCTGTAGTTGCCACTACTACTGGTTTCTTGTTCTTTCTAGTTCTCCAATTTGGGGATACCCGATGTTTTCCAAATAGTAATCCTTTGTGTAACCCATCTTCTGACAATGAAAACAGTATAATCCTAATGTTTTGGGAACTTTCCCTGCTTCTTGTTGTTCTGAGGACTTGCCGCTGCCATCTCCATCAAAATGAAGAGAGACATTTCTTCGGTTGAAGTCGAACGTGTAACCCCCTTTGATGTTCTTTTGAACCAATAGGGAGTAAATCTGTTAGTTGTTACAGGATCCCACATCGATCGTATGAGAGGTTGGTGTGTGGTCCATATAGGACTATGAACTATGAGCTGGAATGGCTCTCTCACGGTCTTGTATGCCCTGGGTTGTTGTTTAAAGAAAAACATTAACTCGGGGGCTGTAATGGATGAGTTGTTGTTTAATGAACATTAGCTCGTTCTGCGTCCGTCACTACTTGTGTAATACGAGCTCACATTATCATCCCCTTGTTTGGAGTTTGCAAGATTTTGTTCTAGAGCATAAAAATGCGCCATATTTGCTTCCTTGAATTTATTGTTTAACTCAGTTCAGATTTGAGCCGCGGTATCACAGAAGGCCACAAATTCTGCAATGTCCTTCATGAGGCTGGAAAGCTGCCAGGAGATGACCATATGATTGCACCTTTGCCATGCTCAAATTTGCCCCACGGATTTGTCAGTTTATACATCTACAAACCCTATTTTGTTCTTGTTTGAGAGAGGGATTATCATGCTGTGTTTCCAAGTGGTGAAGCCCGGTCCTCCCGCATACTTGCTTCCTGTCAAAATCATTCCAGGATGGTTGGAATTTAGCAATCAAAAGGGATCATTCTTTTTATTGTCTGAGTTGTCGTTGTTGTCTTCTTGTTTCACTTTCTTCTTTCCTATACTCTTCTCGGGTACTTCCACTCCTTCCCCGCCAGGGCCGGCTTAGGGGCAGTGCAGGTGGGGCTACCGCACAGGGCCCCACTTGTAAGGGGCCCCATTTTTAAGGGTCTTATTATTTATTTAATTATAGTTAATTAATTAATATTTTATATAAAAGGTATAAAAAATATAATATTTTTAGTGAACTCTATTACTTTATATTAGGATCATGTATTTGAACAGGCATAGGGCCCCGTAATTGATTGAGACGGCCCTGTTCCCCGCTTTTCATCTTCGAATCTCAAGAACTGAGATCTCTTTGTGTTTGAATGGAAATCATGAAGGATAATAAAAAGCGAGAAGATAGGATGTGCTTTGATACTATGATACAATTCTAATGAGCTCGGAGAGGAAGAAATCGATTAGAAAGGAAGACATCTTTATTGATCTTTTACATAGAGGAACGTTTAGTTATTTTATTTTAGTAATAAATAAAGGAGAATATTTATTTGTTAAATATTAGTTAAAACCAACGCCAAATAAAATTGATACGAATATTTGTTATTCTTATCTCTTTCTGTTATTATTATATATAGAAACTCTGGAATTAGTTTTCAGTGATAGGCAAAGATATAGAAACTAGGGTTCCCACAGAATACACAAAGAGAGTCGTGTTAGGGTTCTTAGGCTGTGGACAGTGAGGGGAGTGCTACTGTGGCTTCCTCCACCTGGTAGATGCGAAGGCTTCAACAGTTGCTATCAAAAGAAGACGATCCGGTTGACAACGAACAGAAAGAACGATCCGTATAATTCCGCTGCACTCAAGAGGTAGATACCCTAATCTATATGTTTCTAACAGTGGTATCAGAGCTAGATTTGTTCTTTTTGATTCATTTGTTGCTGAAATATCATTGCAACTGGTTTTATTGAATCACTTGCTATGGAGAGATCAAGATTTTCCCAAATCCGAATGAATAAATTGTTTGTTTTGCTGTGTTCGGTTCTTCATCAACGAGTTCTTTGTATATAAAAAAAAATTGGACCTTTTTACCATAATGATATATGTGCATACCTAACAAAAGAGATTTTTGAATGATCACGTCAATCTCTACAACGGGTGAATTTGGTATAGTAATGGATACTGTGTGGATTTTTTTCCTCCGGCTTGATCGGTATTGCAAGTCTATGAATTTGTGATTGGTTTTCCAATTAATTAATCAAAAAGGGAAGGCTTGTGGCTGTTCGGATTATTTAAAAACAACAAATGAGTTCTTGCAGATGCAAGTATAAGGTGTAAGTTAGTTTTTTGTGGCGATCTTCTGGTCATGGAATAGTGTGATCTTTGTTGTTTGTCGACCCACATTTGTATACTAATCGGAGTTGTTTTTATAAATCTGCTGCCATGACTATAGACATTATGTGATGCTCGTTTGAATTACATTAATATTATCATATTATGTCCCGACGCTTAATTAATTTGGTAATTTATGTCGTTTATATTTTAAACGAATAATGGAATTTGTTTCCGTTAACTTCGGCGAGAGATATATATTTTAATCAGAATCGATTGTGTGATTTTATCACTATTGTTTTGTTATTCGCACTTTCGGGTGGTGATTTCTCTGGTTATTTTAGATTAAGCTAGATATATAAACGGGATTTGTTCCTATTTACTTCAAAACAAAAATGCAGAATAATTGGGTTCTAATTTAGAGTTTATATATCAATATGCTTTAATCCTATTTATAGTAATATTTAGGATTTAGTAGATTCAATCCTAAGTTGTACAAGATTAAAGATATTATTATATTTTAAATCGGTATGGGGTTATCGATTACGTGATTTATCTCTTTGTGAGTGTTTTATATCTTCTTGGTTATAATTCTAACGTGTAAATATATCAAACCGGATATGTATAAGTTACATAATAATTTTTATAATATACCATAAATATATGTTTTTGTAACATATAAAGGTTGTTAAAATGTTTTTGTAACATTAAATTCTTACAGTTGTAAGATAAATATTATTGTTCGTTTTTGTGACCAATATTATTGTTCCATATTTTTAGAAATTGTTATTCTATTATTTTATGAATAATAATTTTATTAATTAGAATTGAACATAAGTTGTTCAAAATAGTTTAAATTAATCTAGCTTGTCTAGATCGTCTTTAGTAGACATCAAATAATTTAATCATTTGAACATTAGTTGTTCATATAATATCGATCAATCTAGTAGACACTATTTAATTTAATGATTCTTTTTGTAGGAATTTATTAATGGAACAATAATACTGAAAATTTGTTTTTCATTGATAGTGGGAACCGCTATAATTTCAAATTTGTTTTGAAAGTATAAATGCATTTGTTGCGTGTTTATGGTATGTTAATTTGTAAGTCTAAGTACTGAAATTGATTGTATGCGCGGAGCATATTTTTGTTTCTTATACTTTGATAAATATTTAACTATACTATAAACAACTAGTGTTATATACACGTGTAAGACACAACAACTAATGACATCATTTTTTTGTAAGATAGATGTTGTATCAAAGAGTATAGTAGCAGATCTTTACAAGGGTGAAAAACTAACTGAACGAAATTATGACACGTGGAGTCGTAAAGTTCAGTACATCTTAGAAGACCAAGATCTTTTGGATGCAACTCTACAAGTCATGGAGGCTCCTTCTAGTGATGGACACTCCGCCCAGGCACGTAGGGAGCTGGAAACCTATAATGCCTGGAAGAAGAAGAGTCACACTGCCCGGATCATAATTTTAAGTAGTATGAGAAGTGACTTGATGCTGCGTTTTGAAACCCATCGAACTGCTAATGGTGTATGGGAAGCAATGAAGCGAAACTTTGGAGGAAGCACTGTTACTCGTAGGAGACAACTGCAAATGCGTCTTGATAGGTACAAAAAGAAATATGATAAGACCATGGTTGAACATATTACTGTAATGTCTAATATGGTAAATGAACTTAAGGCTGCAGGACATGAGTTGTCTGATGAGCAGCAAGTTCAAACTCTGATCAGATCTCTCCCTCGGAGTGTTGAATGTGATTCTCTAAAGCAGACTTTAACCCATGATGATAACATCCGCACCTTTGATGATGTTGCTCGTCATCTTGAGTTGGAAGAGGATAGGTTACTCTATGAAAAACCAGCTAATGAGGTGTATGCTATTGATTCTGACAATAGAGGTCATAAGAATCATAGGCATAAAAGAGGGAATAATGGTAACAGTGACTTTAAAAAAGGGCAGTGGAAGAAAAGGAAGGGAGGCAAGACCAATGGAAGTAAAGATCCAAAGAACCAGCCAAAAGCTAGTGGTGCTAGAGGCAAGTCTAAAGGTGTTTGCTACAATTGTAGGAAATCAGGGCACTTTATTAAAGAATGTCCATAGCTTGAGACACAGCAACAACAGAGCACGTGACTTGGGATCAAACATCTTTTGTAGAGTTTTGCCGGATTCCTAGAAGAGGAAGCCAAAAATATTTACATGGGGAAGGATACCAGCATTGATGTGCACAAGATTGGAACCTGCAGATTAGTTTTGCATAGTGGTCAATCTTTGTATTTACATAATGACTTGTATGCCCCTGAAATAAGGCAAAATTTAGTCTCTTTTTCCATCTCTTCTTAGGTTAGGCTTCAAATTTGTTTTGAAGGATCGACTTTAGAGTTGTTTAATGTTGGTACATTTTTCAGTAATAACTCTTTACTGAATGGTTTCATAGCACTTAATGCCAAATTTGGTTTAAGTAATCATATTCATTCAATTTATGTTATTCATTCTGATGATTCAGAACTTTGGCATGCTAGACTTGGTCATATTGGTATTGATCGTTTGAATAGACTAGCAAGAGAAGAGCTCCTTGGTGGAACTCAAGAAGCTATAACTCGCTAAGTGTGAGCCTTATTTAGCTGAAAAATCTACTAGGAAACCATTTTCTATAGAGGAAAGGACCACTCAACCATTGCAGCTAATTCATTCAAATATTTGTGGCCTAATGAGTATGATTGTCAAGCTTGGTGCTTAATGTTTTATCACATTCATTGGTAACTTCCACGAATTTGTTACGTGAATGAAGTAGAGAATAAATTAAGTCTCAAAGTTTATTGGGAGAAGAACTGAGACTGATTCTCGTGATGCCACATTCTTAGTAAATGATTATTCATCCATTTATGAAGCAACTAGGGATCAAGAGTTCTATGAACTAGATGATCCTAATCCACAACCAGATTTAAGTAATCAGAATAATATGGTTTTTGAAGATGTTCTTATGAATCCTCAAGTTTAGGAGGAGGAACGCAATTGACATGAGCCTATGACTTTTAGAGACGTTGTCTCAGGTTTTATGGATCTGAATGGATAAATACAATGGAAGAAGAGTTAGTGTCCAAGAACAATAACCAAGTTTGGGACTTAGGTGATCTTTTATTTGGTAAGAGGCTATACTCGAAAGGAGTGAGTGGATAATGTGGAGACATTCTCACTTGGAGTGAGATTTGGGTCCGTCCGACTATTTTTGGTTATTGTTGCCCATCTGGACTTACATCAGATGAATGTAAAGACTGCTTTCCTCAATGGAAATCTTGAGGAGGAGATATATATGGACCAGCCTCATGGGTTTGAGGTTAAGGGTCAAGAGAAGAAGGTATGTCGTCTTCATAGATCCATCTATGGTCTTAAGCAGGCATCCAGACAATGGAATATTAGATTCCATGAGGCAATGGTCAAAGACAAGTTTTCCATTATAAATGAAGACCATTGTATGTATATAAGTTATACATACAAAGGATTTGTCATTCTAACTTTGTATGTAGACGACATCCTAATAGCCAGTGACAACTTGGATCTGGTTTCTACTATGAAAGCTAGTTTGATATCCAAGTTTGACATTAAGGATAAGGGTGAAGCCAGTTATGTACTGGAAGTCAAAATATTAAGAAATAGGAAGATAAAGATCATGGGTTTGTCTCAAGAAAGTTACCTTACCTTAATAATATTTTGAAAATATACCATCTTAGTGATTGTATACCCAATGACACTTCTAACCAAAAAGATTCGATGCGGGTATGGACCTAACTTAAAAGAAATAGCCTATATGAATAATGTACCATACTTCAGTGATCTTGGTAGCTTAATGTATGCTATGTTGTACAGCAGGCTGGATATCTGTTATGCAGTTGGAATTGTTTCGTTTCCATACAAATCCAAGTCCTGAACACTGGAAGTTGTCAAAAGTTATTTACTTTTAGAGCATAGCAAACTATGTGTTATGCTATGACCACGGTAATTTTAACCGTGTTGGATATAAGAATGCTTATTCTCTTTGATATTTTGTTTGTCAAAATATCATGTTGTGTATTGATGTCAATGAACTATAAGACATACTTACGCACACAAGTAGCCAGCTTATTTGGATATATGTTATCATGAAGTAATGCTAACTCTGTCTTAGTGACTCAAAGTTAGTGGGAGACTTATGTAGTCTATATATTAAAAGGGTTATTGGTTAATCCACATGGGATATTTCATAAAGGTTCTTGTACCCATGTAAGTTCATTTTTAGCCGAGTGGGAGGTGTCTATGTGAACCTTTTAGACTCGTGTGGGTGGGAGTTGACATCCTCTATGTAAGAGAACTCCCCACAACGTACTTTCATACGGTGCGTGCTAGCGACCTCATTGAAGCGTATGGATTGATCCTTTCTCCTTCGCTGTGTGAGTCAATATTTTTATTTACACCTTTTGACCTTTTGACTTGGGTTGTAATAGTGGTAATGATCCTGCTACTTTGGAAGGATTACCAAGATTCCATGATTTTTACGGTTTTAGTGTAACCTTCTGGGAAAGCGATTATTACCATTAGGATATGATGCCAAGTAAAAAGAAAAGTTTACAATAGTAGTTCAGACTGAAGTGACAATTGCTGGCGCCAATAACTTTAGTAGTTATAGTGATTGGTCATAGTATCCTGCTCATCCATATGTTGAAGGATCTGGGTTGAGTTTGGATTAGTCGAACAAAAATTGGACTTGAGGTGCAGGCAACTTTTTTTGGACGCTTCATTCTGGCTTGAGAGGTTTGGTTTGGAGTTATCCACATTGCAGGTGTGTTGCCAAGTCGTGCGGCCTATTTGTGTAACACCCCTACCGGTAATCACACAATTAACTCCTAACCCGTCTCCATTACCAATACACAAGCAGCGGAAATCCCAATACAGCCGGGGGTGAAACAATGCCGTTAGTCACCCACGTGACTAACAAGGTCAATCCAAACTCAATACAACAACAATTACAATATCGGTCTGATGGGTCTTATATACCGAGTACTACAAACCAAACTATACAATCCATTCCTTGATCAATTCTCAAAGCAAATACAACTTCAATTCAAATACAATATCCATTCAATACTATACTGAGTATCTACAATTCCCAAGTCTATCCATGACCCTTCGGTCTTACAAATCCACAATGCACAAATACAATTTCTTGAACAACTACCCATATCAATAACAACCCTGTCCTACTCTCGAACGGTTGACGGTTTCGTTGTACCTGGAAAATAAAAACGATGCTCCTAGGGGCTCAGCAAAATTGCTGCATATGAAATTCGCATACCCCGCGTACTAGCGAGGGTACTCCGACTATTTAGTCGAGAGCATGTGGTTCATTTTAGTTTAAACAACATGCAAGATAACAATACATTATATATGTATGTCAACACAATCAAGGTTCAATGAAGAACACTAACACATACATCAAGGGTTAGTTTGAATTGTTCTTTACTTAGGCTTGAGGGTTTCTACCTCACTATGCCTTACTCAATTGCCCATTGCCTTACCCACTCTCTTGGGTACTCTTACTCATAATCACAACAAGTTCTACATTACTCAACTCAATTCTCCACTCAACTCAATTCCTCAAGACTCTCAAGTCTTAACTCACTCCTCAATACTCAATACACAAATCAATACTCAAATACTCAAGTTCTCAAATCAATACTCAATACTCAAAGGCATCTTTTAAGTCTTAGCCACGACCTCCGGGCAGGGTCATACACAAGACCCACCACCGGGCTTACAAATACAAAAGGAGCTATGCATTTAGCTCCTCAAGTTCACAAATGCCCAGTTCTCTACCGGACTACTCAAATTCCCAAAACTCCTCTCTCGGAGTCATTTCACAATCTCATGGATTAGCCTAGAGGTGTCTCTCTCGATAACATCTATTGGCTTAGGGAATTCCTCAATGTCTAGTATTCTAAGATTTAGGGTTTTACCCAACTTATCGAATACTCTCATGTTCGGGACATTGTTCATTTTAGTCGGTTCCTCTCATCGGGGTTCGACTATATTTCTAAGGGGTTTGGTGATCCCTTACCATGCTTTACTTTACTCAAGGTTCATATTTTGAACAGATATCAATCCTCTAGATAGAGGTTACTCATATACTTCCACTATTATTTATTGTGTGGATTAAATCAATTCGGTTCTCTAATCGTTATCGGAAGTTTACTAATTCCCGTAAAGTTATCTCGCGTGCTAGTGAGTTTGTGGTTTGTGTTATCGTTTCTTGGTTCGATAGTTTTAATGGGTTTCCCCGTTTTCGTTAATTCACAACTTGAATCTTTCTTCGAGACTCTAATCAAACAAGACTCAACTATGAGTCGATCTACAATGCACATTCAACATTCAAGTAACTCATTCACAATTCACCCATTTCATGAATTATACAAACTTTGGTTCAAAATGTAATCCAACAACAACAATACAATACAAGCACTAATAAGTGCAAACAATCCGATTCGTGCGTTTATCTTGTTAGGTGATCACACAATCAAACAAGCACACAAATCGGGTAACCAAGTTAGGATACAGAGCATGAGAAAATCATACCTTTCACCGGGTGTTCTCACGTTCCTCGGCTCACACTTGTTCCTCGTGTCTTACTCTTGAACACTAATTACATGTCAAATGGTTCTATTAATATTTAGGCGTTACGGTACGTAATTAATTACTACTCCCGTACCTACCCCGGTATCCCGTTATTTCGGTTTTACTTAAGTGTTCTTAAACTCACACTTTCTCAATCACTTCCAACACTTGTTTATACTTCTTAGGACCTTTAAAGGTCACCAAAAAACTCCTAAACATCATCTAAAACCAATACCATTCAATCCCCCATGTTTAGAGCCCTTAAAAACACTCACGGTTGAATTCTGGGGGTGGTCCGGGACTTGGTCCGGACCAAAAGTCCCGGACCAATGCTCTGATGCACTCTCGGCCTATTTTTACTTGTGGTCCGGGACTTGGTCATGGACCTAGGTCCCGAACCAATGTCAATCTTCACACTCGACCATATTTTTGATGTGGTTCGTGACTTGGTTCCTATCGTAAGTCCCAAACCCTGCTTAAAACTACTATTAAGGTGATTTTTCACCCCCAAATCAACCGTTAATCCACCGCTAATCATTCCATAAACTTTCCACAAGTTTCCTACATAATTAAACACCTCAAAACATGCGCTAAACCTCTCCAAATCTTTGGTTTAATCCCCCACTCAATTCTTGCTCAAATTCATCAAATTCAATTTTCATATTCTTGCTTTTTGCACACTTGTGCATTTCTACTTCCTTTTGATTGTTCTTACCTCCTACCAAACTTACCAAATCACCTAATGACCATTCCCAATTCATTCCTAGATAAAGGAACTTCTAAAACCCAAGTCCAACTCTCATTTCCTAAGTCTTGCACACTTGCTCTTTTCTAGTTTTTCCAACTTACCAAGCCTCACTATGCTACAGATTTTACACTCTCTCATATTCATTCTCCATCTATCATTTCAAGGCTACCACTCCACTCTACTCAACACAATAAACACCTAGGTTCTTTAATTCACTAAGTCATCTTAAAACACTTATTTTCTACTAAAATTTTGCCATAACCTCCCATAAACCTAGCATACCCATTTTCACCAATTCTCATCCTTTTCATTCCTAATCCAGCCACACCCATATAAGGGTCCTACTAGCACATAAGCTCAACAAAAAATTCACCACATCAACAATATAGCTCCAATTCTCAAATGCAATGGCACTTAGGCCCTTAAATCAAAATAGTTCACAATTCTCTCTAAAATCAACTATTTACATTTTCCCACATAGATTTCAATTTCATAATTTGGGTTCATTAATTTATTTACCCATCCCAAATCCTAAAGCAATTCAAATAAGCTTCAAGGTAGATTTCTTACCTTAATTTTACAAGTTCTCTTTTAATTCTCCTCTTGCTCCTCCTCTTCTCAAATTCGGTCAAGTGGGAATGGAGTTGCCAAACTCCATCCCAACACCCAAGGAACACAAAAATGCATTCAATTAATCTTCCAAACCCTTAAGAAATTCTAATTCAATAAAAAGGGCTTATAGCACATAGTTAGGGTTTACCTTTAAAATTTTAGGAGGGGTTTTCACCCTTGAATCAAGAAGGGGGTTCCACCACCATTGGAGTGTTGAAGCAAAGCTCCACAAAGAGAGAAAACAAGGTAAGAGAAAGAGCAAAAATCGGCCAGCCTAGGAAGTGGAGAGAGAATGACTTTTTCTTGGAAATTTTTACCTTAGGAGGAAGAGGAGACCCCAAGCTACAAGATGGTGTGCTTTTCTCCTCAAATGGCCAAAACCCATGGAGATGAAGTTCTTCATTTTTGGATTTTGAAAAGAGAGAATGATAGAGAATGATGAGGAGATGAAGAATATGTGATTATTTTTGTGATTGGAGCTTTAATGAAGCTAGAGCATGAAGGAGAAGTGGAGTAGAAATGGAAGCTTGGTGAGGAGCTTCAAAAACGGCAGCAACCAGAGGGAGAGGGGAGAAATCTGCAAGGAAGGGGAAAAAGGAGGAAAGAGAAGAGGAAAAGAAAATAAGGAGGAGAGAGAGAGGGAAAATGGGATAAGTACCCTTTTTCACTTTTTGCTTTTTGACCCATTTATTTAGCTAGTTGGTCAAGAGTGTATGAGCGGCTATTTTAAACTGTAAAAACCGGCCCCCTATTATAATACAAGCTGGAGCGTTTTTCGTCTTTTACAGAAAACGCTCGTTTATTTACCCGGTTTTAGCACTATTCACTAGTCGGGCCCGTTTTCCAGAATTTTCTCGTTTCTTTAATTTTAATGGTTATTAAGCTCCCATTAATGTTTATTTATAGTTATTTAATGAACTATAATTTTTTATGGGTTCATTTGACCGCTCAAAGTCACGTTTTCGGGTTTTCTCAAAAAATGTGCGCAAAAGCTTTATTAGCGTTTTTAATTCATTTTATGGATCCGTTTTCATCAAAAATTGTTCCCATATATTATTTAGGCCTTATTAGGCCTTTAAAATCCATCCAATACCCCTTTCAAGGTTGTATTCCTCCTAGGGTCACTTAACGCTCAATATAGCGTTTTTCACTTTTTAAGCGTTTTTCTTGTTTCTTTTGGATTTATTCTTTTTACCAAAATTCCTTAGGCACTAATAGGCCCTCAATATCGTATTAGAGTAATTTAATCACCCTAATTAAGTTCGGGGTATTTCAATTTGCCTGTATGAAATACGAAAGCTCTCGAGTATTTGACCATTGGTTGAGTGGGAGATGTCGGTTATTTTATTTTAGTAATAAATAAAAGATAATATTTATTTGTTAAATATTAGTTACAACCAACGTCAAATAAAATTGATAAGAATATTTGTTATTCTTATCTCTTTCTGTTATTATTATATATAGAAACTCTGGAATTAGTTTCCAGTGATAGACAAAAATACAGAAACCCTGGTTCCCACAGAATACACGGAGAGAGCCGTGTTAGAGGGTTCTTAGGCTGTGGACAGTGAGGGGAGTGCTACTGTGGCTTCCTCCACCTGGTAGACGCGAAGGCTTCAATAGTTGCTGTAAAAAAAAGACGATCCGGTTGACAACGAACAGAAAGAACGATCCGTATAATTCCACTGCGCTCAAGAGATAGGTACCCTAATATATATATTTCTAACAGGAACAATTGTCTCGATGGACTTTGCATAATACATCTTTGTAATATATGGTTAGAGCTAAGAGACCACGAGGTATATAGATAGAGGCTATGACTGTTAATTAACAGAGCTAACAAACGGTCCTATATCAGGCCTTACAACGGTATTTAGATAAGACTATATGCAGTTACTAATTATCTTAGATGTGATCTCTTATGTTTTCCCTTACTCCTCAGTAAGGTACAACTATATTTATTTTGTTTGTGTGAGATACCGGGGTTGTTCTTGATTTCTCTTCTCAATCTACTTACCAGGAGGGGTCTGTTTCGATATAGATAGGCAAGTTGTGAGCTGTCATTTCTGCAGTCCGTGGTTGGTGTCTCTTTGCAAAGTTGAGCAACACATTCCGACGGATGGTTATGGTTTTTCCGAACAGCTGTTGGGAGCTGATCAGTTGATGAATGTTATGTGGCGAGCCTTAACTACTGAATCGATTACATATATTTTTTGTGAATTCTCTATGAACAGTTGCGGCTTCATAAGATAAACTAGTAGTAGTTTTTAGTGATCTTTTCAAGGTGTTAGACCAGCTAGCACTGAAATACCAAGGCGAACAGAGCCAGCTTAATGTTAAAATCACTGTGGAGATAACTGGGAGCCGTCCTTCCCTAACATACTAGATAAATATAGGATGTTGATCTGGGTTATGATATTTCTGGTTTCTTTGAACCTTAATTGATAACTTATTACACAATTTACTCCTTCATCCGCCGGTCACCGCGTATAAGATTCCATCCAGGTCAATGACGACCCTGCTGTTTTATTTTCTGCACCTGAAACGCTCAGTGTAATGTCATACATTATTTATTATCATCATCCTGGTACTGCTGCCATCAATTAAAGTTTGTTATATTTGCATTACAGCGTCCGGTAGCTCCCTTAAGACCTGAAGATGATCCTCCATTTTTCAACCCAATAAGGCGGAGTGAACCTCAATCTTATGGCGCAGATGATGATTCTCCTCCTGATCAAGGAATCCCCACTCTAATAACATGGAACCAGGGTGGCAACTATGTCGCTGTAGAAGGATCATGGGGCAACTGGGCATCAAAGTGAGTCATGTGGTTCTTATTTTACTGGAAGAAGGGGCAAGAACTCATGTCCGTTTCTTTGTGGAGAAGGACGTTACAGAGAGCAGGCAAGGATCATTTCCCACTTCTAGTCCTTCCACCTGGCATATTCCACTACCGCTTCATCGTTGATGGACAGAGCAAATATATGCTTGACCTGCCATCTGTTTCTGATGAGAGGGGCAACTTATGTAATGTTCTTGATGTCCATGTAAGTTTCCTTCTTACACCATGATGGGCTTGTTTTATACTATTGCTTTGAAAAATGCACCTTACATCCCCTCTTATATTTGTTAATTTGGGTTTTGCCCATTAATTTCCAACCCTTGTTTTTTATATGGTAGCAGTGACAACCTGATATCTGTCTGCCCAAAATGCAATTCTGTTAGGCAGGATTCTACTGTGGTTGAGAAATGTTCAAATATTCTCCCTAAGATCTTGTTCTTCCAGTACTCCCTAGCCTTCCTCCATCATGACGCTTGTGAGTAAAACTGACATATTCAATCAAGTTGAAACAAAATTAAGGTGCCTTAGAGTGTGTTTTTTTTTTTGAATAAAAGGGTGCCTTAGAGTTAATATCTTATTTCATCATCCCCACAGAGCATAATATTTCGAGCAACTAATGTGACATCAGTAGGTGTATATTATGTGAGCATGATGAATCAGCAGCTGTTATACGTCGTTTCTTAACACAGCCCCTTATGTCTAGCCTAAAGAGATGTTTAGAAGCAAATTTGAGATAAGCGGAAATACGTTGATACATACATCATGAGCCATCTTCATCGATATCAAGATTCATATGGCTTTTTTATTATATATTATGATAAATGACAGCATAACAGTCTAGAATTGTCAGAGAAGAAACAAGTTCCTTCATAGCAGAGGCACATCAAACCGTCCCTCATATATAGACCTACAAATTCTCTGCTCAACCAGCGGGGGTATTATTGTTTGGACTACTCTTTATTATTCATCACTGCATCAGACAATTTCAGGAGGGGGCAATTTGCCTATAATAAACCATTGGAAAGTGCTTTAAAATTCTTATTTGTGATCATCCCTTTATGTGAATGAGAGATTCTAGCGATTAACATTTTCTCATTGTAGTGAAAGTAAAAGTGCTCCTTATTTTTGATATATAAAAAAGCTCTTGTTCAAACACCGTCATATGGTTATGATGACTATAGTTTGACAGTAAAAATATAACCCTTACTTGTTTGCCTAAGAAACTACGATGTGACTTCTGTCAATCCATGAACGTGGGAACTATCTCTTCTACGCGTACAGAGTGTACGATATATATATACTAGGGTAGACTGTAAAGTGCTGTAAAGATAATGGGCTATAGAGACGGTATACAAGAGTTGGGCTATATTAATTAAACTACATCATTGGGCTGGGCCCTGTCATGCGTATGCTTATCATCCTCCCTCGCTTGAACCGGCCCCAGGCGTAGGTGAGAGCGCAGGAAGTGAAAACGTGTAGTGGGTAAGGGCTTAGTCAGAATATCAGCAAGTTGACTCTGACTGGAAATGTGATAGATCTTCAAAGTACCGTTTTGTATTTTTTCTCGTAAAAAATGAAAGTCCAACTGAACATGTTTAATGCGGGAGTGGAAGATAGGGTTTGCAGCCAAGCAGACCGCGCCGAGATTATCACACCATATCACAGGAGGGGAGTAAAGCGGAAGAGCAATTTCTGTGAAGAGGTGCTGTATCCACAGCAAATCGCAAGCCACCGCAGCCAAGGATCGATACTCCGCCTCCGTTGTCGATCGCGCAACAGAGTGCTGCTTCTTGGATGCCCAAGACACCAGATTTGCGCCGAGATATACACAGAACCCCGTTGTGGAGCGTCTGTCTGTTGGTGAGCCGGCCCAATCCGAATCGGCGTAACCATGAAGACGAAGGGCGGAGGATGCGGTGATGTGAAAGCGGAAGTCTTTGGTGGAGTTGAGATAGCGAAGCAACCGTTTGAGCGCACTCCACTGGTTCTCGGTGGGATTATGCATCGTCTGACAGAGACGATTAACCGTGTAAGTGATATCTGGTCTTGTCATGGTTAAATATTGTAAACTGCCCAGTAGGCTTCTGTATGTTGTGGGATCTGAGAACGGTTCTAAGTGTTGTGAAATTTCGGTGTTGGGAGTAATGGGGGTGGGAAGAGGGCGACAGGCTTGCATGTTAGCTTTGTTGAGTATATCTTGTATGTATTTAGTTTGTGATAGGTATAGACCTTGGTGATTGTGCTCAACCTGGATACCGAGAAAATAATGCAAGTTTCCCATGTCTTTTACCGGAAAAAGGGTAGATAGGCGGTTGAGAAACCGAGAGAGAAGTGCAGATGAGCTGCCGGTAAAAATTAGGTCATCGACATATTTAAGCACAAAAACTGATTCACCATAGGAGTTGTAGATAAAGAGAGAGGTGTCGGCTTTAGAACCAGTGAAACCCATGCTAATGAGAACATCAGACAGTTTGGAATACCAAGCCCGTGGGGCTTGCTTGAGGCCGTATATGGCTTTCTGCAGCTTACACACCAGATTAGGGCGAGAGGTGTCCTTAAACCTTGGAGGTTGGGACATATAGACAGTCTCAGAGAGATCCCCATGTAAGAATGCGTTTTGGATGTCCAACTGGCAGATGGGCCAGTTTTTAGTGCATGCTATAGATAAAATAAGACGAACCGTGGTAGGTTTTATGACTGGGCTGAAGGTGTCAAAGTAGTCAATCCCGTGAGTCTGAGTGTAGCCCTTGGCCACCAGTCGGGCCTTACGACGTTCAATAGAGCCATCAGCTGAGTATTTGGTTTTAAGAACCCATTTGACCCCTACAATAGGAGTATTTGGAGGGACTGAGACAAGAGTCCAGGTGTGATTGTTGACTAGAGCTTCATACTCTTGAGATATGGCAGATCGCCATTCAGGATATTTGACAGCTTGAGTGTATGAGGGAGAATCAGGGACAACAGATGTGGAATGAGTATGGGGCCATGGAATGGTCCCATCAGTCCGAAGAAGAGGTGTAATGATGTTGTTTCTGGATCTGGTGGTCATAGGGTGAATAGGTGGAGGTGGTGAGGGACTGGGTGAGGAGGCAGATGAGGGTGTTAAAGAGTCAGAGTTAGGGCTGACTGAGGAGTCGGACTGAACAGAGGGAGAGTTAGGTGGAGATGGCATAGGAGAATTTTGTGGAGTATCTGGTGCAGGGGATTGTAATGATGGGTTAGGTGATGATGGTAAGCTGGGAACATGAATAGTAGGCAAGTGGGCAGTAGGGGAAGGTGAGGATAGGGCAGCTGAAGTAGACTGAAAAGGATAATTAAGTTCATCAAAGATAACATCCCTAGAAATATATACACGATTAGAAAGGTGGTCTAGGCAGATGTAACCTTTGTGATGTGAACTGTAACCAAGAAAGACACATAGAGTGGTGCGAAAGTCCATCTTGTGTTGATTGTAGGGCCTGAGGTTGGGCCAGCAAGCACACCCAAAAACTTTGAGTATGGAGAAATCAGGTGGGCTGTTATAGAGGGATTCAAATGGGGGTTTAAAGGCAAGAGCCGCCATGGGAGTGCAATTAATGAGAAAAACAGCAGTGGAGAAGGCTTTGTCCCAATAGGAGAGGGGAACAGAGGCATGAGCAAGCATAGCAAGCCCCTTGTCAACAATAGAGCGGTGTCGACTCTCAATACTGCCATTTTGGCTGTGAGCATAGGGGCAGGAAAGTCTGTGGTTGATACCTTGAGCCCGAAAAATAGGAATTAAGGGCTTGAATTCAGTACCACCATCGGTCTGAATAGCACGCACTGTTTTAGAAAACTGAGTCTTAACAAACCTGATAAAATCCAGCACAACAGTAGCCACACTAGATTTGGCAGCAATAAGAAATATCCATAGGTATTTAGTAGACAGAAAGTACTTAGACCCATCAGAAGCAACTGTGGGTGCAGGACCCCAAACATCCATAAACATCAAGTCAAAAACAGCAGCAGAAGTAGAGGGAGATGTGGGATAAGGCAAGGAGTGCATTTTTCCTTTACAGCATGCATCACAAATAGAGTTTAGAGATTGTAAATCTGTGCTGGGTAAACCGTATTTATTTAAAGTAAGTCTAGTAATTTTAGAGGAGGGGTGGCCTAGACGCAGGTGCCAAGTCCGTGCACTGGTTCTGGTAGTAAGATGAGCCTTAGTGGTAGAAGGTGAACTGGATTGTGGCAAGCAATAGAGCCCATCTCTAACTTCCCCTTGGAGAAGAGTTCTCCCTGTTCTTTGATCCTTTACAAGAAAATGTGACACGTAAAATTCAAAATAAACATGGTTGTCACTGCAAAACTGCCTGACTGATATTAAATTCTTGGTGAGAGAGGGAACATGCAGCAGATTAGATAAAATAAGAGAGCCAGAGGGGGTGAGAATCCTGCCTGTTCCATAACTGGAGATAGGAAGAGAGGATCCGTTGCCTAGGGAGACAGAATCAGACCCATGGTAGGGCTGAGAGTCTAGAGAGAGGGTGGAAAAGTCATTGGTGAAGTGATTGGTGGCTGCGCTGTCAGGATACCAGGTAGTTTCTGTAGGAAAAACATTAGTATAGTTGGCAGCAAAGGAGGCAGGAGGATTAGCCTGGTAAGCTTGATTGAAGCGATGCCAACAAGCTTTAGCTGAGTGACCCGGCTTATCACAAATCTGACAGGTAGGTCTAGGATCTGTTTTGCCTGAGAGATGTGAATTACTTGTGGAACTAGAATAATTGCTTTGTCTACCACCACGCCCCCTGCCTCTGTTGCAATCTGATCTCCCTCTTGATGTGCTGTATCCTCGTCCCCTACCCCCTGAAGTATTGTTGGTAGTGGTAGTAGTGTTTAGGGATAGCTGAGAGGCTGACTGGATACAATGGTCTGCTGTTGTTGATGTGCTTCAACCTGCAACATATGCCCAAACAGAACTGCAGTAGAAATAGCCTCTGATCGGGTAAGGATGTTGGTGACCAAAGAGTCAAATTCCGGTCCCAAACCCCGAAGGAGGTAGGAGTTAACATCGCTGTCAGAGAGAGTGCATCCTGCAGCAGCTAGAGAGGCAACAAGAGCCTGAACTTTGTTATAATATTCGAGAATAGAGTCTGATCCCTTTTTTAAATCCATCAATTGACTCTTTGTTTGCATAATTCTTGCCTCATTCTGAGTTGAATAAATGTTCTCAATATAGGTCCGGACAGAGGCAGCAGTCTCACAGCGCAGTATTTGACAAACAATGGGCTCAGAAAGAGATGCAGTAAGAACAGACATAACAAGTTGATCCAGTTGTTTCCACTTCAGGTATTCCTCATTTTGACTGAGGTCATCATTAATTTTCCGAGGCTGTGGCAAAGTGCCATCAATAATGCCGAACAGTCCATGCCCTCTTAAATAAGGTTCAATTTGCTTTCTCCAAATTAAATAGTTACCTGACGTCAGTTTGATAAAATTGCTTGCAGAAGAGATGAGTGATGGAAAGGAAAATGTAGATGATGCAGAGACAGAACCAGTCCCCAAATTGGGAACACCATGTGAACCGGAGGACGTTGAGCTGCTGTTTACGCCTGGAGAAATGGAGCCTGACGTGTTGGCCATGGCTGAGTAGGGGATAGAAGAATCAGGCTTAGCAAAATACGCTGTGTAGCTCTGATACCATAATTGGAAAGATATTTCTGTATATTGAATGTAGCACTGCGGCTACAGTGAGAATGAAATTACAACTGTCTTAACCCTACGCGTACAGAGTGTACGATATATATATACTAGGGTAGACTGTAAAGTGCTGTAAAGATAATGGGCTATAGAGATGGTATACAAGAGTTGGGCTATATTAATTAAACTACATCATTGGGCTGGGCCCTGTCATGCGTATGCTTATCACCCAGCCTTTTTTCACATCAACTAAACCTTTTCTATTGTTTGAGGTCTGTCTCTGCTGGACAGTAACGTTAAGATCAAGGAAGGAAGGAAACACGTTGGCATTATTGGAGTAGATATATGTCAATATAAGGTTAGCCACATTTTAAAATGCAACTGCTGGATACTCGTCAATTTAAGGGGAAGTGCTGGGAGGGAGCACAAGACAATCTCTTCTGTTGTTAATGCATTGTATTTGCTTCAAAGTTAATGCTAGATTCGAGTTGTCCCTGGGATTTTCCATCTGAATCCCTTTGAACTCGATCTTTTCAGTTTTCCTATTGATCATGATCGTCAAACATTGCTTGCAGATTTATGTCCCTGACAGTGTAGTTAGCATTTCCGAGTTTAAAAATCCACCATCTCCCGAATCAAGCTATGCCATTGATTTCCCAGTCGAAGATGACTTTACAAAGGATCCTACGCCGGTTCCACCACAGCTTCACCTCCCAGTTCTAAGCACGCGCCAAAGCAAGAAGAATTGGACTCTTTTTTAAGGCCTCAGCATGTAGTGCTAAACCATTTATACATTGAAAAGTTGCGGGTTTCACATTCTGTGGTAGGTCTTGGTTTGACCCACCGCTTTGAGTCCAAGTATGTAACTGTTATACTTTATAAGCCACTCAATAGGTAGCGACTAGCAAGGAATTTATATGTGCTTTTTCTTTTCCCTTTCGGGTAAATACTGTATACCAACTTGGGTAAAGAACACGTCATAGTAAAATTGTTTGAACGATGTAGGAAGATTAAGAATTTAGGGCTAGATCTCAATCACGAAGTAAAGAGAAAGATACTTAGGCTTCAACAAGATTTGAACGACAAAGCTTGAAGTGGTAAAAAAAGATACATACTAAATTAAGACGATTTAGAGTAAAGCTATAGGTGACACCATTTATGTCTTTTAATATGTAAAATTTTAAAGTGATGTAGTTTATTAAATATAAGTCCAAATAACATAAATTTTATTTAATTGTTTATTATAATTCGAGTTCTTCAAAGTAAGATCATACATATTTTGATAAATTTAAAATTTTATTTTTTATATGTACATATGTTTTAAATACTCTTTGAAAATAAATACAATACATCATTTTTATATGTTTTGATAGTGCTAGCCTTTTCCAAAGTGTACAGTCGTCATAGGGTTATATGAGGGATAGGATTATCTTTTTTTTTGTTATTGCGTGGTGGTTAATAACCGAACCATATTAGCCTTCCTCGATGGTGTTAGCTTCTTCAATGGTTGTTAGCTTCTTCAACGGTTGTTAGTTTCTTTGACGATGTTAGTTTCTTTGACGATGTTAGCTTCTTTGAAGGTGTCATCCGACCTAGCGTCATCACCAAGTTAGCATTCTTCGACGGCTTAAGTGTTCTAGGATATGTTTGAGGTTTACAGATGTTTTTGTTGTCCATTTTACACTTTTATAATGTCTCAGTTATCTCGGTAGGTTTTTAACCGAACCATATTAGCATTCTTTGAAAGTTTAATTATCCTAGAATATGTTTGGGGAGTATAATTTTCCTTTTCTTGGATGGGTTGTTTAGGGGTAGGGTTTCTTTCTCATGAGTGATGGTTAATCTGAAGAGCTTTTTTGACGGAGTTAACCTTTGTTAGGGTTGACCACTACCTTAAATTGAATAAGGTTTAATTTTGTAACATCCCAGTTTCAAGTTGTTGGTAGATATTGTCCACTTTGTTGTAGCTTATGGTTTTGTTTCCGAGGGTTAACCAGTTACACAACTCAAAACGTGTCTACCATGGAGGAGTATCCACACCTGTGCTTCGTTCTCCCCTTCAACCGATGTGAGAGTCGTTTCCTGACACACCACTCAACCCCCTACACGGAGCCCAACGTCCTCGCGAGTCACTGACACATCGATCCGGCCACCGGCTCTGATACCATATGTAACAACCCAATTTCAAGTCACTGGTAGATATTGTCCTCTTTGCCGCAACTTAGGGTTTTGTTTCTGAGAGTCAACCAGGCACTCCACTCAAAATGCGTCTACCAAGGACGAATGCCCACACCCATATTAAGGAATGCTTCGTTCTCCCCTTCAACCGATGTGGGAGCCGTTCATTGGAGGTTAAATATCCTTAGATAAGTAAAAAAGAAATAATAGAATATAAATGATCTTAAGGAGATTAATAAGAGTTTATTTAACCATAATTGTACATTTATATAAACGTATGTACGGGTTAAAAAGCGAATTGTTTAACACCTTAAAGAGAGAAATTAAATAGCAACCATGATATTATATAATGTACATAATGTATAATGTACAAGGAGGTACACAAGTACATAAAATACTAACAAGGACATTATTAAAATGGTATGTAAATTGTAATAATTAATTTAAGAAGACTTATTAAGTAAGTCTTATTATGAATAATGTATAAATATATGATCAATTTATAAGGTTTACTAAACCCCATTATATAGGAATAAATATCCCTATAATTCAAAATGATCTGTCAGAATTCATTATATATAAAAACAAATTTTCTTATGATATAAGGATTTTATTTAAATTGTAATTGAGTATTTGTATAATATTTATAAGGTTTAAAAAGGTTGTATTAAACCCTAAACCAATCTAAATAATCCTAAAGTAAAATAGAAAAATAATATAAAGATTAATTGATTTAAGTATACTATATGGAATATGGTATAATAAAGAATATACTAAAATAAAACAAAAGTCAATTGATTTTATTATACTATAAAATATGCCCTTAGATTTAAGAGTATATCTAAAGAATAATTAAATAATAAAAGAAGATGGTATAATATGTGAGATGTAATATTACATGAAGCCATAACATAAATTAATATGTTAGAAGTGTAAGGGATTACTAAAATACTAGTTTAATTAAAGAGCCATTTAAACATTAGAAAGAGCTAGAAATGCTCCCTTGTTTGGCTTAAACGTCAGCAGCTCATAATGGCCCAATTTCCTTAATAATTCATAAGCCATTATACTATTTGTTGTAAACCTTGAACTGGCAAACAACATACATGTTCTGCGCCTCAATTTTGTTCTCTTCACTTCACCCATTCATTCTCTCAACTCTCGGTAAATTGCAAACCTAACTAGCGAGCAGAACATACATGCCCTGTACCATTCTTAATTTCTTGTGAGTCAGCTCTATTCATTCTCGCCTTGTGTTTGCTGAAAAACAGGGACATACATGCTCTGCTCATTCTCCTTTTGTATGCAAGCCATGATCGGCAATAATAAAATATATATGCTCTACTGATTCCATCCATTCTCTTCACGACAATTTTTGCACCCTAACTAACGAGCAAGGAATGTGATCCTCTGCTCTCTTTTCTCCCCCTTGTGTCTAGCTGGTGAACAAGGAACATACATCTCCATACCTCTGCCTTGCTCCAACTCACGATAATTTTGTACAAAAACAAACAGAAAACAACATGTCTGTCTTCCCTTCTCTATTCTCATGGTAATATGCAATTGAACAAAAAAATTACCTCTGTCATTGTCTTTCATTCTTTACACTATCGGGAATTTGCAACCAAGTACACCAGAACATATGTGTTGTGCACATCTCTCCACTTTCTTCTTAAATATGCACCTCTGAGGTGATAAATCATCACTGGAACTGCTGTAATCTCACATACCAGATTGAACAAGGGGCTTTAATCAATTCATTACTGAAACAGTAATATACTCCAAACTTATGTTCTTCTTCAAGCAATTATGTAGTAATTCGTATGTCGTTTCATATTTCCTAACGCTTCAGTTTTTTTGTCTCTTATATTTGTGTCTTCTAGTATTTGAGGACAGCTGAGGCATTTATTTAAAAGAGAGGGACAAGGTGGACATTTTCCCTCTAATGGTAAGTGGTAACTTATATTTGAGGGGTATTTTATTTTTCCGATCAGTGTCCTCATTACGACGCCCCTTCCTTCGACAGTTTTGAGTGCCTTGCTCTTCTCCCCTCTCCATTGTTGATTCTGATTTTGGGTGTGGAATTCTACTGCGTTTGGTCGTTTCTTCTTCTGCTGTTGCTGCTTGGGTGTCTCTACGAGAATTCCGGTTCGATTTGCTGTTTGATATCGGTTCGCATTGCAGTTTTGGGTATTGTCATTTCTGATTTTTGGTTTGTTTTCGGTGCTGGATTCAGTGTTTGTGTTGCTCTTAGGGGTTGTTGTGTCGTCGAGACTCATTCCGCTTCAAATTGGTGTGGTTCCGTCTACGAATTCATGTAAGTGGGGGATGGAATCGAGGGGTTTACTCACCCATGGGGTGCAGTTTCTGATTTTTGTTTCTGATCATGTTTGGTGTCGTTATGGATGAATTTGTGGTTGATTTGTGTTGGTTTGCAAGTGATTAAAACCCCTATGGGCACTGATTTACATTCTGGAATTCTTGCTGAGTTTTGGTGATGGGATTTGTGTGTTTTCACCTCTATTTACCATCTGCTGTTCCTGGTTTTTGCGCCGTCTGGACAGGTCGTATAGCGAAGTAGTTCTGTCTTCGTTTTATAAGCGTCCGAACATACGTCCAGACATGTAAGTCTGGCCAGTATACGAGGACATTATGTTTTTGCTTCGACTTGTGTCCGAGCTTTGTAAGTTTAGACACAAGTCCGGACTTCTCCCATTTTCGAACTCGACTTGTGTCAAGACATGTAAAAACAAACACACGTCCAGACAAGTTGATACTCTGCTTCGCACAGTGTCCGGACATGTAAGGTCGGACACATGTCCGGACACACCTTCTGTTTTGTCTATTTTGCTCGTTTGAGCTCTGTTCTGACTTTTGTTTGCGGGGTATGATTCCTCTAAGTGTGAATAAGATGTTTATACATGATTTTAGCTTGTTTAAGCACTTTCGATATGATATGTTGGCTAAATCGTTTTGGGACCTAGTTACTTAGCTTCTGAGCCTTGGATAGTCGGGTCGGGCTGTCCCGTAGCATGCTGCGCAGGAATTCCTTTTGTTTTAGTTCCTTGGGGTATCCCTTAGGACATTTATGACCAACGGGTATGTTAGCTGTCTCTACGGCTTCTGGTGTGGGATTTTTGGATACATAGGACGTTATGTGATTCCTTCTATTGTGTTAACGGGTTTCTAGTGTCCCACTATCTGTTTCTAATTCTGAAAGTCCGACTGAGGTTGTTGATATGATATTCCGCTCTGGTTTCTGATCTGTTTTGTTTCTGTTTTGTCTATTTACAAGTGGCGTGTGCTTCCCTCTATTTTATGTAAACGTCTGCTTCTATTTTGAGTGGGCTTCCTTGAGGAAGTCTTTTGCTTATTGGGCTGTTAGCTCACCCCTTTATTACACTATGCAAATTGAGCTTGGAGACTTTCGCATTCTCTCACTATGGAGTCTCACTTTATGTTTATCTAGTTTGATTCGGATTATGTATTTGACTTGTGCTCTAGGACGCCTTCTAAATTTTGTAGCCTTTGGGCCTTTGCTATGTATTTGGTCCTAACGCTTGGTTGGGATATTTAGTTTGGAACTTGTAAACCCTTTTAAACATTTATGATATTGTTACGTTTCGAGTTTGAGCATGCGTTTATTAGAGCCTTGCGACGTTAGGTAATAGACTCGTGGCGTGTAAAGGCTCTAACTCCTAGGCCGGTTTTAGGGTCTTACATTTAGTGGTATCAGAGCCAGGTTTAGCTTTCTCTAGTGTTTGTGGGGTCTATCTACATGTCTGAATGTCTGGAATATCTGCTATATGGTGTTTGATGGTTTCTGATAAGTTTTGGTGTTTGTTTCTTCAGTATGCCTCCCTAACGTGTTGTGACTTCTCAGAGCGAGACTCCACTGGGAGACCTCGCCGACATAGTGCAGCAGGTGGTGTCCCAGGTGCTGCAGGCGGTAGGGACCTCTATTGGGCCAGCGGCTGGAGCTGACAGCTCGGAGGCAGTAATGTGAAGGCGCTTCAGGAGTTCCTGAAGCTGAAGCCGCCATCCTTCGATGCCAGTGGTGACCCACAGGAGGTGAGCCACTGGATTACGGTGATTGAGGACCTTCTGAGGGTCATGGGGTGTGAGGAGGACCAGAAAGTGGGATTTGCCACATTCATGTTTCAGTCCGAGGTGAAGGAGAGGTGGAAGTCGGTTGAGGGGAAGTACCCCCACCCGTGGATATGCGGCCAGTTTAGGGGCTGCTTTAATCAGCAGTTCTATCTCGATGTCTTCAGGGATCAGAAAATAGTTGAGTATGAGAGACTTCACTAGACGAGAGAGATGTTTGTTGATGATTATGTGTGCAAATTCATTTCCCTTTCGGAGTTTGTGCCTGAGCCGAATGATAACCGGAAGGCGAGGAAGTTTGAGGCTGGTCTCAGGGGGGACATTAGAGCTGCAGTGGCACCCTTTCGCCACAAGACTTTCAGAGATGTGGTGGATGGGGCTTTGGTTGTGGAGGCTGAGCTGCAGGCTAGGCAGCAGTATGAGAAGGAGCAGAGGCCTGATAAGGGTAAGGACTAGAAGAGGAAGGGTAGAGTGGAGAAGCCCTAGAGGCGTGACCAGACTTCTTCTCAGAAGAAGTTCAGAGGAGATCGTGAAGCTTCGTCTTTGGCTTCACCTGCTGTGGCAAAGTGTGCTGAGTGTGACCGTTTCCATTCGGGCCGAGAGTGTTACAGGAAGTCCGGGGCGTGCTTCAAATGTGGTTCGCTAGATCACCGTATTGCCCAATGTCCACAGGCTAGAGGTGGCAATAGCAGTGGCGGTTCATGGGGCTGGGGTGCTAGTTCAGGGTCCGGGCAAAGGACTGATCAGAATAAGCCCTAGACTCAGGCACGGGTGTATGCTTTAGCTGGCAAGCGCGACCTTGACTCAGACCGAGTGGTGTCAGGTATCCTTTGGATCTCTTCTCAGCCAGTTTTCTGTTTGTTTGATTCAGGAGCTGCCCACTCCTTTGTGTCTGCTGATTTAGTGGGTAGTCTCGGGTTGTCTGTTGTGCCTTGTGTTGTGGATCTGTGCATTTCTAGCCCGTTGAGTGCTGTGCCTGAATGGGTACTTAATTCTATGTGCAAGTCTAGTCCGGTAGTGATTATGGATAGGATTTTACTTGCTAATTTGATCCCTATGCGTATGTCTTGCTTTGATGTGATCTTGGGCGTGGACTGGGTAGCAGAGCACCATGCCCACATAGATTGTGCGGCAAGGAAAGTCATGTTTGATAGACCGGGTGAGACCCGTTTTGCTTTTGTGGGGAACTCCATTCCTTGTGCGCCTGTGTTAGTGTCTACTATGTAGGCAGTCCGCTTCCCGAGGAAGGGCTGCCAGAGGTTTCTTTGTTTTGTGCCTGAGGTTCGAGAGGGATCCCATCTGGAGGATATCCCTGTTGTGCGTGAGTTCTCCAAGGTATTCCAGGATGATGTGCAAGGGCTACCACCTTATCGTAAGGTGGAGTTTTCAATTGAGTTAGCGTTAGGGACTCAACCTATTTCGAAGGCTCCCTATCGCATGAGTCCGGTGGAGTTAAAGGAATTGAAGGTTCAGCTGTAGGATCTTCTGGATAAGGGCTTCATTCGCCCTAGCGTGTCTCCATGTGGAGCACCAGTTTTGCTTGTGAAGAAGAAGGACGGCTCCTTCAGCTTGTGCATTGACTACAAAGAATTGAATAAGGTTACCATCAAGAATCGGTATCCTCTTCCCCGCATTGATGATTTCTTCGACCAGCTAGCAAGAACGACTGTGTTCTCTAAGATCGATTTGTGTTCTGGTTATCATCAGCTGAAGATTAAGGTCAAGGATGTGCCTAAGTCTACTTTTAGGACTCGGTATGGGCATTATGAGTTCTTGGTCATGCCTTTTGGCTTGACCAATGCCCCCTCGTTCTTCATGGATATGATGAATAGGGTCTTCAAACCTTTTCTTGACTCTTTCGTGGTGGTGTTTATTGATGACATCTTGGTGTATTTCAAGAGTGCGGAGGAGCATGAGGAGCACCCGAGGATGGTTCTACAGACGTTGAAGGATGTACGCCAAGCTGAAGAAGTGTGAGTTCTGGCTTGATAAGGTCGTCTTCCTTGGTCATGTGTTTCGAGAGATGGCATTTTAGAGGATCCAGTGAAGATCAGGGCAATCATGGAGTGGGTGAAGCCCACTAGTGTTTCTGAAGTGCGCAGCTTCTAGGGGCTTACGGGTTATTATAGGAAGTTTGTGGAGGGTTCTCCAAGATTGTGTCTCCCTTAACTCACCTTCTTAGGAAGGATGTCAAGTTTGAGTGGAGTGACATGTGTGAGGAGAGCTTCCAGGAGTTGAAGAGGAGGTTGACTTCGGCTTCGATTCTAGTGTTACCTTCTGGGACAGATGGCTTCGAGGTAATCTGTGACGCTTTTCACAGAGGTCCGGGATGTGTTTTGATGCAGGAGGGTAAGGTGGTGGCCTATGGTTCATGTCAGCTAAAACCATACGAGAAGAATTACCATACCCATGACTGGGAGTTGGCTGTTGTGGTCTTCGCCCTGAAGATCTGACGGCCTTATTTGTACAGGGTGACATGTAAGTTCTACACGGATCACAAGAGTCTCAAGTGCCTCGTCACATAGAAGGAGTTGAACTTGAGATAGTGGCGCTGGTTGGAGCTTCTACATGATTATCATCTAGATATCCTCTATCATCCAGGTAGAGCAAATGTGGTGACAGACGCGCTGAGTCATAGGGGTGCTCCGGGGCTTGCTTGCTTGATGTCCTGGATCCAGAGGTCTGCTTTTGAGCTTCAGCGCATGGGTGTCTGGGTGGTTCGGTCCGATAGTACTGGGATGATTGCTATGCTTCAGGTTCAGTCTCCTATGATAAATCGGATCAAGGATGGTCAGTAAGCAGATGCTGAGTTGTGCAGGATCCGAGAGAGACTATCAGATGATCAGGAATCAGACTTCTCAGTGTCTAGTGACGACTGCCTTCATTATAGGGGTAGAGTATGTGTACCCAGTGGTAGGGATCTGAGGTGCGAGATTATGCAGCAGGCTCATAAAGCTCCTTATTCAGTACACCCAGGGGGTGTGAAGATGTATCGGGACCTCAGGGAGTCTTTCTGGTGGGCGAGCATGAAGAGGGAGATCTCGGATTTTGTAGCTTGTTACCAGACCTGCCAGCAGGTTAAGGCTGAGCATCAGCAACCTGCGGGTCTTCTACAGCCCCTTCCCGTTCCATAAATATATATGTTATACCCAAAATTTCAACCCCCCGGAGTAGTCCCTAAGGCATACGTGTTACAAAGGGCAAAATGGTCAAAATGCACCAATGCAGGATTTTCCAAGGACATTCTCGGGATTTTCTATTTTCATATGACTTGTTCATTATCTCCAAACACCTCCAAATATCATAGTCATTATGAAAGGTATTTCATGATTTTCTGATAATATTTATTCTGGAAATTAAGCTTTTAATAAGCAAGTTTCTTTAATAATTAACACATGAAATAGCCTCAAAATAGAAATAAAAAGGTTTTCAAATTAAAATAAAATTGTCACATGGTTAGCATGACTACATACAGTCATAAACCTGAAATTATTTTATTTGGAACCTTAACCCAACATTTAAAAGAGAAATTCAATCATTTTTACAATTTTCTCTCTCCTCTGGAAAATACCGAAATCAATACAAAATGTCACTAAATTTTAAAACAAGATAGAGGATAATTGTTAGAGACTAATGCCGTTGGAACTTCGTTATTTCGACTTTCCAATAATAAGTTATGAATTATGAGAGATTCCAGATTGTGAGATTTTTATCTAATCGGTTATTTATCAAAATAACCCGATTCCAACTCTCAAAATTGTTAAAAAGCATCCTTTATCTTCAGTTAAAATTTCATAATTTTTCTCGGCTTGCAACATATTTTAAAAAATCAGATTCCCTTAGAGCACAAAATCAGGGTTTTAGATAAAAATCTTGTTCTATCAATATGGCCTTGCTCTTTCTATAAAAGGACCTTCCAAAAACGACCTAGGGCAGAGGAGAACATTCCCATAGTCAGAAAACACAGCCGTCTACTTGCCTCCCACGTTTTCAACACTCCCAACACCGAAACTCTACCGAAATCATCCCAAAATCACCAAAAACACATTCTTTCATCTCCCATTGAACTTTCAAGCATCAAAACACCACAAATACAGAACCAAAACGTGCTTAACAACACAAGGAAGAAGAGGTCAGAAGCTCGGGTCAAAGTCGAACCGGATCGGCCACCAACAAAGCTTTCAGAGATTCCCCACGTGAAGGAACAACAAATTTTCAAAATCAAAACAGGGTAAAAACCAAATTCTCTAACCCTTCTGGTCTAAATACACTTCTGGTTGAAATTTCTAACCGAATTGATTTTTCCTTGCTTCTGAATTAAGGTTTGTTTGTGTTTCTACCTTCTAACTTGTTAGCTAAGTTTCGTATTATTTTTGACTTCAAATTGAATTCTTTCAATTACTAACGTGTTTATAATCTTTCAGGCTATGTACCCATAAAATTTAAGCTAAAATCACCGCCGGGAACAGCCTCAACGCCACCGTCTGAGGGCGGTTCGCACCCACGGATGCCTTGCCTGGGATCCCGGACGCCCTGTCCGTAAGCTGGACGCTCTCGGACGGTGTTAAAAAAAATTAGGGTTTTATAAAACATGTCCGGGCCCACGGACGCCCTGTCTGTGGCCTCGGACTTTTCAAAATTGTGTTTTCTATTTAATTCGACTTTTATTTTCACATAGGTTAATTAGGGTCCGTGGGTTCGGACATTAGGTCTGTGGCCACGGACAGAAAAAAAATTTGACCTAATTTTGCCTCTGAAACCCTAGTTTAGGTAATTTTAATTTCCTTTTCAATATCTGTCAAAAAATGCTAAAAACCACAAAAAACAGAAGCTCGCGCACTTAGGTTAAAGCGACTCGTAATAAGCCGTAATTAAACTAAGTAGAGGAAAAACGACTTCTAGGGGTAATGAAAGTAATTGAACCCTAAATAAGTCGTATACCAAGCCCCCGAACCCGAACTCTCCTTTCCTAATTTGATCTAGGTTAAAATTAGGTGGCGACTCATAATAGGTTCCAGTGAGCTAGCTTAGGTTTTAATAATTATTGTTATATGAGATAGTTATTAATCTTAGGTTTTAAGTGGACCTAAAACCCGGTTAGATCCTAATCAACTTAATCAACATAGAATAGGGTTTAAAATCGAGGCTAACAGACTGGCGACTCTGCTGGGGACAACTTCTTATTATTAACTTGTTTAATTTTAAGAAAGAGGGCTTAACTCGAAAATTGTTTATTTATGGCTTTATTACTTTGTTTGTTTATTTTTGTGCGCACTTTAATTTTCTGTACCTTTTGCATCATATGAGAGCGAGGGTCCACGCAAACCGATTTCACCCCGGGACCCGTTTGAGGGTCCCCTGTCAGGGACTCACACCTTTTAGGTGATGTGAATAAGTGGGGGAAAAGAGGAAGGTGTCGTCTAACCACACCCCCTTAATACCTGGGCTTTAGCCCCAAGCATTTTCCTGGCAGTATCCTTACCTAGCCCATTGTTTGGTCAGTCAAAGACCCGACCGTTTACGCACACCTTCAGGTGATGTGAAAAAAGTGGGGAAGCCCAAAGAGAATAGCGTGCAAGCCCTATTCCTTTGTGGTGACCTGGGCCCATGCCTCAAGCACCTCTCCGTATCGATCCATACCCGGTTTGATTTAAACGTCTAGTAAGGACATGTTGAACTTGTGTGGGCCTTGTTTGCTTGTATGATCGGCCCACTATCCAGCCTAGAGATTGATAGGAACTTCTCCTACATCAACCTAGCCCAACCTGAATTGGGAGCTCTATTTGTTTATAGCCCAGAGGCCCTGTTTGGTTTAACATGTGAGTCGTTCGGGCTTCGGCTCAAAAGCCTAGACTTAGGTGATTTCTCTTCTGGCCCAACTTGAATTATCCAATTAGTTCTAGGCCCATAAAAAAGAAATCCACATGAACTTGATATAACTCACAAGTCCTGAAAATAAAATCTTTTTCGGCTTAGCAACCATCTTCTCTGGCCCGAAGAAAGTTAGGCCCATTTATGAATTAGGGACCATTCCAGCTCATGTGCTTTACTTCAGGCCCAAACACATTCCGGCCCAAGGGCTCATTCTAGTCTAGGTAGACTTCTTATCATGACCCTAACCCAAAACCTTAGATCTAGGTGTCATCTTTTAGACCCAACCAAAATCACTCGGTCCAAATTCCAGTTCACATATAGAGCAATTATTCTGGCCCAAGTACCACACTCATAACTCATTCCATTTGAGCCCATAGACCAATTCATAGTTTTGGCCCATGAGCTTCGCTCTCAATCTAGAATTTTCGGCCCATAAAACATTTGAATCCAAGATAGTTGGCATAACTCATTCATTCCAGTTTCCGGCTTCAAGGCCCAACAAGAGCATCAAACGGATCTTAGACTTCAAGGCTTATCCCTCGGCCCAGTGGCCCATTCACGGTCCATGTGATTTCCTTCAGCTTGTTTGCTCAATTTCTGGATTAAGGGGATTCGGGCCTACATGTTCGTTCTAGTCTAGGAATCACTCTAATCTATGCACTTCACTCTCAGCTTGGCGAAGACTCAGGTCCAGTAACTTCCTACATAACCCACAGGCATTCCTAGTTCAAACATTTTATAGGGCCTACTCGAAGTTTGGAAGGAAGACAATAAGGTCAATGGCGTCTCGACGGTCAACAGCTCGAGTCTTCAGCACGTTGGCATCAGACAGTTCAACATCACTATTTTAGAAATTTTCTCGATTTAGTAGTTTTCTTTTCTCAGTCATTCTTCTAACTTTTATGGTAGCTAGCTTTCTTTATCATTTTAGGTAGTTTTCCTAACATTACAATTTTTGATGTAATCTTTCCATTCGTAAAATATAGCATAGTTCCGTTTGTGAATTTCTTGTGCATTCGTTTAACAAAACAAAAACAAAAAATTGTTTTCAAGGAAAAGAATCATGAAATAATTATTTTCAGACAACAGAATATAACGACTCGTCTTTTGTTTCTAAAAAAGGGGTGAACATGTCCGTCCACACACCACAGTCTATCTCAAAACATCCACAAAGCATTCCAAAATCCACATCTGTTTAAGTGTTGTCATAAACCTTAAATCAATACTGGGGGCAATCTGAGCTCAGGATCGTCGTCTTTAATCTTTCGTTTAAGCATGTGAACTAGTCTCTAAGTGAAATTCGCGAGAGTGTCTTGAGTGGAAAAACCATGAGCGAACGAGCGTGTCATTTTTACACGACTCCGGTGAGACCACATTCAAAGGTGAGGTAAACGGCATAACTATGACCGAAGGAGAAAAATTGTAAATTTACTCTCAGACCTGCGAAAAGTAACAAAGAACGGATACACAACTATCAGGAATGACGAAGCATCTAGGTACAACACCACATAGCCAAAAGCATGTGAACCCTGACATCAAACCCTAGGCACCCCCGCTGAGCCTTTCATATATCCCTTTTCGATATTATGAACTCCAAAAAATAACCCAACCAATGATGAATGTTCGACCCGGCGACCAAAGGAAGCGAGGAGTCAGACTCTCAGATAACATTCTCATCAACCCAAAGAGCAACACCACTATCAACATGACGAAGTGATCCGCAAATGGTCCCAGATTGACACAGGATCTAAAGAGCTCACATTAAAACAACTCTCGAAGCCCAAAACCGGAAAACACAAGAACCCCGAAGGCAAGGTCAAGAAAGGAAAAAACAAAAAAAGGCAAACCCGAAATGCCTCAAGGAAATCCGAATGACAAAAAAGAGGAGAAACGGTGTATAGGATGACTTCAAAAGTCTAAGTCTAGAAGATCAAAAACAACGTCAACACGAAGCAGCTAGACGATTTCAAGACAAGGAAGATGATTCTGAGAGAAGACATAAGGTGCAGCTTTGGTCACCCCTTTGGCTCCACAAACCTAAAATATCCCTCCATGGTCCCGTTGTCTTTCATCACACCCCCATGGCCACGTTATAAGCTTTAAAGACTTCCGACTTGATAGTTGTGTGTCCAATCACGTGAAAGTAACAGATCAAATGCGTAAATCCATCAAATATCGAATTCAATGGTCTAGAAGTTATGACCATGAGCGTGAAATGAGTGCAAACACCAAACACGTCGAGCGAAGGTTAGGAAGCACCACGTCAAAACATAAGCGTTGGCCTTGTGAGGACGAGACTCATTCGCACGTTTAAAGAAAATTATGGGGGTAATCGATCGGAACGATCGATTGCCATGAACTCTAGCTCAGATTGTCCTAAGGAAAAATACCGGGGGCAATTGTTGGTTTTAGCAATTGCTATGACAACACCAATTGGAACCTAAAGCATAAACACCATTAATACCATCACCACCACACAGGCCCACATAAGCCATCACTTCCACATAAATTCAATGGTCCGTCATAAGTCCTGATCACCACTTAAAAGATCCCCACATCAAACACCACCACCCCACCGATGGCATGTTCATCTCCGAGGAGGCAAATTACAAGTCTGAAATCTCTTGGCCGGAAATGATAATTTCACTTTCCTTTTCAGTGGACAGAATTTTCTTTAAACATTGCCATGTTTGGCATCATTTTCAGCAATTTCTTTAGTTTCACAAAACTCATCATATTCCTGGTAATTTCTTACTTTGAACAAATCTACATCATCGCCATGTTTGGCACATTTCCAGCAATCTCTTGCTTTGAGCAATTTTTAAGCCACGCTTGGCACATTTTCCAGCAATTTCTTGCTTTGAACAATTTTCATTTCAAATCATTGCCATATTTGGCACATTCTCCAACAATTTCTTGTTTTAGACAATCTTCAATTCTCATAATTACCATGTTCGGCACATTTTTCAACAGTTGCTTGCTTTAAACAAGTATCTTACATGCACTGTGATTGCATTTTACAAACTTTTGCATACACCTCATTATCGCCACGTTTGGCCCTTTTACAATTGATTTTCACCACATGCATTTGCACGAGACCATTATCTTTCCGACTCATTTTTAGTTCGAGACCCAGAATCAGTGCGAGATCCAACCTTTAGGCTCGTCATAAGACCTAGAACCATCCTTAGGCTCGTCATAAGACCTAGATCCCACCTTTAGGCTCGTCATAAGACCTAGAACCATCCTTAGGCTCGTCATAAGACCTAGATCCCACCTTTAGGCTCGTCATAAGACCTAGAACCATCCTTAGGCTCGTCATAAGACCAAGATCCCACCTTTAGGCTCGTCATAAGACCTAAAACCATCCTTAGGCTCGTCATAAGACCTAGATCCCACCTTTAGGCTCGTCATGAGACCTAGAACCATCCTTAGGCTCGTCATAAGACCTAGATCACACCTTTAGGCTCGTCATAAGACCTAAAACCATCCTTAGGCTCATCATAAGACCTAGATCCCACCTTTAGGCTCGTCATAAGACCTAGAACCATCCTTAGGCTCGTCATAAGACCTAGAACCATCCTTTAGGCTCGTCAGAAGACGTAGAACCATCCTTTAGGCTCGTTATAAGACCTAGTTGCATTCCTTTAGGCTTGTACTAAGATCCTTTAGCTCTCATCAAACACATTGCATTCATCTCATTCATATAGGCTTGTCATAAGACCTAGTTGCATCATCCAGGCGCGTAACAAGACCTGGCGACAGAAAAGTTGGCGAGGTGATGGCAATAAATCCTCCTATGTTATGTCAGCTTACTTTGGGATCAACGAATGGTGGGCGAAAGCAATAAGTCCCCAGTAGGTGTTATCCCTGCACACCGGCTTGGGGGCGATGGCAATAAGTCCACATTGGGTCCAGCCAGGAGCATTGGCACGGGTTTCGGTCCCCAGAAGCATCCGAGCATCATCAGCATCATCAGTATCATCAGCATCATCGGCGTCATCAACATCATCATCAACATCATCAGCATCATTAGCATCATTAGCATCACTAGCATATCAGCATTCTACACATTATTTAGCTTTCATCATTTTTAGGTAGTCAACGCCTTAGAATAGTTTGGCATCATTTTCATCATCTTCAGGTGGTCAACGACTTAGAATAGCTTGACATCATTTCATTTTTAGGTAGTCAACGCCTTAGAATAGCTTGACATCATTTCTTTTTTAGGTAGTCAACGCCTTAGAATCGCTTGACATTTACTTCATCATTTCATTTTTTAGGTAGTAAACGCCTTAGAATCGCTTGACATTTATTTCATCATTTAGTTTTTAGGTAGTCAACACCTTAGAATCGCTTGACATCTTTTCATTTTCATTCTCACTCATAGGTAGTCAGCGCCTTAGAATAACTCGACACAATCTACATGTAGGGTCTTTTAAGATCCAAAATTTTGGGGTATCACTCAGGCATCAACTAGTCTTTTCATCTTCATTACAAAGCCTAGTTGACGGGGGGCAATCCGTTATACCCAAAATTTCAACCCCCCGGAGTAGTCCCTAAGGCATACATGTTACAAAGGGCAAAATGGTCAAAATGCACCAATGCAGGATTTTCCAAGGACATTCTTGGGATTTTCTATTTTCATATGACTTGTTCATTATCTCCAAACACCTCCAAATATCATAGTCATTATGAAAGGTATTTCATGATTTTCTGATAATATTTATTCTGGAAATTAAGCTTTTAATAAGCAAGTTTCATTAATAATTAACACATGAAATAATCTCAAAATAGTAATAAAAAGGTTTTCAAATTAAAATAAAATTGTCACATGGTTAGCATGACTACATACAGTCATAAACCTAAAATTATTTTATTTGGAACCTTAACCCAACATTTAAAAGAGAAATTCAATCATTTTTGCAATTTTCTCTTTCCTCTGGAAAATACCGAAATCAATACAAAATGTCATTAAATTTTAAAACAAGATAGAGGATAATTGTTAGAGACTAATGCCATTGGAACTTTGTTATTTCGACTTTCCAATAATAAGTTATGAATTATGGGAGATTCCAGATTGTGAGATTTTTATCTAATCGGTTATGTATCAAAATAACCCGATTCCAACTCTCTAAATTCTTAAAAATCATCCTTTATTTCAGTTAAAATTTCAAAATTTTTCTCGGCCTGCAACATATTTTAAAAAATCAGATTCCCTTAGAGCACAAAATCAGGGTTTTAGTTAAAATCTTGTTTTATCAACATGGCCTTGCTCTTTGTATAAAAGGACCTTCCAAAAACGACCTAGGGCAGAGGAGAACATTCCCATAGTAAAAAAACACAGCCGTCTACTTGCCTCCCACGTTTTCAATACTCCCAACACCGAAACTCTACCGAAATCATCCCAAAATCACCAAAAACACATTCTTTCATCTCCCATTGAACTTCCAAGCATAAAAAAACCACAAATACAGAACCAAAACGTGCTTAACAGCACAAGGAAGAAGAGGTCAGAAGCTCGGGTCAAAGTCAAACCGGATCGGCCACCAACGAAGCTTTCAGAGATTCCCGACATGAAGGAACAACAAATTTTCAAAATCAAAACAGGGTAAAAACCAAATTCTCTAACCCTTCTGGTCTAAATACACTTCTGGTTGAAATTTCTAACCAAATTGATTTTTCCTTGCTTCTGAATTAAGGTTTGTTTGTGTTTCTGCCTTCTAACTTGTTAGCTACGTTTCGTATTATTTTTGACTTCAAATTGAATTCTTTCAATTACTAACGTGTTTATAATCTTTCAGGCTACGTACCCATAAAATTTAAGCTAAAATCACCGCTGGGAACAACCTCAACGCCGTCGTCCGAGGGCGGTCCGCACCCACGGACGCCTTGTCCGGGATCCCGGACGCCCTGTCCGTAAGCTCGGACGCTCTTGGACGGTGAAATACCCCGTAATTAAAAACAGTGATTAATTAGGCTAATTATACTTTTAAAGGCTTAATTACACTAAAATAAATACTAGGGAACAAATCCCGAAGAAAACGGACCTTTAAAATGGGTTAAAAGCATAAACGAACCTTAAAGCGCGTTTTTCGAGGAAACCGGGAAAACGTGACTTTAAGCGGGTCAAATAGACTCGTAACAATTTTGGTCAACTAAATAGTCACTAATAAATATTAGTGAAGCTTTAGAACCAATAAAATTAATTAAACGAGAAAATTCCGGAAAACGGGTACCGGTTAGTGAAAACTGTAACAACCGGTAAGTTGTGGGGGGGAATGCAAATAAAGAAACTTAGTGTGTCCACTTTGCAAATAAAAATAAATCTGTGTGTGTGTGTGCATATGTGGGCCGACTCCCCCTCCCACTCTCACTCCTTTTATTGTTTCCTAATTAACTAGAGGACAAAAGAAATAAGTAAAAAGGCAAATAAAACACTCTCTCCTCTACCCATCCCTCTCTCTCTCGATTTCTCTCACCTCCCTACTCTCTCTTCTTCCTCCTTGAACGATGACAATGGCGATTTGGACAACCCAAACCCGCCCTCTCCTTCTCTCTCAATTTTGAAGGCTCAAACCTTGTCCAAAAATCATAAAAACCATACCACTAGAATCCCCTTGCAAAGGAGAACGTCTTCATCTTTTCAAAAATCCAAAAGCTCCATTTTCGATTTTATGGGTGTTCACCATTTGAAGATTCAAGTCCACCATTAGAAGCACCTTCACCTCCTTATCATCTTGAGGTAAAAAGAAATTCGAAAATCCATCGTTTCTAGCTCTCATTGGCATTTTAAGAATTTTTCGGTTTTGAATGTCTTGTTCTTTTTGCTCCAGCCGATTTGGCTTCTCTTATGGGCTAGAAATCTTGTTCTTTCACTAGTCAAGAGCTTCATCCATTCATTGGAAGGTAACACTCTTTTCTAAACCCTAAAACTCAAATTCTAGGGTTAGTATAAAAGGAATGCTAAATGGTATGGTGTATGTATTATGTGTCGTAGCACTTTGTGTGTGGGAACCCTATTGGGACCGAGAACAAAGAGAAGAAAAGAAGAGAAGAGGAAAGGAAAGAAAGGAAACTAACAAGACAAGGTAAATACCCTTACCTTGAGTTAGTTGTGTGTATTGTATTGTAACAGTTTTTAGTAGTGAAATGAGTAATGGAATTGAGTAATAAGTAGTAGCAATGTGGTAGCGTATTGAGAATTGATAATGTAACAGTTTTGAAGTATTTTAAATGAAGTTTAAAAGCTTGGGAAAACCATGGGTAGTATGTGTATGTGTGCAGGATTTTATTGTTGTTGTAGTAGTATTGGAATGTGAGTATAATGTATTAAGTAAACAGGTTGTGAGAATGTGAACTTGTGAGCTGAATTAGTGTGTGAAGAATGTTAGAAAAATAGGAGAGACCATGTCGAATTTTGTGTAGAAATGAGAGGACTTAAGTGTTCAAGAAGAGGAAGTACTTGGAGGGTTTCAAAGGAGTGTTTTGTAGTTTAAAACAGATGTGAAAAGAGTGTAGGTAATGTGAAGATATAGGATGCAAAGTAATGCATTTTGGATACTAGGAGTAGCATTAGTTGAGGGAGTAATGAGGGATAGAAGTTTGAGTAAAAACCCGTAGCATAAGAAGAGGAAACAAAATCTGTAGCAAAGGGAGAGTGAAAACTGATGCAAGTGTAGGGAAGGAATGAGGAAAATTGGTATAAGTTGTGTAAGAATAGAGTAGTAAGTTTGGAGGATGAATGAAGGTGATTTAGAGTGTGTAAGTAGTGCTAAATCATGTGGGGAAACATTGGTAAAGATTGGGGAAACAATGGGTAAAGAAAACACCCAAAAACAGATTTTAAAACTGAAGTACTGGGCCGGACCGACCTTAGGACCGAACTTGCAAGGTCGGTCGAGCCCAGATTTACAAGACGGGAAACCTTCTGGAATCGACCGACCTTGCGACCGGACTTGCAAGTTCGGTCGGACCAGAAAAATTCTCCCGTCTGAAACCTTCTGGAATGGACCGAACTTGCGACCGGACTTGCAAGTTCGGTCGGCCAGAAAAATTCCGCAGATGAAACCTTCTGGAAATGGACCGAACTTGCGACCGGACTTGCAAGTTCGGTCGGCCAGAAAAATTTCGGTAATGCAAGCTACTGGAATGGACCGACCTTGCGACCGGACTTGCAAGGTCGGTCGGGCTAAAATTTTCAAATACGAAACTTACTGGAATGGACCGACCTTGGGACCGGACTTGCAAGGTGGTCGGCCCTGGAATTTCACCCGATGTAGTCTACTGGAATGGACCGGACTTGCAAGGTCGGTCGCAAGTCCGGTCGAGTCAAAAAAAGGAGTAAGTAGATCAATAATAGATCATTGATCATACTACTTCATGTATTTATAGGAATCCCATAGTTGAGCTCCAAAGGAACCGGTAGTACCCTACGACGGTGAACGGTATGATTTCCTCATGCCCTGTATCCTAACTTGGTTACCCCGATTTGTGTGCTTATGTGATCACCAATAAGATAAATGCACGAATCGGACTTATATTGCACTTAATTGTGTTTGAACTATATTGTTCTTGTTTGATGCTCTTGGACATTTAGTTTGTATAATTCATGAAATGTATGAATGGAAATGAAGTGTATGTGTAAGTATGAGTACTTATGTATTGTATGTATGTATGGGAAGTAAGTATGGACTTCTACTAATTCCTAACCATCTAACTCCTAACATGAGTAATGAGTATAATGGAATGAGTAGAAGCCCGATATAGTTTCGGCCACGCATGAGGATAAAGAGACACAAGAGGTTGGATCCGAATCCTGGCTATAATCTTTTCCATGGACCAAATCCCTTGAATGGGTAGCATCCTGGATTAGTGGGCCACCCTAAAGCCCGGTGGTGGGATGTAGTAATCCCTGCCCGGAGGTCATACCGACTTAACTGGAAGTAAAGTATGTAAGAAGTAAGTATTGTATTTGTATTGGTCTTGACTATTGTAAGTCATTGACCCGGAGTAAAAGTATTGAACACCCGATTAACCCGGGTGTGTAATAAGGCTAACAAGACCTTTGTATGTATTGGAGAATTGTATCTCCGTGATGCGGTGAGTATGGTAAGTATGAATGGATGACTTGTATTGTACTTCTTGCATGTATTGTATGTATGTATGCTTGGTGAAATGAATGTATTGTATTGTACTGTATAAAGCATGTATGTATGTATGAATGAAACGAACCGCATGTACTCGACCAAATAGTTGGCGTACCCTCGCTAGTACGCGGGGTATGCGGTTATCATATGCAGCGTAAGCTGACCCCCTAGGGGGAATGTTTTTACTCCACAGGTACCCGCGAGGCGTGACGGTAGAGTAAGGACTGGATGCAATTCTTTTTGATGTAGTTAGTAGGATTGGATGTTCCGAGTTGTACACGGCTAAGGCCCCTTTTGAGTAGCCGGTGTACCATGTGGTACACCTTTTTGGATATTGAATTCTTCATTGGATAGTAAGGAGAGAATGTATAAACTCTTAATTTTTGGGAAGTAGCACCGGATTGTAATTCGTATAACTTGGATACTCGGTAATCAATTGTAAGTTAAGTATTTGGTATTGTAAAGTAAGTAGTATGTATGTATTTCATTCTAATCATCAGACCGAAACGGTAAGTAGTAGTAGCCTTGTTAACCTTGGAGGGTTAACGGCGTTGTATCACCCGCTGGGAGTAAGTATGTATTCCGCTGCGAGAAGGGTAAGTATGGGATTGATTAGAGGATAATGGAAGGATTAGCGGTTGGGGTGTTACAAAAAGTGGTATCAGAGCGAAGTATCGCTCTGATGATTAGAATCTTGAGAGTGGTGATTACCGAGTTAGGATTTCAACCGTCTTAAGACGGATATTTAGAAACCTAACTAGGAACTACCGTTAGCAATAACGGATACCACTAACGTCTGCAAAGACGATACCATTGTTTGAATGAAGACCATGAGGTCAGAGTATCACGACATCTAATGTAATCCACACTTGTTCAGATGTCAGGACGTGGTCCAGGTCGTCCCAGAGGAGGGGGCAACGAAGGACCAAGCGCGCAGACGATAGCCGAAATCGTCGCCGCCACGGTAGCACAGATGCTACCGGATGTAATCACGGCTGTACAACAAACACAGCAAACCAGCAGCAGCAGAGCAGCAGCCCGACCCACCTCATCCCCGAGAAACGAATTGGGTAAAAGCTGTCGCCGACCTTCGACCTCCATGCTTTAGAGGCGAGAGCGACCCCGCCAAGCTCGAGGCCTACCTCTCCGAGATGGAGACGGCCTTCGAGACACTTGAGACTCCCGCTGGAGTTCGAGTGAGGATAGCTGCGTACTACCTCAAAGACGCGGCTATGGACTGGTGGAAGCTCGTTAAGGCCGAGCACATAGCTGATCCCGCATTCGGATGGGAAGCATTCACCTCTCTCCTCCGATCTAAGTACTACCCCGAGCATGTCAAGACCAAGAAAAGGCTTGAGCTCGATGCACTAAAAATGACCGAGAAGATGACGGTTGATGAATATTACCGCACCTTCACCTCTCTTCTCCGACTTCTACCCGACCTTGGGTATACCGGCCAGGTCTTGGTCGACCGCTTCTACGGCGGATTGAGCCATCGACTCCGGTATGGCATGGGCTTCACACGGTTTACCTCCCTTCAGGTAAACAAGTTGAACCCTTAAAAAGCCATGAGTAATGTGAATTAGTATTCCCGTATGTAAATGTAACCTAATGCCTAAGTAATTCAGGAGTGTTACCACGCCGCATCTCGAGTTGAGATCACCTGCCAGCTAAGAGATGAGGAGCAAGCGCTGAAGCGCAAGGTGAGCGGCAAAGGTAACCCCTCCGATGACCAAAACCAATCCAAACCTTGGAAGAAAAGGAAGGGGAAGCATTCCCATCAGAAGAACACTTCCGGAGACGGCGGTGCCCATGCTGAGAAGGGCAAGGCAGCTGAGCCATTACAGATTGCCTACACCGCACCAGTGGCGGCGAAGCCACTGAGGTCTCAGCCCTACAGGGGTAAGAAACCGAAACCGAATTAGTACACTTGTGAATTTGTATGTATATGGAGTATTGTAAGTATACCGAACCTTGCTAACTTGGAAGCTATAGGTTCCGGATTTGGCCAAGGAAAGAACCAATCTGATGGCCGCAGCTACATCTGCCGTAACTGCAACAAGGATCATCCCGGCACAGATTGCCAAGGAAGGGAGATCCGCTGCTTCACTTGTCAGAAACCGGGCCACCGTGCCAATGCATGCCCGAGAACTCTAAGCCCAAGGGCAACTACCAGGGCTACAAGCAGCGTGAGGGCAAGGAGGTTGCATCTGGCGATGCTCATGCCCAGCACACCTCGCAGGGACAGGGGTCCCGAGGTCCGCAGAAGGGCGCACCGCAGAGGCAGCCGGCCTTACACATCATAGACCGTGATGGGACCGGGACTAAGTCCGGCCCAGGTAACCACTGTAACCTTTAATCCTTGAAGAGCATGACTAAGTATTAAAGTAGTTGTATGAATGAAAGCATGAATGCGTAAGTACTTGAAGTATGAAATTGAGCATGAGTAAGTAACGTGGAAGTATGTATTGAGCATGAAATGAATTAGTAAGCCTAGAACTCATTCTAGATGAATTTACCACCTTAGGGAAATTCCATATCTGTTACCCAATACCTTCAAACTCACCTCATGAAGAGACCGACATCGCCAATCACCACTTCAACAACGAACAGTGTCAGGTCATCCGCTCAGGTATGATATTATTAAAAGGATACCTGACACCCGAAGCACAAATTTCAATCATCCGATATGCAACGAGTTAGGAACGGGTCCAGGAGGATTTTATACACCCGAATTCCCCGGTGGAGCTACAATGAAGCTGAAAATGATGTGCTTGGGAAAGGACTGGAACCCTTATACCAAGACATACCAAACAACGCGAGCAGGAGACGGAGCAACACCTCCAGCAATACCCCCAGAATTCCAAACGCTTGTCACACAAGCTGTAGAAATTGCACAACAATGTGAAGATGAACCAATCCCTGCACTTGAAGCAGACTGTGTATCGTCAACTTCTATGAGAAAGAAGGGCGACTTGGCTTACACCAAGACAAGGACGAGACAGCGGAATCTCTTGAACTAGGAGTGCCCGTAGTGTCTTGGTCCATTGGTGATGACGCCGTATTTTTGTATAGCGAGCGGAAGCGTGTGGACCTCGCAGAAAAATTGGTATTGAGATCAGGAGATGTTCTAATCATGGGTGGAAAATCAAGGTTGCTGTATCACGGGATCCAGAAGATCAAGTTGAATACGGCACCACCGGCAATAATCAATGCCACACACATGATACCAGGACGCCTGAACCTTACCTTTAGAAAGTATTAATCTTGTAGTAGCATGTAATCCAATAGTAACGTGTATTAGAGACACAGTATGTATGATGGTTGGTTATTCAATAAAAGCAGTGTTGGTTATTAAATTCCACTTGCGTTCCACCATCTTTACTTATAATCTCATGAATCAATAGGTTTGGACTCGGTACCGAAGGTAACCTGAGCATCCTCACCGAAGAACAAGCCGGCAAGAGCGGCACCATTCTAACGGGAACATTCCCAGTAAACGGCATCGAAGCCTCAGTATTATTCGACTCCGGCGCCTCTCACACCTTCATATCGCCATCTCTTGCGAAGAAGTTGGGGCTAGATGCGGATGAGCTACCGAACTTCTTGGTTACTCTCCCATCGAAGGAGCGGGTACAGTGTACCAAGTATTACAAATCAGCCACCATTCAAATCAAAGGTGAAGCGTTTCCCATTTCCTTCATTGAATTCAACGGATTGGGATTCGACTTAATAATTGGAATGAACTGGTTGGAGCGGCACAAGGGGAGAATCCTATGCGCCGAGCACCGATTGCTGCTCAAGAGTCCATCTGGGGTCACTGTTTCATACCGCCAGAGACCGAGAGAGCCTTCAACTACAGTCATCTCCGCCATGGCAATGTATCGGGAGCTCAGAAAAGGACATGAAGTGTATTTATGTCACGTGCAAGACCTGGAGAGAGATCCAGAGTTCAGTGACGAGGTAGCAGTAGTCTCAGAATTCCCTGATGTATTTCCGAAAGAGCTACCTGGTATGCCACCACAGAGGGCGGTAGAATTTGAAATCGACCTTGTACCGGGTACTGGTCCCATTGCTAGGGCACCATACCGTATGGCACCGCAGAAATGGCAGAACTCAAAGAACAACTACATGACTTCTCGACAAAGGGTTTATACGCCCGAGCGTATCACCCTGGGGAGCACCGGTCCTCTTCGTGAAGAAGAAGGACGGTAGTCTCCGCCTCTGCATCGACTACCGCGAATTGAATGCGGTCCCTGTAAAGAACAAGTATCCATTACCACGTATCGACGACCTGTTCGATCAGTTGAAGGGAGCATCCGTCTTTTCTAAGATTGATCTCCGATCCGGTTACCACAAAATTGCTATCAAACAGCAAGACATTCAGAAAACAGCATTCCGAACAAGATATGGCCACTACGAATTCACGGTGATGCCATTCGGTTTGTCTAATGCACCAGCCAAATTCATGGACCTAATGAATCGGTTATTCAGTGATCAGCTGGACACTTCAGTAGTAGTATTCATTGACGACATTCTTGTGTATTCGAAGTCACCAGAAGAGCATGAAAACCATCTAAGAAGAGTACTTAAGACACTGCGCGAGAACCAGCTGTATGCGAAGTTCTCCAAATGCGAGTTTTGGCTAGATCAGGTATCATTCCTCGGTCATGTCATCTCGAGCGCGGGCATTTCAGTAGATCCATCCAAAATCGAAGCAGTGCGATCATGGCCTAGACCTAAGACTGTTACCGACATCCGGAGCTTTCTTGGTTTAGCCGGTTATTACCGGAGGTTTGTAAAGGACTTCTCAAAAGTCGCTAAGCCCATGACGTCATTGATGAAGAAAGATGCACCCTTTGTATGGACAAAGGAGTGCGAGGTATCCTTCCAGAAATTAAAAGACTCATTGACCTCAGCGCCAATTCTCACACTTCCAGAGGGCACAGAGGGATTTGAGGTGTATTGTGATGCATCGGGCAAGGGCATGGGATGCGTACTCATGCAGCATGGCAAGGTAGTAGCCTATGCTTCTCGCCAGCTGAAAAAGCATGAGGAGAATTACCCGACACATGATCTAGAGTTAGGAGCCATTGTCTTCGCCTTGAAGATATGGCGACACTATCTCTATGGGGTAAGCATCACCATCTACTCCGACCACAAAAGTTTACAGTACGTATTCACCCAGAAAGAATTGAACCTAAGGCAGAGGAGGTGGATGGAGTTCCTCTCGGATTACGACATCAACCTCCAGTATAAAGAAGGGAAGGCAAACGTAGTAGCCGACGCCCTGAGTCGTCGAGCACACTCGCTCCATTCGCTACTCGCTTCTTCTAGCTTGGTTGACGAGGTGCGAGACGCTCAGTTGAGCGACCCTTACTTCACAGAGATCAGACAGAAAATCACAGATGGTACCTTCGAGCGCCGAAAGTACGACTTCAAACTGCATGAAGATGGTCTGATCCGTTTGAATGGCAGATTATGCGTCCCCCGAAGCAATGCTGAGCTAAGGGATCGCATTCTGCGAGAGTCACATTGTTCGACATTGCATGTCCATCCGGGAGCCTCTAAAATGTACAAAGACATGAAGAGGTACTTCTGGTGGTCAGGAATGAAATCAGACGTGACTGAGTATGTTCTGAGGTGTCTCACATGCCAGAAGGTGAAGTTCGAGCACCGAAGACCGGGAGGAATGGTGCAATCCATGCCCATTCCGGAGTGGAAATTCCACGACATCTCCATGGATTTTGTTGTTGGACTCCCACCTGCTAGGGGAGGACTCAACATGATCTGGGTAGTAGTCGATCGCCTCACCAAGGTTGCCCGATTCATACCGATGAAGGACACCTGGAAGGTGGCGAAGCTCGCAGAGCTATTCGACAAGGAGATCATCCGACACCACGGAGTCCCAAAAACCATTGTATCTGACCGCGACACCAGATTTCTTTCGAGATACTGGAGCGACACGGGAAGCGCTTGGTACTGAGTTGAAGCTTAGCACCGCCTTCCATCCACAGACCGACGGTCAGACAGAAAGGACCATCCAAACACTAGAGGATATGCTAAGGGCATGTGCCTTAGACTTCCAGGGGAGCTGGATTGAGAAGCTTCATCTTATCGAGTTTTCGTATAACAATAGCTACCATGCTTCGATTAAGATGTCGCCATTCCAAGCTTTGTATGGTAGACCTTGCCGTACCCCGTTGTGTTGGGATGAGTCAAGCGAAGCGGTCATCATAGGACCGGAGTATTTAACAAGTACAAGCTGAGGTACAACAAATCCGAGCAAATATGAAAGCAGCCCAAGATAGACAGAAATCCTATGCGGATGTGCGACGACGCGACCTTGAGTTCGCCGTGGGCGACCAAGTGTTCTTGCGTGTCTCACCTATGAAGGGTGTCTTTCGATTTGGCCAAAAGGGCAAGCTGAGCCCGAAATTTGTAGGCCCGTATACCATTACCGAGAGGATTGGAGCCGTAGCTTATAGGCTAGCATTGCCTGAAGAATTGGGGCGTGTTCATGATGTCTTTCATGTATCACAACTCAAGAAATACATAGCCGATCCCTCTCATGTATTAGAACCCGAACATCTATCCCTAGAGCCGACGATGAGATATGTCGAGACTCCACTGCGAATCCTTGATACAAGACAAGAGACACTCGCCATAAATGTACGAATGGTGAAGGTCTTGTGGTCTAACCACGATGTCGAGGAAGCGACTTGGGAATTAGAGGACGCCATGAAGGCGAAGTACCCGAATCTGTTTGTAGACTAGATGTCTAGTATCCGTATAGCACGGAGGGTACGGGGCGTACCCCTTTTAAGGGGGGTAGAGCCTTTTTGCTTTTGCATTGCTTCGGGTTAGCATTGCGTAGTACGTATGTATTGTAATTGTATTTTGGTTGGCACATGTAGTGCTAATTGTATTGTATTGGCACAAAGTAGTGCTAGTAGTATTCGGTATGTAGTACGATGTGTATGGTATGTATGTAATGAGCAATGCATTTGTGTTGTACGGTATATGACACGAATGACATTGTGAAGTATTGCGAATGTATGTGGAATGTATGAATTGGATGGAGCATTGTGTATGATATTTGAATGAAGTATTTGTATGGATTGAGTATTGCGTATGGTATTTGAACTAAGTATGTGGCTGGTATCTGAATTGCGTATGCTGGTAGTGTAAGAATTGCGAACACCTTGTAAGGTGGTAGTAGAATGTATTGTGGCAATTGGCTTGCCAAATGAGTAGAAATGGTAAACTGTAACCTTGAGCAACTTTGAGGGCAAAGTTTCTTAAGGGGGGTAGATTGAAATACCCCGTAATTAAAAACAGTGATTAATTAGGCTAATTATACTTTTAAAGGCTTAATTACACTAAAATAAATACTAGGGAACAAATCCCGAAGAAAACGGACCTTTAAAATGGGTTAAAAGCATAAACGAACCTTAAAGCGCGTTTTTCGAGGAAACCGGGAAAACGACTTTAAGCGGGTCAAATAGACTCGTAACAATTTTGGTCAACTAAATAGTCACTAATAAATATTAGTGAAGCTTTAGAACCAATAAAATTAATTAAACGAGAAAATTCCGGAAAACGGGTACCGGTTAGTGAAAACTGTAACAACCGGTAAGTTGTGGGGTGAGAATGCAAATAAAAACTTAGTGTGTCCACTTTGCAAATAAAAATAAAATCTGTGTGTGTGTGCATATGTGGGCGATCCCCTCCCCTCTCACTCTCTTTATTGTTCCTAATTACTAGAGGACAAAAGAAAGTAAAAAGGCAAAAAAACTCTCTCCTCTACCCATCCCCTCTCTCACGATTTCTCTCACCTCCCTATCTCTCTTTCTTCCTCCTTGCGATGACAGGCGATTTGAAACCCAAACCAGCCCTCCTTCTCTCCTCTTTTGAACTCAAACCTTGTCCAAAAATCAAAAAATACCATTGAATCCCCTTGCAAAGGAGAACATTTCATCCTTTCAAAAATCCAAAAGCTCCATTTTCGATTTTATGGGTGTTCACCATTTGAAGATTCAAGTCCACCATTAGAAGCACCTTCACCTCCTTATCATCTTGAGGTAAAAAGAATTCGAAAATCCATCGTTTCTAGCTCTCATTGCATTTTAAGAATTTTGTTTTGAATGCTTGTTCTTTTGCTCCAGCCGATTTGGCTTCTCTTTGGGCTAGAAATCTTGTTCTTTCACTAGTCAAGCTTCATCCATTCATTGGAAGGTAACTCTTTTCTAAACCCTAAAACTCAAATTCTAGGGTTAGTATAAAAGAATGCTAAATGGTATGTGTATGTATTATGTGCTGTAGCACTTTGTGTGTGGGAACCCTATTGGGACCGAGAACAAAGAGAAAAAGAAGAGAAGAGGAAAGGAAAGAAAGAAACTAAGACAAGGTAAATACCCTTACCTTGAGTTAGTTTGTGTATTGTATTGTAACAGTTTTTAGTAGTAAATGAGTAATGGAATTGAGTAATAAGTAGTAGCAATGTGTAGGTATTGAGAATTGATAATGTAACAGTTTTGAAGTTTTTAAATGAAGTTTAAAAGCTTGGGAAAACCATGGGTAGTATGTGTATGTGTGCAGGATTTTATTGTTGTTGTAGTAGTATTGGAATGTGAGTATAATGTATTGTAAACAGGTTGTGAGAATGTGAACTTGTGAGCTGAATAGTGTGTGGAGAATGTTAGAAATAGGGAGACCATGTCAATTTTGTGTAGAATGAGAGGACTTAAGTGTTTAAGAAGAGGAAGTACTTGGAGAGTTTAAAGGATGTTTTGTAGTTTAAACAGATTTGAAAGAGTGTAGGTAATGTGAAGATAGGATGAAGTAATGCATTTTGGATGCTAGAGTAGCATTAGTTGAGGGAGTATGAGGATAGATTGAGTAAAATCTGTAGCATAAGAGAGGAAACAAAATCTGTAGCAAAGGGAGATGAAAACTGATGCAAGTGTTGGGAAGAATGAGGAAATTGGTATAAGTTGTGTAAATGAGTAGTAAGTTTGGAGGATGAATGGTGATTTAGAGTGTGTAAGTAGTGCTAAATCATGTGGGGAAACATTGGTAAAGATTGGGGAAACAATGGGTAAAGAAAACACCCAAAAACAGATTTTAAAACTGAAGTACTGGGCCGGACCGACCTTAGGACCGAACTTGCAAGGTCGGTCGAGCCCAGATTTACAAGACGGGAAACCTTCTGGAATCGACCGACCTTGCGACCGGACTTGCAAGTTCGGTCGGACCAGAAAATTCTCCCGTCTGAAACCTTCTGGAATGGACCGAACTTGCGACCGGACTTGCAAGTTCGGTCGGCCAGAAAAATTCCGCAGATGAAACTTCTGGAATGGACCGAACTTGCGACCGGACTTGCAAGTTCGGTCGGCCAGAAAAATTTCGGTAATGCAAGCTACTGGAATGGACCGACCTTGCGACCGGACTTGCAAGGTCGGTCGGGCTAAAATTTTCAAATACGAAACTTACTGGAATGGACCGACCTTGGGACCGGACTTGCAAGGTCGGTCGGCCCTGGAATTTCACCCGATGTAGTCTACTGGAATGGACCGGACTTGCAAGGTCGGTCGCAAGTCCGGTCGAGTAAAAAAAATGTTTTAATTATATGATTATAGTAATCATATATACATATATATATGCCTATATACCTATATGCATATATATGTAGTAATCACCATTAATGAAGTAATAATGGTAAGAAAGTAAGTAATGTGTAAGGAAGCAAGTTTATGAAGTAGTAAAGGAAAAATGGTTTTATAACCAAGTAAGAAAGTAATGAGTAGTAAGTATACATTGAAAGTATCAATGAAGGAGTAAGTAGATCAATAATAGATCATTGATCATACTACTTCATGTATGTATAGGAATCCCATAGTTGAGCTCCAAAGGAACCGGTAGTACCCTACGACGGTGAACGGTATGATTTCTCATGCCCTGTATCCTAACTTGGTTACCCCGATTTGTGTGCTTATGTGATCACCAATAAGATAAATGCACGAATCGGACTTATATTGCACTTAATTGTGTTTGAACTATATTGTTCTTGTTTTATGCTCTTGAACATTTAGTTTGTATAATTCATGAAATGTATGAATGGAAATGAAGTGTATGTGTAAGTATGAGTACTTATGTATTGTATGTATGTATGGGAAGTAAGTATGGACTTCTACTAATTCCTAACCATCTAACTCCTAACATGAGTAATGAGTAAATGGAATGAGTAGAAGCCCGATATAGTTTCGGCCACGCGTGAGGATAAGGAGACACAAGAGGTTGGATCCGAATCCTGGCTATAATCTTTTCCATGGACCAAATCCCTTGAATGGGTAGCATCCTGGATTAGTGGGCCACCCTAAAGCCCGGTGGTGGGATGTAGTAATCCCTGCCCGGAGGTCATACCGACTTAACTGGAAGTAAAGTATGTAAGAAGTAAGTATTGTATTTGTATTGGTCTTGACTATTGTAAGTCATTGACCCGGAGTAAAAGTATTGAACACCCGATTAACCCGGGTGTGTAATAAGGCTAACAAGACCTTTGTATGTATTGGAGAATTGTATCTCCGTGATGCGGTGAGTATGGTAAGTATGAATGGATGACTTGTATTGTACTTCTTGCATGTATTGTATGTATGTATGCTTGGTGAAATGAATGTATTGTATTGTATGTATAAATGTATGTATGTATGAATGAAACGAACCGCATGTACTCGACCAAATAGTTGGCGTACCCTCGCTAGTACGCGGGGTATGCGGTTATCATATGCAGCGTAAGCTGACCCCCTAGGGGGAATGTTTTTACTCCACAGGTACCCGCGAGGCGTGACGGTAGAGTAAGGACGGATGTGATTCTTTTTGATGTAGTAGTAGGATTGATGGTGTACTGAGTTGTACACGGCTAAGGCCTTTTGAGTAGCCGGTGTACCATGTGGTACACCTTTTTGGATATTGAATTCTTATTGGATAGTAAGGAGAGAATGTATAAACTCTTAATTTTTGGGAAGTAGCACCGGATTGTAATTCGTATAACTTGGATACTCGGTAATCAATTGTAAGTTAAGTATTTGGTATTGTAAAGTAAGTAGTATGTATGTATTTCATTCTAATCATCAGACCGAAACGGTAAGTAGTAGTAGCCTTGTTAACCTTGGAGGGTTAACGACGTTGTATCACCCGCCGGGAGTAAGTATGTATTCCGCTGCGAGAAGGGTAAGTATGGGATTGATTAGGGGATAATGGAAGGATTAGCGGTTGGGGTGTTACAGACGGTGGCGGGATTTCAAATTTTTTTTTAAAATTAGGGTTTTATAAAACATGTCTGGGCCCACGGACGCCCTGTCCGTGGCCTCGGACTTTTCAAAATTGTGTTTTCTATTTAATTCGACTTTTATTTTCACATAGGTTAATTAGGGTCCGTGGGTTCGGACAGTAGGTCCGTGGCCACGGACAGAAACAAAATTTGACCTAATTCTGCCTCTGAAACCCTAGTTTAGGTCATTTTAATTTCCTTTTCAATTTTCTGTCAAAAAATGCTAAAAAACACAAAAAACAGAAGCTCGCGCACTTGGGTTAAAGCGACTCGTAATAAGACATAATTAAACTAAGTAGAGGAAAAACGACTTCTAGGGGTAATGAAAGTAATTGAACCCTAAATAAGTCGTATACCAAGCCCCCGAACCCGAACTCTCCTTTCCTAATTTGATCTAGGTTAAAATTAGGTGGCGACTCATAATAGGTTCCAGTGAGCTAGCTTAGGTTTTAATAATTATTGTTATATAAGATAGTTATTAATCTTAGGTTATAAGTGGACCTAAAACCTGGTTAGATCCTAATCAACTTAATCAACATAGAATAGGGTTTAAAATCGAGGCTCACAATATACCAAATCAAAATGATATCCACAATCACAACTTTGTTAAAGGGCTCCAAATGGTAATCTTAGGTAATATTTCCATAGTTATCGATCATAGAAGTGTCCTAAAATGTAACACCCCAACCGTTAAACTCGTCATTACCTCTTAAACTGTAACAATTTGCCTTTACTCACGTAGCGGAACTCTATTACAACGAAGGGTGATACAATGCCGTTAGCCACCCTCGTGGCTAACCAGGCCTAACTCATTTACAGTAACGGTCTGATGGACTGGAAGAACCGATTACACAATACAAATACAATACTCAATTCATTTCTTTACTATACTGAGACTACAATATACGGATGCCGATAACATATTCGGTCTTACTCCTCATTCCATTACATAAGTAATTAAAGCTAACTACCCATGTTAACCACCGTCCCCGACCTACACTCGAACGGTATTGTCTCCGGTGTACCTGCGAATAAAAACGATGCCCCTAGAGGCTCAGCTTAACGCTGCATATGAAATTCGCATGCCCGCGTGCTAACCGGGGTACGCCGACTACTTTTGTCGAGAGCATGAAGTTCATTTTAATTCATACAACATGCATATAGTAATACATTATACATGTACACTACACAAAGATTCGACAATCAATTATTGGATTCATTCCCTAACTAACATACAAGGTTGTTAGTTATATCAATTTACTCTTAGGCCTTGAGGGTTATACCTCACTATGCCTTAGTTACTTATTCAACAACTCACCCACCTACTCGGGTTACTTATTCTTATTCTCACCCATTCTCTTGGGTTACTCATTCTTATACTTACCTATTCTTTTAGGTTACTTATGCTTATCTCACCCAAACTCTTGGGTGATTTACTCTATATCTCACCCACACTCTTGGGTTACTAATACTCAAGCTCTTGTAGTTCTTGAGACACTACAAGTCTCCTACGTCACGCTTGTTCCTCATTATACTTACTTAAGCCAAAACACATGGCTCTCGAGCATAGTTCGACTAGCTCCCGGAACTCTCTTAGTTCCTACTACTTTCACATAAGTCTGACTACTCTTGGACTTCTCACATTCCATATACTCCTCTCTCGGAGTTATAATATAATTATGTATATTATTCTAGGAGCATCACTCTCGATGTTCCTAATAATTTTGGGAACATTACTTAAGTTTGGGTAATCCTAGGTTTAAGGGTTACCCTTACATTTCATATACATATACTTACGGTTATTTTCTCATACCGGGTAAAATCCTCATATAGGAGGTCGACCATGTCTCAAGGGAGTTAAATAATCCCTTAGGCCTCTTTTACCTTTCTACAAGTTCACATCTTTGAACTATCTACTACCCTCTAGATGGAGGTTCATTTATTTTCCCACTTTTATATACTTCGTGGATCATTTCGATTTTGGTCTTCTAACCGTTATCGGGTATTTGCTCAACCCGTACAACTTCCTTACTTTCTAGCGAGTTCATGTGTTCACATTATCGTTGTTGGTTCGATAGTTTTCATGTGTTTGCACGTTTCGTTAATATTGCGAAACGACTCATCCTATGAGTCACTAACCAAACGGTACTCAACTAGGAGTCGGTCTATACACTAGGTTAGACCACATAGACATTCAAGGTTGGTTAGTACACACCGCATTCATCAAGATACATAATCAAGCAAGGGGTCATTTTCATGCTTTACTCTTAATTAAGCCGGCACACAAACACATAGCACACAAATCAACGTAACACGGTTAGCATACGGGCATGAGAAAATCATACCTTTCACTGGGGTTTTACTTTTACCGTGTCATCTCACCATGCTCGGTTCACACATGATCCTCTGATAATGTTCCAAACATTATTATTAATACTAAGCTCATACGGTACATAATTAAATGCTACTCCCGTACCTACCCCGTTGTCCCGTTAACTCAGTTTTACTCTTGTTAATTTGAGTTCTTAATTCACATTGACTCCTAGCACTTGTTTACACCTCTTAGGACCTTTACTAGTCACCACAAGGTCTAAACATCATCAAAAACCATTACCATTCACTTCCCCATCATTAGGGACACCTTAAAACATATTCAGGTACCTTTTTAGCCTGGTCCGGGTTTGTGTCCGGGGTACAAACCCGGACCAATCATGGTTTCAGTTTCTGGTGCATTTTTGCCTTGGTCCGGGTATGTGTACTTGGATACAAACCCGGACCACATGCTGGGATGTTTGGCTGCGTTTTTGATGTGGTCCGGGTTTGTGTACTTGTTTACAAACCTGGACCATGTCTGTAGGTGTTTAAATTGACAGTTTTTTTTTACCTCTTTTCAACCCCTAACTCACCTCTAATCATTCCCTACTCATTCCACAAGTTTTTCCACATGTTTAATCATCCTAAAACATGCACTAAACCTCTTCAAAACATAGGTTTTTCCTTACTCAAATTCTTGCTCACATTCTCAATTTTTCTTCTCTGTTACACTTACACAACAAGCATTTCTAGCTCCTCCTATGTGACAGATTGAGCTCCCTCCCTTGCCATTCAAAAATTTCATTTCCAGCACTTCAAGTTTGCAGTATTTCCATTTCTAGCTCTACCCCAAAACCACTCTCTTCCTCATCAAATCTCTAAGTGTTTAACTCCTCAATTTCACCTCAAATGTACCTAGTTACTCCTAGGCGTCTCTCTCACAATTACCATTTGTTTTAGCCAAATTTTGACAGAACTTCCCCAAATTTCTAAGCATTCTCCACACACTAAGAAGCTCACAAAATCCGTTTTCACATCCCTGTTTATAAGCATTAGCATCACACAACACACATTAATTCCCACCTTGTAATCACATATTAACAGTTTAATCTCAAGGCTTATTATCCACACTTAAACCACTTTAAAACAATCTCATTGCTTGTTCAACCTTGTAGTTTCATGACTACACTAACCCATTGACATTCAGTCCACATTAAAACCTATTACCCAAGACAACAATTCAACTCAAGGTAAGCTCAATTACCTTCTAGTTTCGGTTTCTTCTTTCTCTCTCCTTCCTTCTCTCTTGTTTTTCTTTTCTTGTTGGTCTAACAAATGAGGCAAGCTAACAGCCATGCCCAAATGACACACAACCACCACCAAGTCCAATTACTACTCTTGATATCAAAAACCCTAGAATTTTAAGGAGGGTTCTTAAGGTTTTTAAGAAGGCATTACCTTGCACTTCTAAATGGAGTCCTTGGCAACAAGCTAGCAATTCCAGCCCTTAATGAAGATCAACAATCGGCTGGACATGGAAGAAAAGGGGAGCTCACGTTGGAAATTTTCAAAGAAATGTAAGAGAGGCTAAAATGATGAGCTCTTGAGCTTATTTTTACCTTGGAGTAATAAGAAGAAGATGGAGGTCCAAATATTCTTCTTCAAGCTTCAAAATGGCATATATCCATGGTGATGAAGGTAGAGTTTTTCAGCTTTTGAAGGGTGGAACTTGTTCCTTGTGAAGAGGGGAATCCAACGGTAGTAATTGTGTGGAGTTTGGAGTTGATTTGAGTGTTCAACTAGAAGAAAGAAGAGAGGTGTTGTGTGGAGTTGAGAAATCGCCATTGGAACCAGAAGAAGAATAAAAGAGCTCAGGTGGGAGGAGGGAAAAACGTGAGTGAAGAATAGAATAGAGGAGAGAGGGAGCAAAAATGCTTTTATTACCTTTTTGCTTTTTACTTTTTCTCTTTCTTTTCTTTTCTTTCTTTCTCACTAGTTAATAAGCAAGAGGGGGGGAAGACTTATTTGACTAATAAAACCGGCCCCCATTAAGTACACATCAGTTGGAGTATTTTTTTGTCTTTGACAGAAAACGCTCGTTATTTTACCCGCTTTGACACTATTCACTCATCGGGCCCGTTTTTCGGATTTTTCTCATTTCTTAATTTTTAATGGTTCTTAAGCTTCCATTAATGCTTAATTATAGTTATATAATCAACTATAATTTTTTTATGGGTCTGTTTGACCACTTAAAGTAACGTTTTCGAGATTTCTTGAAAAACGTGCTTTAAAACTCCGTTAGCGTTTTAATCCATTATTTGGATCCGTTTTCTTCAAGAATCATTCCCGTATACTAATTAGGCCTAACTAAGTCTTAGGAATCCATCTCGGACCCTAACCGAGGTCTTATACCTCCTATACTCATTTAATGCGCGTTTTAGCGTTTTTCACGTTTTACGCGTTTTCTCTTTTCTTTTGGTTTTATTCTATTTGTCAATACTCTTTAGGCACCATTAGGCCTTTAATGATCACATTAGAGTAATTTAATCACCATTTTTAGATCCAGGGTATTAAATATAACTTATGAATGAAACTTGAAACATTACAAAAACTTATACCCTACCAAAAGTTACAATCTTTATCAACTTCACAACTCACAAGTGTTTTAAATATAACCATTTAAACTTCACGATCAAGAAAAAATACATCTTCTCCCCGTGCGAGATCTCATGTCCAATTAATTCAAACCTCCCACACCAAATCTGCAAAAAAAGAAAAGAAAAATAAGTAATACATATATCACTTCACATCATAATCTGCACTCAATTTGTTAAACAAACGCAATAGACACCCAAAGAAGCTGCACAACAGCAAATAAATGGTTGATGAAACCCAATGTTTAATACTATACCCACACCAATTCTAAGGTAGGAAATATAAATAGAAACCATTATAAACATACAGTGATTTCGTGATATTCTCAATATGATTGTGAAAAACAAGGAAAACATTAGTATCATTGGCCAGACAAATGTACACTTAGAATCAACATGCCAAGCATATGCCTTTAAATGTTTAGTCATTAGGTTCTATGATTAACATATGAGTAATGAGATCAAGAGAAGAGCCAAGCATTGTTACTGTTTTCTCTTCTGGTACGTGACGTACTAGTAAATTTGGTGTTGATCCTGTATCAAAATTTTATTGGATACAGTAATATATTGGATAAAAAAACAAACTAGGCACAAATCAACAGCAAAAATACACATCAAACAGAATGCATGTATGATTTGTAATGATTGTTGATGCTCGTAACAGGAATCAAAAACAATTGAAGCCAACTACAGTATACAACAACATATTCTGCTCAGTAAATATTAGTCAATGAACAAGAAACTATAGTAAACTACAATACCAGTACCTTCAATTAATTAACCATAAAGATAAGTATATAGTAGCATACGCTAGCGAGCTCTACAGAGTAAAAAGTTTTATTTTAAGCTAAGCCTCCAGCAAAAAGTTCCTGAAATTGATTGAACGAAAATACAAGTATATAGTATCATAGTATAAGACCTTATAAAATTAGAAAGTTTCAGTAAATATGTTGAATTAGATTGTAATAACCAAAGGTTATAGGTTCAACGACCTAATAGGTTGCACCAATCATGATAAAGTCTTATGAACCTTCAATCAAAGATCACGGAAGAATTCAATCATATTTATCACTCATTTTGTTTATCAACCAACACTAACCAGAACAAGCCGTCCTCATATGCATGCTTTTGCCCGTAAACCTGAATGATAACAACAAAAGGGATATTTTTGTTTATAAACCCTCACTTCTGATGTTATAGAAATGATTTGAATAAGACATAAACTAGGCAAGTTTTTTTGGGCAGGAACACAATTAGTAGTTGTAAGACGGTCGAGAGAAGATACTGCACTAATTCTTTTTTTCATGACAATGATAGAGGTGCTAGTCCCCCGCACTAAATTATTTTACTCAGTTTTTTGTCTTTGCTTAATAGATGGGATATACTACCAACTAATTAGAAAAGGACATGTAAAAAATAAAGTGGTGGAACATTTAAAAGCTGATTAATTTTGCTAACAGTGTCGTTGCAAGCACAACAACATAGCACGCTAAATTATTACCATAATTTCTCTACACAAACACACATACACAAATGTAAAGAGAAATAATTTAAGAAAGCTTCGTCCATTGGCAACACAGATTCAGCATAAGTTTCCACAGATATGATCAACCAGCTTATTCATAAGTATAGACTAATAAAGATATATTGAATAAATAAAAACAATAAGCATGCTTGGATGGATACCCTAAGTAACTTAAACCTCTCTACTTTTCCTAATCTTTAACAGTTGTTTACTAGGACTAGCCTATAATATCAAGATGCGTCCATAAGTGTATTTTTTAAAAAATCAAACCTTGATATCAATTATAAGAAAAATATACTGAATCGATCTTGACGGCAATAAGGGTTTATTATGTTCGCTGAAATTTAGAAAATGAAGTATAGGTCATAAACCAGTCATCTTGTTTCCTAAGCGACCAAGTACACAAGATGACTGGTGGGAAGTGGCTTAAAAGAATGACAAGGAAGAAAAAAAAGCAAATAAAGGAACAAAATGAAGGTGTCTAGATGTGTATATGAAATTTGGAGCTTTCATATCACATATTAACCGTAATTGCCAGAGGGAAGGAGAGTTGTCTATCTTCAATAATTGCAACTACTATGAAGAAGAGGAAACCATGATTTAGAAGGGATTTTGGCGAGGCGGCCCCATCAAAATCTCCCCTGCACAGAGCATCTCCTTGAGAATATTCGCATCCTTCTTCACATAATCACGAGAATTTTGCATAGAATCGCCACCATTTCCCAGACGGAATTTTACGCATCTTGCAAAGAATCATCATTCTTGCCCACAAGATTTGGCATATACTCTAGAGAGGCCGCCCCCGTCAAAATCCCCCTGCTGTCCCAGAATCACATTGTGTTTAGCCAAAGAAGCATAGATGGGTTATCGGCTTGGGTTTGCTCGGGTTAGTGGAATGAACTTAGTTTAGACCATACTTACCTTGAGTCTAAATATTCTATAAAAAAATTAGAATTTTACCACCTATTACCGCCAAAGCGTCTGACAAAATATTACCGATGGACATGACTACTACTATTAGCTACCAAACTTTTACTCACGTAGGTAATATGTAAAATGTTCGTAAGAAATTATATAGGGCGAGGTGCTTTATTTTAAGGAAATTTCTGTAGGAGATACTAGGGAATTTCGAAGGTAATAAATACTTTTACCAAGGAATAATTTCGGTAGGAAAAATTCTGTTTTTGATATATAAGTCTAATTTCTTGTAGTAGAAGACTCCCAATTTCATTCTTGAAAAATGATCCGATCAAAAGGAAATGTTACCTCAATACTTAGAATGTAGAATTTCATACTCTACCGATCTTTCTTCAGGTGGAAGTGTTGAGGTTGTTGATCATTGGTGCGAGATCAAATTGTAGTGGAGCCTCATCTTTGAATTCAAGATAAAAGCATCCTTGTCTTCAATGCGCGGTGCGGGGAGAACCCCAAGGTAGACTTTGTCTTCTATCTCTGGTCTAGGATCAAATGAGAAGGTGGCCTCTACACTTAGCAGGTGAACTTTGAGTTTCTATCCTACTTCATTGGTGTGCGGGTGGGGAAGGCCTTAATCCTCCAGATGAAGATCAAAGTTTGATGGCTCTTCCTCCTCAGTTTTGAGGGTGTAGTCCTTGTCTTTAGAGTGAGGCTCATAGGAAAAGCCTTGAAAGACATCAACTTCAGAGGGAGATGGCTCCTTGAAGTCGATGGAAGCACTATCCTTTGATAACTCAGAGGGAGGCGGCATCTCCACCTTCTCAGAGTTGAGGATGTATCCATCCTCATATTCTGGGTAGAGCACGAAGAAGGAGAGGAAATAATGGTAGTTGAATTCAAAGGGAGGAGATTCCATGAAGTTAAGGTAGAAGTTGTCCTCTGATGGCTTGTCTTCAAGCTCAGGTGGATGGTAAATGGCATTTGCTTAGGCTCAAACAAGGGAGGAGATAGAGGGCAACTCAAGTCCTTAGCAAGGTGATCCACTTTATGAACCATTTCGCTCTCCGGTTGCTGTGATGCGAGGTTTAGCAAGCCTTCCATCATTGCGTTTATCTCTACCAATTCCGCATAGAGCTTCAGCTAGTTCATGTTGAGGTCTTCTTCTGCAATTTGTTGCTCCATTTCATAATCCATTTCATTCTTTAGTTGTTACTCCCTTCGAGCTGGTGTAATGAGCTTGTCCATGTCGATGGTGTTCATTCTAGCAATAAGATCCTATAAAGTGGTGAATCTACCCTTATCGTGATCTCAGAACAATGAGCACTCTCGTGGTCTCCTCCACTCTCTTGGCACCCGATCCATCGATTGATGTCTTATTCAGCGGGGTTTGGATTGAGAGATAAGAACCGGTGCTCCATGAGAGTCTCCGATCTTGAGATTAGATCCTCACAAGGAGGGCACATATGAAAGATACCACACCCTTGACAATCAATGCATTGGTTATAGGTTGCTCCAGAGGTGTAGCCGTAACAACTTTGTGATTAATCATCATGACCATCCATCAGAGATAGGTTCCCTAAAAAAACGAACACAAAATTTATACACAAAAGGGGGAAATAAAGAAAATGAAAAATATGCACAAAAACTAAACAGATAATAAACTAGATAGTTGGACTGAAGTCCCCGACAATGACATCAAAAACTTTTTGGGTAAAATAATGGTGAAACTAACTTGCGAACTGATGGGCAGTGAACCCATTCGTTATAGCTCTATACGGTCATATCCACAGGGACTTCGTAACTATCTAATCAAGTATAAGTTCAGTGTTTATGCAAGAATGTAAACAAAAGTGCATCAAAGTAAATTTGAGGATTTTTGGTTATGATTGGACAAATAAAAGAAAATAATAAAACTAAACTAACTAATCTAGGATAGGTGTAGCTTGGGATAGAAAAAATGCACCCACAACCCTTTACTACTAATTGTCGAATCTTCGATCAATATCTAAACAACATGAGTTTAACTAATAGCCAAATCTTGGTCTATTAATCCTAACCAATTTAGACGGAAACCGACTGCTAGTTGGAATCTTCATTTCAATCGGAAGCATTATGCGCAAATTTACCTTAAGTTGCAATGAAAACTCATCTCAAAATCAGTGAAAATTGGCTAACATTGATTTAGTACCAACGGTATAGATTTCTATTTCCAGAAACCCATCCATAGAAATCCAAACTAATGCTAAACTAATCGGTGATATCAAACCAACCAATTTAATGTAATGACAATTAATTAGAGCAAAGCCTAAGCAAATCCCTAAATTAATATAGACAGGCTTAAAGGTCATAATCACTCAATAATCATCTTCAATTAAGAACAAGGACTAAAATATTGTATAAACATCAATCCAAGATTCAACAATGGTGTTTTGAGATTTTGGGGCAAAATCTTAATCCCTAGCTACAAGGAGACTACTCAAGCATAGTAGAGATAGAGAAGCAATAAGAAAGAGAAATGGTCATGGATAAGGTGGGGAGCTTCAATGAGGGTGGAGCTCTTCCTTTCTCTTTCTTCTTCCTCTTCCTCTTCTCTTTTTTCCCTTCTTTTCTCTTTTGGTTTGTTGCCTAGAGTTACTCGAGAGTACCCCCTCTCATTCCTTTCTTTTTTTGCTTTTAATCACGTGATTCTATTGCTTCTACCATCTAGTTTGGGTTTCTGTCCAGGGAATAAACTTGGACTAGCCTATGTAGTGCTCTCTCAGTGGCTGACATCGCGCGGATGAGTCACAGAAACTTAACAAATGTGCTTTGCTTTGGTCCGGGTTTATTTTCAGGACACAAACCCGAACCATCCTCAAAGTCGTCTAGAAGACTGCTCGCTTCTTTATTCCGGGTTTGTTTCTCTGGACACAAACCCAGACCATACTCAAAACTTGACAATAGGTTGATCCTAATGTGGTCTAGGTTACATACCCGTACATACACCCGGACAAATCTTCGTTAAGGCATAACTCCTTCATTCTAGCTCCGTTTTTTGATCAGTTTGTGTCCACGTATTCCTCTCTTCGTCTAATTTATTCCTAGCTACATTATTCCTCTTGTTTGAGAAATAAATGTGAAAATAAATAATGAAGCACAAAACTAGAGAAAAACTAGCTAGAGTGAAGAAATGTGCACAAAAAGAGTTGATAAAACATATGAAATACACTCCTAAAACATGCTAAATTCCGTCAATATGCATATGTATATATATATATGTGGCAATGTTACATTAAGTATATATATATACTTATATACATATATGTGTGTAGTTGGTAAACAAAAATTAAGAGGGGTGCTATAGAAAGAAGAAATGTTATATACTAACATGAATAATAAATTAACTCAATTAATTGGATTATAGGGTCCGGATAGCCAGGACATCAACCAAGAATAGGTGGATGTAGACTCAGACTGAGGTATGGTTTCTGGTAACCTATGAGTTCATGAGGTTTACCTCGATTTACGTGCTATGTATTTATTTGAATGACCAATATGATAATTGCATGAAATATGAATTATTGTGTTGTTCTATGTTTTGTATCCATCTAACCTTGCTTACCTTGTGATGTGCTACTAACTACAAAGATAGTAAACAAAAACAAACATAAATAACATATGATAAATGTTAGAGAACCCAAGAGGTTTAAGTATATGAACATATCTAACGGTGGAAAACATATGAGAAATTCCCATTAACTCCTAAAATATTTAGTTGACATCTGAAAAAGAGATGATTGGAACTAACACAATAGAAGTAGGACAAACGTTCCAAAGATACTTCTAACAAGCTTGGTTTTCTTTGGGGGGGAGGAGTCCAGAAAATACTAGTCATGCGTGTTGAGTTAGGAGGATGGTAACAACATCATATCTACTTTCATGATTAAATATACATCACTTTGATGGTGGTTTGCTTTATTGAGGCTATATCTAGCAGGGTTCACATCTACCCGATTAAATATATATCACTTTTGACGGTGGTTAGTTACATTTGAGAACTTATTCTCATCTCTCTAGGTTCACACATACCCGATTCAATATACGCCACTTTGACGGTGGTTTTCTTCACTTGAGAGTTTATTCTCATCTAACAGGGTTCAGATCCCCGCACACAGTTAATGATTAACTATGACAAGAGACAATCTCAAGGTGAGGATTGTATGAGAATACTTAAGTTAAGGTCTAACTCTTGATTCTAATTAATATCTCAAGGCCTAGGAATAAAAAGAGGACTGACTCATTGTAACTAATGTTCTGATCCCATTGTGATGAATCATCCTTTTTTAGTATATGTTATTGCATGCTAGCGTATTGATTGTTATTGCACTTTCTTCATATTATATGAATTAAAATCAATCGCATGTTCACTTGACCAATTAGTCGTGTGTATCCTGGAAGCTCATGGGTTGCACACTATCATACTTAGTGGATTGCTGAGCCCGTTGTGCCCTAACATTTTGCAGGTACATAACAGAAGGCTACGTGGGAGTGCGAGATTGGGTAGTAGCGGTATACTACCCTTTTGGTTTAATACTCTGGGATTATACTTTTGGTTATACAACTTGGTGTAGATTAGACTGCTTACATGTAATTTGGTTAAGAGGTGTACATTGTGGATTAAGCTATCTCTCGGTCATCACAGCGTTATTAGTATATGTATTTGGAAGTCTTGTTACTCACATCGGTGGGTAACAGCGGTAACACCTGTTGTTAAGTAAGTTGTAATTGTTTCTGTTGTGTTGGACAATTTAATTATGTTATTAATTGAATGGTGACGTGATTACGAAGTAGGGGTGTTACATTATTAAAAGATTTTCTAATCGATTTTCAAAACTACCCCTTTTTATTTAGTTTTTTACTATATTTTTTATTTTATCTAACTATTTTACCTGCTTATTTATTTATTTACCTTTTTAACCTCATTTATTTTGTCTCCATTGTTTCATCTATTCTCGTTTTTGTTTACTCATTTTTATTCATTTTATATATATATATATATATATCACTTAATTTATATTTTTCACTTAATTTCATCCTGTTTATTTAAGAATATTTTTTTTCTCATTAGTAAAACACTTTAACATTTCTCCACACTTCTGTTTCAAATCGTTAGCATTTTTGGGGATTTCGTATAGGTCAAGCGATGACTTATTTATTATTTCCCGCATTTTTATCTCAATTTTGGTAATTAGCGGTTAGTGTCCTTAAGGGAGGCATGAGGACTTGTGTTTTATCCTTTGAGTGGGCATGAAATGGTTTTATTTTTTAGTTCATCTAACCTCACTCCTAACATTATTAAAGCAAGGACAATGAGAATTTTTATTCCTAAGAACAACAGTCGCCTCCAATCTCGGATTTACAAAAAATTTTGTCGGCACTCCCATCTTCTTCATTCACTTCAAGATATAGCCACCTCTCTTCACTTTCTCACGTCAGTAATTTTGCAACCAAGGTGCTGAATAAGGAACATACTTCACACCCTCATCATTCTCTTTATCCTAGGTAATTTTGCAACTCAAACCAGCGAAAAGGAACCATACATACTCACTCACGCCCCCTCATTATCTTCACTCTGGTAGCTTCACAACCCAAACTAGCAAACATGAAACATCCATGCTCATGCCCCATTAATTTTCTTCTCTTCACGGTAATGTGCACACCCTACCGGCAAACAAGAAGCATACAACTCCAGCTCACATTATCCTCTTCACTGATGGTAATTTGCACACCTGCTGCCAAACGAGGAACACTTAAGCTCCTTGCCTTCTTCAGTTCTCTTCATCGAACAAGAACTCATGTCCACGATCTTCTTCATTCTCTTACTCACAGTAATTTGCAATTGAAACTGGCAACAAGGAGCATACTGCTCTGCCTCTTCTTCATTCTCTCACTCACCACAATTTGCAACCAAAACTGGCAACAAGGAGTATACTGCTCTCCCTATTCTTAATTCTCTCACTAACGGTAATTTGTAACCAAAACTGGCAACAAGGAGCATATTGCGCTGCCTCTTCTTCATTCCCTCACTCGTAAAAATTTACAACCCAAACTGGCAACAAGGAGCATACATCTTTGTGCCAACCTCATTCTTTCACTCACGATAATCTATAACCTAAACTGGCAACAAGGAAGACAATCTTGGTTCCAAAATGTAGAGCAAGATACATACACTATGCACCTCTGTTCATTCTTCCCTTCCATCAGTTTTGCAACCCAAACCATCGAATAAGCACATAAATAGCTATGTGCCTCCTTCATTCTTTTCAAAGTAAAGTTGCAAAACTAATTGTCGAACAAGGAATAGACATGCTTTGTCAGATATTCTCTTCATTCCCATTAATTTACAACCCAAACCGTCGAACAAGGAACATATATGCCCTACCTCTTTCATTCTTTTCACTCTCTTCTTATTTTGTGTCGGTAAATTGCTACTCATACACAAGATTCAAACGCGGATAAAAACAATATGTGGGCCCCGGGGTTTTTGAACCTTTATCCTATGTTGATTTATTATGATCTGATTAGGTTCTAGGTCCGCTTATAGCCTAAGCTTAACATGTAACACCCCTACTGTAAACTTAACAATAAACCGAAACTGCAGCGGAAATTTAGAACTTAAACGGTAACTAAACGAGTCAGTGTTACACGCCGTTAGCCACTTACGTGGCTAACAAGGCTAACTACACACATGTGTATCGGTCTGATGGACACGGACTCCCGAGCAATAGGTACTAACATCCACAAATATACATAAACCAACAATACCAAGTATTTATATACAAACTGTCATTGTAAATCTAATCATGTCAAAATCTTCGACCACGGGAGCATAGGCGCATCCCGGGTCCATAATCCAAAAGTTAACAAAAGTACTTCATAACTCCTAGGATCTAAAGCCACTCTGCTTCCTCGATCCTCATCCTACAAAATGAAATATGGTGCCTCAAAGGGGCTCAGCAACCCATGGCTGGTATGGCTAACGTGTAGCCCGTCAGCCACCGGGATACACACAACTAATTGCCATGATAACTTGACATTAATTTTAACATACAACTTACATAACATAGCAATAAGCCTTGCATCACAAACATCAACACGTAACATAACGGGAACGGTTCTCTTTAGGAACTGAACCGAACATAGTTAGTCAACTTGAAGAGCCTAGAGAATGATGTCAAACTCACGTTATGCTCGTTACATAACTCGTTACCGCTCTGTTGGATGAACGAATAACTTAACCCCAAGGTGCGTCGGATATAGTGATCCAAGCACACCGTACATTAAATTCACCCTAGTCCGAACATCAGTAAGATAAGTAGCCTTGGTTAAGCTTGAGGGTGATTGTAGTCCAAGAAGGAAAACAACCATTACATAAAGAGAGATTCAAACCTGATACAGATATTGTAACACCCCTACTGTAAAATTAATGATAAAACAAAACTGCAGTGGAAATATATAACATAACGACCACTAACGGGTTGGTGTTACACGCCGTTAGCCACCCACGTGGCTAACAAGGCAGAATACATACAAAACGTATCGGTCTGATGCACAGACTACCGAGCATAATACTAAAGCCATAAATACAACCAACAATACCGAAAATTAATATTTACATCCATAATTGTACAACTGTCAAACCATAATATACCACCACGGGAGTACAGGCGCATCCCGGGTCCAACATCCAAAACTATCAAAAGTATTTCAAAACTCCTAGGAATCTAGAGCCACTCCGCCTCCTCGATCCTCATCCTGCAACATAGAAAAATATGGTGCCCCAAAGGGGCTCAACAACACATGGCTGGTATGGCTAACGTGCAGCGCGTCGGCTACCGGGATACACACAACCAATTGTCATGATAACATGGCATTCATTTAACACACAACACATGAGCATAGCACTATATATCGCATAGCAACAACAACACGCATCATAACAGGGATGTCTCACTTTAGGAGAACAACCCAACATAAGTTAGCCAACTTGGAGAGCCTAGAGAATGATATCAAACACATGTCAAGCCCGTTACATAACTTGTTACCGTCCTGTTGGATGAACGAATAACTTAACCCAGAGATGTGTCAGATATAGTGATCCAAGCACACCGTACATAATTTCCCCCTAGTCCGATCAACGGTTAGATAGGTAAGCCTTGGAAAGCTTGTGGGTGGTTGAGGTCCAAAAAGGAAAACAACCTTCATATAAAGAGAGACGAATCTGATTCAGATATCAACTCCCGTACATACACGCTTGACCGGAACGACCGGATTCCTCATTCCCCAGTTAACCACTTGTTAGAAGTCCCATTGATGGAACTTGACACATTCAATCACAAGTAAGGGTTTAGGTCCAGTTAGTCACACAAGGGAGATGAGATATAGTTTAGTAACACAAACCACAACTAGTTCATACATAGCCGTAGTTAGAACGCTCCTTGGGTCGAAAACGTTAAACCGAGTGCCGCTCTCTTACGTGACCTAGTTTAGTTAAATAACGGGTTAGTACGTATTCGAGGTTAACGGTACCGGTACACTCACGACACAATAATAACAATGACTGTAAACTCGTTTAATGATTTAAGTCTTACAAAGTCATAAACACACAGAAAAAAAACAACACACAAGCCGGTGTAAACTGGTAGGCAACATACTGCAAGAAAACCATACCTTGGTCCCTGCTGCGATTGTTTTCCACCGTAGGCAACTCCTATACACATTTAGTAATGTCGGTTAATTATTGTACTCGACCTCGATTAACTTATTACTTCACATTCCTAGTTTATTTTACTTTCACAGTTGGTTTTAACTTTTCACCTTTTTGAAAGTGGAGGTAGGGCTTAGGACGGGCCTGAGTGGAATTTGATGTGGAGGAAAGGCTTAGGACGGGCCTATGGATGTTTGAATACGGAGGAAGGGCTTAGGACTGGCCCGAGTGGTATGAGAAGGGTTTGAATCCTTTGGGTTTCTGGCTTTTGGGTCGCAATCGGTGTCGTTGTTGCAATTGTTGGGACCAACAAATGCCCCCAGTACTTTTCCTTAAGGCAATCTGAGCTAGAGTTCATGGCGATTGATCGGAACGATCGATTTCCCCCAGTATTTTCTTTGATTAAACGTGCGAACAAGTCTCGTCCTCACAGGGTCAAGGCTTATGTTTTGATGTGGTGCTTCCTAAACTACACTCGACGTGTTTGGTGTTTGCACTCGTTTCTCACTTACGGTCACAAGTTCTCAACCATTGAATTTGACACTTGTTAGATTTACGCGTTCAACCTGTTACTTTCACTTGGTTGGATACACAGCTACTAAGTCAGAAGTCTTTTAAGCTTATAACGTGGCTATGGGGTGTAATGAAAGACAATGGGACGATGGGAGAATGTTTAGGATACGTGGAGCTATAAGGGTGACCAAAGCTGCAACTTGCACCTTCTCTCGGACTTGCCTTCTTTGTCCTGAAGTTGTTTGGCCACTTCGTGATGACTTTGTTTATGAGCTTGGGGTTTGGGACTTTTGAGTTGTTCCTAGCACCTTCTCTCTTTTTCCGATTTTGGATTTCTTTGAGGCTTTTCAGGTTTGCCTTTCTTTGAATCTTTTTCCTTCGGGGTTCTTGTGTTTCCCGGTTTTGAACTTTGAGAGATGTTCCTGGTGTTAGCTCATTGGATCCTGTGTCACTTTGGGACCATTTGCGGATCGTTTCGTCATGCTGGTAGCAGGTTCGCTTCTTTGGACTTGTGAAGTTGTTGTTTGGAAGTCGGGCTCCTTGCTTCCTTTGGTCACCGGGTCGGTTATTCACCATTGGCTGTCTTATTTTGTGGGGCTTGCAGTGTTGTAAAAGAGGTCATATATGAAAAGCTCAGCGGGGGTGCCTAGGGTGTAAAGTCAGGGTTCACAAGCTTTTTGGCTGTGCGGTGCTGTACCTAGGTGCTTCGTCATCCCTAATAGTTGTGTACCTGCTCTTTGTTACTTTTCACAGGTTTAAGCGTAAATTTACAAATTATCTCTTTCAGTCGGAGTCATGCCGTTTACCTTACCTTTGAATGTGATCTCTCTGGAGTCGTGTGAGAATGACACGCTCTTTCACTCTTGGTTTTACCGCTCAAGGCACTCTCGCGAGGTGTACACTCAGAGACTTGTTTGCACGTTTAAACAAAAAAAATAAACATTATCGTTCCTTAACTCAGATTGCCCCCAGTATTGTTGTGGGGTTCACTTAACAAACCTTTTGGATACCCAAGTTATTTGTGGAGGATGGCTGTGCGTGTAATGGTGATGAGATATTCCTGTGAAGAGGTGAAGGGTGATTTTGTAACAACAAATTTTTGGCTTTATGTATTTAGTGAAATGTTGAGAAAGCGGATTGGTGAGACACATATGAGGGTTATGATGAGGGTGGGTGGAATGATGAGATGACTTATCTTTGACCTTGTTTTGACAACAAAGATGCATACCTAACCTGTAATAACGGACAATGATTTTCTACATGCAAGAGATTTCTCGAATAACACTAAACGAAACATGCAGCAAATGTCAAAGCACAAAAACATCGAAAGAGAGCTCATGTCAGGCAATACAGCTAAAAGAAAAGACAACATCCTAATCATAAAATACATAGAGAAAATATGAAGTCCTAAAACTACGGCTGTGGAGGAGGTGGACGTGGGAAGGCCGAGTACATATGAGTCATGAAATCGTCCATACGGCCCTCCATGCATATCTGCCTACGCTCCATACGACCCTGAGTAATGTGAAGAGATCTGATATCCCTCTGCAAGCTCTCAAGCGTAGCCGGCTGCGGTGGTGGAGGCAGTAGGGCATAGTAGGAGGAGAGTGGTGTAGGGTACTCGGTGCCCATGTAGCTCGACCCTTCACCCTGGTAGGTGTATCCTCCTGACGGGTCCTCATGGTGTGGGATGTCCTCGGGCTCCGGTGCCTGCTGCCTCTGGCTAGGCCGGACTGGTCTCTGAGAAAAGACTCTGGCCTGCTGTGGGAAGGCCCAACCCTGATCGGCTGAGTAGCCAAGGGACCTCAGCATCTCCATGGTGTAGGTAGGATATAGAGGCTCCCAATCGTCATCCCCCATCAGGACCTGTGCGCACTCGCATAGCCACTGAATCAAACTCGGGTAGACTAAAGCATGGCGTCCAACCCGAGCTTCCGTCATCAGATGGTCTCTCATCAAGACTAATAGTGGGATCAAACCCTCCTCTGAATCGGGCGGGTGCTGAATGTATCTCATGAGGAAGCAATAGCGGGCAGAGACATCATTGCGTGCTTTTGGCAGCACGTTATGAGATAGAACCTCCAGGAGTACCCTGTCTAAAGCGGTGGGTAGAGCAGAGGGAAGGATCACCTGCTTCCTCGGCTGATCCCTCGTAGAAGAGCGAACACGCTCTGACAAGGTGGAGTGTTGTAGATAAAACTGGTGTGCCCCACTCTCTAACACTGCTATCTTCTCGAACCCTCTATGCTCAGGGTCGCTAGGATGAAGGCCATAAAAGTGCACAAAATCCTCTAAGCCTACAGTGATGGGCTGACCACGCACATAGGATACAATGGCCCCGATCTCATCCTGGTCCAAGTTAGCATAGAACTCTATGACTAACTCCTTGATGTAACTCCTCGGGCAGGTAAGCAACCCCACCCAGTGAAGGTGCTGAAGCAGGTGATCAAGATCGAAAGTGGCGATTACCTCATCACTGAAGAGACGCTCCTGCTGGATGGAAATATCCTAATTCTCATAAAACCAGCGCTCCTGCCGAGCTCCTCTGAACCGGGTATGGTCAAAGGTAGGGGATGTCTCTCTGCGGCGCCTGCGACGTGGCTGAGAGCCTGATGCCCCAGCCTCAGCTACCCTACGGGAACTCCTGCAACCTTCCATGATATGCCTAAGGATTCAACAAAAATAAAAGACATATAATTCTACAAAAATTTTGGCAGAGTTTCCCCTAAATTTTCATGAATCCCGTGCTTTCAAATGCACTCCACACCATATAATCAGTCCTAGGATCTACCACTCATGCAAATTTTAAACACTCCACGAGCTAGAAACGCGAGGAACCTCATTTCGCACTTAAAACGCACTAAACTAAAACGGGCGACTCTTGGCAGTTACAAGCAGTTTTAACCTTCCAAACGAATTTTTCATGTTTTAAAATGTCCTTTTAAAGCTAGTTGGCCATTTAAACCATAAAAAATCAAACTTCAAAAATTTGACCCGAGAACCACCATTGTCGTCTTCTTCCTAGCTCCAAATTTTGTTTTTCTTCGTTTCTTCACCAAAATGGACAAATGAGTAGTCAAAATGTAGAGAAAATGTACCCAAATGCAATGGTGGAAGAAGATTTCTGATTGGAAGTTGAGAGCTACACAAATCTGGTCCTCGAAGGTCCGCCTCGGACTGGACTTTGGATGCGAGTTTCCGCACTCGTAAGTGCTCGAAATGGGGAGATCTTGGTGTGGAAATGCTTAGAATCGAAAGAGGGATGTTTTGTGAGCAAAATGGCGGTGGAATGGAGTGATTTGGTCAAGAAACGAGTGAGATATGGAAGAGAGAAGTCAAGGGTTTGAGAATGGAGTTTGCTGAAACAAAAATGGTGAATTTGGGGAGAAATCCCGATTTGAATCAGGTGCATAAAGCCACTAACCGAAACGGCACCGTTTGGAGGTCAAACGGACGCGTCCGAGTCAACGTCCGAGGCCACGGACTGCGCGTCCGGGGCCACGGACTGCGCGTCCGGGGTCACGGACGCCCTCTTTTATTTCTTTTTCCGAAAATTAATTGATTAATTTAAAAGAAAACCAAGCAAAGCAAAACATTCTCTTTATTCATCTCGAAATTAAAAGAAGAACAATTTAAAGGGGTCTTAAGAAAACAGAAATTGCCTAGGATTAAATGTCTAAAATGCAAGCTTCCTCTTGACAACTCTTGGCTCGGCTACCCCCTCTTTTTTTCGTTTGAATGCATATACCTCCTTCTTTCGACCGTATAGCCATTTCCGATAACTTGCTGAGAGCTCCAAGTCTTTAGGTGCCAGGGGCTTCACCACTTGAACTTCCCCTTCGAGTCGATCCATCATGATCGCATGAAGAGCCTCATGATCATATGCTTTCCTTGGCGCTTCATATAACGAACCCTTGGGTTGGCTCTAGGCTCGCCCAATCTGACGGTTGGTACGCCACAAGTGGATGACATGAAACTTCTCAAAACCGGGTAACGAGATCCCTCCGTAATAGCCTCCACACATTCAAACTCCTTCAATTTTCCAAGCTGAGACCGTCCATCAGACTTGATGTCCCTGCCGTATGGAGTTCAAAAAGGCCGGCCACCCGTCAACCGGCTCCTCGGGGGTACGTCTTCTAGGAAGATGCTGAATCGTGAACATTTGGTTGTACTCGGGAATCAGCTTGAGCCGCTCGAGAAGCCAAACTTGTAGAAGGTGAATGCTTCCTTCGAAGAAGTAAGGGGTATCCATTGATTTGGGCCATGAATCCAAGCTCTGAATAATTTATGTGACTATCAATGGTCCCAAGGCGAAACCAGCTTGAACCTGTGGAAGCAAAGGGAAAACTTTTCAGTGTATGGCCATGTACGGGGTTCTGAAGAGGTAGACTGCTAGCAATGCAAGATCAAGAAAATTCCTCTTGTGCTCCAAGGAGATCTTAGAGGTAATGAAGTTTGAAAGAGTTTCCACTGGCAATCCCTCGGGCCCCACCATTCCTAGCAACTGGGTCGGACTTAGCCCAAGTAAATGGGAATGGGCCTCGACCGGTGAGGGTGTCAAGTTCGGTACTATTGGGCTAGCTAGGGTATTGGCCCCTAAAAGTGCGTCAAATTCCTCAGGTAGTAAAGTTAGCTCGTTATCTCCAAACTTGAAAAGATGTTCAACCGGATCCCAATGGTTAATAGCTGCTCTCAGGAAATCTTCATGCAATCGTGTCTGGGATAGATATGCTAGCGTGTGGAGGATAGACAACTTATTGACCTTCTTTGACCAATTGAACACATCCTTCATAGTTCTGTCACATGACTTGATGAATTTGAAGCAGCGGGCCATGGACTCCTTCTTCTGTTTTTATCAAGAAAAGAAAACACATACAGGGTATCAATCAGCGTTCAACTTTGCTTATGGGCCACAAACAACTGGGACTTCGAACTGGGTTGAGCCAACTGTGGGATGATTCCCTATCCGTTCTAAGTCTAGTCATGGATCAATCACAAGAGCAAACAAGGTTCCACACAAATTCAAAATGTCCTCACCCGACGACCTTGATTAATGGGTATGGATCAATCCGGAGAGGTGCTTGGGGCGCTAGCCCAGGTCACCACAAAGGAATAGGGCTTGCACGCTATTCTCTTTGGGCTTCCCCACTTTTTTCACATCACCTGAAGGTGTGCGTCTACGGTCGGGTCTTTGACTGACCAAACAATGGGCTAGGTAAGGGTACTGCCAGGAAAATGCTTGGGGCTAAAGCCTAGGTATTAAGGGGGTGTGGTTAGACGACACCCTCCTCTTTTCCCCCACTTATTCACATCACCTAAAAGGTGTGAGTCCCTGACAGGGGACCCTTAAACGGGTCCCGGGGTGAAATTGGTTTATGTGGGCCCTCGCTCTCATATGATGCAAGGGTACAAAAATTTAAATTGCGCACAAAAGTAAATAAACAATGTAAAAAAAGCCATAATAAACATCTTTCAAGTTAAGCTCTCTTTCTTAAAATTAAACAAGTTAAAATTAAGAAGCTAGTCCCCAGCAGAGTCGCCAGTCTGTGAGCCTCGATTTTAAACCCTACCCTATGTTGATTAAGTTGATTAGGATCTAGTCGGGTTTTAGGTCCACTTATAACCTAAGATTAATAACTATGTCATATAACAATAATTATTAAAACCTAAGCTAGCTCACTGGAACCTATTATGAGTCACCACCTAATTTTAACCTAGATCAAATTAGGAAAGGAGAGTTCGGGTTCGGGGGCTTGGTATTCGACTTATTTAGGGTTCAAATTACTTTCATTACCCTTCCTAGGTCGTTTTTCCGCTACTTGGTTTATTTACGGCTTTCTACAAATTTGTTTTTAACCTAGGTGCGCGTTTCTGTTTTTTTTTATTTTTTAACGTTTTTTGACAGAAAATTAAAGTGAAATTGAAAGTTACCTAAACTAGGGTTTCGGAGGCAGAATTAGGTCAAATTTCAATTACGTCCGTGGCTACGGACCTAATGTCCGAGACCCCAGACCCCAGTTGAATTAGGTGATTTCGAAAACAGAACTAAAATTAAAACGCAAACTTGAAAAGTCAGGGGCCACGGACAGGGTGTCCGTGGGCCCGGACATGTATTGACAGAAACCTAAAATTTGAAAAATTGAAAATACAAATCCCGCCATCGTCCGGTTGTCCGTGGGGTCACGGACAACCCGTCCGTGGTCCCGGACAATGAGTCTGAGGTCACGGACAACCCACGGACAGTGGGTTTTTGATGGTTCCCGAGGGTGTTTTGAGCTCAAATTTTATGGGTGTGTAGCCTGAAAGAATTTAAACACGTTAGTAACTGAAAGAACTCAATTTGACATCAAAATTAATACGAAACTTAGCAAACAAGTAACAAGGTAGTATTTAAAACAATCAGCAATACAGAAACGAAAAAGAGTTAGTTTAAGCCTAAATTTTGAGGCAAGACTGATAAGGTCGTGGAGAGTTAGGAAAGTGGGATCTCTACCTGTCTTACCTTCGGATTCACAACGATTCTACACACCGGGATTCGTAGAGTGCTCCGTTTGTGGTAGACCCGAAAGATTTTCGAACCGAGGTTCTAATGGTTGGTCGTTCTTGCTGTTCTTCACGTTTTGGTGGTGTTTTTGTGGGGTTTTGATGATTATTGGTGCTTTGGGGATTGGAAAACGTGTTTAGATCACTAGTACAGAAAATGTCAATTTCGGCGCCCCTATTTCGGCAGTTGTAGATAAAACCGCCGAAATAGGGGCCCGAGATGTATACTGTATGTAAAAAAGGGGTCTATTTCGGCGGTTCCTAGATATGAACCACCGAAATAGGCCCTTTTTAATAATAAAAAAAATTAAAGAGACCTATTTCGGCGGTTCCTTACACGAAACCGCCGAAATAGGTATTTCTATTTTTCTTTTTTTTTAATTTAATCATCTATTTCGGCGGTTCTTTGTTAGGAACCGCCGAAATAGGTCTCTTTAATTTTTTTTTATTATTAAAAAGGGCCTATTTCGGTGGTTTCTAACAAAGAACCACCGAAATAGGTCCTTTTAATTAACCCCCCAGCCCAACTCGACACAATTACGATTTCATTAGGGCTAATTAACCCCTCTTCTCCCTCTGTTCTCCGCGGCGATTGCGAACCCGACGCCACCGCCACCACACTGCCGTCGCCCGCCTTCCCTCCTCCTCCTCTCGCCTTCGCCGGACGTCGCGCCGTCGGTGGTCGTCGCGTCGGTTGGCGTCGCCGCCCTCCTTCCGCCCAGCAACAGAGGCGAACAGAGGTGAGTATAAACCCTAAGTTTAGTTTCGGTTTTGTTTAATAAAATGTTAATGTGTTGTTAAAATTGTTAGATTGTTGTCACATTGTGATTGTGGATGCTGATATTTATTGTGTGTGTGAAATCTTTGCAAGATTTGGTTGTTAAACTAATAAATTTATGTATGCACACAAGGTGTTTGACGAAATGTCCGAGTGAATTTTTTTGCTGTTTTTGGCCCTTCTTTTAAGTATAGTTAGGTTAGCTTATTTGGGCTAGATTTATTATGCTTATATATGGGGTGGAACAATGTTTGAGCATTATTTGTTTAAGTATAGTTAGGTTAGCTTATTTGTCCACTTAAAATTACTTGTTAATTCACATTTCATAAGTAAATATACATTGTAAATATACATTGGTGAGTGAGATCTCTGCTAGTTATTTTTGCATAAATAAGCAACACATAAATCAGAAAAATTTCATAACTAAATTTGTTTTCAAGAAAAGGATTTTAAATATTGTATTGTTTATTTAAGTAAAAGTGAGGTGGGGATCTTTAAATTATTTTTTCCTTATGCAATGAAAATGGCATGTATATTTTGTTTATCTAATTGCACAAAATTTGTACTAATCCCAAATGTAAGTTTACTTGTTCGAACAAGTAATATAAGTTAAGCAATTAAGAGTTTCTCCTTGTCTTCAAAAACAATGTAGTCGAGTTGATGAGTTATCATCTTTGACACTAAGTTCCCCACTCTCTGTAGATTGTATTAGAGTTATACTAAAAAAATTCTTATTATGCTTGTTTGAATGAGGTAACGATAATGTTTATAATTTACATATTTGATAATGATATTATATTATCGTTAATACATGAGTGTGATGCATAAGAGGTATATTGAAAATTATGGATAACATGTTAAACATGAAAAATACAATTTAGGTTGTTATGTAAGTTATAGTTTGATCTTATCATTTATGAGTTGTTATGAACAACTTCATTCATTGGTTAAAATACTATTAAACATTCGGTAGTGTATATATATATATATGAGTATTGTATAGTCGTTAAGTTTAATATAAAATTATTCTAATTGATGTGAATGTTGTTCAATCTTTATGCGTTGCCTCTGTAGAGATTGGCTACACGTGTCTCTCACGCCCGATTGAGAAGAGGGGCTGAAAACAATTCATTTAGAAACCGGTAAATTTTTTTTAATTTAACTCTTCATTCTCTTCACTCACTGTAAATTTGCAACCTAACTGCATATAAGGAACAAACACAACTACTGAGTTTCTCTTGTGTCTATACGTATTTGTGTCTCTACAGATAAATACTTAAGAAGCTTCTTTACTATTTAAGGAGAACAATTCATTTTCGAACCGGTAATATAATCTAACTTATCATTTTTCTCTTTTGTACTTTGTATTTGATTTCCACAAATTATTGGAATTTCGTTTGATGAATAAATTTGGTATATATTAGTTTGGTTTATGATTGAAATTTGTGTCGTTGAATAATTGGTGAATGCTTAATAATAGGCATGGCTGTGTCTTTTTTTTACTTTGTATTTGATTTCCACAAATTATTAAAATTTGGTTTGATGGATAAAGTTGGTATTAGTTTGATTTGTGATGGAAATTTGTGTTGATGAATGGTTGGTGAATGCTTAATAATAAGCATGGGTGAAATACCCCGAACTTAAATATGGTGATTAGAATATTTTATTATGGTATTTAAGGGCCTAATAGTGCCTAAGTAATTTTGGTAAGGAAAATAAATCCAAAAGAAATGAGAAAAACACTTAGAAAGCGGAAAACACTAAAATAAGCGTTAAATAACCATAGGAGGTACGAGACCTCGGTTATAGTATTGTAAGGATTCCTAATGCTTATTCATGCCTAAATAGTATACGGGAATGATTCCCGAAGAAAACAGATCCGAATAATGTATTAAAACGCTAATAGCGCTTTAGCGCACGTTTTTCGAGAAAACCCAAAAACATGATTTTAAGTGGTCAAACGAACCCGTAAAAAATTATAAATCGTTAAATAACAATAATTAAGCATTAATGGAAGCTTAATAGCCAATAAAAATAAAGAAGCTGAATAGTGCTAAACCGGGTAAATTAACGAGTGTTTTCTGTAAAAGATGAAAAACGCTCCCAGCTCATGTATATTAGTGGGCCGGTTTTTAAGAGAGTAACTAGCTTTCCCACACACTTAAACTAGCTAGAAATAAAAAGAGAAAGAAATAAAGTAAAAAGTAAAAAGCAAAAAGTAAGGTAAAAACACTTTACCTTCTCTCTCTCTTCATTTCTTTCCTTTCCAGCGTGAGACTCCCCCTCCTTCCTCCTTCCGATTCCTCTCTTCCTCCCTCTCTATACTGAAGCGATCTTGAAGCCCCATCCATGGCTTCTCTTCCTTCCAAGCTTTCCCAAGCCACAATACAACTCCAAATCGAAAACAAATCATATATTCTTGCTCCCCTCATCAAGATCTACCTTTCTATCTTTTCAAAATCCGAAAATGAGCAACTTCATCTCCATGGGTTTTGAGCATTTGGAGAATAAATGACACCATTTCGAAGCATGGAGTCTCCTCTTCCTCCTAAGGTAAAAAGTTTCAAGAAAAATCAATTTTTCTTCACTCTTCATTCTTGACCGATTTTGCCTCTTAGTAATGCCTTGTTTTTCCTCTTGAATTGAGCTTGATTTCAACTCCCCAATGGTGGAAGAACTCCCTCTTGTATTCAAGGCTTGAAACCCCTCTTAAAAGCTCCAAGGTAAAACCCTAACTAATGGCATTTAAGCCCTTTCGTTGAATTAGAGTTATCCAATGGGTTAAGGAGTTTAATTGTATCTATTTTGTGTTCTTGAATGTTGGCTTGGGGTTTGGTAACCCCATTGCTCAACTTGACCGAGAATGAAGAAGAGGAGAGGTGGAGAACTTAAAAGAAGAATTGTGATCTCAAGGTAAGAAAAACCTATCTCAATGCACTATCTATATGTATTAGGATAGTGGGATGGGTAAATGAATCAATGAACCCAAAACATGTGAGAAAATTTGCTTGCTTGGTATTGGAGGAAGTTGTGAAATTGAATTGCAAAGTAAGGGCCAAAGTGCCATGTATTTATGTTAATGCATTATATTGAGCTTGGAGAATTGTGTATATGCTTTGGAGGAATTTTGTATGAACCTTATGTGCTGGTAGGACCCTTGTTGGGTGTGGCTAGCTTTAGGTTGAATTTGATGAGAGAATGTGTATTTGAGGATGTAAGGATTATAGGTGAACTATGACAAAATTTTGGTAGGAAATTGTGCATTAAGGGATGTCTAGGTGAATGGGAGAACCAAGATGTGTATTGGAGTAATTAGAGATGTTTAGTAGTTATGAAATGGTAGTTGTAGTATGAGGAATAAGAAGGTAACAATCTGTAGCAAAGAATATCGAAATGCATTGTAGAAACTAGGAAGAATTAGTGTGCAAGATTTGGTAAAAGAGAGTTGGACTTTGGTATAGGTAGTGTAGTTGATTGGAAAGGAATTGGAATGGTAAGATGAAGTTGGGACAAGATGCAAAATGCAAAGAGGAGTAAAGGAAATGCACAAGTGTGCTAACTGTAACAGAGAGGAAGAAAAATCTGTAGAAATGGAGCAAGTATTGGGTAAGGATTTGACTAATGTGTTGAGGAGGTTTGGGACTGGATTAAGGCATGTTTTAGGATGCTTAAACATGTAGAAAACATGTGGAAAGATTAGGAAATGATTAGAGGTGAATTAGGGGTTGAAAACTGATGGAAAATTGTAAATTTTGATAGTTCCAGGGGTGGTCCGGGTTTGCAAATCGGTACGCAAACCCGGACGATAGTAAAACTAGGCAGAAGGCCATCCCAGGGGTGGTCCGGGTTTGTAAACCCGGACACAAACCCGGACCACACATAAAAGTAGGCAGAAACTTATTTCTGGACTTGGTCCGGGTTTTTAAACCCGGATACAAACCCGGACCAGGCTAAAAATGTAACAGAAAGCGATTTTAAGCCTCTGAATGATGGGGAAGTGATTGGGAATGATTTTAGAAGTTGTTAAGGCCTTGTTTGGTGATATTTCAAGGCCCTAAGAAGTGTAAACAAGTGTAGTAAGTGAGTGAGAAGTAAGGACATAATTTCAGATAAGTAAAACTAACTATACCGGGACAACGGGGTAAGTATGGGAGTAGTAATTATTGATGTATCGTATGAGCATAGCATTAATAACAATGTTTGAAACATTACCAGTGAAACAAGGTACAAGGGAACACATGGTTAAGCTAACTCCGGTGAAAGGTATGAGTTTCTCATGCCTCGTATGCTAACCGAGTTACGTTGATTTGTATGCTGTATGCCGGCTAATCAAGACTAAAGCATGAAAACGGTTTATTGTCTTTCATTGTATGTCTTGTTGTATGTTGTATGAGCTAACCCTTCTTGGTTGATTGTGTGGCTTCACTTAGTGCGTAGAACGACTCATAGATGACTCTTGTTGTGTAGTGACTCGTAGTAAGAGTCATGTCGTGAACTAATGGAACAGTAGCAACGCACTAAACTATCGAATCAATAAAGGATAACGCAACCCAATGAACTCACTAGAATGTGAGAGAGTGCACGGGAGTAATAACCTTCCGATAACGGTAGGAGAAACGAAATGAATAATCCACAAACAAAAGTAGTGGAAATATATAAGTAACCTCTATTAGAGGAATTAATCTTGGTGCAAAACATGAACCACGAGAGTAGTAGAGAATGATGAGGGATCTTCAAACCCCTTAGCAATTTGTCGACCCATTATGAGAGGACCCGACTGATGTAAGTATGCCCCGAACATGAGAGTATTCGACACATTGGGGAAACCCTTAAATCTGAGGATACTAGACGGTGGTGATTCCCTAAGCTAGTGGAGGTTATCGAGAGAGATACTTCTAGGCTAATCCATGAGATTGTATTATACTCTGAGAGAAGAGTGTTGGGAAATTGAGTAGTCCGGTAAAAACGGACATTTGAGTATTTGAGGAGCTAAGCATATAGCCCTCGTTTTGTAGGTCCGGTGGTGAGTCTTGTGTATGACTCCGCCCGGTGGCCAAAGTAATGAGTATCGAGTATTGGGTATGTATGAGTAAAGTAATGGGTATGAGTAAGAAGCGAGTATGAGTATGTAATGAGTACCGAGTATTGAGTATGTATGAGTAAGTATTGAGTACGTATGAGTAAGTATGGAGAATTGAGTAGTGAGTATGCACAAGTATGTTAACGAGTACAAAGTAAGGATCGGGTGCGAGTAAGGTATTGAACATGGAGTGATGAGTATGCAAGAGTAAGGAGTAGGTATGAGTAGAGTAGCGAATATCGAACACAGTACGAAAAGTAATGAATGAATAACAAATACGAATGGTTGACTATCGAATTGTCTTCCTTAGTAAGTATTGAACTTGTATGTGTACGTAGGTATTGTTGTTGTATTGTTGTAGCATGAGTATGTATGTATGCATGTAAAATGAACTCCATGTTTATCCGACCCAAAGTAGTCGATGTACCGCGGTTAGCACGCGGTATATGCGAAATTCATATTCAGCGTAAGATGACCCCCTAGGGGGAACATTTTTAGTGTGCAGGTACTCGAAGCTGACCACCGTTCGAGAGAGTAGGACGGGGACTGCTATGTAAGCATGGGTAGTTGTATAAAGGGATTGTACTTGTAATGTATTATGAAATTGGAAGTCCAAACTGTATCGGTAAATTAAGGATTGTAGTATACTCGGTATAGTATTGTATTGGAGTTGTATTGAATTATGGATTAGTATGCAAGGGGAAGTATTGTATTGTGTAGAGCACTCGGTATGTTCATATTCATCAGACCGATAGTATGCAGTATTGTAATCCGCCTTGTTAGTCACGTGGGTGACTAACGGCATTGCACTCCCGCCGTTGAGTAAGTAATATCCGCTGCGAAGGTAAGTATTGTACGGTAATGACGGTATTAGCGGTAGGGGTGTTACAAAAAGTGGTATCAGAGCGAAGTATCGCTCTGATGGATGTAATACCGAGTTTAGGAAAATACCGAGTTAGGAATTAGAGACTTAGGGCTAAGGGTTGAGTGTTAGCGTGTGAGGTACGCTAGTTAGGAACTTCCGTGTGAACCGGAAACCTACAACAACCATACCCGCCCTCCGCAACCCCCGGTATTAAGTTGGGAGAAGAACGCCAGAGAGATGGAAATACCTCTCCCACTTGGGTAAAACCCGATCTGGCAATTGCAAAAGTAAACCTTATTAGAAAAAGAACCTGTCATACGGTAGAGTCCAAGAACTGGAAGTCCCGAAGACGGTTCCCGTTGGATGACGATGACCGCACTTAATGGCGGAGGATTGAAGATCCTAAATGAAGGGTAATGAAATTTATGGCACCATGGGGCGACGTGCTTTGCAGTCGCGAGAACCATGAGTAGCCAGCAAGAAGAGAAGCACAACCGCACAACAAAGCGAAAAGGATAGAGTAACGAGCCTGAGACAAGAAAGTCTACGGTCTGAAATGTTTGATAACACCAGTAACGGTATGCAAACCGACTAAGGAATTAGTCAAGGTTGGATTAATACCAAACCTACACGCCAAGAGGCCGTAATAACCGAACAACGTAGTTCAGATAATTATGAAAGGATTCATAACACAGATACCTATAGGACCACAACATGGTTCCTAAGGATAAGTCAAGTCTCGTTAACCACAGTGAAGGTGTGAGACACCCGGATGGACGACAACCATTTCAAGTACCCTGAGAAATGACTCAGGAGATCGATCACCAAGATCAAAAGATCAAAGGAAGATCTAATAATACCACCAAATATGGATGGAAACGATACCGTAACCGGTATACGTTAACCGAAAAACAACCTACCTGCGCACTTGCCCAGGGCAAGTGCAGCAACTACAAGACGGATGGAAGACTTTTAACAAACCGCAAATACTTGCTAAGGTACCGCTATGACGAATGGAGCAAATATAGGATTACCAATCCTAAGGATTAAATAATGAAACCTCGGAAAGGCCTAACGGCCCGACCATTGTACCAAGAACATACCAGTCAGCAAGAAGCTGGACTTGGCCAAGACCTCAGACATGGCGACACCATTAAGAACTTATTTAAACACTGAACTGTTATTTCAAAACTCAAATTTCCTTACAAAACCACAAACCCTTCTTTTAAACCATGGATTTTTTTTTTAAACCAAAACCGACAGAATTTCGGTGAGTATCATAGAATGATACAAGAGGAGCTGATAATAGAATACTTCACCTAGGCGTGTGACGAACACTACGAGTATACCCAAATACGGGATGTGGGACGACCGCACTCCGAAGGAGCTTGCGGGCCTGACAAATAGTTAGGTAAGTGGTAACGTTCCAATAAGGTACCCCACGTATGTATACATGTAGTGTACGAAACACGGGAAGGAGTCAACTCCGTTCTACGGACCATAAGTAAATTCACTTCAGTTGGATACTTCAAACGAGCAAAGGGAACTCAGATAAGCTACAAGCAAAGGAGTCAGAAACTCACTTCAGGAGAACCATTAAGAGTTGAAAGTGCAAGAAGCACTAACAACGGGATAAGACATTGGATATGTCTCGAGGATATCAAGGTAAAGCATGCTAACTGGAAGGAATACCCAGTCTAAACACTGTAAGGCAAATGCCTAACATTGACACATCAGTGTGCAATGAACGGGATAGAACTCCCAGAACAACAACCACAAACACACAGGGTGATGTTATAAGGTACCAGAAATACCATTCGTCACCGGAAGGGATATCAAATCCGTTATAACATAAGGAAAAGCACCAGTGGTCTATCCTAAGAACGGGAGACGCTATAACCCTCAACGGATAACTCAGATCTAGAACCGCAAGGTAGGATAACAAACTGAACATACTCATTAATGTCAGCCAGATGCTACCGTATAATCAGTACTACCCAGGAGCAATCCACAAAGGGTATCAAGTCAACACGGTTGAACGAGATGTCGTGGTAAGGACACCACAATCGGAACGAACATCCGGTTAGAAAACCGAAGCGATCCCACTTGACAGGGGATACCCCAAATTAACAAATGGTATCGACCAATACCAAGATACAAAAAAGGTATCCAACAAACGGAAACGTGATGCGACGATCTTATTGTGGAGCCCTGTATCACCTCCAAACCCAACAATGTCTTATGGAGAAGTGATCACTTGGGAATGACCTATGATGAGCAGAGCTCTAGGCAATATGGCTAGTAGGCCATGAAACTATTACCACACAAACCAACGGTTGCAAAACCCACTGTGAACCACGTGGAAATGGTCAAGGACGACACCGATAAAAGAGTAACAACCAATGAACGAGGATGTCCCTCATAAGGGTGAGACCGCAAGAGCGGTGAACACATGAATCCCAAGAAGGGGATACCATCAGTAACTGTCGGGAAATATATCCCTTTCAGAACTACTAATGTAATCAAGCTTGAGCTTACAATTATTGCCAAGCAATGTGAAATAAGCTTCAACAACAACTGTCGACAACCAAGGAGTAACCGGTTATAAAACCAATGATGCTCAGGGAGCTCAGAAAAATAAAGGAATACCATATGCGGTATTTGCCAAATATATGGGGAACCATTGTATAAATGATACAAATGCATGAGCTGAAGCTAGCAACAGCGGAGGCCTTGTAAACCAATACTGTAACTCAGTAAGAACACGGTGCGCAGCATGCGACCAGTTTAGGTGAATAATCACCCAATACCATGGAGTAGTTAATACATGATGGTAGACAGACCGGGCAACAAGCCAGAAGTCTGCACCAAATGATGAAGCACCACCTGAAAGAGTAACGATCAGTCCTATTGCGATCTCATAAGAGAGTTACTGCCAAGGGTTCACGCCTCTGCACTCTGTAGGACTGAGTGTTTTGGTATTGCACTTGTGTAGTTAATGATCTAGTGGGAAAGCTAGGAATATGGAAAATGTAAGTAGTAGTAAATTATTCCTTTCACCAGTGAACATGGCATAAGCCAGCTAAGCAAAAGCTTAGAAACAAACCGTGCGGCCTCAGGCCAAAGAAGCACGAAGAGTGTGAAACACACCAACAATCACAAGATGTGAATTCCATTAGAATAAAAGTGAAAGGAGACTTAAGAAAGTCACAAGGACCGACACATTGAAAATGCAAGGTCATACAAGTAAAGAACACTTGTACCGAACCAGAGAAACTGGTATAATTCAGAAGCTTCTAACAATAGAGGAAGCACTACAACCAAGTAGTGACTTAACCTCAACCGACAATAAGTCGGAGGAACCAAGCGAAAGATCACTACAAACACAACAATATGTATATAGATTGCCAGAGAGCTGGTTACAAATCTAAAACTCATCGAGTTCGAGCACGGTAAAAGAATACCACGTTTGATGGAATAAACCTTACTCCCACAATAAGAGGGATAAAAAGGTGATGTGTAACACGTTAAGGATAACAACAAGGGAGAATAACCCAAGTTATCAGGGTCGCGCAGCGGAAGCTAGTGGGCCCAGAATTCTAAGTGAAATACACCTAGATCCGAACCCGGTTAAGAGTTAAATAACTCCGATGAAAATTCTTGATGCAGGGACTAACCGGTAATACCGTTAAGACCCATTGATCAATGAACATTGTATAATAGACAACATGGAAGCTGAACCACTCCATGACGGCTGAATGCCTTCGACCAATGTCCAATGTTGACACATGGTAGATTACGTGGGCGTAATCCCTTTTAAGGGGGGTAGTGCGAAAACCGTGAAATGTATGTTTTACGTGACAAGGGCGTAAACTACAATGCGCATAGCGCAAAAGAATTCGTTTTGATGGTTGATACTTATGTTACGTAAACATTTGTATTCACTCATCGTGTAATTGTAGTTATTTGAGAAATAAGATTAAGAAAGGAGTAGAGAAACTCCAGGGGAATGAGGACCCCGATCGGTAGAGTATGAGGAATGAGTATGTATGGGAGACTTAAGGAGTATAAATCGGTATGGAACCGATGTATGTAATGAGTATGAATCGGTATGCAACCGATGTATTTGATGAGTATAAATTGGAGTATAGCAAATTAATGGGATATTATACCCACGAATTTCCTAAGTATAGTAGTTGGAGAAGATGTAGTAATAATTGATGAAATGATTAGTAAGTAAGTAAGTGAATCATATGAATTGGAAAATGTATGTGTATGATTATGAGTAGCAAGATTAATAAGATAGAAAATGAAATAATGTTTGACGAGCTGTCTGTTTGTATTGAGGTGGGAAGTGGAACTTGATTTGCTAGCGATCAAGGGAAGCCGAACACAAATTGGGGTGGAAGGATAATTCAACACCAATGCTGATCACATTGGGGTTGAAGGACTCTGGAAGCTCCCCTTAAGTGGTCACAGAAATAACACTAGTAATAGGTATAATCATCATAAATGGTATTTGGGAGATGTATGCAAGTTTTCAAAATGAATTTCCAAAACTAATTTGGTACAACGTTTCCTTCAAACTTGAGAATGAGGATCGGTTTTGAAACCGCTCCCATGGGCGCTAGTGGATCTTCCATGCCTAGGCACGGGTATCCGGTCGAAACCATAGGAGCAGAAGCTAGTTTTGAGTCGGTGGGAGTGTTGATTAGTTTTGAAACCACTACACCGGTTGTACGGTAACAGTGTGTGTTTTGTATTTTTCCAAGGGCACTAGGACAGCGTAGTCCCGAGTAAGTATGAGTAAGTATGCGTAAGTATGAGTAAGTAAGTATGAGTAAGTGCCTGAGGATCTCTATATGTGCAAATGAATTTGATCAGAACCAAAGGACCGTAGAGCCAGAAAGTGTAAGTGCTTAAGTCATGACGGCCGTGAACCAGAAAGCGTAAGTGTTCAAACGTGATCGGTACCTGAGGGATCACTCGCCATTGGGGGAGGATGGTACCTAATTGTCTGCGGATGGACCCCCTTGGAGAGAAGTAAAACGGATATTTTTGATTGCTTGCATGTAGTGACATGCTATTTGGATGCGTAGTATGCATCATGTCAGACATTTGGAGTTTGACAAGTTATATGAAGAGGTCATAACCTTAGCATAGAGTATTTATACAAGTAACAATATTAGATTCACCAACTTTGAGGGCAAAGTTATTTAAGGGGGGTAGATTGAAATACCCCGAACTTAAATATGGTGATTAGAATATTTTAATATGGTATTTAAGGGCCTAATAGTGCCTAAGTAATTTTGGTAAGGAAAATAAATCCAAAAGAAATGAGAAAAACGCTTAGAAAGTGGAAAACGCTAAAATAAGCGTTAAATAACCATAGGAGGTACGAGACCTCGGTTATAGTATCGTAAGGATTCCTAATGCTTATTCATGCCTAAATAGTATACGGGAATGATTCCCGAAGAAAACGGATCCGAATAATGTATTAAAACGCTAATAGAGCTTTAGCGCACGTTTTTCGAGAAAACCCAAAACCGTGATTTTAAGTGGTCAAACGAACCCGTAAAAATTATAAATCGTTAAATAACAATAATTAAGCATTAATGGAAGCTTAATAGCCAATAAAAATAAAGAAACGAGAAAATTCCGGAAAACGGGCCCGGTTAGTGAATAGTGCTAAACCGGGTAAATTAACGAGTGTTTTCTGTAAAAGATGAAAAACGCTCCCAGCTCATGTATATTAGTGGGCCGGTTTTTAAGAGAGTAACTAGCTCTCCCACACACTTAAACTAGCTAGAAATAAAAAGAGAAAGAAATAAAGTAAAAAGTAAAAAGCAAAAAGTAAGGTAAAAACACTTTACCTTCTCTCTCTCTTCATTTCTTTCCTTTCCAGCGTGAGACTCCCCCTCCTTCCTCCTTCCGATTCCTCTCTTCCTCCCTCTCTGTACTGAAGCGATCTTGAAGCCCCATCCATGGCTTCTCTTCCTTCCAAGCTTGCCCAAGCCACAATACAACTCCAAATCGAAAACAAATCATATATTCTTGCTCCCCTCATCAAGATCTACCTTTCTATCTTTTCAAAATCTGAAAATGAGCAACTTCATCTCCATGGGTTTTGAGCATTTGGAGAATAAATGACACCATTTCGAAGCATGGAGTCTCCTCTTCCTCCTAAGGTAAAAAGTTTCAAGAAAAATCAATTTTTCTTCACTCTTCATTCTTGACCGATTTTGCCTCTTAGTAATGCCTTGTTTTTCCTCTTGAATTGAGCTTGATTTCAACTCCCCAATGGTGGAAGAACTCCCCCTTGTATTCAAGGTTTGAAACCCCTCTTAAAAGCTCCAAGGTAAAACCCTAACTAATGGCATTTAAGCCCTTTCGTTGAATTAGAGTTATCCAATGGGTTAAGGAGTTTAATTGTATCTATTTTGTGTTCTTGAATGTTGGCTTGGGGTTTGGTAACCCCATTGCTCAACTTGACCGAGAATGAAGAAGAGGAGAGGTGGAGAACTTAAAAGAAGAATTGTGATCTCAAGGTAAGAAAAACCTATCTTAATGCACTATCTATATGTATTAGGATAGTGGGATGGGTAAATGAATCAATGAACCCAAAACATGTGAGAAAATTTGCTTGCTTGGTATTAGAGGAAGTTGTGAAATTGAATTGCAAAGTAAGGGCCAAAGTGCCATGTATTTATGTTAATGCATTGTATTGGGCTTGGAGAATTGTGTATATGCTTTGGAGGAATTTTGTATGAACCTTATGTGCTGGTAGGACCCTTGTTGGGTGTGGCTAGCTTTAGGTTGACTTTGATGAGAGAATGTGTATTTGAGGATGTAAGGATTATAGGTGAACTATGGCAAAATTTTGGTAGGAAATTTTGCATTAAGGGATGTCTAGGTGAATGGGAGAACCAAGATGTGTATTGGAGTAAGTAGAGATGTTTAGTAGTTATGAAATGGTAGTTGTAGTATGAGGAATAAGAAGGTAACAATCTGTAGCAAAGAATATCGAAATGCATTGTAGAAACTAGGAAGAATTAGTGTGCAAGATTTGGTAAAAGAGAGTTGGACTTTGGTATAGGTAGTGTAGTTGATTGGAAATGAATTGGAATGGTAAGATGAAGTTGGGACAAGATGCAAAATGCAACTAGGAGTAAAGGAAATGCACAAGTGTCCTAACTGTAACAGAGAGGAAGAAAAATCTGTAGAAATGGAGCAAGTATTGGGTAAGGATTTGACTAATGTGTTGAGGGGAGTTTGGGACTGGATTAAGGCATGTTTTAGGATGCTTAAACATGTAGAAAACATGTGGAAAGATTAGGAAATGATTAGAGGTGAATTAGGGGTTGAAAACTGATGGAAAATTGTAAATTTTGACAGTTCCAGGGGTGGTCCGGGTTTACAAATCGGTACGCAAACCCGGACGATAGCAGAAAACTAGGAGAAGGCCATCCCAGGGGGTGGTCCGGGTTTGTAAACCCGGACACAAACCCGGACCACACATAAAAGTAGGCAGAAACTTATTTCCGGACTTGGTCCGGGTTTTTAAACCCGGATACAAACCCGGACCAGGCTAAAAATGTAACAGAAAGTGATTTTAAGCCTTTGAATGATGGGGAAGTGATTGGGAATGATTTTTGAAGTTGTTAAGGCCTTGTTTGGTGATATTTCAAGGCCCTAAGAAGTGTAAACAAGTGTAGTAAGTGAGTGAGAAGTAAGAACATAATTTCAGATAAGTAAAACTAAGTATACCGGGACAACGGGGTAAGTACGGGAGTAGTAATTATTGATGTATTGTATGAGCATAGCATTAATAACAATGTTTGAAACATTACCAGTGAAACAAGGTACAAGGGAACACATGGTTAAGCTAACTCCGGTGAAAGGTATGAGTTTCTCATGCCCCGTGTGCTAACCGAGTTACGTTGATTTGTATGCTGTATGCCGGCTAATCAAGACTAAAGCATGAAAACGGTTTATTGTCTTTCATTGTATGTCTTGTTGTATGTTGTATGAGCTAACCCTTCTTGGTTGATTGTGTGGCTTCACTTAGTGCGTAGAACGACTCATAGATGAGTCTTGTTGTGTAGTGACTCGTAGTAAGAGTCATGTCGTGAACTAATGGAACAGTAGCAACACACTAAACTATCGAATCAATAAACGATAACGCAACCCAATGAACTCACTAGAATGTGAGAGAGTGCACGGGAGTAATAATCTTCCGATAACGGTAGGAGAAACGAAATGAATAATCCACAAACAAAAGTAGTGGAAATATATAAGTAACCTCTATTAGAGGAATTAATCTTGGTGCAAAACATGAACCATGAGAGTAGTAGAGAATGATTAGGGATCTTCAAACCCCTTAGCAATTAGTCGACCCATTATGAGAGGACCCGACTGATGTAAGTATGCCCCGAACATGAGAGTATTCGACACGTTGGGGAAACCCTTAAATCTGAGGATACTAGACGGTGGTGATTCCCTAAGCTAGTGGAGGTTATCGAGAGAGATACTTCTAGGCTAATCCATGAGATTGTATTATACTCTGAGAGAAGAGTGTTGGGAAATTGAGTAGTCCGGTAAAAACGGACATTTGAGTATTTGAGGAGCTAAGCGTATAGCCCTCGTATTGTAGGTCTGGTGGTGACTCTTGTGTATGACTCCGCCCGGTGGCCAAAGTAATGAGTATCGAGTATTGCGTATGTATGAGTAAAGTAATGGGTATTGAGTAAGAAGCGAGTATGAGTATGTAATGAGTACCGAGTATTGAGTATGTATGAGTAAGTATTGAGTATTGAGTACGTATGAGTAAGTATGGAGAATGAGTAGTGAGTATGCACAAGTATGGTAACGAGTACAGAGTAAGGATCGTGTGCGAGTAAGGTATTGAACATGGAGTGATGAGTATGCAAGAGTAAGGAGTAGGTATGAATAGAGTAGCGAATATCGAACACAGTAAAAAGAGTAATGAATGAATAACAAATATGAATGGTTGACTATCGAATTGTCTTCCTTAGTAAGTATTGAACTTGTATGTGTACGTAGGTATTGTTGTTGTATTGTTGTAGCATGAGTATGTATGTATGCATGTAAAATGAACTCCATGTTTATCCGACCCAAAGTAGTCAATGTACCGCGGTTAGCACGCGGTATATGCGAAATTCATATTCAGCGTAAGCTGACCCCCTAGGGGGAACGTTTTTAGTGTGCAGGTACTCGAAGCTGACCACCGTTCGAGAGAGTAGGACGGGGACTACTATGTAAGCATGGGTAGTTGTATAACGGGATTGTACTTGTAATGTATTATGAAATTGGAAGTCCAAACTGTATCGGTAATTTAAGGATTGTAGTATACTCGGTATAGTATTGTATTGGAGTTGTATTGAATTATGGATTAGTATGCAAGGGGAAGTATTGTATTGTGTAGAGCACTCGGTATGTTCATATTCATCAGACCGATAGTATGCAGTATTGTAATCCGTCTTGTTAGTCACGTGGGTGACTAACGGCATTGCACTCCCGCCGTTGAGTAAGTAATATCCGCTGCGAAGGTAAGTATTGTACGGTAATGACGGTATTAGCGGTAGGGGTGTTACAATGGGATAGGTAAAATTATGCAAAAGTCATGCCGTTTTTTTTTAAATCTCTTCGTAATTAATATTGTTTGATGTATGTGTATATGTCTAACAATATCTAATTTTTTTTATCAGGTCTCACTACATTCAAGTCCGTGAATCACCTCTCTTGTTTCCCGCCTTCTTCCATTACTGTTGCATTTTCTCCTCTGTGCACAAGTAAGTAACTAAACCTTATTATTTGTTTATTATCATCGATGGTGATTTCGGGGGATTTTCGGTATGATTCGGGTGGCCGGGTGTTGGAAAACGTGAGAGAGAGAGAGAGAGAGAGAGAGAGAGAGAGAGAGGGGGCTATGCTTTCTGTCTTCTTAGGGTTCTTGAGCATATGAGATTCTGCATTTATCAAAAAAAAACCTATCCCTTATATAGACTTTCTTAAAGATAAAGAAAATCTAGTAAAAGTAAGATTTTTTGATATTTTAATTAAGTGACTTCCCAAAGGAATTTTGCTGTGAAATTTTAACCACGTGTCAAGGATGACAATTATGAATTTTATGAAGTGGAATCGGATTTTTTAAATGTTGGAATATTTTTAAATTGAATTTCTCGTCAGATTCAGTCAGAAATTGCTAGAAAATCATTGGAAATTCGAAAAAATCAAAATTCCAACGCCATTATGCTTAGAATGTCATCCTCTACCATGGGTTAAAATATCAAAGCATTTCAAGATGATTTGGGAATCTTTCGGAGGAGAGAGAAAGCCTATAGGAGGTCTCAGGAGCCTTAAAAATTTCAAAAACGCCCCTGACAATGACAAAACTGCTCCTCATGCCCTGGGATGCGCCGCTCGGGCCGGAATCCCTCATTACTCGATTAAATGCCCTTCACAATACCAAAACCTTGTAGACCCTAACCAGGGGGGTCAAAATTTTGGGTATAACAACTTGCTAACACTCATGAATGAAATATGGTAAGCAGTCAATTACTTCACTCAACGGTTCAAGTAGTACATGGTCTAGAAAGAGGGTCCAGCAGCCTCAAACGGTATACCACATTCCGGGCGGCCATGCCGGATCCCGACCCTTCCCTTTCTAGGAGTCAGTGTTCCCCTGAGCTGAGGATGGCTGGTGAATCGCCCTGGGCCTTCAGCGGTGGCGGCAACCTTACCCTTCCATTGCCCCTTAGGCCTGTAGTTTCTGCCGTTAGGGTTCTGGTAGCACTCGAAGTCACGGTGCCCCATCTTCTTGCAGTAGCGACATTTACATCGTTTCCCTGTTAGTCCTTGCCGGGGTGGTTCCGTGCACCACTTACAGTATATTACGCTCCGGTCCAGAACCCGTGCGCTGCTATAACATCACACCATCAATACAAATTCACAACATAACAACACATTTAAACTGTGGTATACGGAATTGGTAGTTACCTTTGGGCGGGTGAGAGCGTAGGGGCTTAGCCGCATAGGCATAAGTGAGCTGCTGTGGCTCCTCAGCAGTGGTGGTTTGGGCTTGGCCTTTGCCACCCTGGTGCTGGCCTTTTGGGACTAGGGATAAGGTTTCTTCTTTTTCCCCCCGTACCCTTGCGTGTTCTGGCCCTCGCTTGAAGCCTCGCGCTTATGCGCATTCTCCTTGTCCCTCAGACGGACGGTGATCTCAACCTTAGCAGCGGCATGATAGCACTCCTGGAATTAGGATGTCAGTCATGCCCCGCAAATTAAACTCACAAACTCACATTCACATTATTTACTGTATACACTTATTCACATCACACTGTATTTTAATTACCTGCAATGTAGTATATTCAGCTGGCCCCATCCCATAGCGTAGGCGGTGGCTGAGTCCGTTATAGAAACGGTTTACCAGAACCCGATTCGAGTATCCCAGGTCTGGTAGCAGGTGGATAAGGTCGGTAAGGCGGTGTAGTACTCGTCTACCGACATCTTGTCCCCTTGCCTCAAACTATCCAGCTCGAGGCACTTAGCCTCCTGTACATGCACCGGGTAGTACTTAGCTCGCAGCAGAGCTATGTACTCCCTCCATCCAAACTCAGGATCAGTATCATATCATCTCTCACAAGCTTCCACCAATTCCTTGCCGAACCCTTCAGATAGTAAGCGGCAAGACGAACCTTGGCTCCAGCAGGCACATCCAAGGTCTCCTAGGCGGTCTCCAGTTCAGAGATATACGCCTCCAACTTACTAGGGTCGGTCTCCCCGTGAAATGACAGTGGTCTCAGATCTGCCAATGCCTTGACCCAGTTGGTCTCGCGTGGCGGCGGTGGTGGCTGAACCTGGGCTGCTGTCCCTGCTGCACTGCAGCGACAAGCTGAGGCACCATCTGGGTAATGGTAGCAGCAACTGCATCGGCCATTACTCGTGTCATCGGGTTATCCCCCGTTTCTCCCGTACCGCGCCCGCGGCCTCCTCCCCGTGGTCGGCCTGCCATCTGAATTCACGCGAACATACATTAGCATTTTGCTTGCAAACTTATCGGTTCCAATGGTTGTAACGCCTTTCCGACAATAAGGTAAATCCATACTTAATTAGTGGTTAACCTTTCCTTAACTGTTCACTCAGGTAACTAAGGTTTAGTTTCCTAACTCGGTATGTTCCTAAGCTCGGTATTCCTGTCATCAGAGCGATACTTCACTCTGATACCACTTTTTATAACACCCCTACTGTAAACTTAACGATAAAACAAACTGCAGTGGAAATATATAACATAACGACCACTAACGGGTGGTGTTACACGCCGTTAGCTACCCACATGGCTAACAAGGCAAAATATATACAAAACGTATCGGTCTGATGCACAGACTCCCGAGCATAATACTAAAGCCATAAATACAACCAACAATGCCGAGTATTAATATTTACTCCATAACTATAAACTGTCAAACCTAATATACCACTGTCAAGATATACACCAGCATCACGCATCCCGGGTCCAACATCCAAAACTATCAAAAGTATTTCATAACTCCTAAGAATCTAGAGCCACTCCGCCTCCTCGATCCTCATCTTGCAACATAGAAAATATGGTGCCCCAAAGGGGCTCAGCAACACATGGCTGGTATGGCTAACGTGCAGCCCGTCGGCTACCGGGATACACGCAACCAATTGTCATGATAACATGGCATTCATTTATACACAACACATGAGCATAGCAATATATATCGCATAGCAACAACAACACGCATCATAACAGGGATGTCTCACTTTAGGAGAAACCCAACATAAGTTTGCCAACTTGGAGAGCCTAGAGAATGATATCAAACTCATGTCAAGCCCGTTAAATAACTTGTTACCGTCCTGTTGGATGAACGAATAACTTAACCCAGAAATGTGTCGGATATAGTGATCCAAGCACACCGTACATAATTTCCCCCTAGTTCGATCAATGGTCAGATAGGTAAGCCTTGGTTAAGCTTGTGGGTGGTTGAGGTCCAAAAAGAAAACAACCTTAAAAAAGAGAGGCGAATCTGATTCAGATATCAACTCCCGTACATACACGCGTGACCGGAACGACCGAATTCCTCACTCCCCGGTTAACCACTTGTTAGAAGTCCCATTGATGGAACTTGACACATTCAATCACAAGTAAGGGTTTAGGTCCAGTTAGACACCAAAGGAGATGAGATATAATTCAGTAACACAACCACAACTAGTTCATACATAGCCTGAAGAGGGCAAAATTATGACGAGACTGAAGAGCCAAGACGGTCCAAACCTTAGATCCCGGCTCAGGCCCCAGGCCCCTTCAGGACCTGTTCAGGCTCCAATCTGGACACCAAGCGTCAATCCAGATCCCGCAACTGTACTAAGTCCGGGCACTAGACGTCAGGGCGCCCACATCCGCGTCTCGTATTCTGCATCCGGGCATCGCACCCCGTACCCCACACTTTTAGACCGGAAGGCTTTACAAGGAGGAAAGTGTCGAAGTTAGGAAGGCAGCTCCTATAAAGCAATGCTACATGTTCAAGGGTTTAGAAATAGACTTCACCCTAGAAAGTCTAAATAGAGATGGGGGGCTCATTTGTTAAGGACAACAATATGAGAAGAGAGAGAAAAACACTAGGAAGCTCTCCAAACTTGTAATACCAAAAGAAGGATAAAGATATCATCTAGAAGTGGATGTAGGCCGGATCATTGGCCGAACCACTATATTTCTTGGTGTTTGGTTTATAGTCTCTCGATGTTAACGTGTAGAACCAAATTATACGTTTTCATTTGGCGCCGTCTGTGGGAATCGAACAGCCTAACGTGCAACCACGATTCCATTTTGGTTTTTGATTGTTCTTGGTTCTCGGTTAAGCTCAATGTCGATCCGCAATTCATGATGGCCAGATCAATTGGAATTCGTAACATCTGCTTGCCCCAACGATGATACGAATCGAATGATTCATCGAAGAACCAGTTCTCCGTAATCGAAATCGTTCCTCTTCAGCGTACCATAGAAGCGGCATCCAACTCTCGGCGAGTTTCTCTCTTAAAAGAAAAAAAGCGTTAAAATGCAAACGTTGAAGAACAGACCGACAGAACGACGGGAATAGGAAGGTACCGACAAGAATCAAAGTGGAGTGAAATCGAAAAAATATCCTCTCAGAAAGCAATCAACGGAAGGAAAGCCGGATGCAACGATCGATGTATTCGATATTTCTCAAGGGTGTCACAGCTACAACATCTAATTCCGGCTGCGATAATCGGTCCGATGCGATAGAGTCTTCGTAGTGCAAAAAGGCCAATTCACTTTCAGAAGAAATTTTCGATCAGATTCAGATCCAAATAGGCCCGGCAACGATCGAGGCAAGGTTCCAGCCGGAAGAAATCGAGAAGCCACACCATGATTCAGAACGGAGTTTTTAATCCATTCGAAGACTTCGAATTTCATATTACCGGAAGCACGTGGAGATTTCAACAAAGAAGCAAGACCGAATCCAGGCGGTATCTTTCATTCAGTCACAGCCAAGAGATAGCTTCGCGGGCTCAAGCCAGGACGAGAGCAAATTCCAAAAGATACAGGCATTCGGGGGTACACGAGCCCCAGTTATTTCAAAAATCAAAGGAAAATCAAGAGGTTTATCAACAGAGAAGCAGCAATTAAACGCCAGCAAATTGAAAAACATTCAATCTCGCCTCTCCTTTTATCCTTACTCAGGAGTTCCGTTCGCCAAATCTCGATCTAACACCCTTACAAGGAAATGATTAAAGACGCTGGAGGAAGGGAAGAGGAATTTGCTCAACCGGAAGGGGATGATTTTGGTTTAAGGCACAGAGGATTAAATGACTTCGGAGAGCAATTTCAAGAATCAGAAGGAAGAACCCTATCGATTAATGGGGAATGATAAAAATCAGGAAGCAAAGCCAAATCAACGCTTAAATTCTCCTCTTACTAAAATTTTTAATCATTCTTTGTTTATACTTTAAGAACTTTTATCTCATAATCGTATTAACTCAGGACCGCAAGTCTTCTTTCTCAAAGAAGGCATTGCTCGTGGCTATTGTTGAGCAAAAGATCCTTCCAGCTGTATGCGTCCCGCTCAATTTCGGGAATGTGAAGTGAAAGGAAGGCCAGGCACAATGCTTGATATATTCAAAAGCAACCTTGACCTTTTGTTCTGAAGCTTGCGGTTGTTGTAGAATTTGGGAGTCACCTCCAAGTCTAGGCGGTGTTTCAGTTTGAGAGCCGGGTGCATCTTCAGGTCAAGTCCGGGCGCATCGGCATTTTGGTTTATAATCAGGCACACCGGCGTTTTGAGACCAGACGCAACCGCCTCTCTCTTGATTGGGAGCGGAGTTTCATTCAATACCTTCCAGGGTGCCCGACCGGTGACCTCCGGTCGATACAACGTCATTCCAATTCAAAACTGGGCGACGTCTCTTCTTCAGTGACCAGGCGACAGTTTTTCAGGTTCAACTACTGGTCATAGGCTACCGGGCTCAACTTCCGTTCAAGCTTTTTTCTCGAAAGACATCCGGTCATAGGCTACCGGGCTCAGCTTCCGGTCTAGCTTCAGGACGGACGCGGCAATGACCGGGCGACATTTCCTTTGAAACAAACAACTCCAAGCAGCAAAGAAGTTCATGACCAGGCAAAATATGTACTTAATCTCGGACGATACCTTAATCCAGGACTGGGGGATGAAGTAAATGTTTTGAGCACAACCAGGCAATGTCTTATACAACGGAGTGACGCCCTGATTTTGACCTAGACAATTGCCGATGAAAAATTCAAGAAGTGATCGGACACAGCTTCAATCAAAGGTGACCGGTCGATGCTTTCCGGTCGATGCCTTCCAGAGTGACCAAGTCGACGTCTTCTAAGGTGCGACTTCAGCAAGAGGAGAAAATATGATTGTGCGAAGATACAAGTCAAAATTGTTACTCCACCAGAAAGCCATTTACACTCGCCTCAAGGCTACGCAGCATGATTGTTCAGCTACTGATTTGTGACCAAGAGCGGGGTGCCACGGTGCAGGCTTCTAGATCTAGCTCGTACAGGTCCCAACGATGCTTCATGGAAACAAGCTATTTCTCATCGTTCCTTCCGGTCGTTGCCTTCCGGTCATAATCCTCCTTCCGGTCGTTGCCTTCCGGTCATCATCCTCCAAAGTAACCAGTCGTTCCTTCCGGTCACTACGATGTAAAAGAGATGCCCTCTGGGCAACTCAATTCAAGACTGGAAAGTATCCACGATTCAAAGCCAAACGGTGTTTTCCATTAAAAGCCAATCTGAAATCTCAAATTCAGGCTCAAACATAAGTTCTCCAAAATTCGAATCCCTTAAAGAAGAAATCATGATCAGACGACGACAACAACAAAACCAAAAGAAGGAGCGTCCGAAGCTAAAGATGCGATTAAATGTTCATGTAACAAATGTGATAAGGAGCGTTCCAGAATTTTCGCAAAACCAGGGCAAGTTCATCCCCACTACTGTTCCTCTTCTCAAATCCCTTCTTCTCAAGAAGCAAGGTAACAATTCTGAAAACTTTTATCTAACAAGCACTTATCAAACTACCAGGAGCTGGATGTGAATTTGGTTACCGATGACCTTGCCATTCCTAATTCTGTTTTCTGCTTTAGGATTAAGCGTCAACTAGAATTAAGGTCAAAGAATGCCATTTTTGTTCAGTCTTAGCATAATTATCTGCTTTACTCATAGAGCATTTACTTGAGGTTCTTCCAGAAGCTTTCTCAATATAAATCGGTTTTTACCTATCATACAACAACCTTACAACTCCAATACGCCACTACTACCAAACTCTAAAGAGCCTGGTACATGCCTCTTGTTGCAGCTGTGTTTAACAGTAATCTAGCTTTGAATCTTGTTTGGTCTTTACCTTGTCCAACCACTGTTTGTTTCTTCATCTTTGAAGTGACTGATATATCACTATTTACAGAATTGATGCGGTCAATAGGCCTAAGCGTGGTAACATCTATTTAAATTGGCAATTTCTTTGTTGTCTTGTATCTCTTACATGAACAAATCTGGTTGTGTTTAATTGACTTTAAAATAGCATGGTTTGTAATTCTCTACTGCATTCTTGCCAGCCACCTACTGTTGATGGTTTCTCTGCTTTTCCAAGAAGCACATTTTGGTTCCTTCAAATGGTTATGTTATTGTTTTTACAAAACAAACTAATCTCAGCTATCATTGTATGCCATTTCAGTCTGCTTGATCGTTTACCTCGTTTAATTTTAGTTGTACCACCCTAGTTTATACTGCCCAGTTCGGTTATACAAGCAAATGCTCACTTTTTTGCCATATTATTTGGCTTCCAAAACCACTATTTGATCAAGAGATCCATTCTAGCGAACGCGTAACTTCCAAATTAAATCTTTTTGTTTTACTGATGCAACTCAACTTCTCTGTGTAACTATCGGGGTAATATTTGTTTGCTTCTAACAATAAGAAACACGTATGCTTATTTCTGCTTGAACTGTTTTCTGAATTTCTGATAAAGTTGTGCCTCTAATCCACTGCACTGCTACTGTGTGATCAATTTTTGCGCTCTATAATTACCCCAAGGTTTAAGCTGTTACTGCATGCTATTTTTGGCAGTTTTTGGACAACAACAAATTATAGCATGATTCGCTTATTTCACATGGTTTCGCACCATGAATATAGCCATTTGCTCAAGTGTTCTGCCTGATTTTTTTATTTTTTTTTATTCTGTCATTAGATTTAACTGGAAAGGGTTCATAAGATCATTCTGCTGCTAAATGTACGTCTACCATAGCTTTATTTTGCCACTATTGTCAAACTGTCAAAAAACAAAATCTGATAAAAAATCAACCAGAAACTATGGCATCGTTATGTTCAAAATTTTATACACTACCGCGTGGGTAGATAGATCTATTTAAACATGATAAGTTTGCTCCTCATTTTACTACCGTTTATATTACCGCTATGATTAGCTTTTAACCTAAATTCTTCTCGGTTTTAACACCTAAATTTCTGCTGTGAAAATTTGAGGAAGTACGCATCTACACTGCTAAGTAATAGGCTTGCTTCAGTAGTTTGTAATGCTGCACCTGTTTTAGTTATTGCTCTGTTTTTGGAGACCTAACAAGACTACTAGTGAATATAGTTTTACTTGGCTTGAATGGACCATACTACAGCAGCTTGCTCTCATAAAGACACTTGTTCTTGTTTCTATTTTACTAATCTTTATGTTGAAAGTTTTTAGCCGATCCATTTGTCATTAATAAGGAACTGTTTAGAAATTGCACTGTTTTGCTCCTAAAATCTTATATTATACTTCCAGCAACATCCTTCAAAGAAAGTAGGAGTGCAGAGCATGATCTCCGTTCTTTGTCATCCATTATTACATTAGTTCAATATACCTTGATTCATTAGTTTACATCTTTACGTTCTTTAAAACTTTATATAGACATTTGCTAAACGTTCTTCTAAAAAAAGTTTTCTCAATATAAACTAGCTTTGAGTTGGAGCATTATGGCCAAATTTTACGATGTGCTATACACACTGGTTCTGTAATATTACTCAGCTCTTGATATATGCTACTTCATTAATAGTTTGCAGCTGTCCTACTGACACAGCTTAGGCAAGCTGCCTTAAAATGTTCATTTTAATTCTGTAAAACCTTTTACGGCTGAGTAAACTAAACACCAACACTGCTGCAGTCACTTTGAAATGATTTGTTAAGTCTTCGATGCTCTAAACTAAATCAAGGAAAGGGGTGCAAAACGTTCTCAGTTTAAAACCTATGTCTGCTGCTACATTCTTTGCTCAATTCTTCAGTACTATCTTGGTATTTCTGATAAGTTGGTACATGTTCTCTTTTGTTAACAATTTTAAATCTGTCTTGGCAGATCCCTTGGCTGTGTTATTTCTTCATTGATGCTCATTCTTTATCTCTGTTAAAGTCTGTTTTTCAATAGTAAATCAATTTGCTCGACCGCTTAGTATAAGGTAACAGCTGCAGTACACATACCCTCTATTATTACTCAGTAATAATTTAGCTTTCCATCTTTTAATCTCAGCACAATTTAGCTGCCGTCTTACTTCTCTGTCTTTAAACACTAATGCTGCTACATTAATTGACAATTGATTCCCTGTAACTGTTTATATTGTTATGATGGTTGGATCACTTTAGCAGCTTGCAATTCCTATAGTCATGATCCAATTTTGACTGCTATGTTATCTACTCTAACTTGTAGCGGCTTAGAACTGGCAATCTAAGCTTCTTTCTCTATTCTTGCTATCACATTCTGGAGATTATGATTATGCATTCTTAAGCTGATATGTATTTGGTCCACATAAAATTCTCTTACCTTTGATTACTATGACTATGTGGTTAACTATCAAGAAAACCTCGCTCATTTGCCTTAGCAATTTTAGAGTTCCCAAATCAGGGTTATTTTGTTTTCTTGCACTGTTGCTTATGGTTCAAAAGTTTTTGCCGCACAAGTACATTCGTTTCCCCTCATTTTGTCGATGTTTATACTGTAAGCTGCCTGCTACTATGAAGTATTATGCTATCGTATTTACAAGATTGATCCACAGTTGTTTGGTACACCCTCTCAGTATTATAGAGCCTGATTCGGCTTTATCCCGATAATTCTAAACATTGCTTCTAAGTCGTCTAAACCTACTACGCAATATGCCATTTTTAGAGCCACCTGCCTCGTTTGCTTCCCAATGCTTTTTCAAGCAGTCTGAGCATGTTGTAGTTTGATTAAATGACTTTTAAGTGCTTTGGTTAGGCTACTTCAGGGAAGCCAATTTAAGCAGTTTAACGGCCTTTGAATAAGGCCGATTCTCTATCTAACAGTAACTGCCGCTGCCTTGATTACTTTACATAACATCTTAAAAGATATTTACAGCCGTATATATTAATGATTGCATATACTTCTTTCAACAAGTATGTTAAGCAATTCTAAAAGCTTTGTACCCTTTTTTCCGAATACACGTGATACCGTTTTTTGACAAGTTTTAAGCAATTTCATGATAGCACTGCTAGGATTGAAAAACCTACAATATCAAGGAGGGTGCATTTCAGTTTAAAGGTCAAAGGCAAAGGCCTGTATACTTCAGACAAGAAATTGTTACAGAAATTCAAAGCTCGACAGAGAACAAAAGCAAAGAAGTAAGTAAGGGGAAATCGCAACTTCAAGATACAGGCTGTTTTGCAATCAGAAATCCTAGAGGTATGATGATATGAGTCTATCTTCTGCTTGGATCTTGTGTCTCTTCAACCTATACCTTCCCAAGAAGTAAGGTACAATCTAAAATTGTTCTAAAATTGAAAATGATAAGTTACAAATTTGCTAGCTGCATTCCTTTCTATATAATGGCAGAATGTTATGCTGATAGTTTTGCTTGATCTGAACTTAGATTCCTGCTCATTTACTTTCGCACTTCCTATCAGAAAAGGAACTTTTCATTAGCTAAAGACGATACAATTATTAGGATCAAAAATCTAAAATTCATTGAGAAATTACTTGTGAATAAATCTTGCTCGTATGCCTCTGTGTCACTGCTGCCACATTGCCGATTCAAACAAAGTGTCACTAAGTTTTTCAGCTTCGTTTAGATCCTGGGTTGCTTCTGATTGTTGTATTGATTTATATGCCACATGGGGACCATTTTTGGCTCACTTACTACAACAGTTCTTCTAGACAAATTTGGAATACATGTTTATGCTCTATTTTTTGCTTCACTTCTGTCTCTATTTGAAGCCACAAAATGACCTCTTTATTTTCTGATCCTGTTTTCGCTTAAGTAAACCATGTGTACCCCTGTTATGAACTAATATAAGTTTGTACAGTACTAATAGCTATCCGCTTCTTTTATGCTATTAGAATGAACGTCTCCTGCCTGGTTCTAACTGCTGTCGTAGACCTCTTTTCAGCAATTTACCATCTATGGACATGCCTTATCTTTGCCTCCGTTTAATCTCAGTTATTAAGCCACAGTATGTTGCATTGTTGCACCTGCTTTTGTTGGGTTTAGTTGAACCTTGTATAGGTCACTTATGGACAGAAAAGATCGATACAATGCAAGCCCCTTCCTGTTACTATCTATATTGGATAATGCTGATTCCCTGCAGTTTGGTCTTATGAATACAGCTCACTCCTTAACTGCTTTATTTGCTGCCTAAGTTTTGTCTGAATTTTTGAGCTATTACATAGTCCACCCATAGGTTTCTCTCTCTACTGCTCTTAACTGTCAAGAAAAAGGGCATATCATGAATGCTTAGGATCTGAGAAACCAACCCGAATTAGGTTATGGTTTATGGCAATGTTATAAGCATGTTTGTTCCTGTTCTAGCTTGGCCATTTAAGCCCTGATCGTGTGCTAATGATCAACCTGGGATATCATGAATAACAAACCCATGCTGCATCTGAATTTTGCTGCTTCATAATGATTATTCTCAGCAGTCCGTAGTAACGATATTATGCTTACCTTGGTCCTACTTTATGCTGCTATGAATGAATACTGTTTCAGCAATGCATTTGTCCCTAATAAGGTCTATTTGCTTCCACTTTCACCACTGATTCAAGCCTCCCTATGAGTCTAGTCGAATCTGTTTTAGCTGGGCTTGGGTGCTACTTCAATGAGTTGCATTTTCAGCAGTTTAAGTCCTTTAAAATGAGCGTGTTCATTTATGCCGTTGATTGGCTCTTTTATGCCTTGTTGAACTCTGTTACGAAATGCATGGTGCAAAATTAAAGTTGCTCTATCAAAGTTCTATACTATTGCACAGATGCTTACAACATTATGTAAACCGGCAAAAAATTAAACTTTCAGTTGTGGCCAAATTCTTGGACTAAAGTTTACACTTTTTTTACACTATTGCATTACTCATGACATAGATTGATCCATGAATGATTTGCTTATGCCACTACACTATCTTCTGGCCAGAGCGAACAAATAGCTCAAAGCATTTGCTTTCTAAAAGAACACTAGTGTCATCCTTCTACATCATTAAAATTATAGCTAAAGACGAGCACCTATGTTGGATGTATTCGTATCATGATGTATTTAGTTTAGCTTTAATTAAGGCTCAGTTACAAGTTTGTTTGCTATCCTCATTATTGCCACTCAGGTATATGGCTACTAGATCATAATTTCAAAAGTACTAATACATATTCGAAGGAATTGTAGGTAGGTACCTATTTACCAGGGGATTGATCACCCCCTGAAGGATTCAAAGAAAGCAAGGACAAAGGCCATCGAGCCAAGAAAACAAAAAGCACATGAGACTCCTACAGGCTATCATGCCTTGAAAGTAACACCTACCCATGGACTTTCTGCAATAGATTTGCATATCCATGGTGAAAAGTAACACCTACAGGCTATCATGCCTTGAAAGTAACACCTACCCATGGACTTTCTGCAATAGATTTGCATATCCATGGTGAAAAGTAACACCTACAGGCTATCATGCCTTGAAAGTAACACCTACCCATGGACTTTCTGCAATAGATTTGCATATCCATGGTGAAAAGTAACACCTACAGGCTATCATGCCTTGAAAGTAACACCTACAGGCTATCATGCCTTGAAAGTAACACCTATAGGCTATCATGCCTTGAAAAGTAACACTTTCGGTTGAAATGAAACCCGGCCATCGAGCCAACCCCAAAACCCATCTCTGGACCCATCAGGAGCTCTGGTCGCCTGTAGTGGGTGAATTGTTAGGTGTGGGACGCCATACCATACTTGAATCACAAGTACCATCCTTTGGCTAGCATAAGCAAAGTTGGGAAAATATATTATCTATGTTCTCCCTTTAAGGGAATTATCATCCTTTGGCAAGTATAAGCAAAATATTGTATATCAGAACAAAAAGGGATTCATCCACCAAGGTATTATGGGATCCATCCATCAAGATATATTATCTCAAAGATTTATGTCCCGGAATTTCCAATTTGTCAGATTCAGAAGAAAGACACTTGTGGGACTTTTTGATCGTACTTATTGTACCAACCTTTTTGTAAGTTCATTTTTCTTTGTAAAAGCTAAAAGAAAAAGAACTTGTGGGACTAGGAGATAGGAGAAAGGAAAGGTAGAAAGCTTGTAAATTTTTATCTTGTTTTTTGTAAGTTCCACTTTTTTAAGTGCCAAAAAGTAGAACTTGTGGGACTGATGAAGAGGGCAAAAATATGACGAGACTGAAGAGCCAAGACGGTCCAAACCTTAGATCCCAGCTCAGGCCCTAGGCCCCCTTCAGGACCCTGTTCAGGCTCCAATCTGGACACCAAGCATCAATCCAGATCCCGCAACAGTACTAAGTCCGGACACTAGACCTCATGACTAGGTCCAGGATCCCGCACCTGGCACTCTACGTCCGGGCGCCACATCCCGCGTCTCGTATTCTGCATCCGGGCATCGCACCCCGTACCTCACACTTTTAGACCGGAAGGCTTTACAAGGAGGAAAGTGTCGAAGTTAGGAAGGCAGCTCCTATAAAGCAATGCTACATGTTCAAGGGTTTAGAAATAGACTTCACCCTAGAAAGTCTATAAATAGAGATGGGGGGCTCATTTGTTAAGGACAACAATATGAGAAGAGAGAGAAAACACTAGGATGCTCTCCAAACTTGTAATACCAAAAGAAGGAATAAAGATATCATCTAGAAGTGGATGTAGGCCGGATCATTGGCCGAACCACTATATTTCTTGGTGTTTGGTTTATAGTCTCTCGATGTTAACGTGTAGAACCAAATTATACGTTTTCATAGCCGTGGATAGAACTCTCCTTGGGTCGAAAATGTTAAACCGAGTACCACTCTCTTACGTGACCTAGTTTAGTTAACTAACGGGTTAGTATGTATTCGAGGTTAACGGTACCGGTACACTCACGACACAATAATAACAATGACTGTAAACTCGTTTCATGATTTAAGTCTTACAAAGTCATAGACACACAGAAAACAAACAACACACAAGCTGGTGTAAACCGGTAGGCAACAGACTGCAAGAAAACCATACCTTGGTCCCTGCTACGATTGTTTTCCACCGTAGGCAACTCCTATACACATTTAGTAACGTCGGTTAATTATTGTACTCGACCTTGATTAACTTATTACTTCACATTTCTAGTTTATTTTACTTTCACACTTGGTTTTAACTTTTCACCTTTTTAATTGTCATTTTGACACAACTAACATGTCTTAAACAACCTTATAACATCATTACTTATCAATCACCATCATTAGACATCATTTACTGACCTTAAACAATGTTTTTTAAGTGGTCCGGGACTTGGTCCTTACCTAAAGTCCTGGACCTATTCATTGCATGACTCTCGGGTGGTTTTTTGTGTTGTGGTATGGGACTTCATACGGGACTTAAGTCCCGGACCAATCTAGGCTGGTAACTCTCGGGGGTTAAATAAGGGGTGGTCCGGGTCTTAGTACAAGACCTATGTCCCGGACCAAGGTAGTGTATGTATTCTCGACTCCTTTTTATGCATGGTCCGGGACTTTATCCCGGACCTAGGTCCCGGACCACTGCTACAGATTTCCAATTTTGACATTCTCAAGTCTTGTTTCATCCATTCTCTTCATCCATTGTTTACCCACGCTTCCCATATGATCTTAGGTATATTCTAATGCTAAAATAACACCTCAAACTTGTCTAATTCCTTGTCCAACTTGTTACTCAATTTCTTAGAAAATTTACCAATACTTGTGATACTTTTCCTTAAGTTTCTAAGTGGTTGTTTTATGCCTACAACACCAACTAACCAAAATACCTTATCTACACTACCACTACTCCTTAAGCATTATTTCTGCCCAGCACCCCCATTACACAAGCTCTTTATATTTTTCCTCCAATTCACACTTAAACTTCCACAAACGTAATTCTTCCCTTGTTCACCAAATTTCTCTAGACTTAACTACTTTTCCACCATGACCTTGATGTATCATTATCACCAAATGCACACTAAATCCTCCAAGACAATGCCTATACATTTTTTTAACACCTAAGAACACCTTTATTCCCTTTCTTTCACAAGTTTTAGCCTTAACAATTCCTAGTACAACCTAGGTCACTAAACATCATTTAAACACCTAGACTTTCTTGTTTTCTACTTAAATGTTGATATGGCTTTGTTAGCATCTTCTTACACCAAAACACATGGTTTATCACCTTTAAACACTGAAGAACATTTATCCACACAAAAATGTTCTTTAAACACAACTAAACCTTAAACTACACTACATCACAATATAGTGCATAATTTAAATTGCTTGGCACTTAGGCCATTAAATAGCATGGCTCTTAGGCCCTTAAATTGCATAAACCTAAACACTGAATTTCCCACATAATATTTGCCTTTGACCTGCAAATACACATAACAAACACATATGCCTTTAATAACCTCATTGAGGATAGTTCTCTCGCTCATTTACCATTGGCTTCTTAGGTAGTTTATTAAGCATTTTAAAGCTCAATTTCCTAAGACACATAAAATTTCATTAAGGTAGTTCATTTACCTCTTTTCCTTCAAAACTTCCTCACTTGTTTTCCTTTCTCTTTCTTGATTAGAAATCGGCAAGGAGCTTTTAATTACTTGTCAAGCTTCTAATCAATACACAAGAAAATATAATGAGCATTAAGCTTCATGTTTATACTCATTAATAAACCTTAGGTTATATAATGTCTTAAAACACATAAATGAATGTTTTACCTTGGAATTGAATGGGAATTGGATTTAGTAGCAAGAGAGGACTCCACCTAGTCCTTTAAAGGTTGGAATGAAGCTAAGAATGAGCAAAATAAAGCACCATGAAGAGGTGTTTTTCGGTCACATATAAAAACAAGAGGAAATGAAGTTTTTCTTTGGTTTTCCTTACCTTGAAGCAAAGGTGATCAACAAGGCTTGAAAAGATGAACTAAAGCTCCTTCAATGGTGAATCTCCTTGGCACCGAAATGGTGGTATTGAGGATTTGAAAAGACAAAGTTGAAGAGCTTGATCAAACTAAGAGAATGGTGGTCTTGGAATTAATTTTGGTACATGGAGCTAAAAGATATAAGCAATGGAAGATGGAGAAGTGTGTGGTGATGTAGAAAAGCCGAAATGGAGAAGGGAGGAGATGATGAAGATGGTGGGAAATGAGAAAAGAAGAAGAGAATGAAGAGAGAGGTAAGCTTGGTAAGATATTTAATCATAAAGTAAATAGTTCTTTTGCTTTATCTATCTTCCCTCTTTATTTAACTAGATAAGTGTGGTGAGTCACACTTAAAACTGCCCCCTTAGTCAAATGGGGTATTTTATGGTATTTGTTGACCAATTAGTTGACTTATATTGACTAATGTCTTAAACTAGCACTATTTGGTCACTATTCACAAATTAGTGCACATAATTGTGAAATTTTTGATTTCCCATTGATTTAGACTTCCTATTGTGATACTAAGTAGTACACATGTTGGTTAAAGAGTAATGATGGGAATTTAGCCACTCAAAACCCATTTCTAAGACAATTTTTCAAAAATGTGCTTTAAGACTCCTTAAAGCACATTTTGTGTTTAACTTGTTTTCAAGCTTGGTTTTTATTTATTAATTGGTTTAAAATGTCCATTAGCATCTTAATAAAGTCTTGGTAAGCCTTTTGGGCCTTAACCAAGGTTATCCCAAGCTTAGAGCATGTTTTTGCTCTTATTGCCTTTATGGTACTTTATTGTGTTTTCTATGGTTTAAATTGTTCACTAATTTTTATAAGGTACTTTTTAGCCTTAATATACCATAGTTCAATATTTAAACAACAAATAAAGGTTTGGGGTATTTCAATCTACCCCCCTTAAAAGAACTTTTTCCCCAAAGTTCACACTTCCCACACATCTTTAAATTAGAACACGGGGATTACTTGTAAAACAATACTTCCATAACAACATACTTTAAATAACATCGGACTCAAGGTCCCAGTAACATAACATCATTTAGACTCAAAGGTCTAACATAACAACATAGACAATGTATTTCAATACATGCCGTACATACATAACCAAAACGGCTCTACCCCCTTAAAAGGGGTACGCACTGTACCCTATACATATGAAAACTAGTGAGTAAACAATGACGGGTACTTCGCCTCATTTTATGTTCCAGCTCCCAAGTGGCCTCCTCGACTTCCTGGTTAGACTAGAGGACCTTCACCAGTCGAGTAGACTTATGGCAAGTGTCTCGAGTCTTAGTATCCAGAATCCGCACGGGAGTCTCCACTAATCGCATGGTCGGCTCTAAAGTTAGCCTTTCGGGCTGAAGCACATGAGACGGATGAGACATATATTTCTTCAACTGCGATACATGAAACACATCATGTGCCTTGCCCAGCTCAACAGGCAGATCAAGCCTCTAAGGTACCGGGCCTATCCGCTCCATCACTACATAAGGGCCCACATATTTCGGGCTCAACTTGCCTTTCTGGCCAAAACAAAAACACACCCTTCATGGGGGAAACTCTAAGAAATACCCGGTCACCCATGGCGAACTCCAGGTCACGTCAGCATACATCTGCGTATGATTTCTGCCTATCTTGAGCTGCCTTCATGTTAGCTCGTATGTGGCGTACTTCTGCTTGTACTTGCTCCAGATATTCAGGTCCTATAATGACCGTCTCACTCGACTCATCTCAGCATAAAGGCGTGCGGCATGGTCTACCGTACAAAGCCTAGATGGGAGACATCTTGGTCGAAGCATGGTAACTGTTGTTGTAGCTAAACTCGATCAAGTGCAACTTATCAATCCAGCTGGTCTGAAAGTCAAGTGCACATGCACGTAACATATCCTTGAGCGTCTGGATGGTGCGCTCACTCTGACCATCAGTCTGAGGGAGGAACGCTGTACTCCACTTCAACTCTGTACCAAGCGCTTCCCGCGCAGTTCTCCAGTACCTCGAGAGGAATCGGGTATCCCTATCTCTGACACAATAGTTTCGGTACCCCATGATGTCGTACAATCTCTTGGTGGAGGATCTCTGCATGCTTTGCCACTTTCCAAGTGTCCTTCATCGGTATGAATTGGGCCACCTTGGTCAGGCGGTCAACAACGACCCAATCATATTCAGACCTCCCCTTGTAAGCGGAAGCCCTACTACGAAGTCCATGGAAATGTCATGGAACTTCCACTCTGGCACTGGCTCTACCATACCACCAGGCCGTCGGTGCTCAAACTTGACCTTCTAACAAGTGAGACACCTAACTACATAATCATTAACATCCTTTTTCATTCCAGTCCACCAAAAATATCATTTCATGCCCTTATACATCTTTGAAGCTCTGGGGTGAATTGAAGTAGTAGAACAGTGGGATTCACTCAGTATGCGCTCCTTCAGCTCGGCGCTACTTCTCGGAATACACAGTCGGCCATTAAGCCTAATCAGGTCATCATTGTGGAGCCGAAAGTCATACTTTTGACCCTCGAATGTGCCATCAATAAGCTTCTACCTGATCTCTTGCATATACTGATTCGACATCTAAGCACTCCGTACCTCTTCAACCAAGCTAGAGTAAGAGACTAGCGAATGGAGAGAGTGTGCTCAGCGACTCAATGCGTCAGCTACCACATTTTCTTTACCCTCTTTGTACTGTAGGTTGATGTTGTAGTCGTTTAAGAACTCGACCCACCTTCTTTGTCTCATGTTCAACTCCTTCTGAGTGAACAAGTACTTCAAACTGTTGTGATCAGAATAAATTGTCACACTTACCCCATACAAATGATGTCGCCAAATCTTTAAAGCGAAGACAATGGCACCCAATTCTATGTCGTGGGTAGGGTAGTTCTCTTCATGCTTCTTTAGCTTTCGGGAGGCGTATGCTACGACCTTCTCGTGTTGCATCAACACACAACCCATACCTCTTCCGGATGCGTCACAGTAGACTTCAAAACCATCTGTACCGTCTGGTATAGTCAGGACTGGTGCAGATGTCAGAGCGTCCTTGAGACTCTGGAAGGAACTCTCGCAGTCATCTGTCCACTCGAATGGTGCATCCTTCTTCAATAAGGAAATCATCGGCTTCGAGACACTGGAGAAGTCCTTCACAAATCTCTGTAATATCCTGCCAGACCGAGGAAGCTCTGAATGTCGGTAACCGTCTTCGGCCTAGGCCAGGTGCGCACTACATCTATCTTGGCCGGATCTACAGCGATCCCAGCCTCAGAAATAACATGACCAAGGAATGAAACTTGGTTCAACCAGAATTCACACTTAGAAAATTTGGCATACAACTGATTTTCTCTCAACGTTTGTAACACACTTCTCAGGTGGCTTTCATGCTCACCCTTCAATTTTGAATATACAAGAATATCGACGATGAAGACTACCACTGACTTGTCCAACTGATCTCGGAACAAGCAGCTCATTAAGTCCATAAACTTGGCTGGTGCATTGGATAGACCAAACGGCATAACCGTGAATTTGTAGTGACCGTATCTGGTTCGGAACGCGCTCTTCTCAGTGTCACCTCTCAAATAGTAATATTGTGGTAACCGGATCGTAAATCGATCTTGGAGAATACTGATGCACCCTTCAACTGGTCGAATAGATCATCAATGTGTGGTAGAGGATAACGGTTCTTCACGGTACAGCATTCAGCCCTGTAGTCGATGCAGAGGCGGAGACTACCGTCCTTCTTCTTCACGAAGAGGACCGGTGCTCCCCATGGTGAAATCCTCTTGCGTATAAATCCCTTGTTGAGTAGGTCTCGCAGCTGCTCTTTGAGCTCAGTCATCTCAGCTTGAGCCATACGGTAGGGCGCCTTCGCTATTGGTCCGGTTCCTGGCACCAATTCAATTTCGAACTCCACTGCCGTGCAGGCGGCATGCCCGCAGTTCCTTAGGAAAGACATCAGGAAACTCCGACACTACCGGCAGATCTGGGATAAACTCTGGATCTCTCTCTATGTCCTGCACATAGCAGAGGTATACATCACTCTTCCTTCGCAACTCACGATACATAGACATAGCGGAGATAATCTGAGTTGAAGGCTCCCTGGGCCTCTGGCGGTATGAAATGGTAACCCTAGTCAGACTCCGAAGAAGCAGTCGATGCTCGGCACATAGGATTCAACCTTGTACCGCTCCAACCAGTTCATCCCCACAATCACATCGAATCCGAGCCCCTCAAACTCTATCACGTCAATCGGAAACTCTTCATCCTTGATTCGTACAATAGCATCTCGGTGATAGCGGGTACACTTGATCCGCTTTTCGACGGGAGAGTGACTAGAAATCAGGCATCTTTTCACCGTCCAACCCCAGCCTCCTCGCAAATGAAAGCGAGATAAACGTGTTTGAGGCTCCAGAGTCGAACAAGATCGATGCATCCATGCCATTACTGGGAAGGTATTACCGGTGAGGATAGTGCTGCTTTTGCTGGCTTCTGCCTCATTACACACACCCAGTATACCTCCCGTTCCGAGTGCACAGCCTAATTTAGTTCACAAACTTTATAAGTATACTGTAACAACACGGCTGACATACTCCAAAACAATGTCGTTTTATTCATTAACATACTCCTTACACCACAAGTAGGTTTACATTGTCAACATAGCTAATATATAGCATCCTTAACATAAAACTGGTTTCACCCATTTGTCATACCCAAAATTTTGACCCCCTGGGTTAGGGTTTACGGGGTGCTGGTGTTGTGAGAGGCATTTTAATCAAGTAGTGAGGGATTCCGGCTCGATCGGCGCGTTCCATGGCATGGGGAGCAGCTTCGTCATTTTCAGGGGCGTTTTGGTAATCTTTAAAGGCTCTTGAGACCTCCTATAAGCTTTCTCTCTCCTTCAAAGGATGCCCAAATCAGCTTGAAATGCTTTGATATTTTAACCCATGATAGAGGATGACATTCTAAGCATAATGGCGTTGGAATTTTGATTTTTTGAGTTTCCAATAATTTTCTAGCAATTTCTGACTGAATCGACAAGAAATTCAATTTAAAAATATTCCAACATTTAAAAAAATTCGGTTCCACCTCAGAAAATTCATAATGTCCATCCTTGACATGTGGTTAAAATTTCACAGCAAAATTCCTTTGGGAAGTCTTTTAATTAAAATACCAAAAAAATCTTACTTTTACTAGATTTTCTTTATCTTTAAGAAAGTCTATATAAGGGGATAGGTTTTTGGATAAAATCAGAACCTCATAAGCTAAAGAACCCTAGAGAGTCAGAAAACACAGCCTCCTCTCTCTCTCTCACGTTTTCCAACACCCGGCCACCCAAATCACACCGAAAATCCCCCGAAATCACCATCTAAACACGTTTTCCAATCCGCAAAGCACCAATAATCATCAAAACCCCAAAAAAACACCACCAAACGTGAAGAACAGCAAGAACGACCAACAACCAGGAGCTTGGTTCGAAAGCCTTTCGGGTCTGCCATCAACGGAGCACTCGACGAGTCCCGGTGTGAAGAATCGTTGTGAATCCGAAGGTAAAACAGGTAGACACTCCACTTCCCTAATTCTCTAAGGTATTATCTGTCTTGCCTCAAAATTTTGGCTTAAACTAACCCTTCTACGCTTCTGTATTGCTATCTGTTTAAGCTTCTGTCCAATAACTTGTTTACTAAGTTTCGTGTTTAATTCGAATTCAAATTGAAAACTTTCAATCACTAACGTCTTGTACATCTTTCAGGCTACACACCCATAAAATTTGAGCAAAAAACACCTTCGGGAACGGCCTCAACGCCGCCGTCCGAGGGCGGTCCGCACCCACGGACGTCATGTCCGGGGTCCCGGACTCCTTGTCTGTAAGCCCGGACGCCCACGGACGGCGGCGGGATTTTTAAAAAATTCAAAATTTAGGTTTTCTAATAATGTCCGGGCCCACGGACAGCCTGTCCGTGGCCCCGGACTTCGCAATTTTCTGTTTTCCTTTAATTTCGACTCTTCTGTATAATTAGGTGAACTGGGGTCCGTTGTCTCGGACATGGGGTCCGTGGCTACGGACGTAAGCAAAATTCGACCTAATTCTGCCTCTGAAACCCTAGTTTAAATAGCTTTTAATTTCACTTTAATTTTCTGTCAAAAAATGCTAAAAACACAAAAAAAAACAGAAGCTCACGCACTTAGGTTAAAACGACTCGTAATAAGCTGTAATTAAACTAAGTAGAGGAAAAACGACTTCTAGGGGTAATGAAAGTAATTTGAACCCTAAATAAGTCGAATATCAAGCCCCCGAACCCGAACTCTCCTTTCCTAATTTAATCTAGGTCAAAAATAGGTGGCGACTCATAATAGGTTCCAGTGAGCTAGCTTAGGTTTTAATAATTATTGTTATATGACATAGTTATTAATCTTAGGTTATAAGTGGACCTAAAACCCGTTTAGATCATAATCAACTTTAATCAACATAGGATAGGGTTTAAAATCGAGGCTCACAGACTGGGACTCTACTGGGGACAAACTTCTTAATTTTAACTTGTTTAATTTTAAGAAAGAGGGCTTAACTTGAAAATGTTTATTTATGGCTTTATTTACTCTGTTTGTTTACTTTCGTGCGCACTTCAATTTTTGCACCCTTGCATCATATGAGAGCGAGGGTCCACGCAAACCAATTTCACCCCGGGACCCATTAAGGGTCCCCTGTCAGGGACTCACACCTTTTAGGTGATGTGAATAAGTGGGGGAAAAGAGGAGGGGTGTCGTCTAACCACACCCCCTTAATACCTGGGCCTTAGCCCCAAGCATTTTCCTGGCAGTACCCCTTCCTAGCCCATTGTTTGGTCAGTCAAAGACCCGACCGTAGACGCACACCTTTAGGTGATGTGAAAAAAGTGGGAAGGCCCAAGGAGAGTAGCGTGCAAGCCCTATTCCTTTGTGGTGACCTGGGCCTACGCCCCAAGCACTTCTCCGGACCGATCCATACCCAAGTTGGTTAGAACGTCAAGTGAGGAGATGTTGAACCTGTATGATCCGTGAGGCCATTGTCGAGCCTAGAATATTGTTGGACACCGACCCTTGCGCAAACCTTTGCTAACCGGGGGAAAGTTAAAACAGGTAATCAGGGGACAACCCGGAGACTTTGATATGTCTAATCCGGCAAATCTCAGTAGTGACCTCACGAGGCTTGAGGCAAGACATGCTTTTGCGATAGAAGGTTTGGAAACCCAGGTCAGTTCGCTAGAAGCCCCTCCAGTGGTCAACCCTCTTGAAGAATCCAACCATGCCAGTAGTGAATCTCCAGAAGCTCCCATGGAGCTCGATGATGAGGGAATCTTGAGTGAGCTGGAAACAAAGGTCCCTAGGGCACAGCCAATAGAAGATACCACCGAGGTTAATCTGGGGACATCTGATAGCCCCAGGATGGTTAAACTGGGTGTGTCTTTGAGCAAAGATGAAAAAGATGAGCTGATAGGTCTACTTAGAGAATTCGAAGATGTCTTTGTTTGGAGTTATGCCGATATGCCAGGAATAGACCCAGAAATAGCAGAACACCATATCCCGACATATCCAGATGTGGCACCTAAGATTCAAAAGTTGCGACGTTTGAAGCCAGAACTGCAGGTTAAGGTAAAAGAGGAGATAGAAAAGCTGCTCCGGGTCGGTTTCATTAAAGTTGTCAAGTACCCCCTCTGGCTCGCCAATATTGTTGTGGTAATGAAGAAAAATGGGAAAATTAGGGTCTGCATTGATTATAGAGACCTCAACAAGGCCAGCCCGAAAGACAGCTTCCCATTACCACACATTGACGTCATGGTCGACGGAGCTTCGGGGCATGAGCTCTTCTCATTCATGGATGGATTCTCTGGGTACAATCAGGTAAGAATGGCGAGGAAAGATCAGGACAAAACATCTTTCAACACACAGTGGGGAACCTATTGCTGGAATGTAATGCCTTTTGGTCTGAAGAATGCGGGTGCCACTTATCAGAGAGCTGCAACCACAATCCTTCATGATATGATGCATAAAGAAGTTGAGGTCTATGTGGACGACATGATTGTGAAAGCTAAACGGAGAACTGATCATTTAGTTAACCTCAGAAAGTTCTTTGAACGCATCCGACAGTATAAGATGCGCCTGAACCCGGAAAAGTGTAGCTTCGGGGTAACTGGTGGGAAGTTGCTTGGCTTCATGATAACGCCAAAGGGCATTGAGGTTGACCCGGACAAAGTTGCAGCAATCAGGGACATGCGGCCACCAAAAACTGAAAAAGAGGTTAGAAGCTTTCTGGGACGGGTGCAATACATCAGTCGCTTCATCCGAAATCTGACTGAAATTTGTGAGCCAATCTTCAAACTCTTGAAGAAAGATGCTCCGAGAAGATGGAATGAACAAAGCCAACAGGAATTTGAGAGGGTTAAAGAATATTTACAGGAGCCACCTGTTTTGGTGCCGCCGATCGAAGGGAGGCCTCTGATCCTCTACTTGGCGGCCCATGAGTTCTCCATGGGGCTTATGTTGGCTCAGAACCAGGGTGACCCGCCTCGTGAATACGCCATCTATTACCTTAGCAAGAAATGGGTGGATGCAGAGACTCGGTACTCCTCCATCGACAAAACCTGCGCAGCACTCGTGTGGGCAGTAAAGAAACTTCGACATTACTTGCTAGGGGTTGAAATTCACTTGATCTCTCGGATGGATCCAATCAAGTACATGATAGAAAAACCAGTTCTAACCGGCCGGTAGTCACGGTGGTCTCTTTGCTGTTAGAGTTCGACATCAAGTTTTGTGTGCAAAAAGCTATTAAGGGGTCGGTAATAGCGGAGCACTTGGCTGATAATCCAATTGCTGAAGAGTCGTGTTGCAACGATGATTTTCCTGATGAACATGTGATGACGATAAAAAAAGGGATGTGGAAATTATATTTTGATGGGTCTGCCAACAAAAATGGTTATGGAGTGGGTATTCTGCTCATCTCGCCGGAGGGTTTGTGATTGCCAACCTCTATCAAGTTAGGCTACAAAGTAACTAACAATATGGCTGAGTATGAAGCCTGCATCCTGGGCCTCGAGACGGCACTGGGTTTGGGGGTAGTGGATATTGAAGTCTTTGGCGATTCTTTCTTGGTTGTGTGTCACATCAACAACGAGTGGGAAGTTAGAGATGAGAAGCTAGTGCCATATCACCGCCATCTAGTGCAGCTTGAAAAAGCCTTCAGAAACATCAGCTTCGCCCATGTTCCCAGATCACATAATGCCTTTGCAGATTCCCTGACGTCCCTCGCCTCCTCTCTTGAAATGCCAGAAGATGCGCAGCATATCCTTTTCCAAGTAACCCTTCGGCATGAACCTTCTTTTCAAATAAATGCGATATTGGTGGACGAAGAACCATGGTTTCAGGACATCAAGAAGTTTGTAGAAAAGGGAGTATACCCAGAGGACGCCAGTAAGCAAGATCGTTTGGCAATTCGAAAACTGGCTCTCGGCTACACGATAATGGCAGGACGGCTGTTCAAAAGGATGCCGTCTGGAGCCCTTCACAGGTGCCTTTCGCAAATTCAGGCAAGAGTGGCAATGGACGAAGTCCATGCTGGAATATGTGGGACTCATATGAGTGGGCACACCTTGGCACGCAAGATTCTGAGACGGATATTATTGGACAACCATGGAAACGACTGTCAACAGTACGTCAAAAGATTCCAGAAGTGTCAAATCCATGCAGATTTAAAACACCTCCCAGCTCTCCCCTTACATCATATGGCATCGCCTTGGCCCTTTGCTTCATGGGGAATTGATATCATCGGGGAAATACATCCCAAGGCGTCGAATGGCCATCGTTACATCCTGGTGGCGATTGACTATTTCAGCAAGTGGGTAGAGGCTAAATCTTTTGCCCAATTGGGGGCCAAACAGACAGCACGGTTTATTGAAAGTGAGATTATCTGCAGATACGTGTGCCTTTCGAAATTGTTACAGACAATGGCGTTCAGTTCAAGGCCGAAACTGAGCAACTCATGAGGAAATATGGAATTCGACACCATCATTCCTCACCCTACCGCCCACAGGCAAACGGGGCCGTTGAGGCGGCAAATAAGACCATCAAGAGGATTCTAGCTAAGATGGTCGATACCTACCGGGATTGGTCATTCAAGCTACCAATGGCTCTTTGGGGTTACAGGACGTCAGTAAAGACAGCCACTGGGGTTACTCCCTATTCCCTGGTTTACGGGAGTGAGGCAGTATTGCCCATTGAGATGAAGATAAAGGCCCTACGGGTCATGAGCGAATTGCAAATACCCGAGTCTGAGTGGGAGGAGAAAAGGCTCGACAGTTTGGCTTTCTTGGACGAGAAAAGGTTGCGAGCCCTCGAATGTATCCAGGTCTACCAGAAGCAAGTGGCCCGAGTTTTCAACAAACGAGTCAAACAACGAGGAATTCAAGAGGGTGATCTTGTGCTAAAGCAACTTAGGGCTGATCTACCAGATCCGAGGGGGAAATTCAGACCCAAATGGTCGGGGCCATACTTGGTGAGACAACTGTTCTCATATGGTGCAGCAAGTTTAGTTCTAGCTAGTACGGAGAGGAGCTCCCGGGATGGTCAATTTGGATAAGCTCAAGAAGTTCTATGCATAAGCGTATTTTCATTGCTAGGTTTGTCCTCATGTCAATCATTGTTTCATTTTGTAACACTCTAGGAAACATTAATAAAAAGAGATTCTCGTTCCTTGCAATTGTGCTTTCTTCTCTAGGCTGAGTAAGTTAAACCGTCGTCCGGACACCTAGCGCAAAATTCCTTGGGGGGTGTACTTTAGGCGTTAGAAACAGAGCTTTTGCTCTCATGTGCCTTGTACAAAACCACCTCCCGTCCAAACATTCACCACCTCCATCACAGCCATCCCACATGTCACAGCGTTCCATCATTTCTACCATTTCACCAAAGCTTAAAACAAAACTGCTGCCGATAAAAAAAAAAGATAATAAATCATTCAGCAATCGTCCCATCATCACTCACCACCATTCATCATCACCCATGCAGCCACCCTCCATAAATAACTTGGGCATTCTAAGGTTTGTTAAGTAAACCCCACAACAATACTGGGGGCAATCTGAGTTAAGGAACGATAACGTTTGTTTATTTTGTGCAAGCAAGTCTCTGAGTGAACGTTTCAAGAGTGCTTGAGCGGTAAAACCAAGAGCGAAAGAGCGTGTCATTTTTACACGACTCCGGAGAGGTCACATTCAAAGGCGAGGTAAACGGCATGACTCCAACCGAAGGAGATATTATGTAAATTTACGCTTAAACCTATGAAAAGTAACAAAGAACGAATACACAGCTATTAGGGATGACGAAGCACCTAGTGATAAGTCAGGAATTTACCTATTTCTAAAGGGTCTTTAGAGACCCAATTTGTTATCATTTACTGCTAAATTCCTGTCTTATAAGTAATTTTATGTTTTTATTGCAATTGTCTGCTTTTATGGTTTTTGTGTGCTTTTTCAGGTATTTAATCTCAATAGAAACACATTCCTATCATTGTTGGAACACATGGCAAATCAAACAAGCTAAATAGAGTCAAGATATTCATCATCGACTTAAATCCAAGCTTGGTCCGGGACCTAACTATGGAGCAAAGACCCGGACCACAACGTGACTCAAATCTCGAATTGAAATATTGTATGGTCCGGGACTTGGTGGAAGAGTGAAGACCCGGTCCACAATGTGACTGCTTTCTCTTATAAAAATCGTTTATGGTCGGGACTTGAAGCAGGAGTGAAGACCCGGACCACAATGAAGCAATTCTCTCGACCAGATTTTAAGCATGGTCCGGGACTTCAACCACATCCTAAGTCCCGGACCAAAAGGTTTCATCAGACGTCTATAGCGCGCGATTGAAAAGAAGAGATTCTCTTCTTATTATACTGCGCCGCCCCATAACTCCAATGTCTGTACTTCCTTTCCAGATTAACCACCGCCCCATACCTCAATAATCCATCTTTCCCACTGATTAATCCCTTCTTTTCAGCTCATCACCCACGATAAACACTCACCCTTCCACTCACAAACTCCGACGTCATTTCCCACCACCATCTGCTATGCTACGTACTCACCCAAAGAGTTCTATAAATAGAACTCAAATCCCTCTCATTCAACACACAGTCTTCGAGACATCAATCTCTCCCTCCATAAATCCTCCACATTTCCATTCCACCCAGTACGTAGTATTACTACTACTAATCATCTTCATCCCATTACATCCATACCACCACCTACAGTACGTAGTGTTTACACTACTACTAAAACACCCATTCACTCCCCACCTGATCACACAATACTCATCCACGCACACCTCCATTTATCATCCCATTTCCACCAGAAGATAGAAGACCAAGCAGGAGAGAGAGAAGAAGGAAGAATTGCTCAACCACCTTCATAAACATGGCTTCTTCTATCCCTCTCTTAGTTTTACTTATCATTATGCTTGAGTAATTCTATTAGCACTTTGGGATGGGGATATGAACTTAAATCCCCCATCTATGTTGTAAAACCTACACTTTATTTATTGCGGTTGTTTTCTCTCTTTTGTTTCATTAATGTTATAACCTGATCATTTATAGCATTTGTGGTGATTTCCAACAACATATGATTTTGAGTTGGGAGTTGTGACCGAAAAGAGAGAGGAACCTTAGATTATGGCTAGCTTGATTAGTTGGTGAAATTTAAGGCTATTAATATGGACTTGTTGTTAATGCTATCTAGTGATTTGAACTCTACTTGATTAGAGAGTTGGAAGCAAGCTAGGTAAGAGTTGGTTTATTCATGATTTGAAGGACCTTTACATTAGTCCAGATAGACAACCTGAGTGAAGTGGTTTACTAATATAGTTGGGGTGAATTTAGGGGATTACAACCATCCTAAAGGTGCTTTCCATTCCAATTCATTACATCACATTTTATCTACTGCTTTTATTTTACAATTCCTCTTTGAACCAAACCAATACACTTGCCTTCGGCTAAACCCCCTTTATTTACTGTTTTATAACCGACTACCGAAACTAGGGAGATCGATACACCAATTTCCTAGTGGAACGACATCTTTACTACTAACGACTAGGGTTCACTTGCCCTTTTTCTGTGCTTTCAATAACACCCCTTAAAACTATCAACAAGTTTTTGGCGCCGCCGCCGGGGAAATTGATAGTCCCTATCACTTTCCCCAGTTTCGGTAATTTCGGTTTCATTTATTTTAAGTTTCCTTTAACTCTTATTTTTTTTTCTCCTGTGCATGCCAAGTACTCGAACTAGCAACTCTCTCTCGCTAGTCCAAGGTCCGAGCCTGAAAGATCATTTAGGAGGATCAGAAGGAATTTATTCAATCACACCATGGCCGATGATCACCACGAGTCAGAAACACCACCAATCCAACACCGACCTCTCAAGGACTACCACCGGCCGAACACCGAAGGAAGAGCATCAGCGATAGTTCTTCCAACCTTGACA